>NQVE01000115.1:1690000-2382500 GCA_003260385.1 Cuscuta australis | reverse complement strand
GTTTTTTGAACGAAATCAAATGTTCAGAAATCCCAAACCATAAAATAGTCTTGAAAAAAGGGTACTGATTATGCTATTGAGAAACATTGACCAAACATCTGGATTGTGTAATGGGACAAGATTAATCGTTCAAGAGCTGCAAAATAATTTTATCGGTGCAATTCTGGTCTCGGGAAATTGAGTCGGGGAAAAAGTTTACAGCCCTAGAATGAATTTGGTACCATCTGATCCAGGCCTACCATTGAAGTTCCAATGAATACAATTCCCGATCGCCTTATGTTTTGCTATGACTATAAACAAAAGTTAAGGTCAAACATTTTCATTTGTGGGATTATTTTTAACCAAGTCAGTGTTCACACATGGTCAACTATATGTTGATGTTTCACGAGTGAAGACAAGATTAACAAAATTTATTCTAGATGACAATGGAAACCCTTGATTGCAACCATACCAAAAATGTTGTATACTCTAAAGTCTTTCAGAAAATTTGGTATTAAAATAAACATTGTTAACTCCACATTCTGTTCCTAAAATATTATTTATTTTACTTTCGCTTTTTTCATCTGTAGTATTAGAAATCATTTGTACAATAAATTTTCTTTATACGAAAAAATAAATTTAATTGAAATAATTTAGAATCGACAAAAAATATTTTCGACCCCGTGCATGGCACGGGTCAAAATACTAGTCTATTTTTGTAGAAAACTTTCAAATTTTTAACAAGATAGTTACTTCAAAAAATAGAAATATGTTTGTGTAAGGTTCTTGTTTTAAGAATTTTCAAAATAATTCTTTATAATAAAGAAATGAACATTATTTTTTGTATTGTTTTTTATTTCAATAAACTTAAAATTCTAAAACATTAATAAAGGTTATAAAAATTAAAATTTGAAAGTGTGAAAGAGTACTATATGAAAAATGATATTAAAAACTAGGTGGAGAAGAAAAAAAGAAACTTAAATACTTTTATTGTGTAAAAAATATCTATATTAATTTAATAAAAATATATTGATTGAAGGAGATTTTTTTGTTTGAAGGAGATTTTTACGCAATCCAGGTAATATATTTGGTGTGGGAAAAGCATACTCCCTCCGTCCCAAATACGTAGTAAGCCTTTTTGTTTTGACTTTTTTTCAAACTTTGACAATCTTTGATTACAAATTAACATAATTTAAAAAAATAAATGTTATAAAATTTATATATCAAAAGTATATTCTTAGATGGATCCAATTTTCTTAAAGTGAAATTAATTGTGAAAGTTTGGCATGGCTTTTTGTAAATGCTCAAGAATTTGGGGCCGAAGGAGTATTTGTTTAACTGAGTATTGAATTCTGAATATAATCATGTAAATTTCTATGGGCAATCAACATTTTATTTTAATATAAATTGCTTTCCTAAATTAGTTTCTTTCCTAAATTGATGTTTAATCAACATTTTATTCAGCGTTGCCGTCGTGTCTGAATTAGTTTATTTCCTAAATTGATGTTTAATTCTTCTTCTTCCCCAATTCAAGAAGGCAACTCATCCTCCCAATTTACATTAGGAGATGTTGCACTGCAATGCCTTAATATCAGTGGCGGATCCAGGATATTAGATAGTAGGGGTCACTTTTCGGGTGTTCGGGGGCAACGTCTCCAAAACTTTTTTTATACATGCAATGTGAAACTTTAAAAAAATAATAAATTTACCCTCAAACAGTTATTTAAATAACAAAAAAATAAAAAAATCATTTTTTTTAATTTAATGCCAATATTATAAATTAGTTTAATTACTACTCCGTATATTTTTAGTGTACTACTTTAGAATTCATATTTGGACTTTTAGATATTTCACTTTAAAATTATATTCTTTTAATGTTTAAATATTCAACTTCTCTCATTCTTTTCTTACTTAACACTATTAATTGAGGTCTGTAATGCTTTCAATTGAGATCTCTAATATTTTTAGCTGAGGTCATAAATTACATTACTCTAAGAAACATTAAAAAAATTAAGTATCACAATATATATGATTAAAAAAAACTTAAAAATTAGTAGGGGGTCATTGCCCCAACTACTATTATATCGATCCGCCCTTGTGCCTTATGATGGATTCGTGTTGATTTTTTAGTGCCATGTGATCACATATAGAGTAAGTATTCGAATTGAGTTTTACTGAATTATTCTTTATCATTTATCCTAAAATAAAGAGTTTTAGACATTATTCATTTTCAAAAGTTAAAATTTAGTAATTTAAATTTACTAAATTCATCCCAAATTATGAAAATAATACATTCCAATGCATTGCACGAATGGAGACATTACGTTGTGCAATAACCATCCAAAAAAATCATCAGAAGTTCACGGATAGAAAAATGAGCCACTGTTGTAACTATGACCTTATTGCGCTATCATCATCGAATATAGATATCACATCATTTCTAACCTCAAGCCTTAGTAATAGTATTCTTTGGTGACAAACACTTAAATCTTACCTAAAATACTATATTTAGGTCTTCAAAACAAATATCCATGTTTCATTTTTACCCCAAAACATTCTGTCAAATTAGTTTCATTTTAAATAAATTGAGCATATACAAAAAAATATAATGACAGCAAAGAAATATTCAATAATACTATTCAAAGGTTCTTATTTAAAAAGTTTTGGATACAAAGTTATCATGAAAAATCTTTGAGGGCCGGGATTCCATTAGGATACGAAAATTTAAATTAACCATTCAAAGGGCTTCATTGGGGGGAGGGGTGGCCGGGGTGGGGGTAGGGGAGAGATTGAGGGTGGGTGGGGGAAATGAACTCGAGGAATTAGAGTACTCGAAGATTGAGTAGGAAAATAAACTTTAATCTAAAACAACTGATAGTTATTTTCTCCTCTAAGAGAAATATTTTCTTAAAAAATTATTTCCTACCACTTATGCAACGTAACATAACAAATTATTGGAATTTTTTTGCAAAAATATCTCTCAACCAAACATATCCTAAGAACTATAATCCAAAAGAACGAAATCTTAAAAAATTTAGAATTGACAAAAAACTGCTAAACCCCCGTGCATTACACGGGTTAAATACTAGTATTATTACATTGATGACCCACGAGCAGTGGGGTGTGCTCTGACTCTTCAGTCTAATTTATTTCATGGAATCATCCCAACTTTAGCAGCAAATTTTCAATTGACCGTCTTCAGTTCCCACCACAAAGAGCCGAGAGAAACGCAGTATGCTTATGCTCGACAACACACACATGTTTCTTGATTCCCCATCTCCAGTGTACAGATACTGAGGAACCACAACATTCCGCCCATCATGTGAGCTGCCTAGAGAAGAGAGACCAATCTTGTTTTTGGATATTGAAATCACATCTTCTCCCCATACTGAGAAACTGGATACACCGTCACCGTGACCTCTGAAAACCATGGGCGACGAGGTCCAATTCCTGAAAGCGAAAGAAATTCCTTGTAATCAATGTCCCCTTCCGTCCCCCATAAACGAGTCATTTTTCACAATGCTGCGAAAAGCATTCATTACCCTACAGAGTCAAAGTCTTACCTTCTCAAGTCCCAAATTTTTAAGGTCCGATCAAGGGAGCTTGAAACAAGTAAATGTGCCTTTGGTGCAGCTAACTGCAGGGATTCAACAAGCCACATTGCATGCAACCATGTAAGTGAGATATCAAATGGAGCCCCTTATGAAATCTTCTTTTACATGAATATCCAGAGAATACCTTTGTCACAAATCCATCATGGGCCTGCCACGAAGCAATGATATTGCCACTCCTCAGATCAAACAACCTACAATGACCCGAGCTTTGTCCCACTGCAATGCAAGATGGGAAGTCACTTGTTTCATCAACTTGACTTTCCGTAGAACCACATGCGCATATGGATGATGTCAGGGAAGAAAAGTTGGACTCGGTACTCTCACTTCTCCAGAGATGAAGTTTTTTGCCTTGGCTGACATCAATGAATCTGCATGTACAGCTAAAACGGTAAACCAAACTGTACAAGACAAACATCCATTTACATAAGCATCAATAGGTCAGTAGGGAGCACTAACCGAAGAGAACCGTTTCCGGTACCCACTGCAAGCATATTAAGATATTCCAAGTAATGCATACTGGAGTACAAACCACTATCAAACGCAGTATTCAAAATTCCGCTTGATAATGGGTTGAAATGGAGAGTGTTTGCCTGATCTTGATTAAACTTTGAAGCACTTGATTGAGGCCTTCTAACATCCCCTGAATTTGAAAATTCAGAAAAAACAGAAACCAATTTCCCTGTTTGTCCATTCCAAACATGTACAGTCCCGTCACAAGAAGCTACTCTACCGGAAGACGACAAAGTGCATATATCATTCACGACCTGGAAAAAGAAACAGAATAAATAAAATCAAATAATACCAAAAATAAATTGTTGAATGACAACAATTCCTAGGAATACTTTCTTTTTACTCTATCTTTCCGGGAGAATGAATCGAATGTTCTTATAGTATATAGTGTGTATTTTTTGCAACGATAAAAAAGTAATCATCCTGAATCCTAATAGCATATGCCAGATTCAAATAAAAACAACTAGTAGCATAGCATTCAAAGCAGTGAGATAAATAAAGGCACCTCTTCATGTCCATAGTAGCCAGAAACAGGATCAACCCTCGAAAGCTCCCACTTCTGAACAGTTCCTTTGAAACCTGCAGCAACTCCTGCTGTGAAAATACTACTTTCGTCTTGGCATACTGCTATAGATCTTATAACTCCATGATGTGCTCGAACAGAATGCAGAATAGATGCTCTGATTTTCCATGGAATTTCATCTTTTGGGCTTCCATAACGGCCACTAGGATCGGGCCTCACAGAGCTACCAGGGAGCCAATGCCAAGGTTCAAGGGTACCAAAATTGAAGCACCTCGTTTGCCTCTCTCCATATGCTTGAGGATGATGAGACAAAATTCTATTTGAGACTACGTTCTTCACACCTCTATGTCCTGATTGAGGTGTTGACCACCCAGCCCCATTGATCAACATTTTAGCAGGGGCATAGTCAGATACAAGGCTCTCACCAATTGTTGGTCGTCTAGCATATGTATTTTCTGCACGACTTTGAGAAGACTTCGAGATGGATTCCCACTGAAGTATGGGATTCAAAAAAAGGCATACACGGACCAAAAAAATACATCATTACAGGAGAAATAATTATGCCTAATATAAGCAACAGTGTTCACTTCTTAGGATGATTTTTCTGGATATGAATCTATATCCAATAGCTCCCCACACATCCGCCACTCATAAATTTGCTAATTCCAATCCTCCAGAAGGACCTATGACAAGAACTGAGGCAAAGAAAAGGAACATTGCAAAAATTTGTGGAAGAACATGCAGATTATTCAAGAAGAAAGATTGGGAAGGAGAAGCAACAAAAAACATTGGATGGAACCTCTTCTCAGAACTGTTGGAACAGTTGAAAGTGGTGTTCCACCAAGTCAGCAAGCGGCTGAGCTCCAAGTTCCACCCAAAATTATTTTAGGTTCCGTTGTTCATCAGAACCCAAAAAAATGAAAAAACAGTTGCCCAGATAACTAAGGATATTCAGTTGATAAGTATGGTGGATAATTGAAAGGAAAGGCCTTTACTATATTCCATAGCATGTGTCATGAAAATTCAAGGACTACTTCCAGGTTTAAGTGATTTGTTATTGCATGATCATTAGAAGATATTGAAAAAACAAGTGCGTGGCAGTTATAAAAAATGCTTGATTATCATTAGCTAATTAGATTTCTCTAGGATCTTGTGTTTTTCTTTAACTATTTGTGTACTCAACTATTATAGATTATGAATGCAATGTAGAATTATTATTATAATAATATACAACGGTGCATGAGTAACAAACAAACATGGGGTATAAACTATAGAGAACCCCGACAAGAAATTTCTTCTTTATTTCTTGTTAGTCAATCAAGCTAAATATCGAAAACTGCACTTTCCTTGTCTATTAAATGAACTTAATAAACACTTCCATCATGTCGAATTCATAGTTACTGGTGGTCTCGTAATGGAGCAGAGGTTTTCACATAAATTGTACAGCTCATCAAAAAAATGATTTTGTTGCATATTTGTCATTAGTAATAATATTAGTATTTTAGTTAAGTCCTGAGAATATGGCAGGATCTGATTTGGCCATTAATATGGGTGATTTAGGCATTAATATGGGAGATATAGTTTCCTTATATTAGCACCCTTCTTATGTATATATATAGTCATTTTGTAATATGTAATTATGTATCATGAGGAAAACCTCTGATTATCAGTCACATGGTATCGGAGCCAGTGTGCTCTAGGGTTAGGGTTCATTATTTGTAAAAAAGGGGGGGGGGGGGGGGGGGCTTCTGCCATTTTGACGCTGTCTCTAAGGGTGCTTGCCTGACGTCACCGCCACCGTGGGTGGAGTCGCACGTTGCAGGAGAACAATTCTGGAGAATCTCTCCTTCGTTGGAGACCTCACGCCCCGCCACTGCTGGTCAGATCCATTGTCAAAAATCACTGTCCCTGAGTCATCTAAGCACCTGTGCAGACTCAGTTTGGACATTCAGTGGGTGATTTTTGCTCTGTCTTCCTCTGCCGATCAGGTTTTGTTCAAATTTTAGTCCATTGAAATGGGTGATAAGTCTAGTGTCATCACTGAAGTTTTTCCAGTCATGTCAAAAATCACAGAGAGGAAACTTAATTCCTCTAATTATCTGGAATGGGTCACGACTATTAAACTATATCTCCGAAGTACTGACAAGGACGATCATATGACTGATGATCCTCCTAAGGATGCAACTACTAAGAAAGTGTGGTTGAGGGATGATGCTCGACTATTCCTCCAAATCCGGAACTCAATTGATGGGGATGTGCTTGGGTTAGTTGGCCATTGTGAAACAGTTAAAGACTTGATGGAATATTTGGAATTTCTCTTCCTAAAACTGTCAGAGAAGCACTCTCTCATCCTGGATGGCGTACTGCCATGATAGAAGAGATGAAAGCCTTGGAGCAAAATCATACTTGGAGTCTAGTTTCATTGCCGATCGGCAAGAAATCTATTGGTTGCAAGTGGGTCTTCTCTATTAAGGTTAATCCAGATGGGTCTGTGGCTCGCCTCAAAGCTCGATTAGTGGTCAAAGGATATGCTCAAACCTATGGTGTGGATTATGATGAGACTTTCTCTCCAGTTGCCAAGCTCACTTCTGTTCGCTTTGTCATCTCTATGGCTGCGTGTCATGATTGGCCGTTGCATCAATTAGATATCAAAAATGCGTTTCTTCATGGTACTCTTGAGGAAGAGGTTTATATGGAGCATCCTCCAGGGTTTGTTGCTCAGGGGGGAGAATGGAAAGGTATGCCAGCTGCATAAATCTTTATATGGACTAAAACAAAGTCCTCGTGCATGGTATGGCAAATTCAGCCAAGTAATCGAGCGGTTCGGAATGGTGAAAGGCCAATCTGATCATTCTATCTTTTATAAGTGATCTAGGGGTGGAATCATCTTATTGGTTGTTTATGTAGATGACATCATTATTATAGGAAATGATTTTGCAGGAATTTCATCACTCAAGACATTTGTCCATAGTCAGTTCCAGACAAAGGATCTTGGACCGCTGAAGTATTTTCTAGGGGTTGAAGTTTTGCGAAGCAAGAAAGGTATATTGCTTACACAGAGGAAGTATGTGCTTGATTTGTTGTCTGAGACAGGAAAGCTCGCATCCAAACCATGTAATACACCTATGGTTCCTAACATGCAATTAACGAAAGACGGTGAATCATTCAGTGATCCAGAGAGGTACATGAGATTAGTGGGTAAACTGAACTACTTGGTTGTGACCCGCCCAGACATTGCTTATCCTGTTAGCGTGGTAAGTCAGTTTATGGCATCCCCAACAATTGATCATTGGGCTGCAGTGGAACATATTCTGTGTTACTTGAAAGGAACTCCAGGTCGTGGTATTGTCTATTCAAATCACGGTCACATGAACATTGAAAGTTATGCAGATGCAGATTATGCAGGGTCGAAGGATGATCGTAGGTCCACCTCCGGTTATTGTGTCTTTGTAGGTGGGAATCTGATTTCGTGGAAGAGCAAGAAGCAGAACGTTGTCTCTCGTTCTAGTGCTGAGTGTGAATATAGAGCCATGGCACAAGCTGCGTGTGAAATAATATGGATATATCACCTCCTCAATGAAACAGGTTTCAAAGCTCCCATCCCTGCGAAACTATGGTGTGATAACCAAGCTGCTCTTCATATTGCATCCAAACCAGTTTTTCACGAAAGGACGAAACATATCGAAGTAGATTGTCACTTTGTTCGGGAGAAAATACAGAAGGGATTGATTTCTACTGGATTTGTGAAGACAGGAGATCAATTAGCAGATCTCCTTACTAAAGCGCTAAATGACACCAGGCTTATGTATTTATGTAACAAGTTGGGCATGATAAATATATATGCTCCAACTTGAGGGGGAGTGTTATTAGTAATAATATTAGTATTTTAGTTAAGTCCTGAGAATATGGCAGGATCTGATTTGGCCATTAATATGGATGATTTAGGCATTAATATGGGAGATATAGTTTCCTTATATTAGCACCCTTATTATGTATATATAGTCATTTTGTAATATGTAATTATGTATCATGAGGAAAACCTCTGATTATCAGTCACAATATTGAAATTGTGTTACTGAATTTGTTGTGGTTGTTGATTGAAATCTTACCCCTTCTGGTTGCTACAATTCTAACAGATAGTGCTGATTACCATAATAGGTGTTGTGGGGGCTTCATTCCTTATTTTTTTATAAGAAAAATAGAACTTGCCTTTTCCCAACTTAAGAATCCAAAGCACATGTGATGTGTGAATGATTACCATAATAGGTGTTGTGGGGGCTTCATTCCTTATTTTTTATAAGAAAAATAGAACTTGCCTTTTCCCAACTTAAGAATCCAAAGCACATGTGATATGTGAATGAGAGTGTACCTTCCAGTTATAATTCCGTAAAAGAAACTGCTCCATTAACAACCATGTAGCACAACATCGGCGGAGTTTCTCAATGCCCACAATAGATGCAAAAGATGGATATAAAACCGACCTACAATGAAATTGTTTATTTCCAGCACATGTGAAACAATAAAACACTGGCAACAAAAGGACATATCACAACTGTAATTTTATAGATATAAACATATAATCTCTACGGATTCCCATCAGAAAAGAAACTCACACGATGTATCGGTACTTTCCCTTATCAGTTTCTTCACCTGTCTGTATATTGGGACCTTTTAGTTTTCCTCCGTCACTTTCAAAATTATTTATTTTCTCTTCGGAGAAAGCAATGTCATCAAATAACACTTTGAGTGTTGGAAGGACATGCAATGCAGTTAAATCCGGTCCAATTTGCTGACAAACTGCAATGAGACTTCTTGATGTGACCTTTCAGACAATAGAACTCCGGTATTAAGTTTAACATTTCTGAATTCCATCACTTTAATGAGACTCGTTTCAAAGAAAATATGTACAATTTTGAAATACCTCAAGCACCTGAATTGATGGATTGCCCTGCAAGAGAACCTGGAGATGTAGGAACCTCCCGTCCTGCATAAGTTCTGAACATGATTAGCAGCTAAGCCACCTTCTATTTTACTTATTCATTTACTTTTGTTGATTTCATACTTCATTGAGCTCTTTAACAATCAGATCCTTCGGCAAATATGAAATCAGACCATCTAAAGTGGTGAGACAATCCATTAGAGCTAAAGCACTCCAACTCTGGATGGGTTCAGCCTTATTTACATGTGAATTATCAATGCAACGATGGATGACATTTCTTAGCAATGGAAGAAGCTGTTTGACAATGAAATTTTCTCCAATAAGACAACCTGAAATATGAGAAGTGCATGTTAACTCTTAAGTTGAAGAAATATATTTCACGAAATGACAATATACATAAAAGTGATGGCATGAATACCAATTCTAACCAAAACGCCAATCCCGTCCTCACAAATCCCCTTCCCAAAACAGTTAATGAGAGGCATAATGGTCTGCAAGAACCATCAAGATAGTCATACAACTTTGAGAATGATCAACTTATAACATAATCTGTAATATAATGCATAATATTTCTTCCTTTTAAATAATAAGACTACTAGTGCTGCTGCTGTTGCTACTACTAAAACAAACTCAGTAGAAATCCACAAGTGGGGTCTGACAAGGTTGGTGCCCTTGTGGGGCAGAGAGGTTACCAAAAGACTTTCAACTCAAAAAGAAGTACGGAGTATATTCAAGAAAATATGCTAACTAGAGAGCGTGAATCGTCAATCAAAACTATGGCATCAGCAAATAGTATGCACCATGGTACTTCCTCCAAAATATTTTGTGTCAACTAACCCATCGCAAAAGCAAATAAAAATGAGCCAAGGGTTGATCCTTGGTACAACCCCGTGAAGGCGGGAAATCACTCAAATCACCTCCCACTGCCCTCAAGCTAAATCATATGAAAATATTAAACAAGCTAGACACAAAACTGAACATTTGATACTTGACACTTGAAGTCGGACACTAATGAACTAAAGCTTTAAATAGGGAATTTGAAACTTGAACTTGAAAACGGGATTTTGAAACGTAAACTTCACTTGAACACCTAAACATGTGAACTTGTGGTGCCTACAGGAACATCCTTAGTCCTTACCTTTTACTTTGACTTGATTTCACTTAGCCACCGATGAGCATACAAGCATTCTCAACTTGCATTTTATCTTTTAAAAAGAAAACATGAAACCTACAACATGATTTTTTTTCATTTACTCATTTTATTTCCTTTTATAAGTTCTTTTTCATTCTTTTATTTTTCATAACTGCGCGACTAAACCAAATTTTTATTACAAATACAACAAAAACAACAACCAAATATAACCCCATGGGAGTAGGGTCTGGGGAGGGTGTGTGTGTGCAGACCTTACCCCTACTCGAAAGTAGAGATGTTGTTTCCAAGTTTATTACAAATGGAAAATTAAATATTTATACCCGGTGATGAAGGCTTATTTCAATAATTTTCCAAATATTGATTAATCTATGATTGCCTAAAGCTCGAAAGTGAAGCTAGATATTCTCATCAGAAACTGTGGCCAGAGTTGTCATGGGCACTTGATCCTAAACACAACAGGGCCAAACCAACCTAGTAATGTCCCTACTTTAATGAGTTTACATCCCACAAGTGGGGTCTAGGGGGTAGGTGTACATAGACCATACCCCTACCTAGAAGGCATAGAGAAATTGTTTCCCAAAGACTCCCGGCTCAAACACAAAGACAAAGTTAAGTATAGTTCAACATAAAAAGGAAAACCAGAAGGATAGAATGACAAAAACCAAACGAACACATTAACTACATCTAACTAAACCAAAAGCCCTACTTGCATAGAACAACTCCTATTTAGGCCTACCCTACAAGTAAAACACTTGAACCTGATGAACAGTAATTGGCATGCTGAGCTCTTCACTAGAGCCTATCAAAAGAACAGCTGCAGATGCAGCAGAATCCTTATGGGGATTAATGGACAAGTTTGTTATCACCAGAGGATGTATCGTCTCCAAATACACTTGTTTCCCGATTCTATCCCACATTTCCTGCACAAATGAGCCTTGAAGGATAGAAATCTTCAAGTGTGAAGAACCAACAGACTGTACAAAGAGAACAACCAAGTAAGTGCATAATACATAGTAATGATGATGAGAGATCTAAGTAGAGAAGAATTATAAAAAATAAAGTTCAAATGAAAACTTGCCTGCAGAATCTTCTGGATAGCAGGTATAAGTAGCTTTTTTATTGCTATTGGATCCAGACACCTCAAAAGTTCAGTCAGTACTATGCGACCCCATTCAGCCCCAACATTTGTTAAAGGATTAAGCAATAACTTTAAACAGTTGGGAGCACACATTTCACAAGCAAAGGGTCCCATTGCTTTAAAGGCTCCACGTTTTGTGAAAGTTGCTGCATAACATAGACGTGATTCATCTGTTGCTAGAAGTTGTAGGGGTGCAAGAAACGTGTATGATGCCCTGATAGTTGGGGGGAAATATGGAGATTCCAAAAGACATTTTGCAGAAGGCCTCCTGTTTGTGTGAAGAGATAGGCATTCATTCAGACTTTACAAGACCTTTATACACATATTTAAGCTTTTGCAACAACAAAACCTCCCTTCTTATTGGGGTCAGGAGGGGTCAAGATGTACACAACCTTAACAAAGAGGCTATTTCAGTTAGGACATTGATGTATTGTTGCAATTATTACCCAAAACTTCAAAGAAAGTAAGGACCAAAGGATGCACGTGTTAAGCTTTTGGAAAATAGAATAAAAGTAGAAAATATACCTTCTCCAATCTTTTTGAATACAGGCTTCAATGAACACCCGAGTTTCGGGTGGGAGTTCCTGCATCAGTATAGGAAAGCAACCACTCTCTAAATACACACCCAATGAGGTTGGATCAAAGAGTGGTCTTCTCAGGTGCAATTCTGCTAAAATGCATCCCGCTGCAAATATGTCATCTGAAGCATCCTTGGTAGTACTTGAACAAGTTTTTTGTTTCCATAGCAGTAGCTCTTGGTATCCTACTGATGTGTCATCACCAACTTCAATAATCTTGAGAAGGTAATTCAAATCGATAAAAGGAGGCATGATAGAGTTGCCATTAAATCCATTTGGCATGGACTCCATGTATGCCGGACCCTCAATTGATTGTGTCGTTACTGAGCAGTCAAGTTCTATAGCATCATTTAAATGTGGGTAATAGAGGGGGCTTAATACCCTTGAATGCTCACAGAATGAAGCAGTTTCCTCCAGTTCTTGCAAAACTGAAGCTTCCACTGCCACATCACTTACAAGCTTCTCGCGCATAGTTGAACAATTCACCAGGTCACAATTTCCTACAGTATCAACAAGACGGTGCGGATGTGGTCGAGTGAAAAGCTGACGGCGCCCCATTGACCTCAGTGTTGTGTGAGATGATGTAGGCAACATCACATTTTTAGCAGCAACAGAAGCTTGGCCAGACATTTTGTAGCCAAAGGTGATATCAATCCAATTATGAATTTGGTGCGAAACTCGGTTACTTTCTAAAGCACTCCTATGTAACTCAATAAAACTCTCAGGTGTACCTGCCCATGAAGGTACTGCCAAATCAGACATGCCAGGGTGAATGGAATAAAATATTTGTGGATCACAGTAAAATTCTGGAATGCACTCGTCAGGTGTCCATTGAAAAAGTCTTTGCATGTTTGAAGGATACTCATTTGGTTCATAAACCGAACGAACAGCCATTCGCAGGACACTCAAAGGTAATCTTCTTGCCTTATAACTGCAGACAGCTAGTTCAGACAAGCACTCGTCTGAAACATGATGTGGGATTTCTGATGTAGAATATGTGAAGTCCAACTGTTCATCACCTTTTGCCAGCCGCCACTTACTCTTGCTCAAATCTCGCCACCCGGCCTCATTATTCTCATCGGGTTTTACACTAAAATCAACTACCCACGGCATGACCGTATAAAATGAATGATCACCCCATCTTCTCCCAGCTAATCTGTTCAAGATTAGGAGATACTCAAAGTTGCTTAATTCACCTTTCCACCATCTATAGAAGCATGACTGCCAATCTTTATAGTGGGAAAGCCGCAAATCACTATGAAGTCCATGTGAAAAGCATACATCAAAAGAGCAGTGTGAGAATGATGTGCATGCTTCAGATGTTGAGCTCGAATAAGAAGTTAGAAGAAATTCATCTGCAATTTGCAACCAGCACCATGAAAAGTCAATAAGTGCTAAGCAGGACGGAGAGAGTCTACCATGGGCGACCCCTAAACCATGCATGCTAGACAGTGCAGAAAGTAATTGGTAGATCAAAAATTTTAATTGCCAGTCAGACTTGAAAGCATCTGGGCTGTAATGAATGGCATGTTCCAGAGTATGAGTAGGTTTTGGAAGTACCAAACTAATATGACTCAATGTCTTGAGTAGTCCCAAAACTGGGGAAATGTTGGGATGCCTTATGCAACCAGGAAAGGTATTCTTGCTGAACGAAGGTATCCCAACAAGACTCAAAAAATTCATACAATCACGTCCAGATGATTTACCGTCAATGAGTCGGGTAAGTGAACACAAAATATGATCTTCAATAGACCCGGACAAGAAGTGGGAAACAAGATCTCCAAACAATGTGTATGAATGAATGTCAATGCGAGCAGCTGGGGTCATGGCAGTAAGTGTCCTGAAACATGAAAACCTACCAGAAAGTGTGCAGCCCAGTACACACTCTGATCCATATAGGGATGTATTAACGCAGCCTTTCAGCAAATCCCGACATTCATTTGATGTGTTATTATCTGAGGAACCGGAAACTCCAATTCTGAATTCTGCTTGATCTATATCATCTTTTAGTAGCGTCGCATTGTTGCTGTGATTGTGGTTTATGTTACTGAATTCAAGACCTTCAGAACAATGCTCATCACTTCCAAAAGAAAAAAGTGGTTGAATCAATTTCAAAGTGAATAGATACTTTATAGAATTCTTCATTGTAAGAAAACGGTACTGACTTCTCTTCTTATTTGCTAACTAAGAGCACATGAATCAATCTCATCATGAATTCATGCATTACCAAATTGTCACTTGCAATAGATTCATTAAGAATGTCAAGGAACCAACTCAACTAAAAGCTCAAGGTTGTGGTTTTAGGCCCAATGAAGGTATTTATATATTCTTACACGTGAAACTTAATTTTTTTAATTGGGTAGTGCTGAGCTTTGATCCCGTGACTTCTTAGTCATCAAGGTTCGGATACCGTGTCAAAGAACAACTCAACCAGAAGCTTGGTTGTAGGCCCAAGAAAGGTTTGTATATTATAGCAAAGAATGTAGTTGAACTTCTGGAGAGGCAATAGAAGATTCGTTTCAGTAAAGGGCGTTTCTTTTCTTTTCTTTTCTTTTCTTTTAGCTTAAGGGCAAAATGTTAGAGAAACGTACATGAAATTGGCCAAGCAATCGCCTTTTCTGTACGGCGCATATTGGACTACAAACTCAGGTGATAGTTCTGTGGCAGAACTTGCTAGCTGCGACACGGTAAAATAAGAAATTTAAGCACATAGAACACAGGTTGGGCCTGGAGGAAGTCATCATACTATAGAACAAACAGGTTAAGGGAAACGGAGTACCCGAACGACGGCAGCTGACCCGAATGGAAGATGAGAATCGGAGAGGCCATAGCAAAAGATGATCCGCTCCGACATGTCCTCTTTGATTCGCTGCTCCAAACACTCAAAGCACATTTTTGAGTTTCCCATTATTTCTTCCGTATGTTCGCCGGTCACCGCCAAGGAAATGAGAACATAGCCCCCCCCACACACCAAAATATACCGGGTTTGCTTCTCTCCTTTTTTATTTTTGATTAAGGGGAGTGTATTGGCAAATTGTATGGTACATCCAGCTGTACCTTTTTTTAGATACATCCTAATATTTTTGTAAATTTTGCAAACTTTTTATCTAATGTCATGAACATATATGAGAACTATTATATATGACAATTAGTACTAGCAGATTTGAGAAAGAGTACCAGCACTTATGAGAATTGTCACATTTTTATTCAATACAAATATGAATAAACCTGGGTTTTAAATTCTCCATGCTCAGAGAGTATAAATGAGTATGAACGAATCGAATAGAGGAAGAAGTTGACAATGGTACTGAACTTTTTAATTGTGAAAAAATTGAACAATACTTTATTTCAGAATGAACATTTCCTTATTTGAGAATGAGTATTGTTTTTTTAAAGAATGAACACTACGCTATTTATTATAATTATATTAGATAAATGTGTAAAAATGAGTACTTCTTTATTTTAAAATGAGTACTACCTTTGCCAGAATGAGTACTACGTATTTCGAAATGAATGTTTATATTTGTACGAGAATGAGTACTACTTTATTTTAGATTGAATACTACCGGAATGTACCTATTTCTAGGTATATCCGGATGTACGATATATCAACTCGAGTGTATTCAAATCAGATTTTAAAAGATTATGTTAGAGTTTTTAAAATCAATAGATTGTGTAAACTCCATGGAGTATTTTAATTCCATATAAACTTTGACAGATTTTAATGTATTTTATCATTTGGATTTGTTTATATTCTAAAATGTCTATAAATTGTTCTAATTAAAAAAATTGATTACAAAAGAATATTAATGGCCTGCTAATGTTTCGGCCCGAATGAGTTTGAACACATTCATCTTCACAAGTTCCCTTCGGCAATTAAAGATTCATTTTCAGATCTCAACTGGAAGCAAAGGAGACGATGATGAAGAAGAAGACATCAGAGGTTGAAGGAGAGACGGACGGTCGGACTTCGGAGGAACGATGAAGGACGGAAGGAGTTTTTATAATCTTGGACTTTTGGATGAGATTTGAGAATGATTTTATATTTATACCTAATGCTACAAAATCCACCTTTTTAAAAATCTTTAAAAAGTCATCAACTTTTAGAATACCATCATATTTAGAAGGATTTTTTAAAATTTCAATTGAATACACCCAGATTTTAAATGATTTTTTTAAATCTGAATTGAATAACTACAGATTTTCAAAATCCCAAAAAAATCCATCAGAATCTGGATTGAATACACCCTCCTAAATTGACGGAAGGGTTGTACATTTTTAAAGAACAATATGCATTTAAGTTTAAAAATGTTAAAATCAAGCGTTATTATTTTTGGCAAATTCTATGGTGCACCTAATGTCCATCCTAGATCTATATATGAGTAAAATAAACATTTTCTTTCTATTTGAATGAACATATGTTTTTAATAACAAAATTTTAAAAAAAATTATGTAAGAAGGTCTATAAAAAATGGTATGCACTAAAGGTGCACCATAGAAGCACTCATTATTAGATACTCTCTCCGGTCTTAAAAATATTTTATGTTTTAATTTTTTTGGTCAAATAGTGATATTTTTTAACCACAAATTAAATATAATCTAAATAAATAAAAATTCAATTTATCAAATCTATATCCTAAGATGATCATAATCATATTGAATTTTTAGTATAATTATATATACATTTCTCATAATTTGTAATCAAAGAGTGTCAATGTTTGGTCAAAAAAGTCAAAAGAGGACCATTTTTTAGACAGGAGAGAGTAATATTCTATTCATTTCAAATCTTTCTTCTTGTTTTGACTTTTTTTTGTTCATATTTTTAAATTTTAACCATAAGTTATGGAAAAAGTACATTTGTTAATGTTGTAAATTTAATATCAATATATTCAATATAAAAAATAAATCGTCATTAACATTTTTCGAGAGATTTTACCAATATACGGTCAACATTTTAGAATACTCGATTCATATCTCCCAATAATTTTTCAATAGTTATAAAAATGACGATATTCTTAGTCCATGGTCTATATTGGAAATCACAATTACAACAGAGATTATGTACGATAATTTGTTTGAAAAAATAACGATTCGTACCCCCTAACTCTCTGATAAATTCCATCGCGGCCCAAATCAACCCCACCTCAGCCCCAACCTCTTCAATTGCATCCCAAAAGTAATTGACTTCAGGGTGCGGTCAAATTTTTATAATTTATATAGTTTTTTCAATATATTCCATCCGTTCTTTTTTAACTATCTAGTTCGTTTTTAAACTAATTGTTAATCAACAATATCTCTTAAATTATATTAGAAACAAGTACAAAAGGAACACATTAAAAGTATGTTTTGAATTTGAAACTAGTATTTTGTTATACATTTTTATATTTCAATTCATTGTATACATCGATATATAATTAACCAAATGTTTGGCAAAACAAATCTCAAAATTAAGGAGTACTGTACATTTTATTTTTTCAGCTCACTACTTATTTTATTAAAATTAGACTAGATCAAATCTTATCATATTGGATCAGATTCAATCAGATCAGATCAGAAACATCATTAAATATAATTACAATTCCTTAACTGATCAATCGGAACAAGATAAGTGAATTATGAATATACAGTTTATTATTCAATCAAAAATTGGTCGACTGATCGATAGATATGATATGATTCAAGAAGAATAATAATTAATACTTCCCCCATTTTTAAAAAAAATTCATAGTTATTATTTACAAATCAAAGTAATTTTACTTTTTGTGTATATTTTCATTGATTATTTGATAAATAAGATACTCCGTAGTTATTTCACCACTTATTCTGTAAAACTTTTGATTTAGTTTTTTTCGTAATAAATCATTTTTAGTTTTTATTCTACAATATTCTGTAATGTTTATGTATATTGTTTTGAAAATAATTTAATCAAACATGGTAAATCAAACGAAAGGAGTAATACTCCATCCGTCCATAAATAAACATCCTGATTTGACAGAGCACGTAGTTTTAAAAGAGATGAAATTAGGATTGACTTTCTTAAAATGCCTCGTTACTGTTTCTCATTTACTAATGCACCAGGTATCCCTCTATCAAGAACGAACAACAACACCATGGCTAGGTGTGCACTCAAGAACAACACTGAGGGCACTGGAAATACCCATGAAGCCTCGAGGCTTCAAACCGGGGCTTCAAACATTCTCTTTGCCACGTTAGCTTTAACTTACCTCATAATTTCAGTGGAAATGGGTTTGAAGCTCTGGGGCTTCAAACTAGGGCTTCAAACCTTCATTTTTTACATTTTAAATACACATCTTCTAAAATTAAATTAATTAATTTTAAATATTTAATTATTTAAAAAAATTTAAACGAGAATAGTCCATTAAAAAAATTGTATTCATTATAAAAAACTACATTCATTAAATAAAAAATTACATTCATTATAAAAAACTACATTCATTAAATAAAAAAATTACATTCAATAAATAAAAAATTACATTCATGAAAAAATAAAAAAATAGTTGAATACTATTTTTAAAAAAAAAGATGATAGAGAAATTTGTATTTGTGTGGAATTTAAAAAAAAAATAATTTAATTTATAGAGAAGAAAAGAGGAAAAAAGGCGAAAAAAGAAGGAAGAGGCGTTATCACGCCTTCAAATTGCGTCAAAACTTTGACGCGAGAGTTTTAACGCCCAGATAACGGGGGAGGGGGCGGTGTTTAACGCCCCCTAGGCGTCAAAGTGAAAATAACGTGGGTGGGCGTTATGCCCATTACCACTGCAGGAGCATTGCAACAAACATTCCATTGCACATTTTGCAATAGTAGTTCCCTTGCAATATACTCGTAATATATTATATCCAAAGTTTGCAACTATGTTTTCCATTGCAAAAAACTTTGCTACAGAAAAAGTGCAACAACAACTCCATTGCTAATGTTTGTTATGGAAAAAAATATTTTCAACAAAAATTGGTAATGTATCGACTGCAACAGAATGCTTCGTTGCAAAATTCTAAAAATGCACAACGTAGT
Organism: Cuscuta australis; assembly: GCA_003260385.1. Classification (NCBI taxonomy): domain Eukaryota; kingdom Viridiplantae; phylum Streptophyta; class Magnoliopsida; order Solanales; family Convolvulaceae; genus Cuscuta; species Cuscuta australis. Next base: position 2,363,036 of record NQVE01000115.1, on the reverse strand, counting down.
GCTTGTTCAATTTCATACCAACATAGAAGTTATTTCTATGCACGATCTATGTACAACGGATACTCAAACGCACATGTATTCAACAAAGCCAAAATTTCAATATGATATTGTTCATTAATCAAAGTAACCTCCAAGTACTTATCAATAATCAAAATAATAATATCTGATCTATTGTTGCAAAATAAATTAATTAAATCATTAACTAACATAAAGGTGCCCTTCTGTCTCCGTTGGGTCCGTCTCCTCTATGGGGGGTGTGGCCGATGAAGAAGAAAAAAGAAAAGAATGAGAGTGGGTGGGTGGGCAATTAAGTCTTTTTCATATAAAAAAGTTTACAAAAAATAAGAAAAGAAAAGTTTATTTGTGAAAGGACAGAAAATCAAAGTGAGAACTTTATTTATGGACTTGTATGGAGCAAGGAAGTAATAATATAGCATACTAGGAGAATTTGCAAGAAAATGGATGACATCCTATAGTTCTCTCTGTCCCTTGCTCCATCACTTCCGTCCCCTGAAAATTATTTTGTATAATTAAGTAATTAACTACTCGGAGTTGTTGCACCAATTCAATACCCCTTGTGATTTGATAAATATGCACTGTTATCACTTATGATTTCAAAACTTACAGTATTGTCCCTTATGGTTTTGATGTATTACGCCAATACCCACCTAGACTAAAATATCCTTCAAATATTATGTGAATATCTCTGTTGTCCCTTGTGTTTTTAGGAATTGGTACAAATGCCCATCCCTTTTTTATTGTTTCTCTTTTTTTCTACTATTTTTTTCATAAATATTTTTTGATTTCTTTTTTAAAACTGTTTTTATGATGTTTAATAATCAATTCTTTTTTGTGTTTGCAACAAAAATCAATTAAATAACAAGAATTAACATACACTTCATTTTTCTCGAATTAAACATATTCATTTTTTTGTCTAAAGGAGGTCTTTATTGGTTCATTTTCATGATACGAAAATTAGTGAAACATTCTCTTTTTTAAACTGAAGCTCATTTCTCAAAATTTAAATAAAATAAAAAAAGCATGGGAAACAATAAAGAAAAAGAAAAGTATATGAAAAAAATAATTGTATAGAATAGGGAAAATCAAGTCACGAAAAAAAATATTTTGCGCATCGGTGCAAAATATGTTATTAATATATAATTAATGATGTATTAAAAGACGTTACTCAATATTCTTTTGGTCATGACATATTCAAAAGATTAAAAAAATTTTAAACAAAAATCGAAAATATATAACTTGACAAATGAATTATATGTTAACTTTTTTATTTCATTTTTTATTTTAAACACAAAGATTTAAAAAAACATTTCATTATTTCACATACAAAAATTTTTCTTCTCTTTATCAAAAGAAAAAAAATAATAAAGAAAATGGAAAGGGAGCATTATTGGCACCATTTTCAAAATATTTGAATAATATTTTTGTCATAAGAGGTATTGGTATAACAACATCAAAACCATGAGAGGCAATGACATAATTAAGTTTGAATGAATAAATTAAAGGGTTGTAGAGATACCAAAACATAGGAGGTAGGTGCAATAAACTCTTAATTACTCCACCGAATGAATGAATAAATTAAAGGGTTGTAGTTAATTAAAAAATACGGAGTACATAGTATTAGACCTGGCAATCGGGTCAATCGGTTCGGTTCCGGTTTGGGTCTCTTTCGGATATATGTTATAATCAGTTCGGATCGGTTTGGTTCGGGTCAGTTCGGTTCCGGGTTTATTTCGGTTTGATTGGTTTTCGGTTTCGGTTCGGTTTCGGTTCGGGTTTGTATCGGTTCGGGTTTATATCGGTTCGGGTTTATATCGGTTCGGGTTTGTATCGGTTCGGGTTATATCGATTCAGGTTTTTATCAATTCGGGTTGTACTGATTTGGGTTTATATAGATTTGAGTTTATATCGGTTTAAATTTATATTAGTTCAAGTATAATGTAAACACATACATACTAATAAATGAATAAATCACATAATAAATTTAGTTAATTTAGTTAACTATAATTTTTATATACTTTCTATAAAAATACAAAAGCATTTTAACTAATTAAGTTATAAAATGCAAAGTAAAAGATTTGTACATGAAAGTAGTTACATGGTTTGCACCCATAATTTAAATATGTTTTTTTAGAAACACATAAACATATGTAATAATATATAGGTAATTCGTTTTCTCCAAATTCATTTGATAAATGAAATATTAATGAATTTGATCAATTTCGGGTCTAATCGGGTTCGGGTCTAATCGGTTCCGGGTTTAACCGGGTTTGGGTTTAACCGAGTTCGGGTTTAATCGGTTCGGGTTTAATCGGATTCGGGTCTGAATCGGGTCTGAATACATTCGGTTCGGGTTCGGTTCAGATCATTTCGGGTGTTCGGTTCTATTTCGGTTCTTCAATTTTCGGGTCAAATCGGGTTCGGTTCCGGGTTATTCAGTTCGGGTTATCGGGTCCGGTCAGTTTTGCCAGGTCTACATAGTATTATAGAGAGACTATGAGTAAATTTCATAAAAAGGTCACCAGTTATAGGTTGTTTTACATATTTAATCTCTACATATCAAATATTACTAATTTAGTTTACAATTATTATATCATTTTTCACGAATAGTCATTTGTTAACGTTTTTGTTGAGAACATGGATAAAATTGTATATTCATACTTCTCTCTCTCCTCAATTAAGTTTCTCCATCCTCTCGTACTCTTTTCCAAACTCGTTGCTGAAGCTCTAAACCCAAAACAGAAATGATTAGGGGTGGGCACGGATCGGGACGGTCCGGATTTTAGGTTGTCCCGCGTCTAGTCCCGTTATATATAAACAGTCCGGAACGGTTCGAATTACAAAATTCGGGATCGGAACAAAACGGGACTCACGGATTCGGGTCGTCCTACTTTGTCCTAATCGCAAATATAAGAAGAGGGAGAGGGTGACATTTCATTCAAAAAAAGAGAAACATCTAGCTATCCAACAAAAAACAATGAAAGAAACGGGACCAAATAAATTTAATAAACTTTGAGCTAAAATCTCAAGCCTATGAAGTTAACTTAATTAATTAATTCATTAAAGAATGAATGTCTTCGGATTTTGGATTAAAATTAGTATTATATATTAGTAGAGTAGATGAAACGGGACAAACAGGACGGATCGGTATAAATTTAAGTTGTCCCGCTCATGTTCCATTTAATAGTGGGACGGAACGGGTTCGGGATAAAAAAAGTGTGTCCCAATTATTCAGAACAATTACAAAAGTGAAATTTACCCAATGGGGCACCAAATCATAGTTGTTTTACCTAAATAACACCACTACTAATCTTTTCTCTCACTAGCACTAATTTTCATTTGTACTACCTAGCCTACCCTTCCGTAACCTAAGCCCACTAAAAATCATTCCTTCTAATTTTTACTTATTTTTGGAAAACAAATCCTTAATTATCCCTAATTTTCAGGAATCTTTAAACTGTCTAAACCGTATCGAATTATGTGCTTGACTCACTGACCCTGACTTTGGCATACCCACACACTGTCCCCAACACACATCTCACACACTGTCCATCAGGGGGGACTGTGATTACTCTTGAATTTTATATTAATGTACACACTGCCCTTTACTTTGCTCATGCATACACACTGCCTTAGGTCCATTAACTCACACACTGTCCACATGTTTCATGGGGCCTGTTATTACTCACAATGGAGGATCTGCGGTTGTACAGATCTACAAAAATAAGAGTGAATGTTATTAGTCTTTTCCTCACCCCTGCATCAATAAAACATGTGGCTTCCTAACACTAGTGCCATTAAAAGAAAGGGGCATTGTTTTAGTGTTACAAAATGGATCCAGGATTTTTTGGAATGGTCTAACAGAAACAGATTTCACGCCCACACCTAGAAATGATCATTCCTTTTTCAATTATTAATCTTTCGGGTGGAACCTAAAATCAAAACCAATAAGCTTTATGGATGACTTTTTTTGGTTAATCTCAAGAAATTGCAAACAAAATAAACATTAAACCTCATCCATGAAAGTTACTGGTTTCGAATTTGGATTCCACTAGTTAGAAAACATTTGAGAGAAGAGTGATGATTTCTCTTTTGGGTTCAAAGCTTCAAACTCAGCGACAGGATGAGGAAAGGAGTACGAGTGGAAGGAGGAAGCTTAATTAAGGAGAGAAAGAAGTGTGAATTTACAATTTTATTCACGTTTTTAACGAAAATTTAATATAGGTCCATTTGTGGAAATGAATATAATAATTGTGGACTAAATTAGTAATATTTGATATATGAGGACTAAATATGTAAAACCCTGTAACTGTGAATCTTTTATGGAATTTACTCAGAGACTATTATTATTACCCCGAATTATTATTATTATTATTATTATTATTATTATTATTATTATTATTATTATCATCATCATCTCCATCAAGGAGTATATCGATCATATGGAGACATGGAGTAATAAACAAGAAAAATGTTAGGGGTATACCAAAGGTGTACCTCATTTGTCCCCCATCCCCTCCTCCACCACATAAATGGGCAAGAAATTTAAAAAAAAAATTAAATAAATAAAAAGTAAATAAAAATGGATTACAGGTAACATTGCTCAATGAACAATTAGGGAGTAATTAATTACCGCACACTAGTCTCGACACTGTCGTGTAATTGGTAGTAGTCAAAGAGGAGGAGGAGGTGATGCAGGAAGGAGCACGTGTGACGACGTCAAAGCCGCAGGTACCCCCGGTGCGGATGCAGCAATCGCACCCCACCCCGTCTGGCGGTAGGGCAAAAGACAGCTTGATCCCATAAGCCCAAAGCATCGGCGGCGTCCGCCCTGTGGGGCTGCCGCCGCCATTCCTCAACATGTCATCGGTGGCGTAGAAGCTGGTATAATGCGTGCAGTCAAGCATGTCCATTTGCATGTAGGCGAGGGTGGAGTAGGTGGTGAAGCAGCAGGGAGGGGTAGTAGTACTGGCGTTGCCGCCGCCCGGCAGCCTTATTAAGAAGTTCCTGAAGGCGTCGCAGGCCCCGTAGAGGTCGTTGCAGGTCCCGCCGCCAAAGGTGGAGGGCAAATTCGGGAAACAGAAACTGCTTTTGCTGTGGAGAAGAGGGGAGTCGAGGGAGCAGTTAAGGATGGCCACGACGGTGTCTTAGGAGGGGGCGATGAGGTCGGAGTTGATCAGGAGGAAGGCGGTGTTGTTGTTGTTGTTGGTGTGCTGTTGTGGTTGTTGTTGGTATGTATTAGGATTGAGGCAGGTGGGGATGGAAGTGTCTTGGATGGTCATCACTCTGTGCTCGTAGTCTATCCCCTGCACCTTGTAGCCGCTGCCCCCGGATAAGAGGAAGAGGCCGCGGCCGGCGGTGGTGTTGCGGCAGTCTAGCATGCCTGCGTACTGCGGGGCGCCACATCCACCGTCTATGCCGAATGGATATTTTATTTTGATGGCGGCGTCACCACTGCTGCCGTCACCTCCGCAGGAATCGCGGCACGGAGTTGCAGCAGCCGCACCCACTACCGTTGTTGTTATTATTAGTATTGTTATCAGCATCATCGATAATAACAACAACACCGTTATTATGATTCAAAAATAGGTGGTGGCCGGTGTGATGAGGAGGATGAGTGATGCCGCTGTTTCAACATTTAAAAATGGGATGATCGATGATGCATGATGAGCTATTTATAGTACTCTACGCAGGTATATGCAGCAAGCAAGCAAGCAAGTATTTGGATGGAGCTGCAGGCCTGGATTTCAACCAAATACCTATAGGCATATATGATGCTTAGCTAGCTAGCTACCTCTTGGCCCAAAGCAAATAAAGCTACTCCCTATCTAATTTATTGGCTTTTGACCATTATACCACCACCTTGGCATGCATTGGCCGGTGCACTAACTGTATAGCTGGGTTGTTTGAAATTACTACGGATCGGAGTATAATTACTACTCGCTTTATTTACTTTCCCCATCCGCACAAGTTAAAAAACACTCTTTCTCAAATCCCTTCCAGCTGCCCAATATAATAATGCCTCCCAATCTGCCATAGTCCATCATTCCTCATTCTTTTCAGTCGAGTCCACCAAACTTTTATGAGATAAAACCAATTCAAACACATTTACATAATTACTACCTCGGGCTTATATGTTCATTTTTGGTTAATTTATTTTAAAAAAGTCAAAAATGAAACTTCTTTTGGGGACGGACAGAGATAGTAATATCTAGTGTTTTTTTGTGAATTTATTTTAAAAATCTAGTATTTTTGTTAACTTTAAATTTATTTCATCCAGAAAGCAAATGATTTAGGGTCAATTTGGTAAGTAAAAGAGAGATGAGTTTTCATATCTTTTGATGTAGAGCTGTGCAAATAAGAATCTGGGTCGAATCTGGGCCGGGCTGGATACAAATTATTAGCCCATTTACATGGGCGGGTCTAGCTCGTCCCGAATTTGATGGGCTAAACTCTTTACCCATACCCGCCCACCTTAGCGGGCCTAACTACCCACCGGGCCGCCCGGCCCGGATAAAACACCAAGAAAACTTTTTTTGCACAAAAAAAACATTGAACTCTTTTTTCAATGTTTAAAATAAAATCACCACTCACCAAATTTACAAAGAAAACATAACAGAGGTATTGTTGCATAATTAATAAACCCATCATACTAATTCATTAAAAGATTTCCATCATCTCCGATGGAGCCAAAATTTCACCAATTTTTGGCTTTGGGGTGTGATGGAATAAATCAAAATGGATCTCTAAATTATCCGCGCTTCTTTAATTAATGAAGTAGCAGTTAGTCAAGCAATGCAACTTTCGACGTTGAGCCGGGGGTCTCTTTGAAAACAGCCTCTCTACTTTCGAGTAGGGGCAAGGTCTGCGTACACACACCCTCCACAGACCCTACTCTTGTGGGATTTAACTGAGTTGTTGTTGTTGTTGTACTAATTCATTAAAAGAATATTGATTTTTGTTTAAGAGGGGTGAGTGAATTGAACCATTATACATGAACTATAACAATTTTTCAAAATTATATTGCCCAGATAATTAATAATAAAGTGAATATTTTTGATGGATATGGGCGGCCTGTTGGCCCGGATGGGCTAAAAGTAACTTCCAGATCCGTCCAGATACAATTCGGGCTCGGGCCGGGCCGCCCATGTGGGTATTAAAGGTTGTCCATATCCGCCCTTTTTAAAGGGCGGACTGGGCGGGCCAAACGAGCCGACCCTTGTTTGCACATGTCTATTTTGATGCCACTATCAACCACCTTTGTTGCTGGCCACATATGTCTATCACTAATTAAATTAGTTCCTCCGTCCCAAATTATAATGTCTGTTTACTATTCACAGCCTTATTTACTTTCTTTCTCTATTTTCGTTAGCAATTTGATAAAATAAAATATTATTGTCACTACTAGTTTTGTAGATCTTTTGATGTAGTTTTTTAATATGTAATTTTTATTTTTTAATTCTATGCCATTTGTCATATAAAATGGTTTGAAAATAATTTCAGTCAAACATTGTAAACCGAAACAGGCGTTATAAATTGAGACGGAGGTAGTATGATTTTAAATCTCTCTAATAACTCCATTTCATATTTCAAAACTCATATTACTTCTCACAAATTTGAAATTTCAAAACCCATATTATATCATCCCATTCCAAAAATCATCACCAAAGGGACTCTTAGTATATTGTTGGAATGAAAATAAGGAGTATGAATTACGGAATGCAATACTCTAATGTGAACTTACATATAGATCTTTGTGCGTCATTCGAATGTAGTCGTCGGTGGTAATTGTGGGTGTGGTTATGAATCTTCTCACAAAGATGATTAATAAAACGAATACATACATATCCTTATAAAAATAGGTATCCTTGGTTCACTTTCTAAAGATGCATTCTTATTAAAGCTAAGGGGCTGTTTGTTTCAGCCTCTTAATGATTCAGCACTTAATGGTTCAGACTGTTTGTTTCAGCCTCTTAATGGTTCAGATGTCTGAATGGTTAAGAGATTTGCCTCTGAATGGTTAAGTATTATACAGAGTCTGAATGGTTAAGAGCTCTTATCTGAATTGATCAGACATTTGCCTCTGAATAGTTAAACAATATACTAGCTCTTAATGGTTCAGACCTCTTACTGGTTCAGCACTTAATGGTTCAGACCTCTTACTGGTTCAGCACTTACCCATTCAGAAGTTACCAAACAGCCCCTAAGACTGGTAAATATAAATGATGTTAATGTTAGAACTACCTTACAATTCACTAGAACGTATGGGGCTAATGCTAACCAAGTACGTAATATTTGTATCATAAGCCAAGGAGATCAATCATTCTCCGAAACGAGATCGGATGAGGGAGGGGCTCATTATAGCCAAAGTGAAGATATCCATCAGCCGGTAGCCTACTCCCATCCATATATCATTCATTAGTAACATTAATCAATCTGATTTTGCGTGCTTGCTGGATTTCATGCTCTGTCCCTATCCTTTCATCACATCTGCTTCACAGATAATCTCTCTGATACAATTTTTATTTGTATTATTATTGCTATTTCAAATAATTCCTCACCCCCCCCCCCCAAAGAATTAATTGTCTGCTTTTAATTTTTAATTATAGAGAGTTATGATTTGGTAAATAGGCATATCAAATCAACTATAATAACGATCAACATATACGGAGTATATCAGATAGAGTAGTTAACTTACTAATGAGCTCGTAAGTTACAATCATTGTGACTCCATAGAAAGACATATTGAGGAATCTTGGTCCAAAGCCTCTGTAGAATCCTCTCCATCCCTCTTCTCTGAGGAGTATCTTTGCTGTCCTCATTACAGAAGGCCGCCGATGTCTTCCAAAGCCCCCACCCTCACCATCATCCATAACCTATACGCCACTACTCTTTGTTAATATTCAGTTACTGTATACATAGAAAACCGTAGCTATGTGTATATATATTGATCCAAAACTCTAACCTTACCTCTATCATGTTTCATTTATATGGCATAACACAAATAAGTGGTCAGCACATAGTACATACTTACACACCTGAAGGCGAGTTTTGACGGTGTCTACAGGGGTTGTGATAACCGAAGAACAAGCACCAGCTAACATTCCAGCAGTAGCTTGGACTGTGACCATCTGCATATCAGATGGTTTCTTTACCATTTCATCATCACAATAACCCTGCACACTCCTTAATTAAAATTAAGGAATAATAATTATATGTTTTTGTAAAATAGTGACAACCTCCATCAATATCTTACACCAAACAGTCTTCTACATGTGTATATAGTGTAGCAAGTTGATCAAAGAATAAGGTGGCTGCACACACATATACCTCCAAATGAGATGTTGTGATGCAGCATAAGCACCCCACCACAGTGCAGAAGCAGGAGACTGATACACTGCTGTTAATCCAAAACCTCTGTACATTCCCCGCACACCTTCGTCCTTCATTACTTTACGTATGACATCAAATGTCCCATTACAAAGTTTAGTCCCAGGAAGCCCTTGAACCATCAGTCTTTGGCAAATCTATTGTAATACACATTATAATGGGAATTTTGTATTTTCACCATGTCACTTTCATAGTACTCACGTATCCAGAAATTCATTTCAAAATTTACTTTACGCTATGCTTGGTTCAAGAAATTTGAAAGGAAAAAGAAAAGAAAATGATACCGAATTTTTTTTTCTTGTCTAGTTAGCGGTTAGAGAGGAAAAGCAAATAAAAGTAGAAGGAAAAGAGAATGAGAAGACAAAATGAACTAAGAGGAAAACAAAATTCCTCTGATGAGTAGGGAGGAGGGTTGGGTTGGGTATAGCACGTGACTCACCACATCGAGAGGCACAAAGTATACACATGAAATTAGGTTGGACACCATGCCAGCAACTGCATTTGACATGCCAACACGAGTTGCTTCCGGCATATCTAGACCTTGTGTGTGTTTGAGCATCATGTCTTTTGATACCTCAAGTGAGGTCAACGCCAGCACTCGGCCAGGCAACGACCCAATTGCCGATGTGCCAAAGCCTCTGAATATGCCACGGACACCATCATTCCTAAGAATATGTTTGAAGACAGACAGTCCTGTCGTACGCGATGAGAACACTCCAGCAGAGTCAGCCACTTGCATCCTTGTCTTAACAACCGCTGTTGGATGTATCAGAGCTGACTGAGCGGTGAACAGAATAGCTCCCGTGATGTGAAAACTTCCTTTGTCTAGCCTGATACATGTTTGAGGCATCACGATATTCAGAACCTTTTTAAAAATTTTTTTATATACAGAATGCAGATATATAAAGGATCACATATACTTGTTCAATAGTGCAACCAGATACTAAATAGCAAATTCGCATTGAGTCAAAATTAAAAAAGTTAAGGACATTGGCGGAGTATACTGATTAAGAGCCCTTTTCTTTAATGGGTGCCACCCATGAAATCGGTATAAACGGGCAAATATTTTTTCCTAATCTGTAGTATTGAGTTTACTGGGGTCCTCCGGTAATACATTCGCTAAAGAAGTTAGTTTATGACACGTGAATCTATAGTATTGAGTACTGGAGGGCGGCATAGCAGTGGCTTTGAAGGTATGATCGAATACAGATGTTATGTTGGTAAACGGAAATCAAAACCCCAATTGTAAACACGCTAAACCCTAGAATAGAATAAAAATGATGATGATGATGTTACATACCTGTCCCAACAGATATCGGTGTCCGATAGAGCTAACTCCGGTGAGGTGGCGGCGTCCCTTTCCATAGTGATGAAGACGATGGAGATGAATGAAGGAGCCTATAGAAACTAGAAAGTTTCCCGGTTTTCCCTATTCGTGATATTTTGCTATCAATAGAAAGTTTCCAATTTTTTTTGTTTTGTTGAATATTACTTTCTCCGTCCCAAATTATAATGTCTGTTTATTATTCGTAAGGTTAAACTTTATTTACTTTCTTTCTCTATTTTCATTAGCAATTTGATAAAATAAAATATTATTGTTACTACTAGTTTTGTAGATCTTTTGATATAGTTTTTTAATATGTAATTTTTATTTTTTAATTATATACCATTTGTCATATAAAATGGTTTGAAAATAATTTCAGTCAAACATCGTAAACCGAAATAGGCGTTATAAATTGGTACGGATGTAGTACACCCGATGTGATTTTTTAAAATTATTAAGACTATGTTTTCCTTTGGTTTGAAATTTCTGAACTAGATGCTGAAAAAATTGAAATAAGTTGAAAGAAATTAGAAAGAATTAAAAAAATAATCAAAGAATTACATTGTTAAAGAGTTACTCAATTAAATGATCATCCTAATATATATGTAAAAAATTCTAATTTATGATATAAAATTTTTTATTATTGTCCGTGTTTGATATAATACGGAGTATGTTATACATTTGAATATATAATATTATATTCTATTGATCATATACAAATACCATTTAAAGTCATTATTGAAAGAAACTACAAGGAATTGGAAGTAGTTGGAATTAGTTAAAAACGTTGGAAATTATTTTTTTCAACCCAAAAGAAAAAGACATTCCTAAAAGAGTTGTGCTTAGGCATGTCAATAAGTTGAGTTCGCGTTAGTCCATAGTTGAATCCTGACCCATATCTGTTTACCCGATGAGTCTTGAAGTTTAATCCTAAATTTGAATAAAATAGATCTCAGTATTAGGTCTGATATACCCGTGATAAAAATTGACGTCTTTTAGTTTTCTATTATTTAAAAAATTAGTGAAAATATTGTGAACGAAAATATCTTAATTGAATACAAATTAAAAAACCAATACCTTACTACAAACAAAACTATCTTCTTTACCAAAGCCTGCAACAATTACACTCATAATTAATTAGCTTTTTATTTCTATAATTTTTAAGAAATTTAAAAGAAGTGTATTTTGATATTGAATTTCCAAAAATGTCCTTGGATATGATGTGTAACGCCCCGAAACATACCCTAGAATTATTATTAAATAATTATTCGATTAAACAAATTTGTTTTTGATTAAAATAAATTGTTGTTGGGCTTTGGGCCGATACGAAATATGTTTTGATATCTATTATCACACTTTGGATAAATCTCATAGAGAAAAATCCAATATATTGACTTTTTGTGTGGTCTTGATTGGAGACCTGAGTACAGACCCAAATTAAGAATAAATGAAGAAATTGTTTATAATGTGAACTTTGAAATGATATTTTGAAATAAATCATAGAAATAAATAATATGAATTAAATGTGAGAACCTTTTTGAATAGAAGTCAATTAAATCAATTTTGACTCTGTCAAAGTCAACCACCCAAAAATATGATGTCGGAAAAAGTGTTACAAATAAATATAAAAATTATATTTATGGATAGAGTTTAACTATCTGACCGCAACGGTGCAAACGGAATTCAATTCGGAGAAAGTTGGATCAAAAAGCAAACCCTGAATGGAACCAAATTGGTCCCAATCAGGGGACGGCGTGTAGATCAATTAGAATCGCCGTCCTGCGCACTAAGGAATTTCTACGTAGAAATGGGTCAGCTACCAATGTCTTCTTCCCCTTCTCTTCTTCTATATAAGGATACTACATCCTTATCAATTTGGCACCAATGTTCTGGAAAATTATACCATTGTGTTCATAAGAGTGAAGGGAGCAGTCTGGTGTTGTTGGTTGCCGCCGAAGTCGCCGGAGTGGGGAGTAATCATCGCCAGAAGTGTCGCTGGAAAATTTCCAAAACCTCTGTTAAGCTTCGAGGTAAGCCCGTAGATATATCTAGTGACTAGAATGTTCGTATAGATCGTTTCTACGTTCATAAACGGTCGTTTGGTTGAGTTTTGTGTTTGACATGTTTGAAGAACCAAGAATCATAAACCATGAAATTGTTGTTAAAATTAAGAATTAATGACTCTAAAATGATCTGTGAACATTGGAGAACATTTTTAGATAATTAAATTGAAGTTTGGTGATTAAAAATGATAATGTTAAAACTGACCCGAGGAAGAAGATGATGAACAGTGGCCGAAAATCGATTATTTACTTACTAAAAATCGAGTAGAATTTTATTCAGATAAGTGGTTCGAAGTCAGTACCATTTAATCGATTATTTATATTGTAAAAATCGATTATTATGAATTAATTGATTATTTAAATTGTAAAAATCGATTATTATGAATTAATTGATTATTTAAATTGTAAAAATCGATTATTATGAATTAATGGATTATTTAAATTGTAAAAATAGATTTTTTATGAATTAATCGATTATTTATATTGTAAAAATCGATTAAAATTAATTAATTGATTATTTAAATTGTAAAAATCGATTATAATGAATTAATTGATTATTTAAATTGTAAAAATCGATTATTATGAATTAATGGATTATTTAAAATTATATAAATCAATTTTTATAAATTAAATGATTATTTTAAATTATTTTCCTCAATTCCAGATCCTGCTACGAAAATATTCTTGAAAATATGTTCTAAAATCCTATTTTTGATAACAATTAATTATGAACAATACAAATATGATTTTGTATAATAAAAATGATGTTTAGGCATATAAAACATTATGTGATGCATGACGGTAAGTTTAGAGTGTTAACACTCAAAACTAGACCGCTATTTGTTATCAATTGTTGATTAATGATTATGATGAATGATTATCATGGATGATCATGAATAATGAACTAACTGATCAAAATGATTATTGATGATTCAACCATGAGAGTAATGAATATATTGATAATTATTAAACGATTTGTATTGTTAAACGGTATCTAGAAGAACTTTAAGATATACCTATTAGCTAATTGATGTTAAGGCTATCTAGAAGACCTCTAGAATAGATCTTGTATTAGAACAGGCTTATAAAAACATGAACATTTGATGAATTAGATAAAAACGCATAAATGAGATTCATAGGCCAAACTAGAGGATCACTCGTTTGGGAATGCCCGATCTAATGTTGATCAATCGCTATATTGTTGTTGCCTTAACTGACTACAGTTAAGTGTCCGAATCATTTGCCTTAAACTAGTGATAGTTTAAGTGTCTGATTGCCTTAACTGACTGCAGTTAAGTGTCGAAATCGATTGCCTTAAACTAATGATAGTTTAAGTGTCTGATTAATGATTGCCTTTTAAGAATCTGGTTATAGAAATTATGATCTAGCCTTAGACTAAGAATAGCTAAGAGCATTATTATGATCTGGCCGTAGACTAAGAATAGCTAAGAGCATTGTTATAATCTGGCCTTAGATTAAGAATAATTTAAGAGCACTATTGAAATAGTATCTGAATTGAATAAAATGTATTCATATGAACTGAACAATACCAAAACTGTGAATGTTTGAAATGAACATTGTGTGCATGATATCAAATGATTTGATTATGAATTTAGATTCAGTTTATATGGATGTTCGACGCATTAGATATGCTTACTCAGCTTTACCGCTGAGCGTGTAGTGTGTTTTATTTGCTACACGCAGGTAAGCAGAAAGCAGAATGTGATCCTGGCGGCAGATGGGGCGAGATTGTCGGGATGGATGTGACAAGTTTTAAAACAATTTATGATATGTCAATATTAAAATCGCTTCCGCAATATTGTTGAATACTCCGTATTGTATATGTATTGAAAAATATTATTGGGATTAATAAAGTGTGTTTGAAAAGTTTTAAATTTTTACGATTACCAAGTTAAATACTTTAGTCCGAATGGGGCTGCAGACCTGGACGGATTAGGGTGTTACATGATGAGTAAAAAAAGCTTAAAGATTCATTAATATTGAATAGATGTGATGTGACAGGTAGATTGAATTGGTGTGATGTGGTAGGTAGATTGAATAAATGTGATGTCAAATAAATTTTCATGTCTATTTTTGATTTCATCCACCCGTTGTATTGGATGTTCAATTAGTCTTCTCGACATGTCCAAATCACCTAAGATGGCCATTGTCGTTTCAATAATACCCCTAGTAGATGTTATTCCATTTTCTCCTTTATATCTTCATTTATTATTATATCCATACGTGTATGGTTGCTTATCTATCAAAGTATCTTTGTTTTGACAATTATATTCGGGTATTTACGTTTCGCCTTTTGTTGTTCGACAACTCGCTCATACCCTTATATTCAACCAACAACAACAATCCAGTTGAATCCCACAAAAAAAGGTCTGGGAGCGTGAGCTTACACAAACCTTACTGATACTTGAAAGCGGAGATGGTGGAGACCTCTATAATTAACCCTTTGTTCAAAAAGTATTACTCCGTATTTTTGTGTTGGAGTACTTGTTTACTTTTGACTTTTTACATTCAAAGTTGATAAACTTTATTCGCTAGATCTATGTTATAAACTAATTTCGAATTCATGTCTTATCTAATTAATATGTCATATACATTTTATTTATTTATATGTCAAAGATTGAATCTAGTTGATTCTAAAAAGTCAAATTAGATAAACACTTTGGCATGCGGGTGTGTATGCCAAAAGACTGACGAGATGTCGCCATGTAGGATGATAAGAAGGTGGGAACACCGCCTCTTCCTTCCTGTAGATATTTACAAAAAATTATTCACAGGGTCAAATATAATTCACTATTTGTTTGCTTATTTTTAATATTTATTTTGTAAAATAATAATTTTGTCACATCTTGTTTTATACAGTTTTTTACTACATAGAGTTTTTATTGTTTTGTACCATTTTGTAGCTATAATTATATAAATTAAATTGAGAATAAAATTAACCTTGTTCTACTCACTTCTACAATTGGGACAATCTTTTTGAAGTAGATGTACTCATGTACCTCTAACATTTCTCTTCCACCAACCCTAAATCTAAAAAAATGAGTTCCCCGAACAGAGATGCGTTGGCGTTCACAGCGGCCAGAGGGTGGAGCTTTCTATAATCGCCCCCGTCATACCTCTCCCCCACCGGCAGCAGAGAAAAAAAGGAATGAGAAAAGCTTAAAACCTATCTCATCAGCTGATTCAACTCTCTGTGACCAGGCGGCACAGTACGACATCAATCAGCGGAATTCTATTCGACCGTCACCATTACTCCGTTCGGTGGGCATCGGATCCAGCCACATTCCTTGCATCTAGCCACTTCCAGGAAAAAAGAAAGAACGAAACTATGCTGCATTTATGTTTCTCTTTCAGATTTGACCTCGTATTGGGTGGGGCAGCGTCCCATGCATGTCCGACTCTTCTCAGCAGGCCCTCGTTTTCTAACAAGATTTAGTCTATCTGTTACATAATTAATAATGGATTGCTCCAACAATGGAAATACTGCAAAACCACCTGCTGAAAGTGCCATCGTGCCTAAAATTGAGGCTCTTGATTATGATTTGCCAGTGGAGAACATGTTTTCACAACATATGGGGGTATGCTCACAATGGACTTAAGATTACTTTCATTATAATACCTATGGATTGTATACTTGCATCAAAGTGAAGTAAATTGATTATACTCATGCTGAATATAAATCGGCACTACAATGCAGGGCGATGTTGCCAGTTCATCTGGAAGCAATGTGAGGTCATCCTTGCTTGCAATGGGCTTTTCACCTTCACTTGTTGACAGAGCAATTGAAGAAAATGGTATGCCATGTAGAGTCTATCACTCTATCTTCACGTGCTCTACGTGGTTGGCAAATGAATGCACATTCTTGTTGTTAAGGAAGAGTAGTTATCTCTTTTAAAAAAAGAGGGTTTATGAAACTGATTGCTTTTTGTAGAATACATATTGCACCAAGTTAGCTGCATTGTTTATTTAAAAATACCATTTTGACATATAAGTGTGAGGTAAACATCACCCATTGGTTTGGGCTAATTTGTCCATTCCTTCATTTGTCTAGTGGGAGTGTGTTCACTACTCACCATTGGTTGGTTGTCTACTGGGAGTACAATATATATGTGTGAGGTAAATTTATCCATTTTTACTCTAATGAATTGTGGAAATTGAATACTTCTCAATATAGGTGATGGCAACATGGACTTGTTACTGGAGACGCTTTTTGCATATCCGGTTAGTGAGGTTAGCGAGACACCGACTTCACCTTTTTTGTGGATGCATTTCAGTGATCTCTATAATGATGCCAACTGAAGACATTCTATGATGTTAATCAGGCTCTTCATAGGTCAGACTCATCAGATTCATTGGATAGCTTGTTTGGTGATGCAAGCGATCCAATCAACATTGTGCCTCTGGACACAGAATTACATGTAAAAGAGGTAACTATTCTTTGAGGCAGCTGAATTGATGTTGTCATATCTTATTAAGGGAAAAAAAAACTTTGTAATGGCTGAACCAACCATTGAAGTTTATAATACATTTATCAACAAGGTTCTTTTGACCTGGGAACCCCGGGTCATATCATGGCTGGGGCACCTACGGTCCTCTGTTCGTAAAATTGATGGTTTTTACACCCTGCCCTAGCCCCCCTAGATTTCTGATTTGGGCTGCCAAATCGGCGATCTCGGGGGCAGGGGTGGGGTGCAAGGGGGTTTAAGGGGGTAAGAACCATCAATTTTACCAACGGAGTATCGTGGGTGCCTCGGGTCATAATATGATCGGGTTTTGAAGGTCAAAAGAACCCCATTGTACATTTATTGACAACATGATTAATAGACTGCAAGAAGAGGGGATTATATACAAGCACCAAGGGCACCACTTAGGTGATAATCTAAGGCAACAATGTAAGCTATAGGGCTGCTTGGATAGCCATGTGATTGATCTAGGGCCACTCTCCAGGCTTCACACTGTCAAGCCTACAACATTTTGGGGTTGTTAGTACATTGATATTGGAAAGTTGTTACAGCAAAGACATCTGGCAATACAACTCAGGCCACGGTTTTTTGTTTTTGTTTTTCTGCATGAATTTTCTACTTAATTTAAGATGACTAATTTACTCTAATTTTTATGCCACAGATCCCAATATATTTTGGGTTGAAGTGGTGATTATGTTTATTTTCGAAAATAAAGTAGAATCTCATTGCCATGTATTAGGCATTGCCAATTGCACCGTTAGTGTGTTGCCTGGATGTTTAACCTGAATGATGTCCGCCATTCATGATTGGCGTGCTAGCTATTGTAAAGCGGGATTTTTATTTAATAAATTAATAAAGTTTTGGCAAGTAGTTCATCTATTCGTTGTCGTAACTCGTGAGATATCAAAACACTTGCAGCTTCCTGTTTCAAACTTACATGCGAATACATTTCTCTTGGAGGGTGTTGTTTTTCAATAGTGGCCACACAAATGAAAATGAAGCCAGTGAGAATAATTTCAGGTAATCCTTTTGCTTGTAGGAGCTTGATACATGTGAAGTGAGAGATGAAAAGAAAGAATCCTTGTTAGCAATGGATTTTGCTTTAGAGGAAGTAAATCATGCAATGAGAAAGCTTGGTAAGTGTTGTTTTTTATTGTGAAGGATTTCACTTTCATCAGTGATATACTTATCTCTATTTGTGTACTTACTGTCGTCAAGTCTGCAACCTTTTAGGCTTTTACATGACACAAGTTTTGAATTGAAACCCACTTGCCTTTGTTAATCATTTTGTCACCCTGAATTTATTTTCACAAAAATTAATAAAAATAAACAAATGCTCCGTTGAATAAAAAGATTGAAGGCCTCTTGGCTTTGTTTATCATTGTGTAAGCCAGAGTTTATTTTCAAAGTTGCATTGAAATTGGTGTGATATACACACACTGATTGCAAGTTTTGAGTGCTAAATAATCACAATGGATATGAAAAGCAAGAAAACCATCTTTGAGGGCTTTGACTGAAGCATGAAAAGGTTACATACTTACATTACAATTTAGGACCTGAATTAACTGGCATAGACTTCTTTCCATTCATGTAGTTTAACATGACTGAAATACAGTAATTCAAATTTCCCTTGAACTTTCCAGGACCCAATGCATTTTAGATCGGCATTGTGTGTGTTCTAAATCCTGTTTGTACTTCAGTATTTAATGTTCTCTCTGTTCTGCATCAATTAGGCAGAGAAGCTCCTGTCACTGAACTTGTGGACTTCATACTTGCCGCTCGGATTGCTGGATCTTTTGAAAGAGAAGATGATGCCAAAGAAGTTGACCAGGTTTTTCACCAATGTGTCACTTGATAAATTTTCTGTAATTGTTATGGAATCTTATTTCATATCGCATCTACTATTTTCTTCTAAGAGTGTGCTTGTGATAGCTGAAAAAGTAGAGCGTTTAAATAATTGAATATATGGATTAGTTATTACTCCCTCTGGCTAGAATTTTTTTCCCAACTCCCAAGTTGAACCAACACTTTTTTAGGCATGCTAAAAAATGCTTTGAGTTTCCAAAATTACCGCCCTACACTATTTAAGGGCCTCATGCTTGGATCTTGTTGATACCTTCTATTCATATTGCTAGTTCTGGTTGTTTTGACATGTAGATTAATAAATGGTGGGATGTGGAAAAAAGGTGTTGTGGGAAAAAGAAAAACGTGTGCAAAAGAAATAAGGAAAAGGTGGAGTTAGAGAAAGAAAAGGTGGTTTTGGTGGGTAAGTTTATTGAATGAGCTTTTTCTAAAAAAAGGAATTTAGACAAGTACTCCGTAGTATGAAACAACCCAGAAAGGAAAATTTGACTTTTTTTGAAATCAATGGAGAAGATTTTACTCTCAGACTAGTCATGGGCTCTTGACTGTTTTTTCTTGAGACTGAATGCTAAGTGGAGTCGGGTCATTCCACTAATGTTAGTATTTACTCCGTCAGTCCCACAAAAAACATCATTATTTCCTTTTTGGAATGTCCCAACTCCCAAAATTATATAACACTTCTCCGTTTTCATTTTGAAGAGAGGAATATGTGGCTCACAATATTTCTCTCTTTTAGACAAATTCTAACCACACTTTTCACTTTTTTCTGTTGATTGTTGGTGGAGCTAAAAAAGTCATTATTGAAAGTGTTTTAGTTTTGGGCACATAATGGTCGATACCAAATTGCACAGTAAACTTTCCTTGTTTCTTACATTGTATAAAGTTTTGAGAAGTAAATGCAACAATGCATCTAGGATCTAATTGAAACAACCTCTCTATCTTTATAGGAGTAAAGGCTGCGTACTTTTTGACCCCTAGACCCAACATGTTGGGCTACTAAGTTGTCATTGTTGTACACTTTTATGGTTTTGTTAAACTCCGTGAAAGTCAAACAATAATTTCTTTAGGGACAAAGGGAGTATATTGTCAAACAATAATTAGCTTACCATGGCTAACATGTTATTGTCAAGATTTTTTACTAAATATTTGGTTTTTTAAAATTAAGAGCGTCTAATTTGGTAAGGTAATGTGGGATTTTTAAAGGAAAAAAAGGCAATTAGAAATCAATCTACCAGGGTCTGGACACTTCAAGGTTTCTTCAATTTCAAACAGTTTGTTTTGTATAATTTTCACATACTGTAACTCCCAAAAGTTTAGTCTTACATTACAAAAATTAAAGGTTCATCAATAGTTGTCACGACTCATGAGGCATAAATGGTTGGAATTATCACCCAATAACTGCTCGCTTATATGATTTATGTTGTTCAGGAGGGCATCACTGAGGTATTGTTTGGGACGATGGAGAAGACCCTTAGGTTGAGTGAAATGGGGTTCTCTGAGAATGATATTTCAATTGCTATTGAAAAGTATGGTGAGTAAAACTGAAAAAAACATTTCCATCAAATAAAGTTGGAAAAGTCTTATTTACTACAATCTAGAAGTGGGGGATCAGTCCACTGGTTTTGATATCAACTTTTTTTAAACAAAGAGTGACGAACAACTTTGCCAATTTTCATATTAATTTCATTTTTGTTTTTTAAATAGTGGCGAAACGTACCACCTATTTCCATTTTAATTTTATTTTATAACGCAATTAGCAGTGGACTATTCCCCACTAATAGAAAGTAGTAATTAACGACTGTTTATTCCCTGGTTCTATACCGTAATCAACGGTAAAAAAGAAGAGAAAATAATATGGAATACGACAGTGGGTATACAGCCTAATATAAAGAAAAAATGGAAACCAGCGGGATTATCCGCCACTATTTTAAAAAATATGGAAATAGGCAGAAGATTCCTCGCTTCTAGAGCGGAAAAAAATAATACTCGTAATACATAAAGAAACTGGCAAACCAATCCCCTGGCTTGAGTGGTATGAAGCTACTCCCCAGGATTCATGGGAAAATCCTGGGGAAGTTCACCCAGGTTCGAGCCCCAGCAGAGGCGGAGGTGTTGGCTCTTTGTGCATCATTAGGTTGAGAAATGTATGAACAGATACTACATTGTAATAGAGTGAATAATATTCAAAAAAATCCGCCGCTATGTAAAAAAAATAAATAATAAATTTAAAAATCGGCGGACCATGTGATAGGTAGATATTATGGCCATTTAACTTGCCAGCCAGCTTTCATGGCCTTTGCTTCCAGGAATGCAAATTAGTGTTTTATTTTTATCTCAATTTGTGTTGTGTTTCAGGTTCAGAAACCCCTCTTGAAGCTCTTGCAGAATCAATTGTATCTCATAAAAATCCTAGTATCATCATTAAAAAGGAAAAGGTAGCCATTTGTTTTAATCATTTTATATTGGGGTTTATTATATCATTATTGTTATGCTTTACCATAAAGTCATTTCAGCATTCAAACCTGCATGAAGGCATCCTATTATTCATGATAAGTTCAAGGAAAAAGTCATACTATTAATCCCAAAATTTTACAATTTTACATAAATACTCTGAGATTCAAATACGTGACAACAATGCTCCCAAGTTTTCCTATGTTTACATCTGTGCTCCCAGAATTGATATATGCTCCAAATGTTGGGGCACTAGTCTAAACAATGTCAATGATGGAGTACCAATGTAAACATTTGAAAATTCTGAAAGCATTGATGTCATTTATTGAATCTTGAAGTATTTATGTAAAATCACGCAATCTGGGAGTAATGGTGTGATTTTTTCTTAATATGATTCCACTTCAACATCGGTTTGTGATGGATCTTCCTTTGTTCTCGCTACCTTGATATCTGAGGATTAATTAGAACATTTCTAGGAAGTTGGTCCTGTGTCAAAATTTTCTCCATTTTATGTACTTTTTTGCATTTATCCATATTAACAATGCCATTTAGGCATTTATCATGCCATGTGATGAACAATTTATATTTGCTCTTCTTATCATCCACTTGTTCACATTTCATTGCAAAAAATGCATAGTTCTACCTTTACCTCCATCTTAAGAAAGAACCATGTTTGACTAATGTATAACCTTTTAATTTTGGTAAGGTACACTTGTCTTAAATCACGAATCGTAGTTCTTTTAAAAAATATTTGATGCTTACTCATATTCAACTTGTCTATATCTCTTTTTCTTTTTTTGGCAAAGTACATAAGTAATCAGTTTTTGTTTGATCAAAACGGCAATCGAGCTGATCCCTTTTTATTTCCTTTCCTGTACAAAAATATAAATAGCTCGTTTTTTTCTTGCTGGCATCTCTTAGCAGTACATCTCAACCTCCTTTGGCATGAATGACTCAAGTGTTCGAAGCAGATGCAGTCCATCAGGCAGTGCAATGCGTGGAGGCTTCAATGGTCATTATTTTGACCCACTAGCCGTCAAAAGAGAGGATCCTACTCCAGATGCCTATTACGAGTCCACACGTTTGGACTTTCTGCAGAAGTTCAGAGGGAAACGCCCCCAAGAAGAATATATTAATAATAATGAAACAAACTATTTGAAAAAGCCAAAACAAGAGTATGAAGGACAGGAGTGGGAGGAAACTAACTTGCGTCATTTCCCACCGTTTACTGGACCTAGCACTCTATCAGCTTCTAAAAGAAGGGTTCCCCATAAACCGAGATTAATGATGGATAATAGTGTTGCTGCAACACCACGGATGTCCATGCCTAACTCATGCAGGAGCCTTGATAGAATGGTGGCTAAACCTCCCTATTTCTTTTACGGAACCATCATGAATTTATCTCATGATACTTGGGTCAAAATATCACAGTTTTTGTATGCAGTTGAACCGGAGTTTGTCAACACCCAGTCATTCTCAGCCCTCAGTCGGAGGGAAGGATATTTGCACAATCTTCCCACAGGACAGAGATCTCGCATCCTTCCAAAACCACCAATGACCATCCAGGAAGTGATGCCCCACACCTCAAAATGGTGGCCTTCATGGGATACGAGGAAGCATCTCAACTACATTAATGCAGAGACATGTGGGGTATCTCAAGCCCGTGAAAAGATTGAAAGAATATTATCCGAGTCTAGAGGGCTTCTCTCAGCAGAGAGACAGAAAGACATCATCCGTCAGTGCGAGACATTGAATCTTGTTTGGGTTGGGAGAAACAGACTGTCCTCGATAGAGGCAGAGACCATAGAGAGCATTCTTGGATATCCAACAAACCACACCCGAACTGCAGGTTCCACATTGGCAGACAGGCTCCAGCTCTTGAAAAACTGCTTTCAGACGGACACATTGGCATATCATCTGTCCACCTTGAAATCAGGGTATCCAGAGGGATTGAGAGTCCTGTCCGTCTACAACGGGATTGGAGGGGCTGAAGTTGCTTTGCATCGGCTTGGGGTTCAGCTGAAAGTGGTGGTGGCTGTGGAAACTTGTGAGACAAAACGAAGGATTCTTAAACAGTGGTGGGAGAATTCAGGGCAGAAAGGGGAGTTGGTGCAGATGGAAGATGTGCAGAAGCTGGCCAGTAACAGGCTTGAGGTCTTGGTTAAAAAGTATGGAGGGTTCGATTTCATAATATGCCAGAATCCTTGCACTTACGCTCAAAAAGCTGACGTGGCTGCTGACATTGATGGGCCCGCAGGTTTGGATTTCACAATGTTCTATGAGTTTGTACGTGTCGTGCAACGAGTAAGGAGTAAGATGGACAGGAGCTGACTCGCTTAGCTTCTTCCAATGGCGTAAAAAACTAACAATGGCTTGTGTACTCATTATTAGCTTGTATTGTGTCTTTACTCTTGTGCTATGTGTAATGTATGATCTTCTGTCAAAGTGTTGATTATTTTAAATGCTAAATTGAATTGAATGAACATTTTGCATTTTTGCATGCAATAATAAGGTGAAGATAGCCTACTCCCCAAGACTCAGGGGAAAGTTTACTCAGGTTCGAATTCCAGCGAAGGCGTTGATTCTTTGTACGTCATTAAGTTGAGAAAAGTATGAATATATACTATATTGTAAATTACTACGTAGTCAATAGTACTAATAAATGTGAAAAAGGCTATTTCAGCTTTCAATGCATCGCTCGCGCGAAAATCTGATTGGAAGCGAAATTGGGTTTATGAAGCCCCAACCCCATCTCTTATTCATTATTGGTCTCATACGGTAGATTTTTTCATTAGTAGGGACTAGTATTACGGTCATTAATATATGCCCCACAAAAATAAATTCAATCTTTAAACCATAAAAACAAGGCTACTTATACACCAAGGGATGTACTTCAAGTTGTATATCACAAATATGCAATGATACTTCGATGGTCTGCCACAAAATGTTAGTGTAATTTTTTTTAATCGCATTAGTTTTTTGTATAATTGTGAATCATTAAAGTGTTGCTGCATACATGTTGTGTACAAATTGGAATAAAACTTAAGATGGTCTAAAAACAAGATACAATACTCATCCTCTCTAAGTAGTTGATTTTTGTGATTTACTCCAAATATCATCAAAATGGTGGTGCTAAGGGGACCTCAAGGGTGTGCACCAAAACAAATACAGAAACACATAACAACTCAAATTATACTTGAAAGCCTGAAACAAAAAATATATTTGATCCAAAATATATTCGAAATCGAAATATATTCGAATCAATTATATTCAAATCGTATTTGAACTGATTTAGAATTGAATAAAACTAAAAAATGTATAGAATCGAAATAAAATAGAAATTACACCAAGTGGTCAAACCGAATCATTTACTAGGGTTCATCTCCACTCTACAACCATAACCCAATCTCCATTCGCAGTCGCCCACAGGTTGCGCACGGGCCGCGCCACCATAAATCAAATGCTACTCAAAAACCGGAGACTTCCCAAGTTCTTAGTAGACCGACTACCCGACCACAGCGTCCCCGTTTCCCCGCTGCACTCCGATACCTCTATTCACGTAAGATTCGAGTCCATCTCACCGCTTTTTTTCTTCAATTTAAACCCTTGTTTCCATGGCCCCCTTGTCTCCCTCATAGTTAATTCTAGGCTTTTGCTTGAATTTGAAAAGTAATCATGGCTGAGAATACAAAGAACATGTGCTTTATAGTGCGTGTATGATTATATACCCCATTTAATTAGAGTAGTGTTAAAGTCACAAACAACTTGAATACAAACTTTACAAATTTGCTATTTGTGTATTTAAATTTTTATTTTTAAATTATTTCAAATCAAGAAACACAAATTGACAATTACGGATTACCACGTACCCACTTGTTGCAAAATCACATTTCACACAACATCATACACTCACAATTAGCGAACAATCCCTAAAGCACAATTAAAGAGTATTCTATTTGTAGATGTCCCAAAGAATTTAACTTTTTACCTTTTTCTTTTTTAGAAATGTAAGTGTAGTTCAAAACACTTTGTTCCCTTCTAAAAAATAAAAAAAATCAACCATTTAATTTTTCGTTTTAATATCTTGTCAATATTGTTTCCACCCTTTTTTAATATCCCTGAATACAAAATGAGGAATTTTTTTTAGAATGGAGAAAGTATTATTATTAAAATTATTATTATTATAACTAAAATGATTATAATAGTAATTATATTAATAGGATGTACTCGCTCCGTCCCAGAGTATTTGTCCACTTTCATTTTTACACATCATCCAATACACTTCTTTAATCCATTTTATCTTATAATTTGTATATTAAAAAATTATAGAAATTATATATTAATAATCTATATGTTACAAATCAAACAAGATCACACATGACTATATTTAAGCTTACACATTGAGAGAATTTGATGAGTCAAAGTGCTTAGATGAACAATTCCAAAAATCAAAAGTGGACAAAAACTGAGGGACGGAGAGAGTATAATTTATCATATGTAACATTATTACAGTATTATTTACTCCGTAATTGTTATACAAACATTATAGTAGTACTAACATTAAATAATGTACTAACATGGTTTAATTGTAATTGCTCCGTAATATTTAATCATAGACAGTATTAACATTTTTTTAAAACATTTTTCTAGACTGTTTTGATCTGAAAAGATCTGATATGATTTTAATAAAAATAAATAACAAACATAAAGAAAAGTTAAATAGAACACAGCCTCCTTACTCAGAAACCCACCAAGGAATCACAACACCTCTGAAATTTTTGCTCTTCCGAAATAACCTTTCAAGCGAATTTCGCATTCCAAACAGTGCCCAAAAGGCCAGCGGATTAGATGTTTTGCAACAAGGGAAATTTAGTAGACATAAATATTCACTTTGAATGCACCAACACAAGAGGGAAAGGAGGGGGGAAGGGAATAAATAGGAGGAAAACAAACAATCACATTTCACAGAGGTCTGAACTTTCTTGCAGCTCTCAACTGCTGGGCGCGCTTTTTGTCCTGCTCGAACTTACTCTGTAGCTCCATAATCTCTGCATTTCAAAAGCCAAACAAAGCTCATGAAACATTCGTGAGAATCTGCACAAATATATGACACCAAACGTCGTATTTGACCATAGTCATACCATTTCTCTTGGCATCCCTCTTTTGAAACTGGTAGAAATTTAAACCGGTTTCTTTTTGTTTCTTCTTGGCCAGATTTTCAAGCGCAGCGGCCTGGGAAACAGAACCAACTGCAATCCCACTTTCAGAATCTGTCGTCTTTTTTCTTCCCTTGTGATGTGCCACAACTGTCCATCCATCTTCCGCAACCATGGCTTCTTTTTTCTTCCTCTCCTGAGTGCATCCCAAAAAACAAGGATCATTTTAGAACGACAACAGGATATGAAAAACTAATACTTGCAGCGATAGGTGAAAATTAAATCACAGATAAAAATAACAGTATTCCATTTTTGTGAATAACCTTTTCTTTTTCTGCTTCATAGGCAACTATATATTCATCAATCCTGTCTTGTAACACTTGCAGTCCTGGCCTGCTCTGATAATATTCTGTAATCCATTCTACATTAAGGGATTGTGAAATGAAATCCATTAAAATACATACTAGTAAAATAAACTTGGAAGAAGGTAGATGGTTCCATTTACATGACAGGAAAACTTTATTATACAATAATTAAATATTTCAGCCTATAATATATTAGTATACTACTGATTTGCTTCTCAAACACACTTAACCATAAGATGTATGCCAAATCTAAATGAAATTCAGCCATACTTTGCATTCCTTTAGAGGAGTGTTCATCTCCAGAAGAAAGTTCATACACTTCTTCAGCTTCTCCACTTTTCCCCAGAACATTCTCTTCTGCATTAGGAAGATGATCCTTAAGTTTTCTTGACTTGCCTACAGTTCAAAGAATTCAAGCCACAAAATTTCTCCTTAAGAGGCAGTTACATAATCTAAAAAATGCAACAATAGACATATAACAGTAAAAAGTACTCTGTAAATGCTAATAAATCATATGCTTACTTGATTCAATGATTTTGGAGGTAAGGGACACCCTCATTTGGCTCTAAATCATTAATTTTCAAAGAAAATGTCTGTGATGGTCCTGGGTTTCCTCACTTTTTCAAAATCATCTACTACGGTATTACCATACAATCATCTACTACGGCACTACCATTCCCACAAAATATTACTACAGTGTTGAAAATAGAAAAGTGTACAGTTGGAGTTCTTTTGAGAGAAATCATGTGAGCCACATGCTCATTACTTCAAAAGGATATAGAAGTGTTTTTGGGACGTCCAAAAAGGGAGAGTGGAAAGTGTTTTTTGAGACCGAGTACTATTTTTTGGAATTTATTTTTCAATTATTAAACAAATAAAATTAAAGCAAGAATTACGGAGTAATTGGTAACTAATTTCCACTCCCCTAGGTTCATCAAAACCCCTTCACTCTCATTAAACAAAACACAACCTTAGTTGGAAATACAATCTTGCTGTTGTAAAGAGTAAAACTAGAAAGTAAAGTTTCTTTTGACATACCATTTTGTTCATCTGGCCTGTTTTCAGCATCAATATAGGACTTATCAACTCCATTCTTTTGGTTTTTCTTCTCACCCTTTCTCTTCTTTCTTCTTGATTCTCCATTCTGGTTTTCCTCAACTTTATTTGCATCAGTTTTTTTCTCAATTGTTCTTGACTTCTTTGTTTTTCTGGTCTGGGTTTCCTCAATTTCATTTGGATCACAGTCTGCATCAGATTTTTTCTCAGTTTCCCTTTTCTTTATTGATTTTCTCTTTTGAATTCTCTCGACTTCATTTGCAATACTGTCTGCTTCAGTTTGCTTCTCACTTTTTCTTCTCTTTCTTCTAGAATTATTCTTCTCATTTTCTTCAGCATTTGTTGCATTTTTCTCTTCCAAGCCATGTCCACCTTCTATTTCATTAGGTTGGTCAATAGCATCCGTTTCTCTTTCAGTCGACTCATCATTCTCCCTCTTCCTATTCCTTGAAAGTTTCTTCTTTTTCTTTCCCCTGACATGTGTATCTACCTCATCTGCTTAAGGAATTAGGAATGAGATCATGAAAAAAGCTCAGTCTCATACAAACAACAATACATACCTATTGAATGTGAAATATAAGCTTCATCTTTGCTTCTTTTCAGCTTGACTTTTACTTTATTGGCTTTCTTTATCTTCTTTTCCATGGGAACCATTCCTATGGCAACAAGAAATCAAATGTGAACATCTCAACTTGTTGAAATTCAAAGAAATTAGTATCTAACTACATGCCAAGCATCAAATATGTGAATAATAGGGGTGGAATTAATAAAATAAGCCCAAATTTGCTATTTACACATATGGAATATAAATACAGACATGCTTGAGTATTAAGAAGACAGTGTTTCAAAAATAGAGTTGAAAATATATTAATATGAACAAGTATATGTACACACTACGGAGTATATATCAGAAGAGAATAAATAAATGACCAAAGCATTTCTTATCCAGCTTGAGACTTTCTCAATCTTCATCTCGTATTCTCTTTTTACGGTTTTGACTACTGTATAGATGTTTAGGACCCATAGCTATTGAATTATTTTAGAAATAAAATTCAAATTCATAAATTTTACTACTTAGTAAAATCAAATATGGAAAAGCAAGCAAATAAAATCATACTCCGTATATCATAAACTCATATCAATTGATTCAATTCATCAATTTTTCAATTTTTAGTCTTTATATATATGTGTGTGTGTGTGTGTGTGTATATATATATCTTAAATTCATATCAATTTGTCAATTATTCAGTTTTTTTAGTTTTTCAGTTTTCAGTTTTTTGATATATATCATAAATTCATATCAATTAATCCAAATCAAATAAAGATTATATGGAACCATTTATTCATTTATATTTCATAGCAATTAGCAAAAATTTCAAACTAAAAAATAATAATTAACCCTAGATTTTAAATCCAAAGAATGAAACAATGAAAGAAAGAAAATTAGAAAAAAATTACTAAATTGGAAAGATAGTGAATACGGAATACCTGGAGGATGCAGTGGCGTCTGGCGGCAGCGGCGGCGGCTTTCTCAGCAGTCGGCACTCTCTTTCCAATTCGGTTTCGGCAGTCCAGCTTCTGCGGCTCTGCGGTTTGCGATAGTTGTCTAACGAAATAGGATGGGGTGGGGCGGCTAACGGAGATGGGCTTTTGACGGGCTGGATGCTGGGCTTCTTATATACATACATATAATATTAAAAAATAATTGGGCCCGTACAATCATTGGCCCGGTTCAATTCAATTAATGACACAATAACCGAGTACCCTACAAATTATAATAGCCAAAACACAGCCCACGAAATAGCACAGAAAAGCTCAAAAGGAAATCTCAATATCCTCGCTGCCCTCGCAATTCCAAAAAAAAAAAAAACTTGTGAAACATTTACAAATTCATACCAGTAGAGCACGCGCCATTAAATAGCAAAGAAATTGGAAGAGGGAGAGACTTAGACAAGGAGAAGGAAAGAGACAGAGAGAGAGGCTGAGAGATACATACAGAGTATACAGATTAGAAGGGGATCGGAAGAGAGAAGAGGATACCTGAAAACGACGCCGGAGAGGACGGCGCCAGAGAGCACGAAGCTGGCGACGCGGATGGATCGGCAACGAAACAGAGACTTGGGAGGCGGCGAAGTCTCTCTCTCTCTCTCTCTTTATTATCGTTCGTGCCAACTCTGTCTGAATTTTGTTTGAGTCCCCATTTGTTACTCCGTGATAAGTTACAGATTTTTTCATTTTGGGCCCAAATTGTTTTAATCACTACAAAACTGCTCTTTTCTAGAATAAAAAAGCAAAACGACCCCACACACAGCACATCCAAGCCCGCACCCGGTACTGTGCTTGTTTTTTTGAGCTAATTTTATGGTACTTAGTACATTTGTGATATAAAAGAAATAAGAGAGGAAGTATCCAATGTGAACTTGTAAGCATCACCCATTTTTGAAGCAACCGTGCTTCATAGATCTTCAGTCATTTTTACTTTTCAAATTTAAGCAAAACCCTAGAATTAAGTATGAGGGAGACTAGGAGTGCATAGAAAAAGTGTTAAAAATGGAAAAAATAATAAACGGTGGGATGGACTCGAATCTTACCTGAAAGTCTATGGAGTCAGAGTGCAGTAGGGAACGTCTCTGGTTTGAGTGACATTTGATCGGTAGTTGTGTTGCCAGTGGGCAGCTTGTGGGTAACGATCGGGAAGTGCAATGAGTGACTGCAAATGGAGATCGAAATGGAGATCGAGTTATGGTCCTAGAGTGGAGATCAATTTTATTTCGATTCTATGTATTTTCGAGTTTGATTTGGTTCCATATCAATTCAGATACAATTTGAATATAAATCGATTTGAATAGATTTTGGTTTCAGATCTATTTCGCTTCAAATATATCTTTGTTTCAGATGTATTTCAGTTCAGATGCATTTCGATTTTGAATATTTTTTAGCTGCTTAGATATATTTTGGATATCTATTATTTTCATAGGAAAATTAAAAATTTAGTGTTTCTTTTTTGTCATATCACATTTATCAATTTATCCTCTCACATTATTTTATGGAATATCATTTTCTACTATTTTTCTGTTTTAAAGGTTTTTCTTTCTTTACTTTCGCCCCCCCCCTTTTTAGTTTTTTTCAGTCCAATATTTTCAATTTTAAAATTTTTACTTGGTGGTTCGCTTCCTAAAACAAGATGAGCCTCGGGCTCCTCATACCCAATCGGACAGTCAGTGGGAAAAAGTAAATTAGACTTTGATCGCAAATTGATAGCAAAGAGTAAAACCTGCACTTGCAGAGGCCCTATGAACAATGGTGAGGCAGAAATGGAATGCCACACGCTGACGTGGAGCATTTTAACTAATAAAAAATAGTCTAGTTAACGAGTGGCACGTAAGTGGAGTGACATGCCTTGTAGTGGCAAGTCATTGATTACAAAAAAAATCTTTCTCAAATAAAAATTGAAAAATAAAAAAAAGGTTAGATGTGCATCGCCCAAGCCTTGCACTCCATGGAGGAATGGTGCTTCCACGCGAGGAAAGAGAATTTTTTGTTGTAGGTGGCATGACATGGCAAGGAAAGAGAATTTTTTTGTTCTAGGTGACATGACATGGCAAGGCTGGAACGCCGCTACCCATGCTCTTAGCCGTAATTCATTTCCTAATTGGGCAACTCCCACTTTCCTTTATAGGTTTCCCAATAAATTTTGCTGAATAATTTACGCACATTAGTTATTGTCATTTTAATATTTACGTTTATTTGAGTATTTATTTGAGTATCTTTAGATACTCTGACAACATATTGTGAAATGATAATTAATAATGTAAATTTAATAAAATGAATTAATTTTAAGATATTTTCTTAGTTCAAAATATGTAAAAGGTTTGATAAAAAAAATTGAATTGTAAAAAAAAGGATAGAGTGACGATCTAAATATATAACCAACTTGCTTATTATTTAAAAATTGAGATGAAATGAAAAAATAAAATTTATATTTTTAAAAATTATACTTCGTACCAAAAGTTATACAAAACATGGCGTGATATAACTATACTCCGTATTATTTAATTGTTTGAGTAACAAATATTAGGAAAATACATAATATTTGATCATGTGAATAATGAATGTGCTATTTGGATTTTGGAATGGATGGAGTATAACAATATTATGAAGCTTTCATTATTTAGAGTTAGGAAGACCATGCGTGTTGTTCTTAGATCATGTGTTATGGTAGGGGTTTGACGGAGCCTGATGGTATGTAAAGGAGTATGATGTAAACTGATAGAAATATGTGTGTTATGGTGGGTGCAAATGTAAATGATGAGGTGTGAATATCTGTTAAATTTTAATTGATTGATTGAGATAAAAAATGGAGAGGGAGTAAACACGGAGTGGTGGCCATCACTTTGAAAGTTCGTGGGGCAGCGAAAATCACCAACAAAAATAATTTATGCCAACAGATCAAACAAACAGACACAGACAGATGCAGAAGATGTTGTAGTACTTTCACAAAAACAGATGACAAACAGAGTGCTATAACACCTTCTCTGTTATATGTGCACACATAGAATATAAAGTGAAAACTGTAAGCAAGACACCAAAATTGTTCACAGAGTTCGGAGCATATTCTCTTATGTCTGCGGAACCCACGTTCATATTGTTCATATAAAGTGAAAACAGTAAGCAAGACACTTACGAATGACTTGACGACAAACTCTGTTTGTGTCTATCTCCACGACTTGTTACACGTTTTTCTCCTTGCTAAAATATTAAAACTTGAAACAGCTCTCCTGTTTTTCTTCACATGCAACACCAAATACTCGAGGAGTATTAATCTTCTTCGGTGGATAACAAATCCTTATTTGTTAAACTTTGGGTATAGTGCTCCGTATTGAATTTTCTTGATTATCAGCAGAGACAATTGGCGAAGAACAACAAAATACTTTTCAGGGGCTATGATCTGTTCTTTTTTGATTTCCACATCTCGTCCCTTTTTCTGGCTCTTCAAGACTCCGGGAATACCTCTTGCTTTTTTCGGCCCCTTCAATTGTGAGAAGAGGTCTAGAATATATAGGGAAACCTTAAACCCTAGTGCAATAGAAGCCCAACTAGAAATAGGATCTTTACTCCAAGCTCTTTCCTTTTCCTTTCACTCTAATTAGAATAGCTACAAGTATTTCTAAACAATGCTATTCGGTTGTCAAAAAATAATACCAACATAATATGGAACTAACAATCTCCCCTTTGGCAATTTTTTTGACAAAAACAAATCTCAGCCAGTTTGAACCTCTTTCCCCTATTCTGCACAAAAAATGCCAAAAGTTTTATTAAGAATACCGAGGAAAAAAGAGAGGAGTAACATTCAAGCGAGCTTGATTCTTACAACAATTAATATCAAAATAGAACTAGACTTTGTCACATCAACCTGTGCCATATTTGAGAGACTCCCCCTGGACGATTCTTCTAAAAAAAAGTCACAATATGCAAAAATAAAACACATGTATACAACTAATAATGAAAAGCAAAGAAAGTTGAAAGTGTCATTTTGATTTTGTTCATTATTTACCCGAAGCTAAAACAAAGTCAATAACAAAAAAAAGAACACAAACAATAACAACGAAAACAACAAGAACAGCTCTAAGCGATGACTCTAGCATAATCTTAACAAGCTTTTTCCTTAAACGAGAGTGCCTAATATGTTGGGGTATGACTATCTGATGAATCATTGGCCCAAAATATGACTTTCAAACATTAATGACATGCTTGGTTTTTTAGATGGTAAGTAGAAATTCAAACCTTTGAATCACTTGGCCCATAAGTAGTCCTTGCCAGCTCAATTGATGAATAAACCTCAAATGTTTGATTAGAATTGGGCTGGCATTTTATGATGCGAACTTGGTCCTTTCCTTCCAGTGATCGACTTTCCAGATATATAATAAGCCGTGAGGGTGGGCTATTCATAGCATCTTTCTTCCCCGGAGACAATTCCATGGTCACCAAGTCATCCCACAAAACTGAACACGGATCTCTTGCGGGATTAAACTTCTTTTGTGCAATAAGGTTGCTGACAACAAATAATAACAACTATTAGCTCCCGATCTACTCACTTGTTAAGGTCGATGTTCGGTCCAATTTTGAGAACAATGATTATAAGGAATTTTAGGTTGACAATTGCAACGAAAAAAGTGATCTAGAGCTTCTATAGGGCATGTTTGGGAATAGCGTTAGCGATTAGCATTTTGAAAAAATTATCTACTGGCAGCGTTTAGCGTTAGCATTTTCAAAGTAATTTGCACCGTTAAAATTTTATCCAAAACGCTATTCCCAAACAGGCCCATAATCAATAGGAACAAAAAAGATTGACATTAATTACCAATAAATCAGTAGTTAACAGCCATAAGAATATTTTTGACCATTGTGTTAACAAGAGAATCACTATTTTTAAGTAGTTAAAACTACTAATAGCAAAAAATACAAAGTTCGAGTATGCCAGGGAAAATATTAACAAGAGAATTGGTATTATTAGACAATTAGGATTAGTAAGATGAGCAATATTTTGAGAAAATTCAGAGGTAGTATGACAGGAAAGTATTAACAAGATGAAAAGTATTTTTAGGCGAATACAACTACTTGTAGAAATGGTAAATTTACTTTTAGAAGAAAATGATAAACCGGACAAAATTTACCAGGGAAGCTTTTTGGTGCAGCGCCACGATCGAAACATTACATCAGTGTTTTTCTTCTTTTTTTGTTCTTCTTCACGGATCCAACAGATTTGTTGCCACCTACACTGTGAGTCACGCACGCCGAGCTGTTTGCAGCGGATGAGCGATAGGCGGCTCTGTGATTCTGTTCCATTTCAACAGCGGACGGGCGATTTAGTTCCATTGCAGCGGCGCTAGCGCGATTATGCTCAATTGCAGTGGCGGTGACACTACTCAGTTCAATTCCAGCGGCGGCGTGATTCTGCTCCATTGCACCGCAATTTGTAGCGGCGAGATCCTGTTCAATTGGAGTGCCAGCGAGATCTCGTTCAATTGGAGCGGCGGCGGCATGCTGGCGATGTAGCTTCTTCAACATATCGGACTTCATTTTGTTGTAGCGGCTGAACTTCTCCATATGTTTGTACATCTTCTCGCATTCGGTGGGATGAGGATGATTGTCTCCATCAGAAGGATACGGTTCGAAGCAAGTCTTGGAGATAGCTACTGAATCAGCCATGTCCGTCGTCAACAGAATTGGAATTCAGAATTTGGGAATGAATAAACCGGGCGCGCCCCTATGCCTATTTTTAGATCGAGCTGTCTCGGTGATGCACTAAAATGGTTTGGGACCAACAGAGTAATCTTTAAGAAGCCATAAATTGTTTGTTTTGATTTTTATATTTCCATCTTTCTACCTAGATTTAAAAAGGATATGCCTAGATTTAATATTTGAAAGTGATGGAAATATCTTCTTCACAGATCCAACGGAGTAATTACTAAGGACCAATTTTCATTTAAAAGGATGGAAATATAAAAATCAAAACAAACAATTTACAACCTCTTAAAAATTACTCTATTGGTCCCAAACCATTTTAATGCATCACCAAGACAGCTTGATTTATAAATAAGAATAGGGGGGCGCCCGGTTTATTCATTCCCAAATCCGAATTACAATTTTGTTGACGACGGACATGGATGATTCAGTACCAGTACCTATCTACAAGACTTGCTGTGAACCCTATCTTTCATACGGCAGCATCCATACTCATGCCACCGAATGCGAGAAGATGTAAAAACATATAGAGAAGTTCGGCCGCTACAACAAAATGAAGTCTGATATGTTGAGAAAGCTACATCGCAAGCATGCCGCCACCATCGCTCCAATTGAACGGGATCTCGCCGCCGCTCCAATTGAATAGGATCTCACCGCCGCTGCAAATCGCGGCGCCGATGCAATGGAGCAGAATCGCAACGCCACCGCCACCGAAATTCAACGAAATCGCGCCTCCGCAACCGCCGTTGAAATTGAACTGAATAGTGCCATCGCCACTGCAATTGAGCATAATCGCGCTGGCGCCGCTGCAATGGAACTAAATCACTCGTCTGCTGCTGAAAGGGAACAGAATCGTGGTGCCGCCTATTGCTCATCCGCTGCAAACAACTCGGTGTGTGTGACTCAGAGTGTAGGTGGCAACAAATCTGCTGGATCCGTGAAGAACAAAAAAGAAGAAAAACACTGATGTAATGTTTCGATCGTGGCACTACACCAAAAAGCTTCCCTAGTAAATTTTGTCCAGTTTATCATTTTCTTCTAAAAGTAAATTTACCATTTCTACAAGAAAAACATTTATCCATTTATATGCCATGGACTTAGTAGTTGTATTCGCCTAAAAATACTTTTCATCTTGTTAATACTTTCATGTCATACTCTACCTCTAAATTTTCTCGAAATATTGTTCATCTTACTAATCCTAATTGTCTAATAATACCAATTCTCTTGTTAATATTTTCCCTTGCATACTCGAACATTGCATTTTCTGTTGTTAGTAGTTTTAATTACTTAAAAATAGTGATTCTCTTGTTAATACAATGGTCAGAAATAGCTGTTAACTACTGATTTATTGATAATTAATGTCAATCTTTTCTGTTCCTATTGATTATTGAACCTTTAGATCGACTAATACGGAGCACTTTTTTCTTTAGAATTGTCAACCTAAAATTCCTTATAATCATTGCTCTCAAAATTGGATCGAACATCGGCCCTCACAAGTGAGTAGATCAAGAGCTAATCGGTTAACACATGTCAACAATTTGGTCAACCATATACTTAAAATGAATATTTTATATTGTCTTACTAGATATTTTTAACTAATAATATGATTATGGATATTCTATTTCAAACTTTTTATTTTTTAAATATATATTATATTTTTCTTTTTCGAATGTGTAACAAAATAAGGCAATACTCATATTTTTCAAAAAAGTAAAGCTTAGTTAATGTGTTCTTCTATACTACTCCTTCCGTCTCATTTTATTTGGTTTGATTTGGTTTATGATATTTGACAGAAGTTATTTGTTATTCAATTTATAAGATAATTAAGGTGGAAATAAAGAATAAATGTGTATATTTAAAAACTACATAAAAAATTCTACAAAATAATTGCTGACATGCCTAAATTATAATGTCTGACGAAAATAGGTAAATAAATTGAATAAAGTTTGACTCTGTGAGCGGTGTACATATCATTTAATTGGGGACAAAAAGAATTTGTAACATTTTAAGATTTGAATTCATTTGTCTTTATAATTAGTGAATACAAAGTAATACTTGATTTTTAAAGATAACAATAATTATTTTTCGATGAAAAACCAATAATGCTCAAGTTTTGTGAACTATTTTAAAAGTTTAGAAAGTAAAGCAAGTACATTATATACAAACATGACTTTTTTTCTAATTAATTAGAAGTCTTTTAGTTTCAAATACACCAACACATAGAAGCAATGATACCTACGATCTGTAGTTAATTTGTTGGATATACTTCCCTACGTCTCGGAAAGTTTTTCTAATTTTGACTTTTGGGAGAGGAATATATAGAAGTTTTACCAATACGAAACGATGACAATTGAAGCAAGTTATGCTTGAGAAATGTCAAAATGAGTAGAGCGTAGAAGATACTTTAGGTAAGTTCGGTTAGACTTAAGAAATGTAAGGACAATATTGTCCATTTAGGTAAAATTAGAATGTTTTATGAAATATGTAAAATTTGAAAGTTGAAATGTTTTAAGAGACGAAGGGAGGGAGAGTGTATAACACCTATGCATGTCTATTAACAAAAAATTCATTAGTAAACTTTGGAATCACGTACATGTCTAGATTTGCTAAAAAGTGGGCCCACCGAAACACTAATTTTCTAGGCTCCAACGCGACTCGACTGAAAGTACACTTACAAAATATATTTGCAGCTCCTGATTGACACAAAAGTTATTTCCCTGTCTCAAAAAGATTGCAACAGTTTGACTCTTTTGGTCAAATTGTGCAACACTTTGACTATAAATTATGGAAAAAGTATATTTAGTTATATATAAATTTAATACAATTAATTTTATATTAAAATATAATTTTGAAACATCAAATTTTTTATAATATTTAATTATTTTAAATAATATTTAATTCATGGTCAAAAGATGTCAGATCTTGACTTAAAAAGTCTAACTATGACAATCTTATTAAATCTTGGAGCAGCAATGGATATGCTTTTTTAAAACCCTTTCCCTCAACAAATTTAAATGGTAGTTCATCGATGATAATCATTTCTGTTATACCCTTCCTAAGTGCGTTTGCGCTATACTTCCCAAAAGTTATTGACACATTTCCCTCCCCATCAACTGTTCCGCATATTAACTCAGTTTGATTATCATCTCCTTTCTCACGAGGTCAGCTCACACAACTTTTTAAATGGTTTTTCAAAGAGTTTGTACCATTAGTTTTAGTATTTGCAGCAAATTCTCTGCCACAATGATCACATCTAGCTTTATGGAATATAACTTCATCTTTAGTAATGGTAAAATTAGTAAAATGATCCCAAACCTCAGATCTTGTTGAAGGTGCACTCCTTTCCTTCCTCTTAGGTCTAGAACATGAGGATTTTGCCCTACTTTCCTCAGTAATTGATGCATTTTGGGCTTCATTTTGTTCTTCACATTGTGAATCATGGGAAGCTATTGACTCCATTGACTTTGCTCTTGAATTTTGATCTAATCATGAATAATGAAAAAACAAAAAATTAGTTAATCAAAACAAAATTGGGAAAAAGATATATGATCATATGATTTCATTTTAATAACCTTTTTAAATGTCATATTAATATATGTAGTATTGCACCTTGAATCACCTTGAATCATATGTCTTTTACACATCATATGATTTCATGATATGGTTTCTTGATGAAGGCTTTATCAAATGTTCAAGGGCTTGATCTTGATATAGATTAGAGTTTGGTAGCACAAATTACACTTCTTTATTAAGGTTAAATTGGTATAAAACAAATTTTGTTCACTTAAAGCAAAGTTAACTTTAAATTTTACATGATATGGTTTTGGAACTCATAGGTCCATTGGTTTTTCTCCTCTTTCATGCTTCATTTATGATCTAGACCTCTGATTGAGTTAATACCTTCTTCAACTAGTCTGTACTTATACAAACACATTAGGATGGAGGGAGTAATAAGTTTGTTTTTCAAAGAGTATTGCTAGTAAGGAACTGCTTTTTAGAAGAAAGTATTTTTAAGAGTTCAAACTGTAATCTTGGGAAAAACTTGAAAGTTTTTAGAATGCAAGTCGAAAAATCAGCTACACAAGTATTCGATTTTAGCATTTGTTATGCCTTTTAAACTCGGGGGTATAGAATAGAAGGGCAAGTCAAAACTCACCTTAAACAAATGTAGATAAATAAAAGTAGATAAAAAATTGTATTTAAAATAAACTGTATATTTAAATGTAGATAAATAAATGTAAATAAAAAACTATATTTAAAATAAACAGTATATTTAAAAATAAAATGTATATTAGTAACAACAAATTTAATTAAGTAAATGTAAATAAAAATAGATTTAATACGTAATAAGTGCACTCTTCCAAGATATTTAATATAAAATATTTCTCGTTCAATTCCCTAATCGATGGCCTAAAGGTGGTTAACAAGACACTATTTTTTTATTCTTTAGACAATTCAGTAGGCTAAACTATTTCATCACTTTCAACAAGTTCAGCAGCTTCATCCTTTATAAAGGCATGTGTAAAACAAAAAACTAGATTTAGAATAAATAAAGAAATGTAAATTTAATTTAGTTTGAAGAATAATTAGAAAAAATAGATTTAGAATCAAAATTTGAACTTTGAAGTTTGGAGATGGGAGTAATGTTTAATTTAACAAATAAACTTGAAAAGACACAATTGGGAATAATGCATCTAAAAGAATAAGAAATAATAATTAGCAGCAAAAAAAAGAATGAACAAACATGGTAAATCTGCCGTCGAATTTGGAACGCCAGAACGGAGATGGTGAGGTCCGTGAGGTAGATCGGCATCGATTTGTGATGCCGAATTAAATCAAGGCGTAGGGCTAGAATGAGAAGAACAACGAAAGAAAGGGAATGATTGAAACGCTAGGGAAGAGTTCCGCTCTAGGTATATGAAATATTCTCAAATAATGATAGTCTGACCGAAATATGCCCACAAGCCGGGCTACAAATAGCTGAAAAATGAAGGGAGTGAAACCCTAAAAGATGGAAGACAAAACAGGCCTAAGAATAAAAATAAATGGGCTAACTAAAAGATAGGCCGAAGGCCCAAAGACACAAAAATTGAAAAATGAAGGCCTTAACAAGGAGTTCACGTGAGTCTGGATCCTCTCCTACATCAATCTCCCCGGGTTGGAAAGAACTCGCCCTCGAGTTCACATCATCTTCCTTAGAATCCAAAAAACAAGGAGTTAGGTGCTTCACATTGAAAACATCAGGAGTCTTTCAAGTGACTGGGAAGCCGCAATCAGTAAGCATTATCATTGATCTTTTGAACTATCTCGCAGGGTCCAATTTTCCGATCCTTGAGTTTATCATACTCGCCAACAGGGAATCGATCCTTGGTCAACACAGCCCAAACAAAGTCTCCAACATCAAACAGAACTTGACGTCGATGTTTGTCCACTCGTGCCTTGTACTTGTTGTTGCTTTCTTCAATCTTACGTCTCACCTGATCATGTATGCTCCTCAGGTTCTCTGTCATCTCTTCGGCTCTAGGATGATTGCGACCCACTCGTGGAATTGGGGCCAAGTCCAGCACCCCTGAATGGGCTCAATCCAGTGGTCCTGTTTATTGATCTATTATAGGCAAACTTCGCTTGGGGAAGCGCCAAATCCCATTGTTTTGGCTTAGATCCTGCCAAACAACGTAGAAGATTTCCCAAGCTACGGTTCACCACCTGGCCATCAGTCTGAGGATGATATGCACTGCTAAAGTTCAGATTGGTGCCGAGCTTCTCCCATAAACTCTTCCAGAACTGGCTCATGAATTTTGTATCACGATCTGAGGTGATAGAACGAGGAACGCCATGCAACCTCACAATCTCCCTGAAATATAGGTGAGCAATCCGCACAACATCCATGGTTTTCCTGCAGGGAATAAAGTGTGCCATCTTGGAAAACCTGTCAACAACAACAAAGATGGAGTCTGCCGCCCTTTAGGTGCGGGGTAAGCCAAGTACAAAATACATGCTAACATCAAGCCAAGGAGCTTCTGGCAATGGGGTATAAAGGCATGCATTTGTGAGAGCTCCCTTAGATCGCTGGCACACATAGCAACGATCCACAAAATGGGTCACGTAACTTCTCAACTTTGGCCAGTAAAAATCAGCAGACACAGGAGCGAGAGTCTTGTCACGACCAAAATGTCCTTCGTTGTGGAGTTCACTGATAATCTGCTGTCGTAAGGAACAATCTGGGATGCACAGCTGCCGACCTCGGAAAAGATAGCCATCGTGCACCAAAAAATCATGGCAGTGTCCTGAAGTCACCTCCAAGAAGATCGTCCCAAATGAAGGATCAGCTTCGTACATGTCTGCAAACACTTCAAATCCTGTCACTCTACTGCTCATGGTGGAGAGAAGATTATTGCGTCGACTCAAGGCATCAGCGACGCAGTTGACACTACCTGATTGGTGTTTGAGAACAAAGGTGAACTCCTGTAAGTACGCCACCCACATGGCATGACGCCTATTGAGTTTGTGCTGCCCATTAATATACTTCAAAGCCTCGTGATCAGTGAAAAGAATGAATTCCTTTTGGATTAAATAATGGCGCCAATGTTTGAATGACTAAACAATGGCGTAGAACTCGAGGTCATAAGTCGAGTAGTTCTTCTAAAAACCAGAAAGTTTTTCACTAAAGAAGGCAACTGGACGTCCAGCCTGACTAAGCACACCTCCAATGCCAACACCAGCCAGTTGACCTCAAAAACTTTGTCAAAATCAGGGAGGGCTAGTACTGGAGCCTCCGTCATCTTCTGTTTCACCTTCTCAAAGCTGGACTCCGCGGTTTCTGTCCACTGGAGGTCACATCCCTTGAGACACTCAGTAATGGGCGCGATCAAAGTGTTGAAGTTCCTAATGAATCTGCGATAAAAAGAGCACCCAGACCATGAAAGCTACGAACGTCATGCAAAGTTCTAGGTCTAGGCCACTGCACAATGGCCTCAATCTTTGAGGGATCTTCATGCACACCATCAGTAGAAACCATAAACCCCAAGAACTGTACGGAGGTAGTAAAGAAGAAACACTTCTTTCTATTGATGAATAAAGTCTCCGCTTTCAGCACCTCAAAAACAGCACGCAAATGTTCAAAGTGGGCAGCCCAAGATGGCCTATAGATAAGGATGTCATCAAAGTAAACAACAAACTTTCCCATAAAAGGTCTCAAAACCTGGTGCATGAACCGCATGAACGTACTAGGTGCGTTGGACAGACCAACTGGCATCACCATCCACTCGTACAACCCATGTTGCGTCTTAAACGCGGTCTTCCATTTGTCGCCAGGCTTGATTCGAATCTGATGGTACCCACTCTTAAGATCAATTTTGGAAAAGATCTTAGAGCCGGAAAGTTGATCTAGCATGTCATCAAGTCAGGGAATAGGAAATCTGTACTTCACTGTGATGCGGTTGATGGTCCTGCTGTCCACACACATGCGCCAAGAACCATCTTTCTTCGGCACCAACAAGGTTGGAACTGCACATGGACTCATGCTCTCCCTGACATAGCCTCTTTCAAGCGACTCTACAACTTGTCGTTGCAATTCTTCTACCTCTTTGGGACTGAGACGATATGCTGGTCTGTTTGGGAGGTTAGAGTATGGGACTAAATCACTTTGATGCTGGATGTCCCTCAATGGTGGTAAACCAGGAGGTAACTCATCTAGAAGTTGCTGCACCTCCACAGGTAAGCCACTATCATCACCTGCTTGGTCATCACAAGGCAGCAATGCATAAACCACTTTTCATGCTCAACCTCCTCTAAGAACTTGGACCTAGATAGCATATTAGTAGGGCATTCTGTTGAGGGTGGAGGAGGGTCCTCTCGACGTGGTGCAAATATTATCCTCTTGCCTTTCATGACAAAAGAATAGGTATTCTTTCGTCCATCATGTACAATGCTACGATCATACTGCCAAGGTCTTCCCAAAAGAATGTGACATGCATCCATCTTCACGACATCACACCAGTGACTATCATGATACTTATTCCCAATTGAAAAGGAAACAAGGCATTTCTTGTCAACTATCACCTCGGAACCCTTGTGTAGCCAGGACAACTTATAGGGTTTGGAGTGGCGTTCTGTCTTTAACTGCAATTTCCGGACAGCTTCGTCAGAGACGATGTTGTCGCAACTACCACCATCCACGATCATCTTGCAAACTTCTCCTCCAATGGTGCAGGTTGTGTGGAAGATGTTTGACCTCAACCAATCGTCTTTAGAATCATCCTTTGGGGCCAGAAGACTCTTGCGCACAACCAAATTCCCTCGACCATCCCCGCAAAGAACATCATCTTCTGCATAATCATCATAGAATGGACCTCCAGACTCTTCAACTTCATCGTCGTCAACAACGATGTTCTCCTCCACGAACAGGCTCTTGCTCTTCTGTAGAGCGGGTTTTTTTGCATTCATTCGCCCTATGTCCAGGTTCACCAAAACGATATCACTTAATCGTACTACCCGAAGCTCCCTGTCCCCTAGACTCCCTGTGTGGCCGGTCGAGGCTCTTGGGGTCGAGCCGGACGGTTGTTGGTCACCGGCTTCCTGTTCTGTTGCTTCTCAACGGCAAGGGCCCTTTTGTATGCCTCATAAACAGTCCATAATGAATGGAGGCTCCTGCAAGGACCTCGTGCACGCACCATTGATGTTGAAGGATGTTCTTTCTTTATTTGTCGAACTGAGCTATGATACCAGCTGACGCCGAATTAAACCAAGGCATAGGGCTAGAACGAGAAGAACAACGAAAGAAAGGGAATGATTGAAACGCTAGGGAAGAGTTCCGCTCTAGGTATATGAAATATTCTCAAATAATGATAGTCTGACCGAAATATGCCCACAAGCCGGGCTATAAATAGCTGAAAAACGAAGGGAGTGAAACCCTAAAAGATGGAAGACAAAGCGGGCCTAAGAATAAAAATAAATGGGCTAACTAAAACATAGGCCGAAGGCCCAAAGACACAAAAATTGAAAAATGAAGGCCTTAACAAGGAGTTCACGTCAGTATGGATCCTCTCCTGCATCAATTTGGGAAGGTCAGAATGGGGAGATGGTGAGGACCGAGAGCGACATAGCATAATTTGGGAATTGGGACTTGGAGATTGGGGCAAACAGCAAAATTGGGAATTGGGTTTTTTAAGTGGGCTACAACTTAAAAGATTGACATATATCTGGTATACAAATTATGGGCTCAGTTATTCGGTCAGTTTCGGTTAACATTGCCCAGAACCGAAACCAAAACCAATAACCGAATTAACTGAATATTTTAGGTATTAAAGCTGAAAACCGAAACCGAATTTAAAATTTGCCGTCGGTTCAGTTAAATTGCTCACCCCTACTTATTATGACACAGGGGTATGATTTTCGTAACATAATTTGAA
Source organism: Cuscuta australis (assembly GCA_003260385.1). NCBI lineage: Eukaryota > Viridiplantae > Streptophyta > Magnoliopsida > Solanales > Convolvulaceae > Cuscuta > Cuscuta australis. The sequence continues at coordinate 2,318,211 of NQVE01000115.1, read as the reverse complement.
TTTTTTTATTTTACAACAAAAGCTCATTTTTACTATACAAATTTTATTTTTTTTATCATGATATGTATTATACTAGCCTTGGATGCACGTCCGTGGTGCCCAAAAGAGTTCAGACTTATGATGTAGAAGACTTTTAATATTCAATTAGAGTAGAATATACACATAAGAGTCTCAAAATAGTTTCTATTTTCAGGAACTTGAAAATAGAGATGAAATGCATTCTTCAAAACCAGCTTAAAAGTAAATCAAACCCAATGCATACACTTCTTTGGCTTATTTGTTCACAAAAATCAGAATACACCTATGCAAGAAAACACACTAAAGTCCCTATTTTGTATTTGAAATAGTCACACTACGACATAAGCGAAAGCCAAAGTAAACTTAAAACCTTGAAAGGCACTAAGAAACTATAACAATCCAAATCCAAATTGAATCCTAAAATGAGTAAAAGCCACTTAAATTTTTTTAAATTAGAAAATGAACATCATAAAAAGAAAGCAAAGCATGGACAAGGTTTAAAAAGCGGAGAAAGTCAAACCTTTAGCCTTGCGAATCTCTAGTCCAAACATTTCATATATAGCATAGAAGATCTTAGCTACCTGAAATAACAAAAGTAAACAAATAAAGGACGTAGGATTTACTGCTAGGAAATAAACTTATTTGTATAAATCAGACAACCAGCAGTGCCTTAGTGTATAGTGAGAAACAGAATTTACCTTGTAGGAGCAAGTTTCATAAGGACAGGAAAAACACCAGGATATTCATCTATTGCATAATGTAAACACATTGTCCCAAGTTTAGAATTATTTGTTAGGCTTCCCCATCTCCCAATATTCTCAGATCACATTGGTTTCGCTGTCAAGGTGTGCACTACCTAATTCTCATTTCTAAATATCATAACATGTTCATCCACCGTTAGAACCCTTAATACAAAATGGAAAAAAGAACAAAAAAATCTTCTGCATGTTACTATTTGTTCCCAACTTTATGCGGCATGCATTTGATTAAACATGTATAAACATGCAGTAATTGAATTTTTTCCTGCTATATTTTACTACTTTGTATTTGTTTCCAAATTTATGCAGCACCCATATGACATTTTGATTATACCAAGCTCAAAATCTTTATGAAAACAGAAAACATCATCAAAATAGAAAATAATGAAAACAGAAAACATCATCAGAATAGAAAATAAAGAGAGAAATAATCACAAAATATCTCTGCTCTACAAACTTAACACACCACCAATATAACACATCAGATAGGCAGTCTAAGAAGTAAGAACAAGAATCAAATTTAGTCAATTGGAAATATTTCAAATAAAGATAGAAGCATCCTCTATCTAATAGTGAACTGATTGGTAGAATAGTAGTCATCACCTGGTTCGAACTCTGAAGTCCACCAATGCCCACATGCCTATTCTAATCTAAAGAATCTGCAGAAAAGAATAGAACCAAAACCCATTGGCAATGACCAAGAAAAAAGCCAATAACCTCTAACCTTTTTTAGTAGCAACCATCAACCTATGATGAAAGTAAAGATCATAACAAAAGTTTTAGTCAAAATGTCCTCACACAAACTAATACTGAGGCTATTTTCCAAAAAAAAAGAAGAGAAATCACCTAAACAAATTTAAAAGTAACGGGGCAATATAGAACATATTTACAAGTATTTACCTGCAATAAAGATCAAAGAAAACATAATCAGTTTCTTTTAATAAGGGAAAATTTAAGCCCTAGGTAGATGTAAACTGGAAGATACAAATACAACTCAATTAGATAAAATCTGGAGAAAAATTTGTACCTAATTGATGATATTACTATATAATATGTAACTCAATTGACCTAATCTTACCAATTGACTCTATAATAACCTAATTGAAAACACCTTTATAACCATTAAAATGAAAAATGAAACTAACAATTGATATAAGATAGGCTAAATTCGCATACCCCTGCACGGCGCACGCTGGTTAGAAAACAAAGTCGAAGGCTCAGCTCGCAGATGATTCCGGAGATAACCCTTCGTGAATTGAAGCGACACCAAGGTAGAGATGGGAAAACAAAGCTTGCGGCCCCTAAGGCAGAAACAAAGACACGTATCGTCGCCGGTCGTGAGTGCGGACATTTAACTACCGTCACAAAAATACTCCCTGCTGAAAATTAAATACCAGACTTTTGTAGTTAAACTTTTTAAACTTTGACCGTATATTATGAAAAAAATATATTGAATTTTTATATAAATTTATTAGCAATATATTCATTTTGAAACATAGTTTTGAAATATATACTCCGTAATTTTTATAAAATATATTTTTATAAAAACTGAGATATTGATGGTCAATGTGTCACATTAGAGACCGTGAAAAGTCAAATGTGAAGTTAATTTTAGGACGAAGGGAGTAGAAATAACACATTTAATGAAAGTATTTTATACCTGTCATAATTGATTCGTAGTTAAAAGTAATTTTTCTTATAGTGTTATTTCTTATTGATGTATTAATTTGATCAAAATAGGGACGAAGAGAGTAACATTTCAACAACCTTCTTTCGTACACTATACCAAACGACGTACATGTGTATACATATAATGTAGCAAATTGATCAAAGAATAATGGCACTTACTTACGGATCCATAACATCCTTCCTAAATAGGAGATTATATTCTCAAAATATGAGTTCAAACTTAAACTCACCTAAATAGGAGCAATTAATTAAGGGTCTGTTTGGTAATAGCGTTAGAGATTAGCGTTAGTTTTTTGGATAAAATTTTAATGGTGCAGATTATTTTGAAAACGTTAACGCTCAACGCTGCCCGTAGATAACATTTTCAAAACGCTAACGTTAATCGGTAATGCTATTCCCAAATAGACTCTAAGTATATGTTTTGATTAACCCTCCTGGCCGCACAAACTAAGTTGGGCGACAATTTGTTTTATCATAGTGTAAGGTTGGACTCCCAATACTTATTAAACAAAACTAATGCAAATAGTAGAGGTACATGACATTTACCCATTTTTGACATTATGTATTAACATCTGTGATATATAACATTATACATTGATATATCTTCCATTATATATTACCAAGAATGATATTATACAATGTCAAGGTTGACATTGTCTATTTAATTTGTTTAGCATTATGCATTCGCATGTAAGACTTAATACATTGGCATGATTGTCATTATATGATTATATGTGACATTTAATGTGGTCTTTTTTGACAATGTATGGACACTTTAATATAGCAATTTACTATGTTTCTATATGTAAGGTATTGATTCATTTCTGTTGATGAAGTTTTGGGTGTGTTTTGTTATTGAATTAATTTTGTTTACATTCAAATTTGATACTTCCTCCGTCCACAAATAAACTTCTCATTCACTATTCACATGGTCAAACTTTATTACTTTGTTAGCCTATTTTCGTCATCCATTTGATAAAATAATATAGTCATGTCACTTCTAGTTTTGTAGATCTTTTGGTATAGTTTTTTAATATGTAATTTTATTTTTAAATTTTACACCATTTTTCATATAAAATGATTTGAAAATAACTTAAGTCAAATATCGTAACGCGTAACAGGAAGTTTATTTATGGACGGATGGAGTATTTTTTGTCGATTCAGTTTTGTTAATGATTCAATGACAATTTACTATAAATCAAGATGACTGAACGAGAGTTCTTGCCAACAACACGCAGCATGGAAACTTTTTCTTTAAGAATCATACGATTGATTTGGGCGACAGTTTGTGAAACTACTTGGTAAAGCAAAGGCAATGTTCACATGGTCATTATGTTACAACATTATGTTCCCATGAAAGAACTGAAGAGGCACTAGAGTGTTCTAAGCAAATGATGAAGTGTTAAAATAAGTTAAATTAAATTTTTGACATTGCTAAATTTTTTTTAATATATAGAGTTGTCGGAAGTTGAGACTTAGAGGCCTGGATTGTATGAATGTGTAAAAGAGTATGAAAATTTATAATTTAAAGAAATAATTAAACAAAGAGGAAATTGCATGGAAGAGAGGCAGTGGAGGTCCTAATTGGAAACAAATGATTTGAAAATTCATGCATGAGGCGTCTTAGAACAGTGCACCGAACACCAGGATTGAAAAATTATCACATGTACGAATAAGTGTTATATATTTTAGTGTACGTATTAAATTAAGTTCCACATTTAATGCTCCATGTTTGGTCAATGTGTTTTGGTGTAATAGATTATTCATGAAATCAGTCATACATTTTTGGGTAGTGTAGAATTCATACATGAAAACAATCACATAAATTTTCGCCAGTGTGGAATTCATACATAAAAAGAGCTATATATTTTTAGGGCAACGTAGAATTCATACATGAAAATAGTCATACATTTTTTGACATTGTAGAATTTATACATGAAAACACTGTCACACAAATCAATGGACATTACACTCTAACATGAAATTAAAGAACACAATAATGCACTTACACACTGCCGTAAGATATAATAACATATATCCATTCTATACTGTCACATTAAATGCTCACATATAAAAACCATACTGCCTACTACGCAGTTATAAGTGAACAACCACACTGCCCAAAACAGTCATATTTTTTGGCAGTGTGTGATGAATATTTGTTGTTTAATTAAATGACAAAATCAGAATCACAAGTAACATATGACACTGCTATTTAAAGTATTTTAAGACTCTAAGAGTGCTATTTTGGTTTTTCTCCCTTAAAGTTTTAAATTGTACTCCCATACTTGGTACTTGCTCCGTCCTGAATTTAAATTGCTTGTTTCAGTTTACAATGTTTGACTAATGTTATTTCAAATCTTTTTATTTAAAAAAATGCGTAGAATTAAATTTAAAAATAAAAACTACATCAAAAGATCTATAAAACTAGTGATGACATGACTATATTATTTTATCAAATAACTAACAAAAACAGGGAAAGAAAGTGAATGAAACTTGATCATATGAAAAATAAACATGCTATTTAATTTGGGACAAAAGAAGTGCATGCATGTAATTATAACGAATTGACCTAGGGGTACACCAATATGGGATACCTCATTTGTGCATCAAGCTATTACAAACACACACAGACACATAATATCTGTGCTTGCACATACATTTTGTGTTAGTCTGGTGTACAAATGGGGTACCTCATGTTGGTGTACCTCTAGCATTGCCCAATTATAACTGCACCAGAAATGCTATAATACTCCCAAAGTCCCTTTGAATCCTTACTCTCGATAGAAAAAGTTTCACATACTAGATTATTTTTGTATTATTGTTTAAATAAATTAAATTGAAAATAAAATTTAATATTGATAGGGACAGTGGTACTCAAGCTTGTACACCAACCATATACTAAAAGCTAAAGTCAAACTATTAAAAATTTGGCTATTTTTAATTTTAAACTTGCAATTAAAAATATTACCTACCTCATCAAACTTATTGATGGAAATTTGGGTCTAAAGTGTCTAGACCAAGGCTCTAATAACGTTATTAAGTTTGATCCCAAATTTGGGTCTAAATTTGGGGGGGGGGGGGATCCCAACCGGCTGTAAAGTTTAAACCGGCTGTGGTTGGCATGAGTGGCAAGTATGGAGTGCATGTGACTATGAAGTAGGAAGGAGGGAAGAAGAAGACAAAGATGTACGTACTGTCATTAATTAATTTTGCCCCTATTTGTCTTCTTTTCTTTTTAAGCAATTCGTCTCTCTCTCGTCTCAGCTCACCACTCACCAGCTACGTACAAAACAGCGACGGCTTGATTTGTTAGTTTAACCTTCACTTGCCGGCGGCCGCTCCTCGCCGCCCACATTCTTCCATCAATTTCATTTCTTACCCGCCCGCCCAATCACCCTCCTCTACTAGTCCCCGCGCAGAGGTATATATATATATACATAATCATATCTTCTAAATTACTCGGAGCAGTTCATTTGTATGTCGCTGCTGCTGCTTCTTCTGTTTGAATCTAGATCACAAAGGGCTGTGACGACGAACCAACCGATATATACATAGAATGGAAGGTGCAGAGACGTTTATTGTACCGCTCCGCGGGGTAAAAGATGATCTCAGAGGGAGGCTGTTGTGCTATAAACAAGATTGGACTGGCGGCTTTACCGCTGGCTTCAGGTCCCTCCCCCTCTCTTTCTAACCTCTCTATATATATACAAGATTGGAAATTATATACTACTGTACGTATGTATGTAGGATTTTAGCCCCCACCACATACATATTCTTTGCTTCCGCAATCCCAGTCATCTCATTTGGAGAGCAGCTGGAAAGAAATACAGATGGGTTCATCACCGCGGTTCAGACCTTAGCTTCCACTGCACTTTGTGGGATCATACACTCCATCATTGGAGGCCAGCCTCTCCTCATCCTCGGTGTTGCCGAACCTACCGTGCTCATGTATACCTTCATGTACAACTTTGCCAAACACAGACCAGACCTCGGCTCTAAACTCTTTCTCCCTTGGACTGCCTGGTGCGTCCTCTCCTCTCCTCTCCTCTCTCTTCATCACTCCATTCCTTAATTTCAATTGCTATATCTTCTTCTACCTCAATTGGTGCCCGCATATCAAGTTTTCTATTTCAGGGTATGCGTTTGGAGCGCAGTTTTGCTGATCCTTTTGGCTATCCTCGGAGCATGCTCTATTATCAACAGGTTTACTCGTCTGGCTGGGGAGCTGTTTGGCCTCCTCATTGCAGTGCTTTTCTTGCAACAGGCCATCAAAGTATTAACAACATTAGGGATTTTTTATTCTTTTTTTGTGTTCTAATCATATGACGCTTGATTAGAAAGATTTAAGGGCTGCATTCATGTGGTGGATGATTTTTAGGGACTTGTGGATGAGTTCCGTGTACCCGAAAGAGAAAGCCCGAATTTAACAGAGTACCAACCTTGTTGGAGGTTCGCGAATGGGATGTTTGCTTTGGTTCTTTCTTTTGGTCTTCTCCTCACTGCACTAAAGAGCAGAACAGCAAGGTCTTGGAGATATGGAGCAGGCAGCATTAGAGGGCTCATTGCAGATTATGGTGTTCCGTTGATGGTTCTCATGTGGACAGCTGTCTCTTATACACCCAGCCACAGCATTCCAGACGGCGTCCCAAGGCGCCTATTCAGCCCTAATCCGTGGTCACCCGGTGCATATGAGAACTGGACAGTCATTAAGGCATATGCCCACTTCTAAGAATTTACCCTCAACTGGTGTTTTAATAAGAAGTTGTCCTCAACTGGTGGGTGTCTTAATAACACTAAGCCTCCAATATGATGCATGCAGGACATGACAAGTGTGCCGGTGGTTTACATAATAGGTGCTTTTATTCCAGCAACAATGGTGGCAGTGCTGTATTACTTCGATCACAGCGTGGCATCGCAACTAGCTCAGCAAAGTGAATTCAATTTGAGGAAGCCATCTTCCTATCATTATGATTTGCTTTTATTGGGTTTCATGGTACATATACATATATGACATTATTCAGCTCCAACATCATGGATCAAGTATCAAGTGATTGGATATACAAGGTCGTTATTGTGGCAGGTCATGATTTGTGGTCTCCTTGGAATCCCCCCATCTAATGGTGTCATTCCACAGTCTCCAATGCACACTAAAAGTTTGGCTACACTGAAGCATCAGGTAGGAGTGCACTCTGATCCATATATAGCTCAAACTTAGCTTGCGTATGCAGTACACTTACACTTGCAGTGCAGTTGCTTATCTTGAAGTGGTTGATCACTTGGAGTGGTATGAATGCAGTTGATGCGCAGTCGACTTGTTGCAACGGCAAGGAGATGCATGAATGAGAATGGGAGCTTGGGTCAAGTGTATGGACGGATGCAAGAGGCATATCAGCACATGCAAACTCCACTTCATTATCAACAACCATCAGCTAGTAATAAGGTGAGTGATGCACACAAACACATATACATATGCATCTTCTGATGCATTGTGTGGTTTCATTTATGACTGAAAACTCAAGTCCGATCCGTTGATTGACCTTGAGGGTGAGTGAGTGTATGGGCAGGGGCTGAAAGATCCAAATGTACTGCAGCAAACGACTGGTAGCAATGTAGTGGGACTTGATGAGGGCAGAGAGTTTGATGTAGAGAAGAACATTGACGACTTACTGCCAGTCGAAGTAAAAGAGCAGAGGGTGAGTAACCTTTTACAGTCAATGATGGTGGGTGGGTGTGTGGCTGCCATGCCACTTCTCAAAATGATCCCAACCTCTGTACTTTGGGGCTATTTTGCATTCATGGCAATCGAAAGCTTGCCAGGCAATCAATTTTGGGAGCGGATCTTACTGCTCTGCACACCCCCAAGCAGAAGATACAAGTAAGCAAGCAAGCAACTGCCCAACTAACTTTCAAGCTGTTGGCCTGCGTTCCATCTAACTTTTTTTCTTTCTTTCTTCCTTGGTGGCATAGAGTTCTAGAAGACTATCACGCGACGTTTGTGGAATCAGTGCCTTTCAAGACAATAACAATTTTCACCATATTCCAAGCAGCATACCTGGTGGCATGCTTAGGGATCACATGGATACCCATCGCCGGGGTGTTGTTCCCCCTAATGATCATGTTGCTTGTCCCCATAAGACAATTTGTTTTGCCCAAGTTTTTCAAAAGGGCACATCTTCAAGAATTAGACGCTTCGGATTATGAAGAATTTCCAGCTTTACCATTCACCACGAGATCAGTAAGCTCTACTATATTATTCATGTATTATCAGTAAAGTGTAATATCCATCCTTATCTTTTAGATGGAACTCCAAATCCCTAACAACCGGGTGCTGTGCTGGTGAATCAGGACGAGGAAGGTGAGTGGGTTTCAAGATCGGCGACGTTTGGGGATGACAAGAGCATATCGGCAACATTTGGGGCAGCAGACGAGAAGGAGATTATGGATGGAATGGTGACAAGAAGTCAGGGTGAGCTTCGGCGTTTGTGCAGCAGCAGCTCCATTAGGGTAGCAGCAGCAAGTAGAAGTTTCAATGGGAGGGAGTCTGTTAGTAGTGCTAGTCCCAGACTCTCTGATCATCATCATCATCATCAAATGGTAGTACACAGTCCGAGGATTGGAATAGGAGGAGGAGGAGGAGGAGGAGGAGGAGGAGGAGGAGGAGGAAAGGGAGGGACATTTAGCCCCAGGCGCTCCAAATTGGGTGGTAAAAACGACCACTGATTCTCATACGCCACCTTTCATTCGGCTCACCTTAGCTTACCAGCAAATCATTCATTTGTGCTCCCTCCCTATTCAAATCATCAAACTTTAACACCTCCTTTTTTTGTTTTGCTTGTTTTTACTAGTTCATTTGATAAAATAACTATCTATCTCTTTATTCGTAAAACTTTTGATCTAATTTTAAAAACATGAATTTTTTTTATATAAATTCTACACCATAATTTGTATACAAAATTTGTAGATAATTTTAATCTCAAATTGATATGAAAGGAGTACTAGTTCAAGTCTCCATTGGTGTAAACATCTACAATTAGAGTATTCCCTCTATCCCAAAATAAACATCATGTATTTCTCATTTGAATGTCTCAAAATAAATGTCGCTTTCCATTTAAGTAAAAAAATGAGTGGTTCATACTCCGTATTATTTATCTCTACATAAACATCTACTATAAAATTTTACTTTTTCTTAAAAGTCAAACCAAAACCTTTATTTTGAGAGGGGGGGGGGGGGGGGGGGATGTAGTAACTATTTCCAGATGACCCGTGATGAATGCTGAAAGTTGCATTGACTAACGGCTCCTTCACTATATAAGAAATATGATCAGATTAAAGAGTTAATTTACTTTACGAAATATCATACCTCAAAGAAGAAAAAGAATATCCCTGGCTCTATCAGAAATGATGGGGTGATGGATCAGGGACAAAATTATTTACTTGGCATTAAAAATGTCCTTGGGCACATTCTCTTGCATAATGAGTTGCATGCTACATGTACAATGCATTTACATCACAGACTAAATTTCTTAGACTAAGCAAACAGGTGTCTGTTTCACAGACAATTTTTAAAAAGACAACTCGTTCAAGATTTTGTTAGTGTCGTATGAGTTTGGAGTAAAAGCCAACCACATTCAAAAATTAATGTTGGCCCTCCCTAGGAGTAAAAGCCACTTAAACCGGAGGTGTGAATATTAACTTTTAAAAGGGGAGAAGACTGTACAGCAAGGATTCACATTTCACTAGCCGAGCTATACACAAGGGAGTGGAGGGCTTCACATTTGACAAAGCGCTCGCCAAACAAGTCTATTGATCTCGCGAGCAACACTTCAACAAAACTCTTCCATATGTATCTCACCAATATTTTTTAATTCGTGAATAGTGCCTCTAAAACCTGCAACAGAGATTTTGGTAAAGAAAAAAAAATATTAAAAGACTTGCTACAACAAAATAATTCAGAATTCAAACTTGACATTTCTTGACAAAACATTGGGTATGCAATGCAATTGTGAAGCCAGATTAAGGGGTTTAGAGAGAAGAGTTCACAAACACACACAACAACAAGATCAAGAAATGAGGCGACAGTGAGAAAGTTGAAGCTTGACGTTAACTTGCACAGCAGTGAAGGAAATACCACCAGCAATGAAATTCCTTTAACAATAAGCAGCTCTAACTAGTAAAGAACACACCATTTTGTCTATGGAATGCAAGCAAAGTGTGAGGAAAAGAAGACCGGGGGTGGGGGCCATGATATGAATTTACGCTGTGTTGTGATAACGGATACCCAACCACATCTATACTACTTTCAGGTTCATTGTTCGCTGCTTCCAAAAGTTGAAGTTGGCATTGGTTGAGGTGACCAGGCTCCACCTCCCTCTTTATTAGAAATTACTTCAGTGCTGGCAGAATCAGCACCAGGTGAATACGGTTTTGTCACTTTCCTCTTAAGCATAACCTGGAGCATCACATCACATGAAAAATGATTATCTGATGATGATGACGATGATAATAATAATAAGGGATACTAATAATAATAATAGTAGTAGTAGTAGTAATAATAATAATAATAATAATAATAATAATAATAATAATAATAATAATAATAATAATAATAATAATAATATAGTACTAGTCCTTCCATCATATTTTATATGGCTGGGTTCTACAGCCACTCAAAAAGAGTGGCTACGGAAGCCACTCACCCAATTGGGGCACCTAAGTTGATCTGTTCGTAAAATTGATACTTCCTACCCCCCCCCCCCCGCCCGGCTAAACCCCCTCACCCAGTTCTGACCCCAACTCATCACCCCAACCACACCAACTCCCACTTTTTTCTATGCCCCGCCAATATGTCACTTTCTCCTTTCTGAATTCCACTAACTTTCGACTTTGTCTACACTATCAGAGGGGGGAGGGGTTATGTTTGAATAAAGTTATTTTAAATTCAAATAACTTCCAAATTGGTCTGGAAATACACACACACACACACATATACGGTGAGTCTAAAATGACACCAGTGCTACTGGTGTCATTTGCTTACACCAGTTTGTTTGGGGTACCTACGGTGCTCCGTTTGTAAAAATGACGGTTCTTACCCCCCCTAACCCTCCCCCTAAACCCCCCATCCCAACCCCACCCTTTCCCCCCCACCCCAGCCCCCCCTCCCGCCCCCTCCAAACGAACTGGTGTAAGCAACTGGTGTCATTTTAGACTGTATATATATATATATATATATATATATATATATATATATATATATATATATATATATATATATAATCTGCATAAAAAGATTTATAAAAAACATATAACATGACTATATTAATTTATCAAATGAGTAACAAAAATAGAAAAAAGAAAGTGAATAAAGTATGACCTTATGAATAGTGAATTGAACTCTTATTTTGGGACAGAAGGAAGTATTTGCACTTCTTCTTACAACCGTTATTTGGGGTAAAGTTGCAAAACTAACTAAATATTGTTTGTTACTTCAATTTAATCCCAGCTCTCGAGGGAATAATAACAACAACAATAATAACAACAATAATAATACAACAAAACACCTTATAAGGGTCTCAAAATAACAAGAAGAATAATACAACAAAAGAGGCTGTTTTGTTAGACCTTGCTTGTAATGCTGCATTTATTACCCAAAACTTCATAAATAATGAAAAGCAAAGGAAGTTGAAAGTGTCATTTTAATTTTGTTCATTATTTACCCGAAGCTAAAACAAAGTCAATAACAAAAAAAAGAACACAAACAATAACAACGAAAACAACAAAAACAGTTCTAAGCGATGACTCTAGCATAATCTTAACAAGCTTTTTTTAAAACGAGAGTGCCTAACATATTGGGGTATGACTATCTGATGAATCATTGGCCCAAAATATGACTTTCAAACATTAATGACATGCTTGGTTTTTTAGATGGTAAGTAGAAATTTAAACCTTTGAATCACGTGGCCCATAAGTAGTCCTTGCCAGCTCGATTGATGAATAAACCTCAAATGTTTGATTAGAATTGGGCTGGCATTTTATGATGCGAACTTGGTCCTTTCCTTCCAGTGATCGACTTTGCAGATATATAATAAGCCGTGAGGGTGGGCCATTCATAGCATCTTTCTTACCCGGAGACAATTCCATGGTCACCAAGTCATCCCATAAGACATCCCACAAAACTGAACACGGATCTCTTGCGGGATTAAACTTCTTTTGTGCAATAAGGTTTGAAGGTTGCTGACAACAAATAATAAGCACTATTATCAACCAAATTTGTGAGCATAGATAATATTATGAAATGGAGCGGGTGGTATTTGTTTGAACTTGTCAGTCAGTCTAACTCTCTCCGAATTAGTTTGATCAACTTACTTGCAAGAGTAAAACTCTCTGGTGTGTGATAACAATTATTCTTCCTTTAGGAAGCATAAAGTGGTCTTCATAAGCATCTGTCAGGGCAAATTTTGCTCGCACTTTGAAAAGGTCAACCTGGCCAAAAAATGATCCAGATTCTGCTAACTGCAATATTACCTTCATAATGACAAGGTAGAAAGTAACGAGGATTAGTTTTCCCACGTGTAACTAGTATTCAAGGATCAAAGAATAGATGCTTTAATAAGGAGAAACATATCATGCATAGATAAAAACCATCATGGTGGGGAGCAACTACAGAAAAGGATTAGCTCATTAACTTAACTTTGGATGATATGTGTTGAAGTCTTCTTAACATTTTCTGAGAAGCTATTAGGAATACATATATCTTAAGCATAGTTTGTAATCAGACATGAAGTTCTTTAACATTGTTAATTAGATCTCTTTAATAATTTACATGGAATCAAAGTAACTTCAGTTTTGTGTTTCACATATCATTTTGTCTTTACACGAATTAATTTTTTAAGCATGAGTTATGTTGGGAACTTAACGTTGCAAATCATAATGTGTCTCCTGAGAACTTGAATTTGCCGTTTAATGTTTTCAGCGCTTTAACATGTAAAATGGATGTGTTCATGATGTCCTAGGATACAAGCGAAGGTCAAGGGGCATTGTATTTGAATTGCATGCTTTGTTCCAATCATATCGTAGATGCCAACGCTTTTGTGCATCCCAGAATGGAAGCCAAGCAAACAATAGCTGGAAGAATTTGTAGAAGGAAATATATGCATTCTCATACTTTGCTAGCCAAAAGTGGGTGAATGCTCATTAACTACTAGTATGTAGGGGCATTGTATTTGAATTGCATGCTTTGTTCCAATCATATCGTAGATGCCAACGCTTTTGTGCATCCCAGAATGGAAGCCAAGCAAACAATAGCTGGAAGAATTTGTAGAAGGAAATATATGCATTCTCATACTTTGCTAGCCAAAAGTGGGTGAATGCTCATTAACTACTAGTATGTAGGTTCAATTATGCATGCATGCCTATAACCTATTTCTCATTTCTACCATGACAAATAATAGGAAAGATGTTGATACCTGGCCTTGTGCTTTGTACTCATCATATGGTCGAAGCAGATTATCAGCACTAATCACTCGAGGCAGCCTCCTCCTAAGGAGTTGATCCTCTGAAGCAATAGCTGATGCTATTTTCATCCTCATAGCATTCGCACCTTCTGTGGTTTTTGATAGAAGATCCAAAACACCACTAACAGGTTGAGCAGCAGCACCAATCAATCCTTTCCCAACACCCTGAACAAAACCCTCGACACCTGAAGCTTTTGCTCCCTCAAGAGGCTTAGTCAAAATGCCAGTGACGCCACGAAAAAGGCCTTTTGCAAAAGCTCCTCCCCCTTCTCTTATGACATCACCAAAGTCCTCCACACCTTTGCTTTCCTGAAACAACATGTTCTTTCCTCTCAAACAAAGCACATATATTCCACAAACTAGACTGTTAGAAAGTGAAGTTATTGGTACCAGATCTCGATAAACAGAAAACAGAAATCTAGAACAAGAACTTATTGGAAATCCTTCTCCAATTAATTGAAAAACTTTGAATACATAAAATATAGAGAAACTATCCCTATTTATAGATGAGTTAACCTTGTCCACCAAGTTAAATCATCAGCCTTGCTCTCCAAGCATAGCATCTCCTACTCCTACAAGCTATGATAATCTCAAATCCATCTGAGATATATCTCCTAAAATTATGACTGACTCTACCCTAATTATTAACAAATAAAGACTTCAACATAATTACAAAATAAACCCCCTAACTATTACTGAATGTCAAGATTGGTCCAACAATCACCCTCCCAATCTTGACCTTGAGTCTTCTTTTACTTCTTTGAGTCCTTCGAGTCTTCAATCCTTTCTACCCCAAGAATCTTTCTCATTTCAGCAAACTTCAGCTTTGGCAGTGCTTTTGTAAGAATATCAGCCCGTTGTTGATCTCCGCTGATGTGCTCAACTTTAATCTGCTCCTTTCCAACACACTCTCGTATGTAATGATACCGCGTGTTGATATGCTTGCTTCTTTCATGAAATACTGGATTTTTCATCAAGGATATTGCTGATTTGTTATCTACTTTGATCACCACTTGTTCTTCTTTTCTTCCAGTTATTTCAGCTAACAATCCCCATAACCATATTGCTTGACAGGCTGCTGAAGTGGCAGCCATAAATTCTGCTTCACAAGATGATAAGGCTACTGTTGGCTGTTTTTGCGAATTCCACGCAATGGGTCCATCATCAAAGTAAAAAACTAATCCAGTAGTTCCTTTTCCATCATCCGGATCTACCGAGAAGCTGCTGTCGCTAAAACCAAGTAAAACATTACTTCCACTTCTTCGATAATGAATTCCCAGATCTGTAGTACCCTTCACATATCTGAGAATCTGTTTTACAGCTTGAAAATGTGTGTTCTGAGGAGCTTGCATGTATCTACTCGCATATCCCACCGAGTATGCAAGATCTGGTCTTGTATGGGTCAAGTATCGAAGACAACCTATTATTTTTCGGTACTGAGTTGCATCAACACTGTTGCTGCCATCATCCTTCATTAATTTCAGTCCTGGTTCCATTGGGTATTTAGTGGAATTGCATTCCCACATTCCTGCTTGCTGTAGGATTTTTATAGCATACCTAGATTGCTTGATTTTGATTCCCTCTTTGCATTGCATCACTTCAAGCCCGAGATAATAAGAGAGTAAGCCCAAGTCACTCATTTCGAATTTTTCCTCCATTTGCCTTTTGAATTGCTTGATTTTTTCTAAATTATTTCCCGTCACAATCAAGTCATCAACATAAATTCCCACCAAGAGTGATCCTTCGTGTGTACGTTTTGTGTACACAGCTTGTTCAAGTTTACATTTTTGGAATCCATACTCCTTTAGAACTCCATCTAGCTTTGTATTCCAAGCTCGTGGAGCTTGTTTTAACCCGTAAAGAGCCTTTGACAGTTTGTATACCTTTTGTTCCTTTCCTTTTTTCACAAAGCCTTCCGGTTGTGATACAAAGACTTCCTCTTTGAGATCCCCGTGCAAAAATGCTGTTTTGACATCTAAGTGGTGAACGTCCCACCCTCTTTGTGCTGCCAAAGCTAGAATGAGTCTAACGGTCTCAAGTCTAGCCACGGGTGCAAATACCTCGTCATAGTCTACACCATGTTGTTGGATGTAGCCTTTGGCAACTAACCGGGCTTTATGTCGTGTGACTTCTCCTTTTGCATCCCTTTTGATTTTGTATACCCATTTTAGTCCAATGGGTCGATGCCCTGGGGGTAGATCCATTAACTCCCAAGTGTTATTCCTTTCAATAGAAGCTATTTCACTTTCCATAGCTTGTTCCCATTCTTTGTGTCCTGAAGCTTCCCTGAAATTGGTTGGTTCTCCTTCAGTAAGAAGAAGATTATACACTTAATTTAAATCCTTCCACCCTCGAGGTGGTGTATCATCATATGTTTCCTCTTCTGCCATGTGTGGATCTGACAGATTATTTGTATCTGTTTGAAGTCGAGGCAACATAGGTCCTCGCCCCTTTACTGTTATTTCAGGACTACTAGCATCAGATTGGGTTATGCTGTCCACATTGGTTGATCTGCTGCTTTGTGGGCTGTTCAAAAATGGGCTGAGTGGGCTGCTAAGTTCAGCAGGCTCATCTTCAAGATTTTGGGCTGCTGAAACATCTTCAACTGAATTCATGTGTATCACAAATTCTCCTTTGTGATTGGGTTCTTGATTAGATTCTTGTTGTAAATCCCAATCCCATTTGCGTGCTTCATCAAACTCTACATCCCGGCTGATCACCAGCCTCATTTCTTCAGGATCATACATTATATACGCCTTGGTTCCTGGTTCTGTTCCCAAGTAAACCATGGGAATACTTCTGTCATCAAGTTTATCTACTTGATTTGAAGGCACCTTTACATATCCAACACACCCGAACACCCGTAAATGATCCAGATTTGGTTTCCGACCTTTTAGAGCCTCATATGGTGTCTGATTCTTCAGAATTCTTGTGGGCAGCCTATTTAAAACATAAACAGAGTGACGTACAGCTTCAGCCCAGAAACTTTGTGGCATATCCATTGCTTTAAGGATGCTCCTTGTTGTGCTCATCACCGTTCGATTCCTCCTTTCAACGACACCGTTCTGCTGTGGTGTGTAGGGTGCAGTTAACCGTCTTGTGATGCCAGCATATTCACAAAACTGTTTGAACTCGTTGGAAGTAAACTCTCCTCCCCGATCAGTCCTAAGGACCTTTATTTTCCTTCCATATTGATTTTCAGCAAAAGCCTTGAATTTCTTGAATTGTTCAAATGCCTCACCCTTGGTTTTTAGCATGAAAGACCACATAAACCTGCTGTGATCATCAACAATCAGCAGAATATACCTGTTTCCAGACTGAGTAGCAGGTGTTATGGGACCACACAGGTCTGCATAAACCTGTTCTAATGGTTTCTCAGCTCTGAAAGTTGTTTGGCCAGGAAAACTTTGTCGTGAGTGTTTCCCTGCCAAACAAGCTTCACACATCTGTGAAGGGTGGTCAATGGCCGGTACTCCATCGACTAGTTTGCTGGTCCCTAGTCGTTTTATTGTATCAAAATTCACATGACCAAGACGGGCATGCCACAACCATGCTGGATCATCTATCTTGGCCAGTAAACAGATTGGTGTCCCAATCCTTAGATTGATTTTATATAAACGATTAGGGGATCTTGGAACCTTCATTAACAGCGAACCATCCGGCTCAAATATAGATAAGAATCCATGTTTGATCAATATTGTACAACCCCCTTCTTCAGCTTGTCCGATACTAAAGATATTACTCTTTAAGTATGGGATATAAAGCACATCCGTCAACAAACGTTGTTCCCCATTCTTGCACACTAAAAGAATGGACCCTCTTCCTTCTATCTCGACACACGAGTTGTCACCAAATCTTACTGTACCACTGATAGTTGTATCAAGTATTGAGAACATCTCCTTATGTCCTGTCATATGATTTGTTCCTCCGGTATCTAAATGCCACATCCATTCCCCATCATCATGTGTCTCATACGTGGCTGGAAAAACCTTGTCTTCACTTAGATGAATTACATCCTTATTTCTTTGATTAGCCAAAGCCATTAACAGAGCAGGCCCATCAAAATTAGCCCGTGGTACTTCGATTGGCCTTGCTTGTGTCAGATTTGCCTTTTCATCTTTTTTTCGTGTTGGACAGTCAGCCGAAAAGTGTCCAAAAGCATCACACCTAAAACACTGCAGTTTGGAGCGATCTTTGGTTGAATTTTCAGCTTGTTGTCTCCCATCTGGAGAATTCTGTCTGCGACCCGGACCTCCTCCTCGACTACCAAAACGCCCACGACCTCGACCTCTTCCACGGGTGTCTCGGCCATTCCCTCGACCTCGACCGAAACCTTTTTCTTTCTTCTTTCTTGAGTCCCATTCTTCATAGGACAGCAGAAGTTGATCTTGGCTGTTATTGGTTGTCTTTGCACCGGTTCGTTCTTCATATGCCTTCAGCCTACCCACAACCTCCTGGAATTTCACTGTTTTGAGATCAACCAGTTGTTCAATAGTGGCTGCCATATTTAAGAATTTTTCTGGTATGGCAGTCAATATTTTTCTGACCAATGTGGTTTCCTCGATGACGGTTCCAAGTGTTGCTGATTTTGAGGCAATTCCAGAAAGTTTTGCAGCAAAATCATCAATTTTTTCGCTGTCTTTCATCCTTGCTGCTTCAAACTCAGCTTTAAGAGTCTGAAGTCTAGCCTCCATTACTCGTTCAACTCCAAGATGACGAGTCTTAATTGCATCCCAGATTTCCTTTGCGTGGGTGCAATCTGCGATTTGAAGAATCAAATCCTCTGGCAATGCCTGGTACAAATATGCGATAGCGGAATTATCCTTTTTCCGATCGACATCTGTTCCAGGATCAATCGATTCCCAGATTTCGTACGCCTTGAAAATTGCTTTGATCCTAAGCGACCAGATGGGATAATTAGTCGCGGTTAGGATCGGACACTGGAATGGAAGCTTGTTGTTATCCTTGATTACCGCAACCTGGTTGTTGGCATCAGCCATCGTATTGTTCTTAGATCGACGCTTGTACTTCTGCCCTGTCTTCGGATCTGGTAATTGATCCAGCCCTTTTGGATCAGGAGAGTTTCAGGCCCTTCGAACTCAGCTCCGATACCAATTGAAGTTATTGGTACCAGATCTCGATAAACAGAAAACAGAAATCTAGAACAAGAACTTATTGGAAATCCTTCTCCAATTAATTGAAAAACTTTGAATACATAAAATATAGAGAAACTATCCCTATTTATAGATGAGTTAACCTTGTCCACCAAGTTAAATCATCAGCCTTGCTCTCCAAGCATAGCATCTCCTACTCCTACAAGCTATGATAATCTCAAATCCATCTGAGATATATCTCCTAAAATTATGACTGACTCTACCCTAATTATTAACAAATAAAGACTTCAACATAATTACAAAATAAACCCCCTAACTATTACTGAATGTCAAGATTGGTCCAACAGAAAGTAGTACCAAGGCCATTTCTGGGATTAGTAAAAAAAGAAACAAACAACATCTGATAATCCCCTCGTTAGTACTAATTTCTAATTCATAGGGGAAGACATTCCTATCTTGATTTTACTTTACACTTGAGTTTTCTCTAAACCATGAAGAGCACAAATGCATCAAAGGCAGAAGATAATAGGAAAATGATCTTCTACGAACCTGTTTTTGTCGACTTTGAATAAATTTCTTATCCATTGACAAGGCAGCAACACCTTTACTCATGTGACCAAGTGCACTACTTGCATTCCCAAGTATATCAACACCTGAGAGCAACTGGAGAGGCTGGCTAAGAAGATCCTTCTTAACATTTGCAATAGCATTTCCAACCAAAATGCTACGCTTCATTGATACATTTTCCAGAAACCTTTGATTAATGCGAACCTAATAAATATAGGAAAAGGTAACACATTTAGTAAATAGTGAGACATTGCTTCTGGAATAATTTCCTTTACTAAAGTGCTAAACTAACAAAATGGATAATAACTGAAATCAACACTCCCCAATGACCAGACTAACCACACATTTGATATTTCTATTATGAGATTAGGTAACAGTTGGTGCTTACTGGCATATTTTCAGTATTCCCAAGTGCAGTCATCAAACTTGACCAAAACCCGAGAACACCTACAGGCCGCTGTGATGGGGACATTACCATTGATACTTTGATTCGGATTTCCGAAATGTTAAAAGCACTGTCAACATGTATACCTCTTGTTTAGCCAGTATTCTATACAGACAGAACAGTAACCAAACAACAAAAATGAGTCAAAACACACAAGGCAATAGGTACATACCCAATTTGAACTATGGGATCAACAGAAACAGAGGTACTTTGTGTATCAAATAACCCGCTAAGGCTAGCCTGTTGAATCATTCCATGAAGGCGCCAAATTATAGGTTCATGAATGTTGATCAAAAATGCAGAATTTTCAGGTCCCTAAAAGGATAAACATATTATTAAAACATCAAATAGTTTATGAGTGCACTTTTAAGAAGGGAACTTGTGAGATTATAAGAAGCATCATTTACTCACTTGGAAACCTATATATGGATAGACACACAAATCTAATGATCCAGTGGACTGCTGTGTTAAGGAGAACTTCAAGATATAATCAGCGTGCTCTTCAATCCTTTGTGGTCGGAAGAGAACTGGCATAGGACTTAACGGCAACTGATTGTCGACCTGAATGCCACGCATTCTTGCCTTCAGACTGTAAAAAATAGCAGTATAAGAGCTTAAATCAAACTTCCATGCACATGCATTGATTAAACAACAAAGCTACAGCTATAAAACAAATAAACAACTTAATGAGAACTTTACCGGCTGACTCCAGAACCCAGTCCAGTTGAATAAGATAGCACAAGACTCTGTACTGATAGATATAATATTTCTTCTGGTGTATGATCAATAATAGATAGTCCAAGCTCCGCAACCTCAACAATGGCATGAAACTCAGAATCTGAGGTGTATACAGACTGCTGAGAATGAGAACTGCCAGAGATATGTGAAGATGAAGGGCTTCTATTCAAATTAGTGAGTGTATCATTAACTGGCATCCAGTCACTGATTCTGACAACATTCATTTTCTCTTCTTTTAGTACAGTTACACGTAAAGCTTTCTCGGGTCTTCTAGCTGCATGGGCGGGCTGATGATCAGAGATCTCATCAATATTATATTTTCTTGAAGAAGCAGGGTCATTCCCTTCTATCAAGAGCTCAATCAATCTTTCACGACCAAGATCTTCCCATGAGAAAGAAATAGAAGCATTAGGAAAAACAACTCTCCATGAATCATTTGTTCCATCCACTTGTCGAACATGAACTGGCAGAAGTAAAGAGTGATTTTCAATCCTGTCAACAAAAAAATACTAACTAATCTTAGACCAAAAAATTGTAACAAGTATTAACAAGAAATCATAGTGTCAGTTACTTCTATACAATTAATTGGCATTACAAATTTAATGCCGCTGACCCCGAGGTGATATTTATGCTGATGATGATGATAATGGTGATGTTGATGGAGGCTATTGAAAAGAGAATAATATGGAAATACCAGAAATTAATACAAACACCACCGAATTATTCTCATACAGCTAAGTGAGCAGACACGTGAACCAAAACTTCAAGAACAAAAGAATGAAACTGATATGAATATTTACAAGTTGATGAGCAAGTGAAGGAGGAAACAATGCACCACATCCACAATAGAGACCACCGTCAAGGGTTCATGTTCAGATTATGTTAGACAAAACTTTAAAATGGCTATATAAATGATTCCAATACAAGCATGGCGCAAATCTTGGAGTGACACTATGTTTTCACTAAAAGATATGTTTTGCCAGCAGATTTGTGCTAAATTAGAGTGCATGTGTCTGTTTCATAATGTCATCTAAATTAGATCCAATAATCATTGACATGGTATAAGATCTTTGTTGACCTAGAAATCACATGTTCGATTCTCTATAGATTTAATTATCTTTCCACACATTTAACAAATATCAGACTGGTTTGGCACTCCGTGTCTGGATGTAGAAAATGCCAAGTGTAACAATTGAAGTTATCAAACAATGGTGCCAATAAATTTTAAATTCTTGCTTATTAACCTTGTTTGCAAAAGAGTACTTTTGCTTTGTTTGGGAAAAGAATGGACAACAACAACAGCCAACCAAATAAATTTCCACAAGTGGGGTCTGGGGGCCGGGAGGTGGATGACCTTGCCCCTACCAAGAAAAGGTAGAGAGGTTTTTTCTGAATTGGAAAAGAAAGTAATGTTAAGAAAAATACAAAGATCACAATAAACCTGTAAGGACTTGAAAATGCCTTCGGCCTGAAAACTACTTCATAATGTGACTCTTTCGAACCGCTTCTTACTTCAACCCTAACATGCATTAAGCTACTTCCAGTTTCACTTCTCAAGCAGATACACATCAGACCTTCAGCACCGACACTAAATGGCGCACTCCATTTGTAACCATCCAGCCTTATCTGAGAAAAAAACATAAATATAACTCAGAATAAAAAATAAAAACTGAAATTCATATGCTTTGGGAAGGCACACCTAACCAACAAAAGAATGTCAATTCTACCGACCTTCAACAATTCAACTTTATCATGTTGCCATGCAAGATGTTTCGGGGGATCAGTTGGATGTATCCATTCAAGCAACTCAGAATTACATTGACAGAGGCATATATCGCAGCCAAGCCTATTAAGAAATAAAGTATGTGGTTGAAAGTGTACAACCTGCACATCCATGTAGCAAAAGTAAATAGTAACTAAACAAAAAAATACCATTTAAATTTCTGACACTCAACCCGTGATAATATCCTAACAGATGAATAAAGGAAGCTTTCATGTATAAACAAATCTAAAAAACATTTAAATTGAAAACCCATCCCTCAATAAACAAAATAATTATGTCAAAATTCTGAATTTTGTCATTACATACATGAAAACGTAAGTTTGCCAAATCAAACAGGTTCATCCAGGAATGGAAGTTAGTTTTAAGAATTCAAATACAAATAAAAAAAATGAAACAAGGGAAAAACCCAAACAGAGTCCTTCACATACACCCCCCCACCCCACACACACAAACAAAGAGTAGAAATTTAAAAGCAAACCTTTGTTCTGTCTGACGTCATATGCAACACAGCAGAAAGCTTGTAATAATTTCCATTTGGCCCAAACGCTTTGATATCTACTCGTTGCTGTAAGAAAGCCAATTTGAGTTCAAAAACACAATTTGAAATACATAGTAAATGCTAAAATACAATTTGAATCTATTAAATATTTTCAATAACAAGGTACAAATATCACCTTCTTTTCTAGTTCAAGAAGAGAGATACCAGGACTGAAATTTTCAGAGTTTTGAATAGCAACAGAAATGCCCACACGCGAAGAAGGATAAGAATCATTGCGAGATGAAAACAGCACCACACCACCACGCCCTACATAGTCTTGAGGAGAAAGCATGCTGGGAGTTGGACTGGTATCTTCAATAATATCAAGAACTTGAATGATTTTCCTGGGACCTATTTGTTTACGTCCCACAGTAGATGGACTTCTCAATGCTAACTTAGCAGACTTAGCAGCTCTAGAAAGCACAAGTGAATCCACACTTGCACTCTCACCCGGTTCGATTTCCACGACCCGATATGCCAAACACAAGTAGGACTCATTAGTAATCCAATAAGGAACGAAGAACCTTATGGTTTTGGGAGCAGCAGTCGTCCCTCCCAAGTCACGTTCAATACTTACTCGCAATGTCCTAGTCAACAGACCAATTGGAATAGTAAACATCAGTTAGCAAATTCATCATTAACTGAAATATAAGAGTATATGACAAAACTCATATTACTCAGATGGTTCTTTGCAAGTTAGACAACAACAAAACCATCTTTTTAAAATGGGGCTACACCGCCTACATGCCATAAAAAAACAAAGCCTAAACTCCATAATCGTTATTTCACCAAACAAAGCAGAGATTGAAAACCTACTATGGAGAATAGCTGTAAAAGTAGTTTAGAAGTGCCTAAAAGTATGGCTTCATCCTTGTGATCTCGTCTTGTGAATCTGTGATGTCATTTGTAGTCCTATAAATGCATTGCATTTATTCATAAATATCATCTCAAATATCAATCCATGCATTGAAATGTGTTTATTAAACACACTTTCCTCTTTCTACTTTCTATGCTGTTTGCTTCCGCTCCTAGCAGGTGCTGGCCTCCTAGCACCACCCGCTAGCCCTAGTATTTTAATCTTAAACGTATCCAATAGTCAACTCCAAAAAACAGAGAAAAAAGAAGAAAAAGAAAGGAAAAATTCAAAGCAGACCAGAAGTGCATATGGGCACTAATAAGCTATAAGTTATCTAAAATCTTTCAATATTACATTGTTTCCATTACATTACAATATGGCATACACTGCTATCTTTTTTTTCCATTCTGCTTTTTTATCATGAGAAGAGTGCAGCAGACGAGTTCATCTTTGAGAGAGCCTCTTACAAAAGTTGCTCTCTCCCTCAATAACATAAGCGACTAAAATTCAAGTTCTTTATATAAAAAACATTGTTTCCTAGATCACATTTATTTTCTTAAATATATATTTGATGCAAACAACATACCTTTTTCTCTGCTGGTGGACCATCCAAAATGATGAGGCATGGCTATTATTTATAAGATCCAAGAACATAATAGGGTCCTATTTAATAATAAAAAAAGATATATATTAGATTTGTTTTCCACAAGCATGCCTAATTAGTAATTATCTATATTAAAGTGTGCGCATGTCACCTTTACATCAAGAACTTCATACCTTTTCCAGAGCCCAACCACCTTGAACAAACATCATAAGATAGAGAGGGTTCCTTATATCAGCAGAATATATGTGCATGGTTTCACGCGAAGCTAAATAACCATGATGTCGCTCTATGATACTTCCATCTTTGATTTTTTCAAAAATTCTTAGCTCAGCTTCACACGGAAGTCTATTCTCCAGCTTCAGAGGGGAGCTAATTGATATTTTCCAATCATAAACAGGGGCATTTAACTCTGTGTTAAGAACTGAAGCATCTGTACCAACGCAGAGCCAAGCCCGTTTACCTGTGGCACCAGGGCAACAAAAAAGCAGATCTGTTTTTTCAAGTTGATTGAGCTTCAAAGGTGAAACAGGTAGACCGCTTCCCTGTCTCAAAGTATTTTGCCTCGATAGAGTGCTTTGCTCAATCGAAAGTAGGTCCTTTCCAAGTACATAGCCAGATCCCAAAAAAACAGGTTGGCCCCATGCATAAGCAGTTTGAGAATGATCAATGCAAGGACGAACTTGTAAACAATTATTAGAATCCTTAAATGTGCACTTCCAAGGCAAAACAGATGAACAACCAGGACTAATTAAACCACTTGTTCCTCTCTCCTGAACTTGATGTGTTCTGTGTTCTTGAGAGTGAATCACGGACATGTCACATGACGAATATTCCAGCGTAATATCCGAATCATTACATACTGTAGCAAGTCCTCTGAAAATTGCATGTTTTTTCCCATTCTTGGTGACAACTTCTACAGCCAAATAATCACTGTTCACTGTTTTGGTGATCACTGACATGGGAAGGAATGAGCGAATACTTTCCCATGGACCGTGTTTATTAAGACCCACCCAAAAACCTACATCACTCTCAATACCATCCTTCTCCCCTAGATCATTTTGGAAGTTCGCCGTTGTTTTCTTTTCGAAGTAAGAAGTTGAAATAAAAAGGCAACCAGGAGAATCACTCTCATTATTCAGCTGACCCTGGAAAATATTATAAATGTATAACAAGATGTAAAGGGGGAAAAAGCATGTCTGTAAAGAGATTATAAGATGGAGTAAAAGAAAATGTTATGAAGAGAAAACCGACTTTTCTTTTCAGTGGGTGGCACAAAATTTTCTCTGCATTACTTGTTGAATGCAGCATTCTCACAGAAGCAATCTTCTTCAATACACTAGAACCATGCCCAACTGAAAATGAGGCCGCACCGACGACTTCACCTACATTGACAAAGTATACAGTAGAATAAGCACTAATGAAGCTTTGGGTGAATTAGGCAAAGAAGCACTTATTGAACTACTGGTTATTAGACATGAAAATGGTACAACCTTGTCAAAAAAAATCAAGTCATTACTCAGAACACATGTTCTACATCATACTCTATTCCAGGAAAGTTATAACTTCATGGAAAAAAACAACTTGCCTCATAGAGAAGCATTCATTAAACAACATCAGCAACTGTGGGTAACGAATTGCACATACCATGCTCTTTACATAATAAAAAAGATGAAAATAAGACAAGAAGACCACCCACAAGTACTGAAAATCAATATCACAGATACCTTTACCAGCCTTTGAAGCAAGATTTGTCACCTCTACTTCCAGCTTGGCCAATCCCTGCAGCATAAATGTAACAAAAAATGATGACACAATGAGTATGCTTATTCTAAAAGCTACTTAAATGAAATTAGACATTGAGTGTGTTTATTCTAACGGCTACTTGACTTGAATCCATTCTTGCATCTCAATATCTCTTAATTGAACATCCTATAACCAATGTCATTGTTCTCAGGAATCTCAAGAACAAGAACAGACCAGTAAAATCCCACAAAAGTGGGGTCTGAGGAGGATGATTGTACGTAGACCCTAACCCTACTAAGAAAGTAGAGAGGTTGTTTCTAAGAGACACCTGGCTCAAAGCAAAAGAGCACACAACATTCGACAAAGGAAAGTATCAAGAGCAAAGTATGAACACATAAAAAAAGAAACACATATGTATAACCTTACGTACAAAGCACACACAGAAACTACAAACTAAGGCCCAAAGTTCTACCCTAGCATGCTAATGTGACACCTTCACACGCTCCTATCTAAGGCCATATCCTTGTTAAGATCCTGAAGTCGTAAGCCTTGTCTAATCACCTCCTTCCAACAATTCTTAGGCTATCTCTATCCCTCTTTCCTATAGTGTAGGATTTAAAAGTGAATCAAAAAGATTAATAACATGCAGGATAAATAATAGACAATTAGTTACAAAAGCCTGACCCAATCTTTTACTATTGATAGTCCACACTTTTCAAGTATTACCTTCCGGGGAACTTCAAAAATGAATAGTTCATTCCATTTAGCTGTGCCCTCATCTTGACCATTTAGTTTCGCAATTAATGGTTTCACACATTTGGTTCTGGCACTCTGCGGAAAAACCTTTTGCTGACTTGTATCCTGACTCTCCACAACCAGTCTTAATGCACAGAAGAGAT
Source organism: Cuscuta australis (assembly GCA_003260385.1). NCBI lineage: Eukaryota > Viridiplantae > Streptophyta > Magnoliopsida > Solanales > Convolvulaceae > Cuscuta > Cuscuta australis. Next base: position 2,290,946 of record NQVE01000115.1, on the reverse strand, counting down.
TATGACTGTTGCCATCATCAACAACAGGTAAAGACTGAAATGAAAGTAGACAAAAAATTAGATGTGCAACCAAAAAATGATTATAAAAAAAGTGGATATAATCAAGAGAAAAGTGGCAACCTTTGCTTCAACAATCTGAACAGTAACATAGCGCCTATGATCTCTTGATTCTTCAATAACGTTTAGTCTGTCAGAAAACCTTGGAGGTGGAATCCACACAGAGGCAAAAGAATCAGCAGGTAATAATTCAACTGCATCAGAGTTCTCCTCAACTTTTTTCAAATACATATCACATCCAAGTTTGTTTTCTACTACTACAGTCTGAAAATCATCCTCATCCAATGCTGAAAGAGTTGAACTCTGATGGTCAGCATCTTGACGACCACGGGCTTCCTGCAAAAGTAACAAATGATAGTCTCAAAAATAATTTTTAGTTTTGAATAATTAAAAAGCGAGCACAAAACCACTACAGTAAAAAGAAGTTTGAATAATAATATATTAAGAGTTTTTCTTCTTGCCTCAAGTAATTTGATGGCTTTTTGTTCGAGCTCTCTCTGTTTCCTCCATGAATTGACAGTCTGTGCCAAGGTGCCAAGATTTGATGCACTAATATTTATATTTAAGATACTAGTTGCTGCAATGCGCAGCCTTTTTCCAAGACTTGATGATGACTGAATATTTGTCTCATATGTCTCAAATCTGCATATGTAATGCAATATTACTAGAATGGGACGGCTATACTAGAACACACTGTAACCAAATAAAGAATCCTCGTAATGATAGGTTACTTGTATATCCCGTCAAATGGCTCCACAAATGGATCCCATGCTTCTAACCGTGTGTTGAAAGTTGAAGCAGCGATTGAAGAAATGAGTACCGCATTCATCGCCTCTATCCGACCATGTGTTGCAAGTTTGAGATTTGTTATTGTGACATCAAAAAGTGGTGTCATCTGGCCAACAACACAAACCAGTTGATAATTAAAGGATTCCATTTTTAATTTATTAAACAGAGAGAAATTTGAAATCTTTGCTAACCATTCCACAAAAGCTGTCCAAAAAGGTAATGGAAAAACATCTTAATTTCATCTCAGAGGTCACATTCTCCCTGGTCTTGGGCTTCACTGAATCACCGATAGCAAAAGCCAGCCTTGTAGAAGGCTTTTTCATATCGGGTCTTGCAAGAAATGTGCAAGCCTACAGATACCAGCTAGAAGGGTAAGAACTAAAGGGGATCAAACAGAGCCAAGAGCCCAAAAAGAGCTGACCAATAAGATCATTCAACATATGTAACTGTACCTGATTTTCAACTTTCCAGATGCTCCAGCATTGAGAAGCTTTTGAGCTTGATGATCTTGAGATTGGAATCTCAACAATATTAGATCCACTAACAAGATCCATCCTTGGACAGCAGAAAGATTCCAAAGGTGGTGCTTCATCATGTCGTGTTACTACACACCCTAAGGTAGCATAACCAGGAGGAGCAATAGGATACCAAAAGAAAGCTTCATCAAGTCCTTTTACTAGAATATGGGCCACTTTTGTAAATTGCACAGGATTGGCAGAAATTTCAGGGTTGTCAGCTTTAAAAATCATGCCCAGAGGTGGTGGCTCAAGGCTGTAGCAAAGTGAGATGTCACATTTAAAATGTTAGGATAAAGACTAAAGTGAAAACAAGTCTCAATGATGAAAACATAATAGAGCTATACCCCTCAGTTATGCAGTCACCCAGTACAGCATAACCTGGACGTGTTATAGGCCGCCATATGGAAACAGGTCGACGAAGATCACTTCCCCGATCCCACCAGATTCTCTCAAAATTTGGAGTTGATACATAGCACGAGGTTGCTTTAGAGATTGATCTGACGATATCCCACCCTGATGTATGTGGTTGCATGCACTCATGTTCATATGTAAGATCAATGGAAGGATATATTGAGGAAGAACGATACCAACTTGAACTCCAAAGGAGAAGATGGTTCAGATCAAAACAAGATTCTTTTGGAGGATGCTCGGTAGATTGATGGGCATAAAACGATCCAAGAGCATTATCCAAACGCCATATGCTATACCCAGATATAAATGAAGAACTTACAGCAGCACTAAATAAGCATTCTGAATATGTTGTTGATGTTATTAGATCACAGCGTATGCAATGAACAATATGATTTGGAGGTTGTTGGCTGCCTATGTGAGCAACACATCCCACCGCCATATATCCAGCTGGTGCAATTGGCAGCCAAAGAGAACACTCATCATCTACACCAGTAGATCCTTGTGTTCCAGACAATTTACCTATGAGCTCGTAACCAAGAGGCTTCCGAACACGTCCATATGTATTGCTAATGGCCACAACAGCTTGAGACGGGGGATTTGGCCTAAGAATAAGATATAAACCTCATGCATTATGAATCAATTATAGTCTTCAAGAACAAAGGATAAACTGTTGATAACCCAAACAAGAGACAAGAAAGGAATAAATGAATTTTGTTTGAGAATCCTAACAAAAAATATTTATACATTTCACAAGGGAAGAGAGAACATGCAAATCTGGTTCTCATTACCTTGAGGTCACACAGTCTCCTAGAATGACATAATTCGGAGGAGCTCGAGGCCTCCAAAACGTAACATGGTTAAGAATCCCATTTTCTGAAAACATGTAACAAATCAAACTTAAAGATGTTGTGAACAACCTGAAGAACAATATAACATTCCAAGGAGAAAAGAAAAGAAGAAAATTAACCTTTCGGAGACACCCAGATGCGATGGAAGTGAGTACAAGGGGACAGCGGATCGGCATTCCCAAACTGTAGCGTTGTTGCTAATTGAATTTGCAAATTGAGTAAAAGGGATATAACACCTAGAGAAAGATGGGCATATATATCTGTGGAGAATAACGATATATTTGTTTTATCCTTGACAGAAGTATATCCACCAGATATGTCCACTGGATCAAGGATGATGAGCCCAGAACCAGCCTCAACAGTTAGATCCTTCAAGAGACCCCGTATCCATCTATCATTTTCTTTCGCAGCATACCTGCACAGACATTGATTATAATGACTATTTAATCTGTACTGTGTGCCACACAAATTGCAATTTATAGAAGCAATGTAGCTCTGTAAAAAAATAGCTGTAATTAATTATTTTCATTGTCAGATTTGAAGTTTCCACCAGTTGTGGAAATCTTACTGCATACATAGCAGAATATGTGTATACAAGTCAAGAGAACTGTGGTTTTAGTCTAGTTGGGTGTAAGTGTAATGTATATCATTCATCAAATAATATATACTGGAAACCACATTTGACAGCAATCCATTTTTTGGGCATTCCAGGCTGCGATCATCGATTTCTGTCTTTCTGATTATAAATTTCCACCAAAGTTTCTCTACCTTGCATAGCAGAATATACATTATACGGAGTACAAGTTAAGAGAGTTGTTTATTATAGTCTAGTTAGGGCCAATTACATGGGCTGCATATCCACTCAATAAAATGCAATGTATATCATTCAGAAAATAAGACTCGGTTTCATAGAAAACACATTTAACACTAACCCACATTTATATGATTGCTTTGAAGTTTTTTAGTATAATAATAGAAGCATACATAAGAAAGCCATTAGCATAGACTCAGCATACACTTGCAAACCTAGAGTACACATTAGCAAACTTGCTTATATTCTTCTTGCTTACTGACACCCAGGTGAAGAAATGTGAGATGCTTACGGTGGTGAGCGGGAATAGGGGAGGGTTAGGTGAAGAGGGGTACCCTTGTAGGGTTCAATTATTTGTGTGTTGTTATTTACATTTCATTTCTATATTTCGTAGCTGTTTTACCCAAATGCTCATGTTTTAATATTTGATAGTTCTAATCAATTTTCTTGAGCCAGGGGTCTTTTAGAAAAAAACCCTTCACATGCCTAACTCGAGATTGGCGCCTTCCCTTCTCGCATCTTCCCTCAACTCCCCCAAGGTTGATCCCCCCTACACCCACTTATGTATGTGTGTATATACAAATATATTATTATAACACAATATAATAAATCTAAAATGGTAAGCTTGCACTTAGCATATTAGTCATAGATTCACATATAGCATGCACTTAACATACATGACCAAACCTATACTACTCATTACAACACTTGGCATTCAATATCATTGCATTTAGGCATTTAGCTCAAGTTGTGCTCTAATTAAATGTTTCCTAGGGATTTATGTGAAATAGTGAAAAAGTAATATATTTTTATATTCAAGTAGAGGGTGAAGCAATACTTGATGCCTTATAAATTAAAATCATTAGGATAAATGGAAAAAACTCCCAATAACAATTAAATTTGCTTTGTCTAAGCTTGACAAGGCACAATAGTTTGTCTAAAACCCCGTCCAGATCATAAATGTAATGACCAATGAACACGCCCATATTTTATTAAGCTTAAGCAAGGCCTAAGTTGATAAATAGTTACTTGATAGCTTCTTAGTCAAAGGCCGAGTAGCTATTAAGAATTTAGGATCTATTACTCATGAGTACTTGGTGGCTATTCAATCTTGTATAAGTAAACTTAAATTACTTAATCACTCGCACACACACATAATATAGAATTATACATGAAACATAATGCATTCTTGCTTTTGTTAGGATATCAATGAAAACTTGACAAAAAGATGGAGACTAAGTTGCTTATTAGGAAAGAACCTATCAGCCTCAGGTTTGAACAAGTAGACAATCAAAATGCGGGTGCAAAACATGAATGATATTTGAATGGACAAGAGTATTACATGAAGCTAACGTCCACTTTTGCTCGAAGCAGCTTTTCACCATATGAAGAGTTGTCTAATGATGACTTGCTACTGTCGTAAAAAGTGAATTCAGGAGAAACAACCTAGAAACAGTAAAATAATAATGAAAAAGATCAATGAATCCAAATTTTTGTGCACACACACAAACATAGTTAATAATTAAGTGTGGAGCAGCAATGATCAAAGGTCTAGCCAACGGTGAAAAAAAACATAACAAACACCATGAAAAAGAAAAATTAAATCTAATTTATAATGTTTTTGTTTTTTTATCATGACAACAATAAATCCTTCTTAACAAGTACTAACATTAAGATATTGCAGAAATCCCAATGTGGAGGATTTAAATGCATGCTACCAAGCTAGTTTACAATTGCTGTTTAAAGAGTAAGATACACCTTGCCTCGATCCTCTATCATGTTGATTACATTTTGAAGCTTACGGGAATTAATCTTCATTGAATAACTCAATTAAACAAAACAATATATAAATAAAGAGGAAGGAAACACGTCTGAACAGATAATTCCTTATGAGCACTTTTGTAGGTATACATACAAATGACTTCATGGATTTCAACATTGCTTTCTAAATCGACCTCAGAGTGTATGGTTTTTATTGAATTTTTAACCACCTCAAAAAGATACTCCATACTTTATATAAGTAAAATCTTGTGTTGAAATTTAAAACAATTACACTTATTGGTGCGATGCTTTTTAATAGGCTAAAAAGTGCATCCTTGTAGCCAATATGTTCATCCCCTCAACTTTTGTCAAACTAACATTAAGAAAAATTAAGTAGCAATATTTATCATCTAACATCAGAAAAAATTCAAAGTGAATCATTAACAGAGAAATAAACTGATGTACAGTTTATTCCAGTCTTCCAAACAATACAGAACATAATGCAACATTTAGATTGACAAAAGAAGGTGGATTACTAGTCTGTACTATCCACAAGCAAATACAAATGTACCTGCGCTTCAAAACTATAGCTTTGCGCCTGGCTTGCCCCACTCTGGACAGCATCTGAAGTATAAAACAACTCTTCTATATTCTCCGGGCTCCTCTTGCCAGTATCAATAGTACTCTCCACAAACAAAATTTCAACACCATCATCTTGGGACACAAAGTAGCTGCTATCATTGCTTAAGTATGTATACTTTCTCAATAGCAACCCATTCTGAACAATAGAGAAAATGAAATACAACCATAGGTGCAAGGTAAGTACAAGAAAAACAAGAATACATCAACAGCAAACCCAGTAGAGACACAAAAATTCGGGAGTGAGAAGGGCGTGTACGCAGACCTTACCCCTACTCGAAAGTAGAGAGGCTGTTTCCAAGAATGTTTTGGTTATTTAAAGTGTGATTCATGGGAGGGTAGGAGACAAACAAATGATCATCGTTAGCAGCATCACCTTATCCCAACTACTTGGGGTCACTGGCATCGAATAATGGTGCTCGTTAACACTATAAAATCATGCAAAAAAATTTATATTCTGGCAAAGTTTTATGACAGATGCATGTCATGTCGCAACCTTCTTAAGAAGTAATAATGGAGATGAAAAATTCTAAAGCCATCATCATTATTTTCACATGCAATATATCATGACATGGCGATGAGTTGGAATATTTTCTATTGTCATGTTCCATTATTGCAAAATTGATATTGTAAAATCAATCTGCAATTCAGGGACAATATTTTTACTCATAGAATGCCACACAAAAATATCTTAGATTTCAATGCATAGTAAGAATATTAAAAGGAAAAATATGTAATGAGGTCAAACAACTAAGGAAATATTAGCACCTCAATTTTTACATTCACAAATCTAAGCCTCTTGCCCCGTCCTATAATGATAATGTATTTCGCTTCAGATGAATGCATTTCTTTCCCCTCCTCAACGGTGAGGCAGATGGTCTTACCACAACCATCATATACGTATTCATCAATACCCACTGCATCAGCCACTAGCTGCCTACTAGGGGATAAGTGCACTATATCTTCAGCCTGTTTATGAAAAGGAGCAGAAAAAACTATGCTGCTGTTTTTTACAATTGGATCATTTTTTGGATCCATCACTTCTTCTCGGCCAGTTATTGTTCCCAAAGATGGAACAAAGTATTCACACACAGCAAGTAGAAAATCAGGAACAACTAAAACGCGAGGCTGCTGAATCCGAACAACAAACGACATAGATGAAGTCCGCCATCGACAATCCATCAAGAACATTGTTGAGGTTGGAAGATCAATGTTCACATCAGGTGACATTTGTTTATGAGCATCACTGCATGATCCAAGCATCAGGCGCATTTCAGGTTTTGTATCAGGACGACTGTCTAAAATCGAGAACTTAGGGATGGTAACATAGAGATCAGCTTCAGATAAAGACGTCATGCGGTATGACACCCAAAGACCCTCAAGCTGCAACAGAAAAGTAATATATAATACAGGATAAAATACGCGAAAGACAAGCCAAATGTGAGACAATCAGACATGCTCAGAATCATTAACCACATGCACAACAAGACCCATACTCACAGCAATATGAGCCAAATGGGATTCCTCATGGACTCCGTTGCATAAATCCAGCAACGCATAGCCCACTTCAACAGACATTATAGTAACTGTGCGTGAAAGGAGTATTTGACTATTCATGTTCACTCTATCAGCAAGCAGTCGTATTGTATCTTTTGAAGCAGATTTGTTGCTACGGAATGGAGGTGGAAGTTTAGGTTCCTCCGAAAAGTTCACGTAGAGACTATCAAGAATAACATTGTATTCCTTATCTGACATCACTCCATGCAGCAAACCTATCTGTTTCAGAAAGAATCAAGTAATAAATATAACGCACTGATACAAACATATAATCACTGATGGAAAACTTATGAGGAGTCAATAGCAGCATCCCATCTTCAACAAACTTTATAGACACTATAATTAACTAACATGCCTATTTAACATCAGATTATTAATCTCTATGTAAGTAAAAGATTACATAAAGTACAGCAGGATCATCTGCACAATTTGACAGATATACAACCATTTACACACAAAACTAGGCATTATGAGAATAAATGAAAATCTATGTTTAAATTTTGAAACCTTTGGCAACGGGAGAGACAAGGACCCACCTTAACTTCCAATACAAATGTAGGGACCTTCCGGAAAACATCCCGAAGACTGCGGCGCACATAAATATGAATATCTCTGCCTTCACGTATCATTGGTCTTCCAATACATCCATTAATTCCAACGGCCATATTAATACCTACAACCTGCATTTTGCAGCATCCAGCATGTATGAAAATAGCAGCAGCCAAGCCTAACTTCTCAATAAGTACAACAACATTAGATACCTCAGCATCAAGAACATCAATGTGGACTGCTGATGGATCTTTTTCAGGGGATCCAATCCAGCTAACCTCATTTTTAATTCGAAGATGGCCAAGGTCAAGTTGCATGAACCTGCATTATCAACATATATTAGATTAATGTGTTTAGCTCAATATCTTGTGTATGTATAAATTAAATTCACAATTAAAGGTAGACATGCCACATTGGGAAACAAAATCTACAAAGAATGTCTACTGAAAATGTCACATTGGGAAACAGTAATGATATCAATGAGGTAGACTAAAGCACTAGAAGAGATCATCCTTCAAACAAGTTCTTTGACTAGTGAGTATCCTCGTCATTTTATGATACAAAGGATCATATTAGACTGGTCAAACTGCTAAAAAGTGAAGTTTAAAAAATTAATGCAGCTTGGACGGACAGTCACTAACTCTTCACTTGTAGAACTCCCCGGTACAATTATCAGAGGAGTATCGAGAGAAAGATCCAGCTTTATTGCAGTGGCTCCATCAATTTCATATTTCTCTATGAACCACTCAAGCCCTCCAACCTTATCTACAAACTTAATAGCTTCCTCAGTATGTGGAGTGGCAAGCCCCATAAAATATGCAGTTATCTGTAAGAGCACATATAGAATTAGTCAGTTCAAAAAATGGCCAACATTTTCACTCCGAATTTTCTTTCATACAGTAGGCTGAGCTTATATCAAAAAGATGTAAGTGTAGTTTTCTCATTTAATCTTCACAAAAGAATAAAACCAATTGGTTCCCCCACAAGACATAAGGACTTCATTTGTTCTTTTCCAGGTTTGACTAACTATTTAAAGAACAGGAGAAAGCAAACGAAACACTAGAGTAAAATGTGTTGCTACAATGAAAATAAATAAATAGACAAGCTCACCTCTTGAACAAACCTATAGAGGAAAACAATTCGAACTGCAGATAGTCGGCCACACAGGCTATATTCATACCCTTCATAATCATCGTCTTCAGAATTGTGAGAACTAAATGCAAACTGGGAAAAAAGGATGTTCTTTTAGTGAGTGCCAGGAATATATTAGAGTTTGCACAAGTGGAGTGGTGGGTAATGAGTGTGATATTTTGTGGGTGTGTGGGCAGACCAAGTGTTTGTGTACGATATCCATTTTCCAAAAGCAAAATATGAGACCTCTTATTTTGGTTTATACTACTCAAATAAACCAAAGTTCCCACGCCAACAAGGACAAAAATACATGACACATATTTCCCACTCTCAATTTCAGTCTTCTTAATAAAGCTCATATAGAGGTTCAAAGTATAGTATTTCCTTCTTTTTTCAAATAGATCAAAAATGTTATTATTCATCTAGAAATTACAACAACAATAACAACCCAGTTAAATCCCACAAGAGTAGGGTCTGGGGAGGGTGTGAGTACGCAGACCTTACCCCTACTTGAAAGTAGAGAGGCTGTTTCCAAAGAGACCCCTGGCTCAACGTCGAAAGTTGCATTGCTTGACTAACTGCTACTGCATTAATTAAAGAAGCGCAGACAGTTTAGAGATCCATTTTGATTTATTCCATCACACCCCAAAGCCAAAAAATGGTGAAATTTTGGCTCCATCGGAGATGATGGAAAACTCATATACACATTGACTGCCAGTATTGAAACTCATTTACACATTGACTGGTCCACTGGATGTCACTCTCCAATCCTTTGTAGTAGCTGTCCAAATATACAAAGAAACTGCCAGTACCTGAATCAGTGATTCAGTCCCTTGATTACGTATATCACAAAGCCATCCCCATTGCTGGTTTGATCCTAGTGTTAGATCACAAAGTCGGAAGTTTCCCAATGTGCCTTCTATGGAAGTAGAACTAGGATGAACCTAATGACAAAACTGTGTTAGCCTAAAATATTTTAGGGGACTCGGACATGGATAATAATCAAAATTATAACAAGGTAACTAAAACAAATAACTTCACATAACTTTCCAAAATAAAGAGGTTAAAAGAAAAGCTTAAAAAATGTCCCACCTTAATATCAAGCATAAAGCATTCTTGCACAAGCAATGCAAGCTGAGAACCATCCTCTTTGTTAAGGAAAACTGTAACACTGTCAACATTCATGTTCAAATTAAATACAACACGGCTTTTTCCATAACCTAGCAATCCTTTTACATATTTATGCACATGCTCTTCTAACTTCTCTTTATTAATAGCTGACTCATCCACTGGATCTTTTATGATGTTTTCATCAGCAACTCCACTGCTTTCAGAACTCACATCAATGGCGAAATCAATCAAAGCAACAAGAGTAGGTCTGTTACAAAAAAATTCCAACTTGGACATACTAATACTCATCTGCAACCGTAAAATGTGACGAGGAATTAGAGCACTAACCAATAAGTATTAATGTAAGAGTAATCAGCATATCTATGTATTTTGCTTATTAGTATAGATTTACTTCTCCTCGTCAAAGCACATCCAAATTACCTGTGTATCTATACCATTATAGTCAGGAGAGCTAGGTTGACGTGAAATGTATGAAAGAGAGACAAAATCAGAGTAATCAGAGCTTTGTGTTTCATAAAATACTTCAGCAAAGTCACTTCTTCCCTTAATTGAATCCTTCTCCGGGGTAATGGCTTCACCATAATCAGGTAATGATAGGAAATCTTGTAAGGCATCCTTGAATACATCTTCTTCTTCCCTTGTCATGAAAGCCAGCTCCTTGCCATGGGAATTTGTTGTACCAGGCGAGGTAGCTGCAGACTGATCTGGCAGAACAGAGCAAGCCAAGTATTGTGGACCTGAAGATAGAGAATACTGAAGTTCATCCTTAATTTTCAATGAATGCAATTTCATCTTTACTGTTAGGTCACCACTACATTGTGAAACATGCACCTGCACAGAACACATACTTATCAGATCCAAAGGATGGTTGTATTACCATTCACAAATTAGGCAATTAGCAATGCACAGAGGCTATGTGCCTATGTATAAAAACGAATGTTATGAATAATACTCCCACCATCCTACTATGTTTTTCCGACCCACTATTCTTGTCATATATCATATTTAGTAAGATTTGTGTGGCTCACAATCATTCCTACCTTTTCTTACTTCTTTTATTTAATATCAACCACACAATTCCACTTTTCTTAATTCGTGTGCCACATCCCCCTGTCCCAAAAATAATGGGGGGACGGAATAACAAAACAAACAACAACCCAGTAGAACCTCACAAAAGCAGGGTCTGGGGAGGGTGTGTGTAGGGACTGTTTTCAAAGTACAGACTAACAACACATTGTTGTAATTAGGGGACTTTATCTATACAAAAAAGTTGTTGGAAAAACATTACTAATATAAATAAAAAAATTATCATATACTCCTTCCGTCCCACAATGAATTTACACTCTTCACTATTCAAAAATTGCGGAAATTTTTGTTTGTTTGTGTGTTTTCATTGATTATATGATAAAATAAAATATATTGTTGTAGACCTTTTGATGTACTTTTTAAATATGCAAGTTTAAATTTTTATTTCTATACCAATCTTTGAATATAATGGATTGAAAAAATTGGAATTTTATTCCATTTTGCGTAAAATGTAATTCATTTAGGGACGGAGGGAGTAAAAGTTACTATAAAGGAATTTTCAATATCCCTGGAAAATACTGCAACAACTAAGAGAAATACTTCGTAATACACAAAGGTCGTTTATAGCAATAATAAATTAATGTAAATATGAGTCCACTATGAGAACAGTTAAAACTTATGATTTGCTCAAATTTATTTGTCAAAAGAAAACAATTACTGCTAGTTAAACACATGTTTTATATTGGCAAAGTGAAGGAAGAGAATCAATAGAATTTGCAAGTAATCCACATTGACCTATGTCGATTGGTATGCTTATAGTTGGGAATATCTGTTTATGCACACATGCATAGGCGATTTAGCATAACTCCCATGGAAACATATATTCAAACTCAAGACTACATTAAAGAATTGAGAGCTCAAACCTTTCCACCAACTGCAAGAACCTCAAGGATTAGTGTTTCATCATATGTATTGTCAATCTCATCTCCACTCTACAAATTGGTAAAAGGATTAGACAAAATGCACCATTACCACGTGTATTGTAGTAAAGCCATCAACCACAACAACAAAAACAACATCAACATCAACCACATTTGCCAAAATATAAAACTTCCTTACCAGGATGGAAAAAATAAAAGAGGTACCCTCAATATAACATGAAAGTGAAAGATCATTAGTAATGAAAAAAATACTGAGCCACCTCACCTTCCCATACAGTGATAGCTTCATCTCTACCAATGATCCATTAACAACAAGTTCAGCCATATCTTCATTTATAGAATGGGTCTCAGCAAGTTCTAATGCACCGTCACTTAGCTCTCTAAGTACATTAACTGATGGGGGAGCCTACACCCAAACACAGAATGTGTAACATTCCAATTCTAAACAAGATAAAGGCCAAAAGTTTAAAAAGAAAAAGAAAACAGCAAACAACTTAGATGAATTAACTTAAATCTTACAGAAGCTCGATACGTAGCTCGTACAAGTGTTCTTAACCAAGTAGTTTTTTCCTCCTCATCACGAAACTCTATTATCAGTGTGCTAAATGACTCCAATGCCTGTAAAAGCATAATATAAGAACTATGAACATAACTAAACACTAATGAAACAAATACAAAGCTCAGATACAGTAGAAATCAAATCCATTTCTCAAATACAAATTTGTGTGTTAAATAGAGGACAAAACCATGCAATAAGCTAACTTCTAATTTCATGTAAGATAGGGGTTTGTCACATTCGAAGATGAACGAAACAGGAGCAACATAATATAAAGCAGCAAGTGGACTAACCCTACCAAGCATATTCCATATAAGCCCTCATAAAAACAACAAGACTTGTGTTCCTTTTGATGGAAATGAAGAGACTTCATTCAATGGGATTGAGTCACAAGACTACTGTTTTGTTGAGGAATGGAAATGGGTGGTGCAGTGTTAGTTTAGTGTTGTGCTGAAAGGTTTATTTAGACTAAATAATGTTTTTGACACCTTTGTGGAATGTGGAGAGTATAATAATATATTATCGTTGTTGTTCTTATTATTATTTTTATTACTACTACTATTATTATTTTTTTGTATTATTATTAGATCAGGTCAGGCTGGCCCGTGGGCTTGAACATAGAGCCCCTCAGCCCTTAAGTTTGTGGGCCCCTGTTTTTGATGGACAAGGCCAACCTGTTCCCAAAAAGTTCAAATCCCAAGCCTATTATTTTGCAGGTGGGCTTTTGTGGGTTGGGTCGGGACACGAGCCCATGATTGGTCTAGTTCTATTTTATATACCTTGTGCAAATTCTTACGGTATTAGATACTCATAAATTCATATGGTCAAATCTCCTTGTATACACATGTCGGCACATCCTTGGTCCCATTTTAAGGATATATTTATTTTTAATGATAAAAAACATTTGCACAACAAAAAGTGTTAATGCACCCAAATATATCAGGCATTTCGTTATTAACAAAATTTCCAAAGTTAATACACATTTTAGTCCCTCTAAGACTTCTAAGTGCACATGTGAGTCAATTTGGTCCTTGTATGTTGTGTTGAATCTTAGTGGTCTTACTGAAATGCTGAGTTGGAACATTAATTGACACAAGAAACTAACACATGGGTCATTTCCTTGTGTCAATTAATGTCTCCACTCAACAAATCAGTTTCATTGTTAAGGTAAATTTTGTTAGAGGGACTAACTTCATTCAGATTTTTTAGCTACAAGGACTAATTTGACTCAACACAATATACATGAACCAAATTGACTCACGAGTGCACTTAGATGGACCACAATGAGTATTAACTCAGTTTTTTCCCGTTAAACCAAAATAAACCAAACATACCCAGCATGTCCCGTCTAGAGGTAAGGTCTAGAGAGGGTGAGATGTAAGAAAACCTTACCTTTATCCTAGGAGTAGAGAAGTTCTTTCCGTCAATAACCTCAGCTAAGGAAAAAATTGGATTGTTTTGGAAGATGTTGAAACTTTTTAAAGTAAGTTTTTAAGTAAATGAAGATTTTTGTAAATTTTTTGAAGTAGAAAAAACAGACACCCAAAGAACGCAATATACAAAAACAAAGCCTTATCCCACTAAGTGGGGTCGGCTACATGGATCAAACGACGCAATTGCGTCCTATCATGTATCATATTTGTTCTGAATGCAGTATGAACAATGTAAAAAAAACTATATAGGAAAAAAAAGCAATAAAACAGCATAAGGCAGCTTCAAGAGGACAAGAAAAGTAAAAACTACTCCCTCCATCCACTTTTTTTCTTCCCGGTTTGGCCGGGCACGCGTATTTAGATATGGGAGAATTACATTGACTTTCCCAAAATACCCCCTCTCCCTCTTCAGGCAGTCTACACCACAATGGCCGCTACTGACTCTGCCACCAAAGTAGTCGCCACCGCTGGCCATCTCTTTCATACATAACCATCAGCGTTCTCGTCTCCGATCTCATCTCCATAGTGGGTAGGGTTCCCTGGGATCTATAGCCATCTCCGACCTCATCTTCATTCTTATCTCTTTAGCGGGCACAATTTGACCCGCTCAGAGTTTTAGCATCCTAGGGAGGAGATGGGGACGTGAGTTATAAACTCAGAAGAAAGATAAAATCAAAACAGAGAGTTAAGCGGAAATACCGATATAGAGGATGACGAATCATGTTACAGAAAAGAATTTGACCGCAGATGAGAAATTGGAGAAAAGAGTTCGGAGATGAGGATGGATGCGGCAATGCGACTTGATAGGGGAGATCCGTGAAGACAAGGCTGGATTTTTTCAGTCCTATCGAGTTGAAGCTGGCTCCTTCACATCTGATGAAGATGAACTCGATTTTGTTCAGATTTGACAACGAAAAAGGTTTGAAGATGGCAAAGGAGAAGGCAGGCGGAGGAGAAAGAATATGTCGGATGAGGAATCGAAGAAGATGGCAGTGAAGGAAAAAGAAGTTAGATAAAGGAAGAAATGGGAGAAAAGGAAGATATGGCGGACAAGAAATCTGAAGAAGAGTGAGAGTGAGTGCATTAATTAGGGGTAGGGGTAAAATACACAATTTAGTGTATTTTCTTTGCCAAAAAAGGAAACAAGAAGAAAATTATGGACAGTCCAAAAAGGAAAGTGGGAAGAAAATTTGTGGACGGAGGGTATGTAATAACAAAGTAAGCCCCCAAATATTTCAAAGGTAGAGAATAAATGTACAGTATAGTGATGAAAATAATGAGATTCACCTACCTTCTGTAGATCCATGCCTCTGACACTGACAGCAATGCATGATGGGGAACCCCCAACATTTGTCTGAGGAACTTCAAACACCTGTCTACCAGCCACGCTGCAGTATTGAACATTTTAGAAATATATGAATTTAAATTCCCAGAGAACCTCCATTAAAAGTTGCTATAATCTGAAAACCGAGAGTTCAATAGCTCATAGAATCAAAAAGACTTTGAATAGAAGCTGGACTTCCAAAGCAAAAGACTTTAAACTCTTCATCACTTAGGTAGCTCTCATTTTGTTAAATATCTATTTGTCTATGTAAGAGCCACTGAATGACACAGATTATATTAAGAATATTATTGTCATCTTCATAATGTTCTCATTATTCTATTCTTATATGCAAACCATGGAGCATGACCAAGTAGCTGCAGCAATTGATAGATGAAACTGAAAATGGGGGCACCTTGAACATCTTTGATAAGTGTGAGACCCTTCAGACTCTAACACATAAAGGTACAATCCAGAAAGCACAAGATAACATGGTTGCCAAGCAGCAATGGAATATCCAATTCCCTGAATCAACAATACATATAGCTTATTCCATGACAAGATAAAATGTTGGATAATATAAAATTCCAAAGAAGTTGCATACCTTCCATACAAGTATCCGAGCATCAGTTGCTAGATCAGGTGGGTGCCAGGGAAAAAGTTCGGCTTGTGTACTTTCGAAAAGTGGGTGCTGTTCAGTATCGGGGATTGTGCGATGGAGTATATCAAACAATTCCAACAATCTGTGAAGTCTAGCTGGTGAGAAGTGAACTCCAATGCTTGGAAGTTGAACAGAGATGCGTGTTGAAGAATGGCTGGAATGAGGATTTTTAATCTTCAAGAGGAAAATATGGAGTTCATAAATTAAGGGGAAAAAGTGTGACTAACAGTAGTTAAAAGACCACTGCCTAAATAATTAATGACACATTGTGTCACACACCTGATCTACAATTACAGCCATTCTGCATCTATCAATGAGGGAATATATATTATTAATGTCTTCCAAAGTAGGAGAATTAGAAGGTTGAGATGCCAAAGAGCAGGTTTGATTATCTGAACCACAATCTGTGAAGAATGCTGCTATATCCCTTCCAGAGATATAAAAACGAGAATACAAACTTTGTCCCTGCTCATGGGAATGTCCATCCTCCTAGAATCAAGAAAAGCTCATTTAATCAATCATGATGGAATGTGAAAAGCCAACTTAGAGTTTTAAAAATTCACACCTTTGTTTGCAATGTAAAATGCCCAAAGTCTAAAAGGAGATGGCTATCACATTTACAGGAGAGATGTGATATCAAAGGAACTCTAACTTTTGGAGCATCCAAATCAATATCAAGAGCAAATCTGCAGGACAAGTTATATCAGCAAGAAAGCCCAAGCTCAAATTGAACATTGTCCCCATTAAAGGTGCTAGTCACAATATTATACGCAAAAAAGAAAGTAATGTGGAGAGCCTGTTGAAAGGCAAAACCTGCTTTGCTCTTCCAATGCCATTTGAAACTGCTCCTGCGCTCTCCGAGTCATTTTTTCAAATTTATTCTGCACTTGTTTGACGCTAGTATTAGTATTTAGCAACACATAATTTCAAGATGGCAGCATATTGGCATTACAAGAAGTTCAATACATGATGGCATCACCTGGATTACAGTTGCAGTTTCTACTGCAAGAATGGGGCTAATGGCATTGCTCCTGTTTACAAAGTCTAAGAATCGATAGTAACTCTCCATGAAAACCTATCAATCACATTGGAAGGTTGGTGTTGTTGTTGTAGGGTATTTTAAGAAGCTGGGAAGAAATATAACTTCATAACAAGATGTCAAAATTGAGATACAAAAGTTCAAAGCATCAAAATGCATCAAAACTTTGACAGAAGAAAAAACAATGCATCCATCGTACCATGTGTGTGAAAGGGTGGTGTGCCTTTACAAAGGCAATGTGTTAAATGTTACAGATGTATAGATTGAGATATAGGTATTCAAAGCATTAACACTTTGATTCTGTGCCTTATGTGCATATAGCATGGTGTGACTAAAAGAAGGAATAGTATAACTCACTGTGACATGAGATGGAGAAATTCTTGCGGATAGCTTCCAATCAACATTTTCTCCAGATGGTGAGTGCACAAAACTAGCTTCTAATGCATTTACCTTCTGCTCACTACAAACACTCTGCAAATACAATATATACTGCCTTGATAAATATAAGCTAGTGAAGATATAAATATACTACCCAAACTCATTTGCTGCATTGCTATTGCTTGTGTTATTTATTTATCTAGTCCCGTGTTAAGAACCGGATACCGAACAAACCAGCAAGTTGAAAGTAGTACAAATAAATTATGCATTTAATTTTTTTCAAAATTTAATCAACGATAATACAAAGAAACTACAAATTGCATTTATATACTTCTTTTCAATAACAACAACAACAACAACATTACCCCAATGCCTCAAAGGCTCCCATCCATTGCAAGGTAGGGAGGTGAGATGTACGTAGCCTAACACCTATGTTTAAAACAGAGTGGCTGTTTCCAAATGACCCATGAGGAGTGTCAAAAGTTGCATACACTAACTGTGTAGACAGTTTAAAGAGCCATTTTGCTTTATTCCACCATACCCCAAACCCAAAAAAAATTGAATCTTTGGCTCCATCGGAGATGATGGAAAATGACAAAAAAAACTCTACATATTAAATTGACTATCAATAAAAAAATATGAGATGGTATAAAAGTGTTCCAGGGTCTAACAAAAATAGCCTCTGTTTTCCAGGGGTAAGACTGTATCACTCAACCCCCCCCCCCCAACCCCAACGAAGTTTGAATTCTGCTGGGTTAGTGGGTTATTGTTGTTGTTGCCGTTTGTTAACTGAAACAATATTTCATCCAAGAAAAAACTAAAGCTTGCGGTGAGTGAGGGTTGCTCAGATGGTAGAGTGCCTCCACCCATGATGGGTTCAAATCACACGGAGGAAAAGTGTAGAAATACTATTGATCCTCCTGGCAGGGTAAAAGAACAGAATAAAATTAAACTAAAGCTTGTAAGGTATTTCCACCCCAATATAACAACAACGATAAACCCTGTAGAATATCACATATAGTAGCGTCGGGGGAGGGTGTGTGTGTGTGCACAGACCTTACCCCTCCTCAAAAGTAGAGAGGTTGTTTATAAGAGACTCCAAGCTCAAGCACGCCAGAATATAACAATATTGTAATTAACTTATATTTAGTCATCAAAAAGAAAGGAACATATTGCCATCTGCAAACATGAATGTGGAGGAAAACAAGAACCTGGGCAAGCGAACCCTCAGGAGCAGACAGCCCATAAAATTTTAAAGAGACATCACATTGTATGGTTCGCTGCTTTAACTTGGTCAACAAGTTAAGATTTTCGAATCTCCCACAAAGAATTTCTGTTTGATCAACATTTATGATCGCTGCTGCTGCTCTACAAATAGAAACATTAATCAAATAGTGTGTCATATTATGTGTCTCCTTTCCATGTTGCAGTGCCAGATCCTCATCTGGCTGGTAACTTAACAATTTATTGATGGCTTGCCATTCCTCCTTGGTCAATGTATCTTCTACAGATTTTGAGTCCTCAGAACTCTCCCCAGCTGAGCAATCTTCTGGAGCAGCTCGCCTGACTTGGCAATAAACATCAGATGACGTTAAAGATACGCTGATAACACCAAGGTGAAGGTCAACTTCTTAAATAGAAATAGCATTAAGAATACAGTGAAAATAAAACATGGAGTCGCATATCAACAAGCTATAAACAAACCATGCAAATGAAAACCAGCTTCTGTTTTTAAGCATTCTTTGTTCAGCTGCTTCCTTTGATTTGACAGACTCCACTTTTGCATGAGCAAGAAACCTAGAAGATCATGCAAGTAATTGCATCAAGTGTCTTTTGCACTGGTGCATTATACACTAATGGTAGGGAAAAAAAACCTACTGCACACCTCCACAGTAGAATAACCTTGGGATCAAGATCCTTCTCGATGCTTCTTATTTTGGATTTATCAACATTTGACAGCTTTTGCAATGATTCAGCATATAATTGTACATAACACCGACGCAAATTACATAGATGTTGGATTTGATCCCATGAGAACCTGTAACTATTAAAGATGCAAATAAGCAATTAGTTGACAAGAAAAGGTGGCTTTACATTATAACTTATTAAATAGATATTTAGACACCCTCATTTAAAGCATGATGTGACCTGTAGAGCATAATTCAGTAAACTCATATGTGTGTGTGTGTGCATGTATGTATAAAGAATACAAACAATAGGGTATTCACTATGCACACATGTAACTTCTCCCATTTTCGAAATGTACAGAGTAATATATAAACACCCAATGCCTTACCAAATTTTCTTTTGCTGCAATCCAGCGTGGGCAGCATAGCGCCACCATAAACTGGGTCTCTCTGAAACTGTAATTAGTGGTCTTAAATGAGAAACTTCTACATATGTCTTATAGTTTGAAATAGCCTCCATAAGTCTGATCCAGTCATGATACTGCATCTGTAAAACAATAAAATGATTTCCCACTCATTTCCAAGAGAAGAATGAGAGAACATGAGCTAGGAAGAGGAATATTCATGTCAGTCCTTCAACCAATGAAAAGGTAGAGTAGAAGAGAAAGAGCATTCGAGTTGGCTCACAATCAAGCAGGGCTTTAAATGCAGAACTGAATGTTAGTGGATAAGTGGTGAGGGGAGGTGAACTACATTAATTGGATATCACGCATTTTTTAAAATGGTTGAATAAAAGAAGCACAAACTTCAACCTGAGAACTAAATCTAAGCATGCAACTGTAAGTTTAAGTCATCATCATTCATTAGATTTAGATGTAAAAACACTTTATTTAACAATGATCACAATTTGGATTGATCAGCACGGAAAATGAACTAGCTTCCACTTAGTCAGAGTAAATGATTTATTATAAAGGGACTAGTTCATTCATTATACTTCTCAAGATGAGAGCATACAAGGAGAATCTATAAGGCATTAGTTTCTAGCTATTGCTTTCAAATCTACAAACATGAAGACACTAACAGTGGAAGAGCTATTAGTCAAGCACATTTTTCACTGAAAGCTGAAATACCAAAACTATCAACATTTAGCACCTCTGTAGCTGTCAAAGAGACATCACTGATAATCAAAGAAGCCTGCTCATAAGGAACACTAGGATCACTTCTTTCTTGGTTTCCCAGCCGGTGATATTTAAGTACCCCATTGATTGGATATACCAAGTAATTGTGCTCCCTAGTCCATGCAGATACCACCGTGTTGATATTTGTCGATTCATTAATGCCATTTTCAAATATCTAAAAGGAAAAAGAAGTGTCATTAAAAAAGATTAAGCTTACATATGTTGCTTAATGTTGAGAAGAAAAGGGACGTTGGTCTCTAACTCTTGATTTCATCCAACTATATACAATGAATAAATAAAGGGACAGCCAGGAACAAGGAGAGAGCTATAGATATGTTATGGGTAGGGCTTTGAGTCTATTAGTATAACTATAACAGTTGTACTTCAACATTTGCAATAAAAAATAGACATATATTGATGCAATAGAAAGAAAAAAACATAAAGTAAAACAAGTACATGAATGTACCTCGATCCATTCTGCAGGTGTAAGATCCTCCCATTTCTTGTCTAGCTTCCATGGCTCAGTGTTAGTATCATGGTATACAGCAAGCCTTTCAAGTTGAACCAACTAGAACAATAATGTCAGCATAGTTCAGGCCTCAAATTAAATTTCCAGACCATATAGTGAAGATTAATAACATATGAAACGTGATACAGAAAAGCCTTGACAGAGATAATAG
This sequence comes from Cuscuta australis, assembly GCA_003260385.1. Taxonomy (NCBI): domain Eukaryota; kingdom Viridiplantae; phylum Streptophyta; class Magnoliopsida; order Solanales; family Convolvulaceae; genus Cuscuta; species Cuscuta australis. The sequence goes on along the minus strand of NQVE01000115.1, from coordinate 2,269,624 downwards.
TCTTTGTTCCTGACGAACTACGGAACTAGAGAACAAAAAATTAAATATTGTTCCCACATATATAGAGAGCAAACCATTGTGATTTCAGTTAACATGCTTTGAACATGGATTTTGATATGCATCACATGGACTTACGCTTTACCAGGACCTGATCAAGAATCCAAAATGTTCACAAGATAGAAATGTAGATTGCTATTTCTATGGCAGTGTTAGGCTTTGATTCAAATTTTAAGTTTTTTTTAGAATCACTAATTAGAATCTCCCAGTGCATGAGATAATTATTCCTATGATGTGTTAGGCATTGCTTCTACTGTATAAAATAGAGAACTGCACAAGAGTGTTAGATAATCTTATGTTGTGAACTGATACGATGACCTGAAAAAGTAGGGTAGTCCTTGTATACACTTGTTTTGATTAAGGAAGCTGCATATGTGAAATATACTTGTTTTGAATGAGGTTATTTTACAATCAAGTTTAGGTAAGCATGTCCTACTTCTCCAAAACCTGTTACAGACCTCCATGAGACTATGACAGATTTTTCAACTACCATCTGAACACTAAAAAAGGGCAGCAATTATATTTACTCTTTGAAGGAGCAGACAAGCAGTACCAACATACAGATCCAAACACCGTTACATGTAGTTGTGAGCCATCTCTCTTCCTATCCACAATCACTATCCTACTACAGTAACTTAATGCAGTAACATGAGTATGAACATATCAAAATAGGCGCCAGCATTTTAAATTGATGTACACCAGGGAAAGTGGCACGCGTTGCAATTGAAAATATTGAAATGCGTGAAAGAGTTCAGAAAGCATTTTTCTTATTTACAGATCCCCACAAGAGGGCTTATTTATAGGAAAAATACAGTGATGTCATCATCAAATGTCTAGTTTTATTTGAGTGGAGAAAACCCAAACCGTTTTCTGTCTGAAAAGGAATGCATGTGAGGGTGCGTAGTGAGGTTTTTGACGATGAGACACAACGAGAAGATGTGTACAGCCGTGGGTTCAGATTTTGCGGACCACTACCACATAATAGCATTCATGGTAAAAGTCTACTTTTCACATCAGAAAAGACTGTTCATGCCGGAAAAACAACCTACCCGTGGAGTCTCGCAAAGTGCAGTCTGGGGGAGGGTTTAGGTCGGCCTTACCTTTACCCTTACCCTTACCCAAAGTGGTAGATAACCAAAGAGGTTTCCAAAAGACCTCCGGCTCGAACACAAAGAATCATTTATGTACATAACTACATATACAATTCATATACAGAGCAAGAGTTAAGGTGTTTTTCTCATAATTAGATCTACGAAAGAGACCTTATTTAGAGGAAAAATATAGTAATGTCATGATGGCATAACTGATGATGTCTTCATGAGGTATGCAATGATCAAAGCATGAGGTAATCAAGAGAGTTGTCAAGTTTTGTGTAACCCTAATCTACTTTTCCACAAAAAATAACTTCACCATATTATGAACATTTTGTAAGGCTTGTCTATTTTCCACAAAAAAGAATCTTAACCAGATTATGAACCTGACCTTGCGTAATTTATCCAAAGCACCACTTGTATCGAAGGTTTCATTGCCTTGCTCATCCATTGTCACCGCTGCGAGCTTTGCAAGAGTAATACCACAACAGAATGGATACCCGGGATGGCTGCTTGAAGATGGCCAAAAGAAAAACAAAATGAAGTGACCCCCAAAATTATCAAAAGAATGAGAGAAAGCTAAATGTATAAAACTTAGTTCATCATTTCAACTTCCAAAAGATTTCAAAAATTTCAAGCAACAACACAAATCAACCTGACAGAATCCTCATATCTGACATGAACATTGCTAATTGAGATTTTAAGATTTCCAATTATTGTAGCAATTAATGATCCCAGCCAAGAATTTCCTACAGCTGGCTGAAAAGGAAAAGAAGAAAAAATAAAAAAAGAAGCAATTAATGGCAGTCAATGTCACAAATTGCTACATGTACTAAACAATTAAATGGATTCATGGACTCTATCTAAAACTTGATAAGCTTAAAACAGAATGAAATTGGAGTGCTATGATTCTTAAAGAAAATTTATGGCTTATTAAAGAGCATTATTTTCCTAGTCTCAAAGAAAAAATCTATCTAAATAAGAGGTTATAAAATATAATTGTTGGAGAAGTTGTTGCTTGCCTGAACAGGAGAGTTGTTTGGATATCTAAACACTACTCATCTACAAGTAATATTAGGATAATCAAAGTACACAAAAGGGTGCACATGTATCACATTAAAAGTCCATTTTTTATGTTTAAAGAAACATCAGAATTGTGTCGGTGTAAATGAAAATTTGGAAAAGTGAAAACCCAAAGAGGAACAGCCATATATTTTCCTCGTATCTCCCCGAAAAGATTTTTGCAATTAATACAGTCTAATTTTAATTTTTTAGCTCAGTGCAATCATCAAGTTGTTACGTGTTCCATAATAAAAGAAACCTGAAAGCAGGCAGCAACATGGGCAAATTAAGATAAATTTAGAACATTTTAGACTATATGAGTGTTGACCATGAAAAAATCTTCAACAAATAGAAACTACAAATCAGAAACAATATTATACATTTCCTCCAAGCTTTGACCTTGATAGTGCTTCAAGGGTGGCCAATTCTGCTTCCTACATGAAAAGTAAGGAATATTAACTAGCAATCAAACATGTTATGCCTATCTGACATCCAGCAAACAAAAATCAGAAGTTCTAGACCGGCTTTTATTTCAATAGCACATTAGACCATTAGTCCCAAGAATGGATTTCCTATGAAGAAATATTTGACCGAAGAACATATGAAATTCAAGACCGGCTGTTATTTCAAATTAGAAATTGTAATCATATGGGAAACAACTACTGTTAGAAAGAGTTCAAGTAGAGTACAAAATATAATTAGTTTTACCTCAATCTGTTGGAGTTTGGCCTCAAAAAGTTTTTCCCTGTCCTCTTCCTAAATGTAACCACAACTATTAATCAGCTGTGACTATAATCTAGATATATATCACTGACTAGAATCAGAAATGAGTAAATTATCCCTACCTTAAGAGATCTACCAACAACAACAGGATGAGCAAGAACGAAAACTCTATCAATGAGAACAATAACAGGCTCTTTTCCGAGGCTTTTCCATGGAACCTGTCTTTGTTATAAAATAAATAAATAAATTTGGAAAAGCAGCATGGCCCGATAAATCCTGTGGATATAGGATAGTGACATACAGGATGCAAAATAATAAATAAATAAAAAGTAACGCTAACCATGACCATTAAGGCATTGATGTATGATTTGGAAAGCATAAATTTCTATCATAACGTGAAAAAATAGAGCATATCACAACAAACTCAGTACATCCAGACGATCATAGTATTTGAGATATAAAAACATTTGGAACCTAGAAAAGGGTTGTCAATCACGCGACGGAGAAGAAGAGGCACTGAAGAAATAAAAAGATAAACCATCAGGACCAAGGATAATGGATGCACTGATGCAGATAGTCACTCCAAGAGATGCAACAAATACACAGTCCCCACATCTTACACCTAACCAGACTCAAGATCCAATCTACTGCCTCCAACTTATTCACTAAATCAACATTCAGCGTCATCTCCATCATTTTGTAGTTGAAGCTCATGTTAACTCACCCGAATTGCCTCCTACCTGAGTTGTAGGTCCATCACTTCATCTATTACTTCTTAAGTTGTCACCATGTCTATACCTCTTACTATGCATTTTCAGCACATTTGTCTTTTGAATCTGTCTCTATAACCACTTGTAAGGCCCTTTCCTATATGTGTTAGTGCCAATCTATGTTGACCAAGATAAAGGCTCTAGAATCGAGTTATACTAGGGAGTTAGTCTCTCTTCCCAGTTCCCACAGTGATAGTTGTTGGGTCTTGGGTGCAGATGGATGAATGGATCTATACTGTAAGGTTGAGTCAGATTGTATGATTGATCTTCTCACTGACAAGTTAATTGCAAGGAAATACTCAGATTTTTGTTTTCACTACAAGGATATGTTCTCTCCTGTGGCAAAAATTGCATTTGTTCAATCAATCTTAGATATAGTTAAGTCATTGGCCCCTATATAAAGTTTGTTACTTATGTTCCCGCTTTAGGAAAGTGTTAAATATTGTAGCCCTAAACCTAATAATAGTGGGATTGGCCCATTTTGTACATCTTTGATCTATGAATTATAAATCAGAAAATTTTTTACTGACTTCATTTGTCAAAACAATATACTTCTCCTCTTATTCAATAGAATACAAATGGTTAGGGGCAACCATGTCTCCGCGTCACTTATTCTCTAGGCAGAAAAACTTATAGGGAGAGCCTTTGGAGCTGACTTTTGTAAACATTGTGTGTTGTCTTTATACACATTGTTGGTGAAGGTAGTATTCATGTAGGTAAGTTCTATGTATACACAAGAGAGATGATTCTGTTAAAGAATACAAAGTTACGCACAAGAGAGATGAAACTGTCAAAACACACACCACGAAAAAACAAAATATAATATATACGGAATATACATATATATAATTATATAAATATAACACAATAGTGTGAAAGGGTGATGAAGAAAAAAATGGGGGGAGGACTTAAAGTGGTAGTCGACCAAAGAAGAAAGCAGTTAAAGAAACTTAAAGTGGCTCAGTGGTACAGAGATTAATTTAAGATATTAATCATTATATAGAAGTAGAGAATTACCTTTAGGGTTATAGTACCTACAAAACCAGCTTTTACAGTTATTGGTAGTTTCAGTGAATTCAGTGCCTCTGCCTTTAACTTCAAATCTTTGAGAACCACGTCACCTATAGAAAAATCATTAGTGTCAACGAAATTTACAGTAATAATATGAATTGTTAAATAAGATGGATGGGAAAAAACCTATCCCTTTGAATTAACTATTACTCCATGCGTCCCAATGTATTTGACCACTCTATCCATTTTGTCTTTGTTTTATTGGTTGATGGACTAGAGACCTCCGCGATGAAATTCATTCATCCGGGAAGCAAGTTATGTGTGTTCTTTTTTCCCCATAAATTCTCTATGTAAAATGAAAATGTGCTTGATAACTATTCGCCACATGTTCTTTTTTCTCTTAAATACACTAGATACTTATTCCTAAATCTCTACACCGTATGAGTGCCAAAGATTTTTTGCTTTTCTTTTTTCCCTTGGAAATAATGAGATCATTCAACGGGGTGAAGATTTTCACTTTTCCTTTTTTTTGATAAAAAATTGAGATGACATAACAGCTGACCGAAAGAGCTGTTCAAACCAGCTAACACAATCAATCGGCTGCTAATAGCCAACACCCAACTTCAAGACAAGGCCATATCGTTTAGATAATTTTATCAGAACTCCAGTTAGCATAAAGGATAAATATTGAGTGAATGCACAGGGGAGATTAGATGGAAAACTATAGAGGAAAAGAGTTGAAAACCTTTCCAGACACTTATCCGCAATGTCTCTGCTGAGAGTCCATGGACGTATTCACCCAGGTATCTCCTAAGCAAATGTAAGACCTACATCCGTAGATAACAAGTATAGTTTAATAAATTCAAAGCACACACGCCCGTGACCCGTCATGTTCGGCTTGTTATTGATCATTATCAGTTCATCTCAAAATTAAACAAGAATAGACAAAATAGAGCCAATGGGAAACGAAATGACACGCAAATGGAGCAGACGATGCGGTTGAGAGGAAAAAAATATTTACATGTGCTTCGAACATGATGAACAAATGTGATCCTTCAAGGCTGCTCAAGAGTTGATCGCTGAGAAAGATGGTGATCGCTCTTCACAAACTGCCATTGAGAGGATGAAATCAGAGCTGTGTGGATGTATGAAACCCTACCGGTTCGTGAGAGCATATGCACGCGCATGATCATCTGAGAGTCTGATTAAGAAAACGTTGAAATTCCACTGCCTTTGAGATGTGGAAGACAAATACGGAGGAGAACGTGTATGGCGAGGCCGGAAGGATCCTGTTTGGCAGTATCTGAGCCAGGCGGATGCATCGCCAACCGTCCGGTTATTTGAACCGGTCCAATTATGGGTCTACTACAGTTGGGATGTCATGTGGCTACGCTCCTACACTTTTCTTTTTTTGTGGCAATTGCAACATCCCAAGATAGAAGTCAGTTGGGATGTCTATCTAAGGAGCTGTTTGTTTCAGCCTCTTAATGGTTCAGATGTCTGAATGGTTCAGCACTTAATGGTTCAGACTGTTTGTTTCAGCTTCTTAATGGTTCAGATGTCTGAATGGTTAAGAGATTTGCCTCTGAATGGTTAAGTATTATATAGAGTCTGAATGGTTAAGACCTCTTATCTGAATTGATCAGACATTTGCCTCTGAATAGTTAAGCAATATACTAGCTCTTAATGGTTCAGACCTCTTACTGGTTCAGCACTTAATGGTTCAGACCTCTTACTGGTTCAGCACTTACCTATTCAGAAGTTGCCAAACAGCCCGTAAATCTGCGTACATATATACTCCCCAATCCTAAAATCATCTTTCGTTTGTATTTACGAAATTTGACGAATTTTATTTTCAATTCAATTTATTTGATTGTAAGTATAAAATAAAAAAATAAAATTTATATATTTAAAAAGTACATCAAAAGTTTTGCAAAATAAGAAGTGATAAAACTATATTATTTTATCAAATAATTGATAAAAGTAGGTAAAGAAAGTGATTTTAGTTTGACCGTGTGAATAGTAACTAGGAAAATAGTTTTAGTACGAAGGGGGTATTTTAAAATGAATCTGTCTCTATAACCACTTATAAGGTCCTTTCCTAAAGAATTTATCATAATTTTTTAAAATCTGGATTAAATATCTCTTCCTAAAATTTATTTTTCTTTTTTCGACAGAATGAAGACCTTAATTCGGTAGAAATCAAATGAGTTACAAAATTAGGCAAGGAAAAATCCCACAAACTTGGTTGAGCTAAGGCGTGTCTAGCCAAAATATGGGCAACAATGTTCAAATCTCTTCTCACAAAAATGAAACAAACCCTTCAAAAACAATTCATCAACTCAAAGCACGAAAGAAGAACTGAAGGAAGAACAGACAAAAGTGTCTCTCATGTGTTGAGTGCTAAAACCAAATCATCACAATCGGAAAAGATCTCTACATCCTGCACCCTCTAGATCTTAGCCATGTCATAGCTTCCTCACATGCAAGTGCTTTCGTCATCAAAGGCTATTGGTCCCTCAGCTCCTCTTTTTACCATTAGCCGATGCCAGAGATATCCCACCTAGATCAAAGAACACATAACTGAAATGGATACAATTCTCCAAAGGTAACAAGCCGGTGTAAAAAAATATCGCAAGGTCATTGGGTGTATGGCCACCTTAGACCAATTTTCATTTTGTTACTTTTTTTCTCACCAATTGGGCTCTGATATTTTAGAGTTCGTATGTTTTTTTGTAAAGTATATAGCAAACAGAACTTAGTCTATCAATTTTTGTAAAAACCTTTTCGATTTTGTACGACATGTGAGTTTCTTCTTTCCTCTTTCTTTCGCTTGTCTTTTTGTATATTTGTGTCCGATTTATGGTTACCATCGTGCTTTGCATGGATGATTATTTTACCGCTAAGATGGAAAGAATATAATTTGTCTGGTTGTCACCATTTAAAAAAAGATAATCATCAGATACCAACTCTCCGCTAGAGTCATGAGATTCGACGTGTGTTTTCTAGATTTGACAGCTTAAACTTTCCAGTGTCTCTCTCATGCCATCAAATGATAACCCATGAGATCTGATCCTCCAGTTATTTTTATTATGTAGGTTGAAGCTACCAGGTGCAATTGTATGAGAAGACAATTTTGACATCAATTTGCTAGTTTGAGAATGATCAAGCTCAAACCAGAAATGATGAACCAATGAAGTTAATGAAGACAGAGGGATCGTTCTATTGATAGCTTTTCAAGGAGTATTGGTCTCACAACCGTTCCAAGCATAAGTGGTTTTAGGCTTTTTTTCATCTTGTAATGTAGTTACTGGTTGTTTAGACAATTTGTCATTTCATGACTTTAGATTATTGTACTCTAGCTTTGGGCATTACACAACATGTCCTTGTATCTTTCCATAATGTAGTAAAACTATTTATTTAAGAAAAATGTAATATGATAAAAAAAAATTGTAAGAAAATTAAATTGTCACAATTATAAACTATCACTAGTATTAGGTTTGTCACAATCAATTAATAATTGTAGCAATTAAAAGTTGCCACTAAATGTGAGCTTTTGTGACAGGATAATTTGTGCCAACATAAATTTGCTATTAAACATTAGCTTTTGTGGCAAACTATATAATTTGTGGCAACTAAAATTTGCCACTAAATATGAGCTTTTGTGACAAAGTTTTATTAGTGGCAAATCATAATTTGCCACAAAAACTATACTTTTTGTAGCAAATTAAAATTTGCCACAAATACCTTTTGTAACAGGGTATTCGTGACAACCTTGTGGCAAATTCCAAAATTTCTACAAATTATTATTGTGGCTAATTTTATATGTTTTGTGGCAAAATTTAGTGCCACAAAAAGTCATTTTTTTGTAGTGACTAGATCGACAAAATTAAGGTTCAATGCTTGTGTTCAGATGTATTAGGGAAGGTGCGACTAGATTCTTCCATGTACGGGAGCATTGTGTGATCGGTAGCCGAGTAGAGTTAAACGAGTCTGGGCTAGCCACACCCACATATCGGACTGTGTTCATGATTTGCTTTCGGCAGAGAGTTGATGTAAATGTGCGCCTTTAGAAGTCGGGCAGCGAGGACAACGCCAAACTAGTAACATTCTTAGACCCCTTGTTTGTCTCGCAATTTGGGCCTTTCAGCTGGACTCCGTATTTGGCCATGAATATACTCATTGTCTAGGGTATACATTAGTATCGAATATTCGATTGTTGATTTTAATATTGTACCATTTTAATTTTAATTAATAAATAATACAAAAATTTGTTCAATTAGATTTAAAACAAATCTTATTCAGTCCTAAATAATCCACATACTTTCCCCAGTCCCCCCACTTCCATAGCTTATCCATCTCATAAGCAGCTCTTCATCCTCTCACATTGTATTCGAATGGCTTCACTCGCTCAGCAAATTGGTGTGCTAAAATGCCCGTATTTCTCGAACCCAAGAGCCGGTGGCTCCTCCAAGAAATTCGCTCACATCCATTCCTACACAAAGAATCTAAGCGTAGTCTGCCAAGCAGCGGCGGCGTTAAGCAATGCCCAGACAAGAGAGCGACAGGATCTCAAAGAGATGTTTGGAGAAGCGTACGAGCGGTGCAGCACCGCTCCCATGGAAGGCGTCTCCTTCACCATGGAAGACTTCCAAGCTGCTCTGGATAAGTACGATGTCGATTGCGAAATCGGTAGTAAGGTCAGCCCTTACCCCTTACTCCAGTCCGACATTACCCTACGGTGTCGAGAATTGAAGCTGAATGTCGTTTAGTTTTTCTGATTCCCGCACAGTTACTGATGTGACAGGGTTTTCTTGAATTTGTGGGTATAATTAGTATACTGCCAATATAACTGAGATTGAGCTTGAAGGCTTGCATTTTCATGAGGCTATGTCTAGATTTATGCTGCCATATTTTGAATTGAAAAAAAGAACATAAAAAATGCAGGCGGGGCTTGTTAGTTTGTTGGGATTAAGCGATTCTTTTTCCCTTTTCTGAAAATGAATAAAATTGGCATTTAGAATTTGCTGGGAGGGGGTAGAAGTATCTGCAACTGTTAATTAATAAATCAATCTGTTTGACTACGAAATGGATGCTTAGTTGAAACGACTGTCTAATCAAACCTGAATGATTGTTTTGAATCAAGGTTTTATGGGGTTTTCTGGAATGGATACTGATAGAGAAATAGTAATGATTAACGGGTTGCAAAGTTATTTCGTAATAAAAGCTTGTAATAACGCCAGAGTTTGTATTATCAGAGCACAATGACAAATGTTGCATTGTTTTAAATGACTTGGTAGATAAAAGGTACAGTAACTAGGGTTCTCGCACATGGAGCTTTTGTTGATGTCAACACCAAATCACCGGCATTCTTGCCTCTTATAGAGGCATGCATTCACCCCATCAAGAAGGTAGAAGAGGCTAGCATAATTCCTGGCTTACGAGAGGAATTTGTGGTTATTGGGAAATATGAAGCTAATGACAGTTTGATTTTGAGTTTGCGCTCCCTCCAATATGACATTGCATGGGAACGATGTTGGCAGCTTCAAAATGAAGATGTAATCGTCAATGGAAAGGTACAAAAAAGGAAATAGTATCCTCCACTCACCCCACCCCCGCTGTTGTGTACTCGCAGACTTTTACTATCTGGAACCTGGTTTAAGGCATGATATTTCATAGTTTTGAGTTTGTAGGTGGTTGGTGCAAACAGGGGTGGTGTCATGGCAATGGTTGAAGGCCTTCGTGCATTTGTTCCATTCTCACAGATGTCAACTGTTAGTTACACATTACATCTCGCAAACTTTCTATAGCCTTTTCGGGACTAACAAATATCTAAAAAGCTGTTTATGATATGATTTTGTTTTGTTTTAAGAGTGAGTAGTAGTAACATTATAAAATGAACAAAATGAATCAGAAATCCACGGACGAGGAGCTTTTGGGTAAGGAGATTCCTCTAAAGTTTGTTGAGGTTGATGAGGAGGAGTCTAGACTTGTGCTCAGTAACCGCCAAGCGACCATTGATGGCCAGGTGCAGTTTGGAGTTGGATCAGTTGTGGTGGGAACGGTTCAGGACGTGAAGCCATATGGTGCTTTCATTGATTTAGGAGGGATTAATGGGCTTCTACATGTTAGCCAGATCAGTCATGATCGGGTTTCAGATATTGCAACAGTGCTTCAACCAGGCGACACGTTAAAGGTTTGGAAAGCTCTAATTTGAATTGTGACAAATCATATCATATACAACTCGTCTATGAATAGCTATTACATTGCTACTACAACTTGTTTTTGTGCATCTTCCAGGTCATGGTTCTCAGCCATGACCGTGATAGGGGCCGTGTGAGTCTCTCTACAAAGAAGCTGGAGCCTACACCTGGTGACATGATTCGTAATCCTACCCTCGTTTTTGAGAAGGTAATTAAGAGTTTGTTTGGCATGTGAGTTATGTTCAATGAATAATTCTTAAATGAGAAAGGTCTTATATCCTAAGCTATCTCAAGAATAAAAATGCTCTTAACCCACTCCAAAATCAAAATGCTTTTGACCTTCTCAATAAAAGTGCAAATATATTTTATCAAAAAGTAATATTCTGTCGTAAGGAGAAGGGGTGTGCCATCAACACATTTTGTACTAACAAGTTGCCATTTAATTGCTGTGAAGGCCGAGGAGATGGCTCAAACATTCAGGCAAAGAATTGCTCAAGCCGAAGCATTGGCTCGTGCAGATATACTAAGATTCCAACCCGAGGTATTGATCATCATTTCAAGTTTTACTGATGCTTTTGGTGGTCTAAACACTCTAACCAACCTACACGTATCACTAATTGATGCTATGAATGCAGAGTGGATTGAGTCTGAGCTCTGATGGGGTTTTAGGTCCATTGGGCCCCAACTTCCCCGCAGATGGATTGGATCTGAGCAGCATTCCTCTTGCTGAAGATTCATTTGATTCGAATGAAATCCCCCCTGCTGAAGAATCATTCGATTTGAATGAAATTCTCCGTTCTAAAGATTCATTGTTTTGAGCACACATCAAGTGTTTTATGTGGGGCACAGCTCTTTGTGACAGGTAATGTATGTAGGTAGTAACTGTAATACGGTTGGATGAATAGAGGCCTTCCTGTATTATGCTATAGTGAAAAATATTGATCACAACTGTACACTTATGGCGGACGATACCAAAATTGATTTTGAGAGACTTCAAAACGTCCTTGGACGAAAAGGCTATTGTGTTGGTCATTTTTTTTAAAGATATAGACTCTAGAGTTATCTCTTTTCTTTAGTATGTTTTCCCCCGATCCGATGGTGAATGGCAATTAACGTACGCATGCAGGTAAGTGCAGCATGCGCGCTGTTGTTGGTGTGGATGGCAATGTACGATGTCGGTAGCTGCCCCTGCCCGGCCAGAGGCGGCCCTGACATTTTATGGGCCTTACGCCAATTTAAAAAATTTGGCTTCTCTTATAATTATTTTAAAAAAGAGCAATATCATATGATGAATTTAAATGATTGAGTGTGTCATATTATTATTGTAATTCAGATATTTATTTAAAATTGAAAGCTTAAAACCCTAAACTAATTATTTTTTTGCAATAATAAGGAAAATATTACTAGTGCTATTAGAGGAAAAAATAATTATTACCCCCTTATGAAATGGGCCTTAAGCGAGAGTCCTCTATGCCTACCCCAAGGCGGCCCTAGCCTCGGCCCACACACATAATGAATATTCCGAAAATTAATGGAGTATCACAGTTTACTACGGAGTATTTAAAAATTATAGATTTTTTATTTGTTGGTAAGTTTTTATCAACTAATCTCTCCGTCCTTAAAAGATTTTCGGAGTTTGACTTTTTTGGTCAAATTGTGACACCATTTGACCATATAATGAATATAATTTAAAATAATTAAATATTATAAAAATTTTATATTTAAAAAATATATTTTAAAATAAACATAATTTTAATAATTTTACATTATAACTAAATACACTATATGAAAACATGAAATTTAGCAAACCAAGGCTAACGATAAGGTATGATCATTGTTTCAAAAAAAATAAGGTATGATCATTAATTAATTACGTGTACTTGTTTACGGTGAGACGCGTACATACGTATCCACTCTTGTTCATTCATTCATTGGGTCATCCGGCGAAGAATTTACGTAAATAGCATTAAAATATAATGATTTTTTCTAAATAGCACTACATGTGCTTTTTTTCCAATCCTAACGTAGCACTTTTAGTCATTATCCATTTGTCATTATTTAAGTAAAATTTTGTCATTACTGGTCATTATTAACATTATTAAATGCTATTTAGGGAATAAAACAATTTAATTATTATTTAGAGAAATGACTTAAGTTTTAGTACTCCGTATTATTTATTAATGAAAATATTTCTCATCCATATTCCATATACTCCGATCCGTACATATTCAACCGCAATGGTAATTAATAGTGTAATAGCAATAGTAATAATAATGCTCCATCATATATATCGAGTATTGAGTATAGAAATGCATGCATGTGTACGACGTAGTTTGTATAGTATAGACATGCATGCAATGGTAGGTCAGGATATTCATTCATTCATTCATTCATTCCATATATATATCTCTTAGAATTGTCTGGCAGGCAGGAAGGAAGGAAGGAAGGAAGAAAGCACAGTAATATAATTTACTTCTCATTCACTGTTAATTCACACACTCCACCAGGAACGGGGCAGCAGGCTATAATATCTACACACACACATGCATGACCCGTCCTTTTCCATTTCATTTATTCATTCTTATACTCATTCAATGAAAAATGTTAGGGCTACACCAAAGGTGTATCCCATTTATCCCCCACTCCCCTCCATTACCACAAAAAAAAGGCATGAAACTAAAAAAAATTAAATAAATAAAAATAAAATAAAATTAAGTGGTGGAGAGAAGGGTCGGGGACAAATGGGGCCTAGCATTGCTCTCATTCAATTCCTAACTGCATTCAATTTAATTTCCACGTACCGCCACGTGAAGTACGGAGTACTATATATTATTACTGTCCTCCCTGCATGCCCTTACTGCATTAATTCATTAAACTTCCTTATTCCTTCCTCTCCTTCCAATTTTTTTTTTTCATTTAACTTTTTTTAAAATAAATTTTCATCTAACTTTTTTTTTCATTTTCACATTTGTGCGAGTTTTGGGTCCCCGTTAAAAAGATAACGGCCACTTAACGGAATTCGCAATCGTCGATCATTAGCACCAACATCTGAATCTGCGAAGAATCAAAACTCGAGTACACTATTTTATCTTCGAGAATGATGGATAAAACAAATTTATTTATAACTAGTATTGTAACTCGTGTCATGCACAAGCGGAACAAAATTTTGTAATATCCCAATCTTAACATCCCTATCACATCAAGCATATTTTTGAAAAGTCAATACAAATTATTTTTCTCTTAAATTTTAATTTGTAAATGTCAAAATGAGAACATCTTTATGGGGGGAGGGAAGAAGTATTTAATTGGGTCATACAAAAAATGTCGCGCTTATTTTATTTGAGAATTTTCATTCTTTTTGCCTATCTAGAGATTTTTTATTTTTCCATTTTGTACTCCACAATATAACTACACAAATGCATAATGGGCTTTGGTGTGGTCATAATCAAGCCCAAGAGCGTAGCCCACTTCGTAAACCTTTTTCCCCGGCCTCCCTCTCTATATAAAGCCCGCCACTCTTCCACACCACAACGCCATCTCTCTCTGTACCTCTAACTCAATGGAGGAGAATGAAAAGATGACGACGACCCTGCAGAAAGCAATGCTTCTTACACGAGGTATATATTTATTTATCTTTTGGAGATTATTATTATTATTATTATTATTATTATTATTATTATTATTATTATTATTATTATTATTATTATTATTATTATTATTATTATTATTATTATTATTAAGCTGATTTGATTTATTGTTGGGAATCTAAAATGATATGATCGGATCCGATTTGATGACGATGTAGGTAATGGTGGAGCTTTTGAAAAAGAAGAAGACGACTATGACTACTCCGGCATCATGGGAACTGATCGAACTGGCCGTTCCCTGGCCCCTTCCACCCTCAAATTTGATGCGTTTTTGCATTAACTCGGTGCTACCCTGATTGAGCTTTCGAATTTTTTTCTATTTCTCTTTATTTTTATGTTTAAATTTTTCTTGACCTTGTAAGACCTTTTCTTGACCTTGTAAGACCCACCATCTCTTTTTCTGTTTTCATTTCATGTTCGGTGGGTGACATTGTCTCCTTCCAAACGCTGGAATGTCTCTCTCCAAATCGTGTTCTCCTTCCTTGTCTATCCCTCATGAGCTGCTGCGGCAACAAAGTTTTTTGGGTTAGCGATTTGCTTAGCCTCAAGACCTTATTTACGCTTGTTTTAATGATTATTAGCGGTACGTGTATAATAATCAAATTTATCATATATATGGAAATTGTAAAATAAAAGTTTTGATTATATTGTATTACTAGTGTCGTGTATGTAATGAATGCAACGGCTATGGTGATTGCTTAAGGGTTTCTTCTCCCTCGTTTTTACTTTTGCACCACAATCATATAAAGAATTACAAAGTGTTTACTTTTACACTAAATGGACTCTTTTACCATTCCTTCTCTTTATCATTTCAATGTCAAATCTCACTCACCCACCCATTCCTATACTATTTTGGGGTTAATTTGGAGAAAAAAATACTGATTTGAGTCTTCCTTAATTTTGTCTAAAAGGGAATATTGTAATCTAAAAGGGGTATAATTTTTACCATTACTAGTACGAGGTACGTTTTAATTACTCCCTGGGCTCCACCATTCTTTAGTAACATGAAAATTAAGAAATATAATGAGATTCCCATCATTAATTATACGTAGAAATGGGCAATATAAAGTAAACAAAAATTGGACAATACATTCAAATTAAATACATTTAATCAAATAAAGTACTCACTATTTAAGAAAAAATAGTGGACATACAAAAATAAAAGGGAGAAAAAACCCATTACTTTATCGCCAAATTTTATTTCAACGTTGCCCAACCTCATAAGTTTTGTGGTTCACACAATTGAAAAAGACATTTGCTTTGTTGTGGTAATGTGAACAAAGAATGGAGATGGGCAGTTGGCAATGTTGGCAGGGTGTGTTTGGCACTCATAAAAGTCCTTTTCATTCATTAATTTCAAAAATTAAATTTTAACTACTGAATTATATATATATTTTTTAAAACATTATAAAATTAAATATATAGTGTTTTGTAATATAACAACAGAACAAATATATGAAAGTGAAATTACAAAAAAAAAAATATCTTTGAGACTTGGCTCGAAGTTCGATTTTGATAGACCATTAAAAATTAAAATCTCTGATCTGTTAGGCAAGTGAAGAGTGTAGCTCAAATTCTATGTTGGACATTACTCAAATAAACAATTCCTTACTAGATGTGCATTTAAAAAAAATAAAAAATAAAAAAAATCATATCTACAAAAATAATATGTACCCATAGAAGCACGCACTTCATAATCAAAACACTTTGCATAATTTGCTTCTCATCTTGATCAATCTAGTCAAAATCAATTTGCAATCCATAAACAAATAATGGAGTATTTAAATAGTCACAATCTAGTACGTACCCTTAGTTCACGGACCAAATAATATCATCTGGGAGAGATTTTAAACCACAATTTGTGAATTTATTTCATAATCCCTCAATTCTTTTTTAACAAACTATTACAGAGTATATGTTTATATTCATTCATATTTTTTTTTTCAAATTAAATAATAAAATAAAAGATTACTCCATATAAGGATTAACAGAATAAATGGAGTAGTCAGTACAGAGTATTTAAGGAACAAATAAATAATTTCCCTTGTTTAAATAAATAAATAAAAAAATCCTAACACTGGAGAAAGAAAAAAAGGGGAAAAAAAAGAAGAAGAAGAAGAAAAGAAAAAAGAAGAATGAGTGAGTGATATTATTTTCTCCCAACCAGATGCACAAAGTAAGGGAATGGAAGGGTCCGTCCGAGTTGGAAAAGTTAAAAGATACGGATGCATGGCAATAAGTGTTTGATGTGGTCCTCCCCCTTTTGTTCTCTTTCTTTCTTTCTTTCGTTGAATTGGTGGGATGGTTCATCTAAATATTTCACAACAACAATGATGATCCCATTGAAAGAAAGAAAAAAGAAAGAAGAAGAATAATAAAGTTGGCAGGGCAGTCCAGGCCAAAGCCAATAATAATAATATTATTGGCTTTGATTATAATTTTATTTTCTCTCTCTTTTCGATTACTTTTGTTTATTTGTATGTTTTTATTGATTATTTAATAAAATAAAATATTTTTGTCACCTCTTACTTTATACTCCCTCCGTTCTCAAAAACTCTTCCTTTTTCATTTTTTTTACTTCCAACAAAACACTCTCACTTTCTATTAAAAAACCACTTTTACCCTTACCTTTTCATACCCTACCTATCACATCATATTTTTTCTCTAATACTCAATCCATCACATCAAGGGCAAAATTGGAAGTCAACTACAATTTAACACTTCCTTATTTTTACACAAAGTCAAAATAGGAACATTTTTATAGAACGGAGGGAGTAGAATTTTTTAAATATTTTTTTAATACGTAATTTTTATTTCTTAACCAATTTGTAAATAAAATAATTCAAAAAATCGTAAGATTTTACCTCATAATTCTTATTTTGTACGAAGTATAAAAATAGGGACGGAGGGAGTAAAAGATTTCAAATACCACCACTTTTATTGAACTAATATAATTGCACCCCAACAATTGATTACTTGATTTGACACAAAACGTCAGTGTGAGATGAGACTTTAGACTCGTACTGATATTTTGTATCAATGTATTTATTAAAATGTGACTATAACTCGTTAAAGTATATTTTGGGGTACAATCATTGAGGTACACCTATCATGTTTGACTTATACTTCATTGGTTCTGAAATGATATTTTAGTCATTATTCAGAGGGTCAAACTTTAATGAATTTCTTTACATATTTTTTGTCAGTTACTTGATAAAATAATATAGTCATGCCATCTTTTGATGTAGTTTTTAAAGTATATGATTTTTATTTTTAAATTTTAAACCCATAATTAAATAAATTAATTGAAAATAATTTCGGTTAAATCTCGTAAATCAAAATGGAAAGATTATTCTAGAACAGAATGAGTAGTTAATTGGTAGATGGAAAACGAGCTTCTCTCTCATGCATTTGTAAATGAAGGAGTATGGATGCAGATCTAGATCTAGAGACAACGGATCGGGTTCAGTTTGGATAGTACTATATCCGAACTTGATCGGACTTTTAAAACTAGAATCCGAACCCAAAACCCGACTTTTAAACCAAAATCCCGACCCGACTCGAATCCGACATTTAAACCCGAATCTGAACTCGAAATCGTAATTTAACCAATAATCAATTCAACACACCCTAAGAATTTTAAAAAGAATAAATCTGATTTTTTGTCAGTTTTTTTGTGTCTCATTTTTTATATTAAGGAATTATAAAAGAATCCTATAATGCATACTTGATATAATAATACGTTGTCAAGAGATTATACGGAGTGCTCATTATATCCATAAATAATTAAATATGCTATTAAGTTATAAAATATTTGGGTTTGGGTTGGTTCGGGTCGGGTAAAATTATAAACCCACAATCGGCCCGACTGGGTGTCGGGTTCAGTTAAAAAATTTCAGGTCGGGTTCAGATTATTTTATTTTCTGTTCGAATTTATATATTTTAGTGGTCGATCGGATCGCTTAAGATCAGGTTTGGGTAGAATTGTCATCCATCGGATCTCTTAAATCAATGCCATGTGAAATTTTATTGTCACATAAGTTTAGTTAAAATTGAAAAATGATGTTTGTGTTACTCCTCTTCACTTAACTTAGACAAATAGTACCCCTCAGGCCCCCACCCCTTCCCCCCCCCCCACCCCCCAAAAAAAACTTAGGCAGATATTGTAACAACTAGGTTATTAATTTACATTAATAAATTTTCTAAATGGTACTCAACAATTATGTGTTTTCTCAAATCAGTTTCCAAGATGAACTAATTATCGAGATGTTACTCGATAATTGAAAATAATGCTCAATGTAGTCAACTGAATTTACATTAAAATTAATTTTTTTTTTTATAATTCACGATGAAGGGGTCCTGCAATTTGATCAAAAAAGTTAAACTGTGTCAATTTTTTAGGAACGGAGAGAGTATTATATACAAGGTACATTATAAGAATATTAAACAGTTTGACTTGTGTATGAATTGAACTCTTACAAAACACAAAATTAATATTTTAAAACTAGTAAATTAATAAAAGAAAAGTAAAATAAATCACTAGTAAAGAAAAGGTGTGACACATTACACATGGGCCATTTTACAATTTTTTTTAAAATTGATGTGAAGTATATTGAAAAAATTTTCTTTAACATTAGAACTCTATATTTAGATAAGCGGCATCCAATTTAAATTCTTTGGATTTTGAAGGCATGGGATAGAAATCCACAGATGAGATGTTGAGTTAAAAAAAATGAGGCAACAATGTAATGCCTATTTCGTCAAAATTGTTCCAAAATTTTGGAATCTCGTGTGACCAAATGACCGTTCGAGAATACTGCTTACCACTGCGGATGCCCTTACCGTGAGATCATCTCATATTATCATAATCATGGCGGCGAGTGATTCCATTACTCCCCGTACGCACTATGCTCGCGCTATCTCTCTCTCTCTCTCTTTCGTTTTTTAGGCACTAGGGTTTCCGCATTGTGAGCTACGGACTGGCGGCGCAATGTCTCCTGAAGTGCCGCCGTTCTCCAGGGGAGACAAAGTCGAAGTCCTCAACCGCGAGCATTTCTCAATATGGTTCCCCGCGGCTGTGCTCCGGCCGCTTGCGAGGAGGAACGGCGGGGCCGATCAGATCTACGTCGAATTCGAGACGTTGTGTTCCGACGATGATCCCACCAGGCGGCGGAAGGAGTACGTCTGCGCCTCCTCTGTCCGCCCTGCTCCGCCGCGAGAAACGTGCTGCTATTTTAAAGTTGGGGACAGCGCCGATGTTCTCTATGAACAGAGAGGGTGGAGGACTGGGACGGTGGACGAAATTCTGGAGAACTCGATGTACGCCGTGACTCTAGGAGGCGAAAATGAGGCGGCGGAGAGCGTGGCGGCGGAGCAATGGCAATTGCGGGTCCACAGGGATTGGAAAGACGGGTCCTGGGATCCACCGGTTGAACATCAATCTGACCCTTACTCCCATCAGTGCCAACACTCACAGGTACTGTATATACTGCGCATTAATTAACTTCTTCGATGATGAATTGATGACAACTTTGAATGCTCGGCCTCTACTCTCTCTTATTCATTTATTATACACAGTAACTTAGTTACAAGCAATTTAGTCATGCATGGTCTAAATGTGCCCACAAGCACGTGTGTACAGTGTTCATGTCTATGCGTCTGTATCTAGACTATGTTGTCAAATGTCAACCAAGAAGAATAGAATGAAGAAGACCCAGAAGAAAAAAATATATACTCCACATTAGACACTTATTCGATCAATTTACAATACGGGTAGGGTAGCATATAAGAAGGAATACATGGATTTTTTTGTATATGATCCAATATTCCAATTCCAATGAGATATATTGATTGGAGTCAAGCTGTTTTCTGCCTGCAGACTACCTTTTGGAACCAACAAAGACCATATGTTGTTGTGTTGACCCAACATTCTTTTCAAAACTTACAAAGTGCACAATATATTTTCCTCTCATCGGGGGGGGGGGGGGGGGGGGGGGTTGACAGTGGATTGTCACCTCCTGGGTGCTTAGGAGTTAGGAAATAATAATGACTTCGTGTCGAACGGAACACTATAGAGCTCTTAAACTTAAATAGACCGTTGTCATAATATGACACTGGTTGTCATAATATGACACCGTTGTCAAAAAAACTGGACTATAATAATAATACGGAGTGATAATTAGTTTTGCTATTACTATTCCGTGCAGAAGAAATCTGAGGATTCGGTAATGACAGCAAGTGGTATCAAACTCCGGATCAAGTGTAACAGAAGACCCCGAGGTAGGAAGTTCAGCAAGGAAAAGCTTGTGGAGGTTAGGCATAGTGGTGAAGGTTCTGATGTATCTTGGTATGCTGCAGTTATGATGGATGTATTAAGAAACGGGAAACTCTTGGTACAGTATCAGTCCTTAAAGACAGAAAATGGGATTGAACTTCTCGCAGGAGAGGTTGATGCATCATGCGTCAGGCCATTTCCACCTGAAATTGAAAGGGTCAATCCTTTTGACCATCTTGACAAAGTTGATGCTTGGTTTGATAAAGGATGGTGGGAGGGATATGTGTGGGAGGTTTTTGAAGATATGAATTACGTGGTATGTTTAGGGTCCACAAATCAACTCTCAACATTTGCACATTCTAACTTGAGGCCTCACCAAGACTGGATCAATAACAAATGGGTTGCGGCTTCAAAGGTACAGGTATACAAATAATAATATCTTATTAGTTTTGATGCTTCTTACCGGGTATTGTGTCTTATTTGTGTACTCATTATGCATCCTCTTAGTTTGATTTGCCAAGGAGCACAAATGATGTGACAGCAAAGTCAACTGCCGCAAAGTTGAAGATGAAGGGTGATGCAAAGGTGTTAGGTCCTAAGTTCAGTAAGGGAATGATGGTAGAAGCCACAAGCTATGAAGAAGGTTACCATGGTTCTTGGTTCACTGCTCTCATTTTCGACACCATGGAAGAGGAGAACGAGTATGTGTTGCAATATCAGACTCTGAAAACAGATGATGAATCTGAACTCCTAAAGGAAAAAGCAGATGCCTTCAATATTCGCCCTTGCCCCCCCATCATCCAACAGGTTGATCGCTTCAAAATGTTTGAACAAGTTAATGCGTGGTACAATGACGGGTGGTGGGAGGGTCTCATTTCCAAAGTTCTTGAAGGCTTAAAGTATGTGGTGTATTTCTGGAACACAAATGAAGAAATAGAGTTTGAACATTATGGTATTAGGCCTCATCAAGAGTGGATTGATGGAAAATGGAAAATTGCTTTCAATGTATGTGATGACCTCATTCCCTTTCATGTACTTCACCTTGCAGTGTCTTGCTTATTATTACCATTATGATGTATTATTAATTTCTTTCTTGAAGTGCAGGAGTCCAACAAACTACCCAATCCCAACCTTGGGTTAATGAAGAGATGCAGCACCATGATTGGCTCAGGAACGCGTTTTTGCAATGGAGAGAAGGTGGAGGTTATAGTTGGGGACGAAAATCAGCTTGGACAAACTTGGTATTATCCGGCTTTGATTTTGAGGCCAATAGGCAATGCCAAGTACTTGGTAGAGTTCAGGACGCTTAAATATGATCATGCAACCGAACTGTTGATTCACGTAGCAGATGCTTTGTGTATAAGGCCTTCCCCTCTACTGCAAAGAACTGACCGATACAGAGCTCTTGATGACGTTGATGCTTGGTTCATTAATGGTTGGCGGGTTGGTCGAGTATGCAAAGTTCTTGAGGGTGGGCGGTACAATGTATATTTTGAGACTACAAATGAGATATTAGAATTTCGGCATAATGGATTGCGGCCTCATCAGGATTGGATAAATAGCACATGGGTGAATCCTAAACAACGGGTACGTTTTCCCCCTTAAAGAAACAAGTAAATTTCATGGCTCCTTATCTTCCTATTTGAGTGTGAAGCACTTCCCTTGGTTGTGAGGTTATACATTGTTTGATTTCTTACAGAGTCAAGGATATTAACTGTGAAATGTGAATGAATGTGTGAGATTGTATATACGTTCTTGATGTAGGTGCCTTAGGGACAAGACCTCCGATCCATTCCCACATTGGATTCATTCAATTGATCGAATACCCTTAGTAGTTGATGTTTATCTTGCTACGAAAGTAGTAATGCTGTATGCGTAAATACTGCTTCTTGAAGCTTTTCCGGATGTTGTTTTGCAGGAGTAGCAAGGCACCACCAACATCACCCAATGTTCATTATAGGTGCGAGTATTAGGTAAACGCGGCGGTTCGTGTCCATTCCCACTATGCACAGCTCTGACTTTGAAAATAGGATTAGATGAAAGCGGATTGAAGACGCGATCACTTGTCTTCTTTCACACCATGGATATATTATTAGTTTATTAATCAACGTAAATTGGGAGAGGTTAGGAAGAACTCTCACTCTGATCTTTCATTAATGTTTTGATGATCCGTCAAAAATACTCCCTTACCGGGAAAGGTTTGATATGACATATATGACATGTGATCCATAAAATGTTACCCCGTATTAACTTATGATGATGGTATTAAGGTTCAAATTTAATATTTAGTACATAGAATGCTGATACGCCAACTTGTAGGGAGTGTTAATGACGGGTCTCTCTCTTTCTATATAGTTGGATCAAATTGAAAGCCTTGTTTGAGGTTGAGCTAAGACTCTTTCTTTTAAAGACTAGTAAATCCTATTGGACTTTCTTCAGATTTGAAGTGCTGGTCCAGAAATGAAGTGACCGGGTGCAAGAGCAGTGTCTTGGTCCCTGGATATTCATTTTAAAGTGAATTTGAAATGATATTTTTGAAAAGTTTAAATAAGTATTTAAATAATCAGTAAGTCTAAAATGACACCAGTGCTACTCGTGTCATTTGCTTACATCAGTTTGTTTGGAGTACCCACGGTGTCCCGTTTGTAAAAATGGCGGTTTCTACCCCCCTAACCCTCCCTCTAAACCCCCAGCCCCCCTCCCTACCCTGGCAGTACACTGCATAGGGAGGAGGGTTGGGGTGGGGGGTTTAGGGGGAGGGTTAGGGGGGGGTAGGAACTGCATTTTTACAAACGGGGCACCGTAGATACCTCAAATGAACTGGTGTAAGCAACTGGTGTATAAGTAACTGGTGTCATTTTAGACGCTCTCATAAATAATTAATAAGAAAATCTCAAAAAATATTTCTTACGGAGTATATGCTTTCACATTTTATTATTGTAATTTTAAAATTTTTTCTCTTAGGTTCTATTATTTTACTTAAGTATTTCAGTTTCAAATTCTATACTTTTAATTTTAAGGACTTCACTTTAAAGTTTTTTTCTTTTAATTTTTAAATATTTATTGTTTCCAGCTTTTTTGCTTGTAGTTTTTTTATTGGAAGCAAATGACTTTGCTTAGCTATGTGCTTTAATTGATTATTTGATACGATAAATTATCATTGTCATTTTCTTTTGTAGGATTACTCTCGTGGTTGTTTAATTAATACGTTAGAAATAATTTTTATTTTTATACTAATTTATAAATAAAATAAATTGAAATTACATGGAATTTTGCATGTGTTTTTCAGAGGGTAATTAAAATGATTTTAAATTATTACAACGTAAAATTTTAAATACACAAATGAAAATTTTGTGTATATTGTGATTCTTGCATTCAACAATTGATTACTACTCGTATATTATTGTTCTGATTTTTTGATAAATTTTATTTATTTGAGTTTTTTTATTTATTGTTTGATAAAATAAAATAGTTCTATTAGTCTAGGTTTTGCCGAACTTTTTAACATATTTTTTTAATATGTAAATTGTACCGGAAATAAAAGTTTAAATTTGTTCAATTCATTTTATTTTTTAATGTTGAAATTATACAAAATATTTTTTAATCTCCATATGAATTTGTAAATAAAAAGAAATATTTTTTTTTTGTGGGGAGTACTTTAATTAAATCCTCCGAGGTAATGTAATGGGAATTGATAATGGTGTCGGGAAGGACGATTTTGTGTTCTAGGGAGGAATTAAGAAGGAGAGTTGCTCGACTGATTGGCGTGGAATGGTGTTGATTTCTTCCAACCTCCTCCCCCATGCCCATCCATTGAAACGAAAACCTCCCAACCCCCCCGATTGCTGGCTGATTCCTCTTCTCTCTGCCCTATCACGCACTTCCATTTCCTCCATCAAATCCCATTCTTCAATCCTCTCCCCAGTTGGATTATTTCTCCTTCTTGAAAGAAAGAAATATGAATGAAGATGTGCTTGTCCCGGAGGAAGTCCTGATCCAGATCCTCGCCCGATTGCCCGTCAGATCACTTGTCAGAGCCAGATGCGTTTGCAAGCTCTGGCTCGCTCTCATCCGCGACACATACTTCTTTCGCCTCTACAGCGATGTGTCTCTTCGGAATCCCCTGGTTTTGCTCGACGCCGGCGGATTGTTCTGCGTTGACCGTCGGAGGGGCGTGTCCGAATTGTCTCTGGATTTCTTGGGAGACAGAGTTAAAGTTAGGGCTTCCTGCAATGGCCTCCTGTGCTGTTCCAGCATTCCAGACCGAGGCGTCTACTACGTCTGTAACCCCATGACCCGGGAATTCAAGCTCCTTCCCAAGACCAGCAGAGAAAGACACGCCACCAGGTTCTCCCCGGATGGGGAGGCCACCCTTGTTGCCTTGGCTTGTGACATGCCGACCCTCCACTTTCGTGTCGTGTTGGCCGGCTACCACAGGCCCCGGAGGGACTTTGTGTGTTCGGTTTACGATTCCCGGTCCAACAAGTGGACGAAATCCGTGTCGTTTCAGGACCACCAGTTCACACACATGAACAAGAACCAGCCCGTTTTTGTCAACGGGGCACTGCACTGGTTGACGGACGCGGGTTCCTGCGTGCTGGTCCTGGATTTGAGTGTTGGGGAGTGGAGGCAGATCCATCTCCCCCGTGACGTGGGCTGCAGGGCTGGAACCCGGGGCTATTTGCTGGAGTTGGAGGGGCGTTTGTCTGTGGTACGGATATCAGAGGCTTGGATGGTGGTTTGGGCCATGAGGAGCTGCTGCGGGGGTGGCGGAGAAGAAGAAGAAGAAGAAGGATGGGATATGGTGGATAGGGTGAGCGTGAGGTGCATAAAAGGGATGGTACCGGGGGTGTTCCCGATAAGCCAGTCGGGGGAATGCGTGCTGCTTGCCACACACAATCAGGTTCTGGCATACCATAGGAAGAGCAGGGTGTGGAAGGAGGTGTATTCTGTGAGGAACACCCTGCCCTTGTGGTTTTCTGCATATTCATTTCGGAGCACCATTTTCCCATGCCATAATTCATGAGGACGACGACGATGATCTGCTTAGTTCTCCAATCTCCACTAGTGGGAATTGGGAAGGAAATATTATATTGTTTGGTGGCAGTCAAGGAGAAACTATGGCCTAGCAGTTTGGATTGTTCTTTTTATGGTTTTGGCTAAACTCATGTGTTACTACGTACATGTTTAATTAGTACTTCTGGTACGAGCTAAACTTTTTTTTGCTAGGTTTTCCATGCCATTAATGATGGATGCTTTTGAAGTTGGCATTTGATCATATTGGATTGAATCAAATTGCTTGCTTGTGGTGTTGGTTTAGTTGCTTGTTTATACTTTCTTTATACTGTGGTGTTCGATCTTATGCTTCATTCACAAATGGATCCAAGTGGTTTTCTGGCTGTTTCTTTCATTCGTTGCTACTCATCTCAAGTTAGCTTGAACGGATTATTTTCAAGAATAATCCCAAAATTTGATGTTTCCCAAAAAAGAAAAAATGACCCCAAGTTTCTTTTGGTCTTCCACGAACGATTCGCATTCTAGAGCCGTCAATGTTAAAAATCTTATTTTTTGCGTGGTTTATATTTTCATTTTTAAATCAACAGTGATAACACAATTTCACATTTTCTAATGACAATGTCAAGTAACTTTGGAATTTTCATTTTAGAATAGAGTATAGAGCAATGCTAGGGGTACACCAAAAGGTGTACCCCAAATGTATACCACCCCTTCTCCACCACACATTTTTATTTGATTTTTGTAGAAATTAAGAGAGAAAATATTTCTGTATATTGAATTGGTTTGTGCTTACAAAGGTCTAACTCCCTTTATATAGGAAGAGAGTAAAGCATTTAATTAACGTTTATTCCTACCATATTTCTATTCCTACTATAACAAGAACTAAGCACACTAGGAAAGATACTAAACCGAATCCCAAAGGGATTCAGTTTCCTTCTTTGATCTGGCTTCCTTCTTCTGTCGCCAACACCCCCCCTCAAGCTGGAGCATGGGAGTTCAACATGCCCAGCTTGGACATCAAAAGATTGAACAAAGCAACAAAGCTTGAGGAAGCCGCTGCCATCGTTGTCCAAGTGTCATCTAGACACTTCAGTTTTTTTTCTTCAACGGAAACGCTAAGCTTTTCGAATCCGCCGAATAATCAGTCGAGTAAAGGAACGCCATTCTTTTCGAACCTTCACCGTATTCGAACAAACAGGGGGAACGCCATTCTTTTCGAACACCCTGAACGCCGACTTTTTTTTTATTGCCTGCTAAGGAAAGAGTTGCATGTTTCTGTAAAACAACCCTTCTCGGACAACTTCTTCAAGATTGATGGTTGGGCGGGATTCCTCGACAACAATGTTTTTCGTTGAAGGAGTTCATGATATTCTTTATTGAGGGAGAACAATCAAAGAAAATAAAAAATTATAATATCCCGCCGGTAGGCATTGAATTGTGTATGCCCACCGGCAGGAGAAGAAGCGTGTTTGAGGTCTCAAGAATTCAAAACTTGCTTTGATACCATGTAGAAATTAAGAGAGAAAATATTTCTGTATATTGAATTGGCTTGTGCTTACAAAGGTCTAACTCCCTTTATATAGGAAGAGAGTAAAGCATTTAAGTAACTTTTATTCCTACCATATTTCTATTCCTACTATAACAAGAACTAAGCACACTAGGAAAGATACTAAACCGAATCCCAAAGGGATTCAGTTTCCTTCTTTGATCTGGCTTCCTTCTTCTGTCGCCAACAATTTTTATTTACTTATTTTTTTTAAATTTTTTTGCCTTTTTTAGTGGACAAGGAGGGGGTGGGACACATATGGAGTACACCAACTACCTTCTTCTAGAGTATAACACAAGTACATGAAAAATTAAAGAGTATCAGAGTACTTGATAAAGTCCTCAAGTACTCAGTAATTCATCCTCTTATATTACGGGGGAAGGAGCACCCATGAGTACTATACTCCTGTCAGTAGGGGTGGACACGGTACCGTGACCGGAAACGGTACCGCCGGTACCGGTACCGTTACCGTCGGCCGGGACGGTCCACCGGTTCCGGGAACCGGTACCGGTACCGCCCACTCCGGTACCGGTTTCGGTGCCCATTTTTCGGTACCGGCACCGGCGGTACCGGTTCCGGTACCGTAATTAATTTTTTTTTTTTTTATTTTTTTATTTCATTCTTTCCTTTATCAATTTCATTTATAGAGTTTTTTATTTCATCCTTTCTTTTAACAATTACACATTTACAATTCTACACTTTAAAAATTTAATAAAAAAGCAAAAAAAAAAAGAAATTATGGATGGCCGAAACGGTACCAGAACCGGAACCGGAACCGCCGGTACCGGAACCGGAACCGGTACCGTTCGATCCGGTACCGGTACCGGTACTAAGGGGTGGCGGTACCGGAACCGGCGGTTCCGGAACCGGAACCGGCAGTTCCGGAACCGGAACCGTCCCGGAACCGTACCGTGTCCATCCCTACCTATCAGTCCTGCATTGTAATCTCATCTCTGCCTCCAAAAGTACTAATAAACTACATAATCACGGGCAGTATTTAATAACAAGTATGATAGAATTTTTTTAAAATTTAAAATGAATTGAACAATTAAATGTAGTTAAAATTAGTATTCCACTAAAATTAAAACTATTACTCCGTACATAATGTAAAACCAGGAAAATTAAATACGCCAATTCAAATCAAAAAATAAAATACCAACAAAACGTTGCTTTGTTTTGTAAAGTCTTGTGGAACATTGCCAACAAAAAAGACTCTCTATGGGTTCGTTGGATCCACAACATCTACCTTAATGGGAGGAGTGTTTGGACTTGGATCCCTAAGAAGAGGGATTCTTGTCTATTCAAGAGGTTGGCCGAGATTAGAGACCTCCTCGTTGTTAAGATTGGTAATCCCCTTTCAATTGAAGATGCTTTGAAACCTTTCTGCTTCAACAATAAGCTTCTTTCCGAGAAAATCTATGAAGTTCATCTGGCAACCGTTTATTCCACCAAAATGCTCTTTCACCTTGTGGTTGGCGTTCAGAAACAGACTACCCACAAAGGTTAATCTTGGATTCCTTGATGTTGGAATCTCAAGAGTATGTTTCCTTTGTGGAGTCGAGTTAGAAACTATCAACCATTTGTTCTTCAGCTGCTCGGTGACTAAGCATGTATGGGGTCTGATTCGTTCTTGGATGGAGATTGAGGCACACCTTACCAACCTCATACGAGCTGTCCGGTGGTTGCGGTCAAACAAGAGAGGTGCCCTTCCCAAGAGGAGGGCGATGAAGCTTGCATTTGCCTGCACCGTCTTTATGCTTTGGAAGTCTCGGAATGAGGTTTGTTTTGATCATAAGCCTCTTGATATTACGACTCTTATTTGTAAAATTAAAGTTATGGTTTATACAATTCTTGGGCGTCTTTGGCCATATGTTTGCATTGACTTTTAGTCTGATTTGTCCACTTTTGGTGTAATTCTACCAGGGCTTGCGTGCCTTTGACTCAGATTGGGCATGCGTGCCTTTGATTCTGTTTTGGCCTGCGTGCCTATGTTCCTCTTTGGTTTATCTTATGGGGAGTGTCTACCCCTTGTTCGCGGGTATGCCCGTTGTATTTGTACATTATTCTTTTTAATATTATTTACCCGTTACCGGAAAAAATAAAATACCAAAAAAAATTAAATACAAAAAATTAAACATAATGTGAAGGTTTGAATGAATAAAAATGATGGAAGGTTGGGTGAATACAAATGGCGAAGGGAAGGATTTGTGGGATTTATGCATGATAAATGACGTGTAATAAATTCAGTTATCACTCCTAAATTGATATTTTAACGGTCAAATGTTTACGATAAAGTTCTGCCATGATTTATAATTTGGCATCCTACCCACATGGGTAGGGGTGAGTTTGTAGTGTGGTTTGAAATCCACGAAGCTTATCCATGCATATGTTGCTTCCTCTCTTTTATGCCCTCATATTTTTAAAAATACCACCGGGATCTTTATTTTTTTTTTTCAAAAAAATTATGAGGA
This sequence comes from Cuscuta australis, assembly GCA_003260385.1. NCBI lineage: Eukaryota > Viridiplantae > Streptophyta > Magnoliopsida > Solanales > Convolvulaceae > Cuscuta > Cuscuta australis. The sequence goes on along the minus strand of NQVE01000115.1, from coordinate 2,239,753 downwards.
TTTTTTTTATCATTAATGTCTGAAATTTTAACGAATATGATGTTAGAATAAATTAAAAACGCTGTATTCCTCAATTTATCCTTATTTACATGGTATGTCTTATGTTGTGACTACCATATGGTTTTAACTTTTTATTTTTTCTATTTATTGTAGAAATTAATAAGAGGAAAAATATTTTGTATATTGAATTGACTTGTGAATACAAAGGTCTAACCCTCTTTATATAGGAAGAGAGTAAAGCATATAAGTAAACTTTTATTCCTACCATATTTCTATTCCTACTATAACAAGAACTAAGCAAACTAGGAAAGATACTAAGGGATTCAGGTTCCTTCTTTGATCCGGCTTCCTTCTTTTGTCGCCAACACCCCCCCTCAAGCTGGAGCATAGGAGTTCAACATGCCCAGCTTGGACATCAAAAGATTGAACAAAGCAACAAAGCTTGAGGAAGCCGCTGCCATCGTTGTCCAAGTGTCATATAGACACTTCAATTTTTTCTTCAACGGAGACGCCAAGCTTTTCGAATCCGCCGAATAATCAGTCGAGTAAAAGAACGCCATTCTTTTCGAACCTTCACCGTATTCGAACAAACAGGGGGAACACCATTCTTTTCGAACACCCTGAACGCTGACTTTTTTTTTAAGTAAGAGGAAAAATATTTTGTATATTGAATTGACTTGTGAATACAAAGGTTTAACCCTCTTTATATAGGAAGAGAGTAAAGCATATAAGTAAACTTTTATTCCTACCATATTTCTATTCCTACTATAACAAGAACTAAGCAAACTAGAAAAGATACTAAACCGAATCCCAAAGGGATTCAGGTTCCTTCTTTGATCCGGCTTCCTTCTTTTGTCGCCAACATTTATAATTAACTAAAAAATAAACACTTTTTGTGTATTTATTTTTGTTTGTCAATCGCAAGTGGGGAAAATAAAACATAAAATTAGAAATGAGATGATAGTTATAATCCAAACAGACTATGTGAATAAAGATAAGATATGAAATACCACATGTCCTTTAATTTATCTAATAAATTGTTCGTCAAATCTTACTTGTTAGTTTTGAAAAGTACCCTCGAAATTGATCTTTTATAACATGATGAGATGATCTACATTTAGTTTTCAAATAGCAAATATTACGTATGTGATTGTTTTTATAGTTAGTTTTGTACAAATAATCTCTTTTGACCTTCTGTCACATTAATGTTAAATTGATGGCTAAAAATAGTTTTACAATGACCATATCTCTTGCTTGCTTTAGCTAATGTCAGATGTCAGTGATGACGTGTCGTTTGTCCAATCACTGTTTAGTACAATCATAATCTACAAATGTCACTTTGATCAAAATTCTAGTCCACAATCATAGCTATTATTGTTGTATTGTACTTAGGAAAAGATAAAAAGATTACTACATAAAGATACTTATAAAAAAGACTAAAATGGTAACATCTCATAATAAAAAACTGAATATGTAAAATTTTATCTTTATGTTATAAAGGTTCAATGGTAATTTTTTTTGGCTTGGCCAGAATAAAAGTGTTAGATAATAATACTAATATTACTTCTGGTAGTATTGGTTATGGTAGTGTTTCATTATTAGTCAGCTTCCTAATCTTATTTGTAACATATGTTGTATTTTAGTTAGTCTCTATTCTCTATTCCTAGTTGTGTCAGGAATCTCTTCTATATATACTTTATCATGTACTTCATAATTCAAGGGAGCAATATTATTATTCCAATATTTCAATAAAAAAAAGGAAATGGAGTGATTAAAAACCAAGAATAAATATTTTGATAAAAAAAAAAACCAAGAATAAAGAACTTGTCCAAGAATAAAAACAGTCTTTATTAGGCTCCTTTGTGCGACGTTTCTCTTCATCGTCTACCTTCTATTTTCCCTTAGAGACTCCGTCGTTTTAAGCAAGGGTTCTGAGTTCTGACTCGACTCCAGAATAAATAGCGACCCGACTCACTCCGTTCGATTCTGCGGGAGGGGTTTCAGCAATTCAATTCCGCCATTGCTGTAAGCTGTGTGTCGAGTAAGCTTTAACGGGCACGGTGAGACCTCTTTGGATTGCAATTACTTCACTCCTGTTTCCAATAGCTTTATCCATGCGTCTCAATTTTCTGGTCAATCGGCCTTGTTTTTTTTTAAAGTAACTGCAGCGGAAGAGATCGTATTTGAGTCTGTGTTACAATTTCGATTCACCTTTTCGTTTTAGTATCTTTGAGGTGTTAATTCACGTATTGTTGACGGAAACTTCAAGTCAGTTATGTTTTCCCTCCCAAAATCCCCTTCCCCATCCCGTTTTAGTACTCTCCCTCGTCGTGGTGATACTTAGGAAATCACTTCTTTTGAGAAATCTTTCTCTGGGGTTCTTGCGGTATCTCACCAATACATGCTTTGAACATGCACAATTAAAGTGAAACTAGTTAAGAAACATAAGATCCTTTTGCATTTTTTTGCCAGCAAAAGCTGCTTTAATTATGCACTAACTCAATAGTAATCAAGGTGTCTTGTCTTCTTCATTAGAGATTAGGATGATCTTACATTTGTAGTTACAAAAATAATAATCTACACCTTCCTTATTTTCAATGGCGGACATTGATAAACTTATTCGCAATGCGCGAAGGGTTTAAATGGATCATTTTGGTTGGTTGGAAAATTAGTTGACTATATGATTTGGTGGATTATTTTGATGCCCCTTGTTGCTTTGTATATATGATGTGAAATTGTCAATTACATTTACTGCTTTTGTTTACCAGAACCATCTGTATACTTTGTGTCTGCTTTTATACGTACATTTTTATGTGATAATTTTTGAGTTGAATTTGGGTGTTTTATGCTATCAGGCATGTGTGATCAAATCCCATCACTGCAAATTATGAAAATGACATCAGACCCAAATGTTTGCAAATAGCACATAACTCATGGCTCGCAAAGGAAGCCTACAGAAGCATGGGTTTGATAGTAATTTAGGAAACTCAAGAAAAGAACCTTTTGATTCTGGTTCAGCACATCCATATAAAAAGCAAGGCAGTAATGTGAGTGAGCCAAATGTTGCCAATGGGGAAAAACATTTGAACTGCAATGTGCCAAGGGTGTCTTTAAATCAGGAACTGAATAGTTCCTCTCACCCCGAAGCAAGGACGAAGAGCAAACAGAAACACAGAAAATCGCTAAAAAATGAGAAGCGAGATGCAGTTGTGTCAAAAGATACTGAGAATGCAGAAGTTGTAGGAGAGTGGGATAGTCATCCTCATAAAGGAGAAGCTTCTGAGTCGAGAGAAGCAAAAGAAATACCTTCCCACAATGATCATGGCTCCGAGGAATCCGATGACCCAAAGAGCAGACACAGTCCCTCATTGGAAAGAACTGCTACTCGAGAAACTTATGAGTATTCGTTTGTAGTTATTTTTAGGTATTTGGGGACCATAGGGGTGTCAGTGTCAAAGTCATGTATTGAATGGATAGAGAGGAGGAAACCATGGATTAGACGTCTGAAGAGCATTGCATCAAATGCTAGTTGGTATGCTCGGAAGAAGGTTGAACAAGCATATCCTGTTGCTTTGAATTGGATTGTGAATTTTGGAAAAGTATTGCTTTTGTTGTCAATGATTTGGTTTGACTGCTGCCTTAGAGGGATGGGCTCTTTCCTATGCATGGGGACAGCTTCACTTCTTTCAATCATGTGGTGGGGTGTTCTCTCTTTGATTGCAGTTAGCAGATTCAAGTTCCTACTGATTCTGGTAAGTGACCACTTTTTTTCCCCGTGGAATAGGAGATGGATATTGTCTTAGATCTGGACTCTAGATTTTGAATACACATAATTTTCTTTAGATGCTTTGCGTAAAGGTTGGTGTGAGTTGTACTTCATAAATACCTCACTCTTTACCTTGTATCAGCTTCAACAATGTGGTTGTTTGTCTATCTAATACTGGCATTGTGGTTGCTTTTATTTTTCCTTTGTTCATGTGTTCCCATTCTTATCCAGGCAGGTGTCTCTACATTTGGACTATTTTTTGGTCTCGAAATTGCAATTCTTACAGTATTTGTTATTGGGGTTGCTTTCTTGTGGATCTACACACAAATTTTTGTAGCAATTCCTGTCATCTTGGGTGGAGGTGATTTTTCAGCTCAGCTTCATAAGTATTGTTGATCTTATATTTTTCCCAATTAAGATTTGTAATTTTCATGATACAGTGATTCTCTCCAGTTTGAAACACGGCCGCATTGCAATGCTCATTTTGACCTTGTATTCTGTCTACTGTGGACGGACATATGTCGGATGGCTTGGTTTAGTATTGGGTTTAAACTTGTCCTTTATTTCAAGTGATGTTCTGGTATTCTTCTTGAAGAACAATTTAAATGAACAAAGTTCTGACAGCTCTCCAGAACAAACAGCCGGAGTGTCTGCTGATGTTGGTGGGGGAGGAGGAATACCTTCCACAAGTGTGCCCAACTTGGAAATGACATCTGAAAGTGAGGTTGTTAGATTGTTGAACTGTGCAGATCACTACTCAGCTTTGGGTTTATCCAGGTTTCAGGATGTAGATATTTCGACCCTCAAGCGGGAGTACAGAAAAAAGGTTAACACACAGAGAGTTCACTACTTTTTAAAAGTTAAAATCTGCACCAAATTGAGAGTTTCACCAACCATTATCTGTTAATTTTTTTGCATTCAGGCAATGTTGGTTCATCCAGATAAAAATATGGGCAATGAAAGGGCTGCAGATGCTTTCAAGAAACTCCAAAATGCGTATGAAGTATAAATTGCATTCCATTTTTTAATTGGTCTTCTGTCATATGCAGTTATGCACATGGTGTATGTAAGTATTGTTATTTAAAATTATTTTTTGTATTAACTTTCCAGGTTTTGCTCGATTCTTTCAAGCGAAAAACGTATGATGATGAATTGAGGAGTGAAGAACTGATGAATTACTTACATAGCTTCCGAAATACTCCTCAAAAGGTCTAATTATCGGATTTGGTTTATATGAAACTGAATACAGAGTAGTTTTTATTCTCCAGTATAAACTTTATTTTAGCAGCATGCAATTGCCTACTACTGCTGAAGTCCATTATGCAATATTGCATTGTGCACCCTACACTTTACATGAAAAATGCACAGTATTCTTTTTCCAAGCTCTGTTTTTCTCAATATGTTGCTACAACTTCAGAATCGAGGCCGCAAGTTTATGCATGCAGAAGGTGTTGGTGTAGATATTCATGCAGAGTCTAAACGGATTCCCTGCAAGTGCGGCAAGTTTCATCTCTGGATTTGCACTGACAGAGCAAAAAACAAAGCACGATGGTGTCAGGTTTCTTTTTTACTTCTTCCCAATGTGATTCCACATTTTTCTAAACCAAAAGAAAAAAAAGGGAAAAAGAAAGAGGAGAGTATATGCTGAGAGTTGTATTGCCATCTTCTCATCCTCATATTCAAAACTGGAATATACATATATCTTTATGACTCAACAGTAAACTTTAATGACTCTTACTCTTCCCATAGGAATGTGAGGAGTTCCACCCGGCTAGAGATGGAGAAGGATGGGTTGAACAGACTTCACACCCATTCCTATATGGACTATTGATGAAGGTTTGTAATGCACATAGCCACATTAGAGTAGTTGGGTAGACCTTTAGGCCTTAGTATGTATTTTTTGTTGTTTTTTTTCTAAAACCTTTGTGCATGTGTTTTTGGTGTGTTCTATGTTTTGGGTGTTGTGGCCAGTGTCGATATGTATTCTACTGTGTCTATTGTGTTTGTGCTTTTGGGTCTCTTCGAAATAGTCTCTCTACTTCCAAGTACGAGTAAGTTTTGTGTACACAAACGCTCATAGATCCTACTTTTATGGGGTTAAAATGGCTTGTTTTGTTGTTGGCTGAGCAGGTGGAGACTCCTTGTGCATATGTTTGTGTGGACCGCAAGATTTATGATGCAAGTGAATGGTATAGCTGCCAGGTAGAGTCCCTCACTTTTTTTTTTTTTCACATTTTCAAGAAAAGAGCCATATGTTTAACCAACCCCCTCCCTGTAAACGTTTTGGGGGCAGGGAATGAGATGTACGGCCAACAGTCACAAACCAAGTTTCCATGTGAACCCAAGCGTGATATTAAAGAGTAGCAATGAGAGAAGGAGCAGCAGCAGCAGCTCGGCTCGGATGCCGAACATGGAAGAGGCTGCCACCATGACTGAAGAGGAATTTATGGAGTGGGTGAGGAGCGCCGTGCAAGCTGGCCTGTTTAACACCGGCGGCAGCTCATCAGAGGCGGCTCCTCCTCCTCCGGCAACAGCCGAGACTGGGAAGGGAAGTGGCGGTGCAGCGGGTGGGAACAAGAAAAAGAAGAAAGGGAAAAGGCAATGGTGAGTTTGCAAGCAGTCTCAGGAGAAAGAAGCCCAGAGGACATTTTAACATCTTCATTCCCACAAAACAATACGTAGACACACAATATGAGGTGCAAGAAGCAATGTGCTCATACTTCATAGTGGATTGCCCCTGTAAATGTTTCTTTCTAGATAAAGCTCTGCTTTTTACAGCTGCCGAAACTATTTTTATTTTATTTACTCGCACTGTATTTATTTACTCTCTATATTTTACGGACTAGTATTATTGTGAATCACTCTTATATGCAATATAGTAGTAGACTAGTTGTAGTAGTAGTAGTAGCAACAACAACAACAATAATAATATTAATAACAACAACAACAACAATAATAAGACTCGTAATAAATTACATGGTATGGGAGTCCTATGACGAAGAGGACAAGTATTCGAAATTTAGCGCGGCTTTTAGTTGAATTACTCCGTATAAGGAGTAGGTATTTTCTCATTTTAGATCTACCTAGTTTTCATAGACCCATTCCCTTAACTTTTGGATCTACCTTGTCTTTGGGATTATTTAAAGGGATATGCTAGGGGTACACCCCACACCAAAGGTGTACCCCAAATGTACACCACTTGTCTCTACACCATTCATTTTATTTTCTTTTAATTTTTTATTTTTTTTTGAAATTTTCTTGCCTTTTTGTGTGACGATGGAGGGGGTGAAGGATGTTTGGGGTACACTTTTGGTGTACCCCTACCCTAGCATTTTCCTTATTTAAAATCTCTCCTGTGTTAGTGGGATACTCAACAATTTTTTTACGTAAGATCTAACCGAATCAAATTTTATTTAACATCCATTTGGTTTTCGATTTTGGTATAAATTGAACTCTGTTCTACACATTGTTATTGTTTCATCGAGTTAGCATTGTTACAACTCCTTAATGCTTATAACATTTTATTTTTAAAAATCGAAAAAACTGAAAAAATAAATTAAAAATAAAATGAACATCACATAAAACCAAATGAATAACTAAATACTTACAAACTTCTTGGTTCAAAATCGAACTCACTATCCCTTTTGTCTTTGATTTGGATAAAAATTGAAGTGTCTTACACTCGTACTACACTACTACTTAGAAGGGGAGAGTATCTTTTTGTTTAAAAGAAAAAAAAGCCGAAACCCATATTCCATGTCACAAAAGTTTTAAATTTGGATTATGCCATGTGTACCCCAAGTTTTGTACCCCAATTTGTACCCCGCAGTTTTGCACCAAAGTGTTGGTGTAAAACTAATTTTTGTTAAACGCACCAACATTTGTGTCCGTGTGAATTTTTATTAATGCACCAACACTTGTGTCGGTGTAAACCATCGAAATGTTTGTGCAAACCTGTGGTGTACAAATGGGGTATATTTTTTGGTGTAAGTGTAGAGTGGTCCTTTAAATTTTTATGCGACAACGTTGGTCTGGGACCTTCCTGAATGTTCTAAAAATCCCCCATTATCTTCATCTTCATCGTCTCTTCTTCAACCGCCCGCCGCCGTGAGAAACCCATTCTAAGCAATAATAGATGATGGATACCTTTCTCCTCACAGCTGCTTCTGCTTCTTCTTCGGAAGTTGGGAGTTTGGTACTCTGCTCTCAAAACCGCAACTTTCGCTCCAAATCTGCAAAATTCCAGCTCTGCCCCTCCTCTTCTTCAACATCTTCTTCTTATTTTCCCCTTCCATTTTCATCTGGAAAGTTGAGATTCTCGTCTCTCATAGTAGCTTCTTCCATCAATGACAATAAGAAGAAGAATAAGAACAAATCAGACAGCCATAGTTTCTTTCCACGACCAGATGAAATCACTTTCCCTGAAGCCGTCCTCCTCAAAGAGGTAATTGTGTTTATTATCCTTTTTAAACTTGTATTTTTGAAAGTTACGCCGATTGGTATGCGTGTACAAAATCTGGTGAAGGCTGGAAACTCAATGGTGGACTATAAACTGGGTTGTATAGATAGACCATATTGGATTGGAAAGTTGAAGGACTAGAAAATTCCTTTTCTTTTTTTAATTCCTTCCCATTATATGATATGACCAAAAAAACAGGGGAGATAAAAACGTAAAGCTAAAAAACAAGCAATGTCCAGTATTGCCCCTTCCGTTAATCAATATCCAACATTTCTGCCTTGACTGCCCAACAATGTCCACCAGCCATCTAGCTTCAATGCCCATTGCCTTCACTGCCTTCATTGACGATTGCCTCAATGGAATCTGGCAATGGAGGCAGAGACGAATGGATTGGATGGCCGTGGGTGATGACAAATAGCTTCACCGACAATGAAGAATAATAATAACAATGTGTAGGCCACCAGCATCAGGTTTCCAACAAATCTCATGGAGATCAGCTTCCTACCACATAATATGTCTCCCTGAGAAAATACCTAGTTTAGTTAGGTGAATTTGTGAATAACAAAATTTCAACTAATACCATGCAATGTTCATCCTTCAGATAATCAAGAGTAGATATTATGGAGTCTTTGTGGACAATGTGTCTGGAAGGAAGAGAATGGTGTGCTGATGATTATGGGTCTATTAATTGGTTATACGGGCATTATAGTCATATAAATTTAGTTAGTTGTTCATCATGAATCGTATTCTTTTAATAATACTAAATAGAAACTACTCTGAGAATAACATTAGAGTAGTCATTTTTAGTGAAGGTGATGAAATCTCAATCATCTTTAGGACATTTATTTCATATTCGATGGTGTTGATTGGATACTTGCAAGTTTCATAGCTGGTTTGAGATTGGTTCAGTTGCACAGAGCACTGTTTACCTCTTTTTATCTCATATGCTAAGGGATTAACATTTTCTTTAACAGGTGAAGCCTGGAGAAGATGGTAAGCTTCTGCCTGAGTTTGCTGATGCGGAAGAACGTAAGTGTTAACTGTGAATGTTGGGAATGTATTCCCTGATCATATGTCTGGTGGCTGAGATTGTTTCATTTGCAGGAGCTCTTTTTGACTCATTGAGTCTTCAGCTGGAGAGTGATTTAGATGTGGAAAGAAGTAAGTGTGGCTCTCATTCACTTGTTCAATTCTGAGGGTCTTCTAATTGATTAGTAATATATATGAACTATGATCAGATTCATGTTAGATCTTATTAGTGTTTTAGGTTTTCCCACCCTAGTCTGTTTTACAACCCAATCTCGTCCTACAATCTCACCTTTATTCATTATTGGTCAAGAAGTAAATAGCTGAATCACTTTATAGTGTGACCCTTTGCACTCAAAGTAGCTTTTAAAATAGTATGAATTTGTTTCTATACTGCTTGGTAATAAGTAAACGAGTTTCATTCTGCAGTGCGCCACTATGAAGTTGTTTACTTGATTCATGAAGACCACAAGGATAAGGTAGAGAGTGTCAATATGATGGTTCAAGGTATGTCCTACCCGCTTCTTTAATAACTTTTTATTAGTCCTTGCTTCTGGCTGGTTGTGAACTTGAGAATGTATACTCTTGAAATGTTATACTCCTGCATAGTAGTTTTCCTTTTTTTCATTTGTCTCGGCTCAGAATCTTTTAAAAAACTTGGAAGCTTGATGCTTTTATAGATTTTTTGAAGGAGAAAAAAGGAAAGGTTTGGAGATTCAACGACTGGGGTATGAGAGGACTGGCTTACAAGATACGAAAAGCGAACCGCGCGCACTACATATTGATGAACTTTGAATTAGATGCCAAGTGGATAAATGATTTCAAGGAGTTGCTGGACAAGGACGAGAGAGTCATTCGACATCTTGTCATGAAGAGGGACAAAGCGGAAACAAAGGATTGCCCGCCGCCTCCGGACTACTATTCTTTATGTGACGACAATGAGGTAATGGATGAGTACGAAGATGAAGATGAGGGTAATGATGATGAGATTGAAACTGAATTGGAAATGGATGATGATGACTTTGATGATGAGGGTGATTATGAAGAAGAAGAAGAAGATGATGATGATGATGATGAAGAAGAAGAATATGATGATGATGATGGAGGTAACAGGCCGAGGATTCCAAGTCTGGCCAGAAGGGAAAAGGAATTGGCAAAAGTGTAGGCAGGCTGTTTGTATCTGGCCTCAAAGTACTATTTTTTTTTTCCTTTTTGTTTGAGTATATTAATATTTGTATATACGCACACTTTTTTTAACGTAGTGACTCACTAAGATTCAAACCTAATGGCGTTTCATTTGGGAAAATCTCGGTTATGTCTCTCGAGCACAAGGCCTTAGCGGCCAAAAGCACTATTGGGTAGTATGTCTTGTTTACTTGTGAGACAAAGGCTTTGTTTGATAATTTGTTGTTTTGTACTGATTAATTTAGTTGATTGTTCGGTTGATCAAATGTTTGTGAAAAAATGTTTGGCAAACCCATTTTATAAATAGTTGTAGATAAAATTATACTTATGGACATATCTTTACACATTACCACTTCCGTTCCATTCTCTTTGTCCACTTTTGACTTTTGGAATTGTTCATCTAAGCATTTTGACTCATCAAATTCCCTCAATGTGTAAGCCTAAATATAGTCATGTGTGATCTTGTTTGATTTGTCTTAACATATAGATTATTAATATATAATTTCTATAATTTTTTAATATACAAATTACAAGATAAAATGGATTAAAGAAGTGCATTGGATGGTGTGCCAAAGCTCAAAAGGTAAGTGGACAAAGAGAATGAGACGGGGGGAGTATTTCCTTTGTCTCATTTTATTGATTTTGTCTCATAAATAAAGATGATTAGAAAAATCAAAGCTGCCTTCCAAAAATACCTTCAAGCTAAATTAATTGAAGGGAAAGGAGAAACATCTAAGGGCACTTACTCTTTATGCACACAAACATTACACTACAACATTTTCACTCTTTTTGAGCATCACTATAGGCTTTGTTGAATGTTAAAGTACACCAAAATTCATCAACACAATAAAACTGGAAGATTAATACAGATCTCTCTTTCTTCATAACATCAATGCAACATTCTGTTCAACTTATTTTTTTTACTTATTACTTATTTTTTTATTATAATCAGATCAGACCAGAACAGATCAAACTAGATCATGCCAGATCAGATAAGAAACAACTTTAATTATAACTGTCATGAGATCAAATCAAATCAGACCAGATCAGATCTTTAAAAAATCAGATCAGATCAAATCAAGCAAACGAAATGCTACCCAAATCTCCCAGGGAAGCAGCAGTGCATCATTCATTCAGTAGTCCTCATCCCCGCAGATCTGAAAAATTTAATCATATAAATCTACCTATCAATTCAAATTTAATCATATAAATCTTTAAGATCTGAAAAATGTGATGGAAAATTAGTATCAGATGAAATTTCATCATACTCTGTAAAAACCTTCAAGTTTTAGACATATAGAACCACTTTTCATCAATGTGTAAAACATTGTGAAAACTTTTCAACTTAGGGTGGGTGGATGGGCATGTTGTAAGTTTCAACCTCATTTAAACAAAACCTCAACTTTGAAATTTTATTAGCATCTGTTAGGTATGATTTTATAGCACTAGAATGGCTCCTAAACATACCTCTTTTTATCCCCTCCTCTATGTGTTTCTTTGCAATGGCTTCATTCTCTCTTAGCTCATATGCAGTTGCAATCCTCATTGTGATGCTCTTCGGGCCACCGATTTGCCTTCCGAGATGGGAGGTAGCATAAGGAAAATGGTGGTGGAGGGGAGGATGTGCGAGTCCCGAGTCACAAAGTTCAAGGGAGCATGCATGAGGGACATTAATTGCAGGCCGGTTTTCACGACGGTGACTGCCATGGACTATACCCCGTCCCTGATTTTGCATAAAAGCATGTTAATTAAAATGATAGTTGACATGAATAATGTTCTTAATTTTAAACCTAGACCCTATAACTACTAGAACTTTTTTATGTGGAATATAAGAGTACAAACAACTGGTTTTACCATTCTGATCTCAAAATCCCACAGCAAGCATCTACCAACCATTCTTTACACAATTCTGGTGTCGCCATGTCACTGAAACTGTATTCTAATCAAAGAATGGTTAAAGTTGGATATCTAGAGCGAAGGCTCTGATCACATATTCATAATCAAAAATCAAATATTTGAAAAGGAAAGGAAATAAAACAGCCCACAGAGGAAAAGAATGAGATAGATACCTTCAGCTCCGTGATATTCACTCATAGTTTGCTCATGTCCTGTGCTGATTAATTTCAGATATTTTTTTCATCAGAACCCCTGAAGAAAGCAAATTCTGCTGTATTCTCCTCGTTCAGAACCACCCAGCTACAAATTAGAAGAAACAAAGGTTCTTCAACTGCATTATGGCTTCCAACATTGGAGCCAAATAATGCATTTCACCATTAAATTTATGATTCTTCACACCAAGGCTACATTTGAACTTTCAATTCCTCCTAAGAAGCTCTGCTCATCATTCCATTGTACTTGGTGTTTTATCTGTGTTTTATTGTGCCCTATCATATTTTTTGTGCAGGTTGGAGCCGGGGGTCTCTTGGAAACAACCTCCCTACTTCCGAGTAGGGGCAAGGTCTGCGTACACACACCCTCCCCAGACCCTACTGTAGTGGGATTCAACTGGGTTGTTGTTGTTGTTGAAGCTCTGCTCACCAAGACACTGTCTAAATGTCGAACTGCGTCAGCATAACCAATCTGGCTAACCAAAAAGCGCACAAGAATGTTCCACGTAGACGCGTTTGGGAGAATTCCTTCATCTATCATCCTGCCAACACAATCCGTAGCTGTTTCGAAATCGCACATTTCACAGAAACTGGATATGAGACAGGTATATGAAACTATATCTGGCTTCCATCCTTCTGATCTCATTGCATCAAGAAGCTGGCAGGCAAGTTTGAAATTACCTCCCTTGCAGTAAGCATTTATCAGTATGTTGAATGTGAAAACATCGGGCTTTATTCCCCTGACGAGCATCTTCGCAACAACTTTTGGAGCTTCTTCAAGCATCCCAGAAGCTATAGTGTTATATGCCCCCAGATCAAGCTCAACCCCCTTTTTTTCCATCTCCACTAAAAGCTCCAAACCAAGGGAAAGGTTGTTGTTTCTAAACAACCCATTCAGTAGCTCCTTGTACGTGGTTGCATCTCTGGAACACCCAAACATTTCCATTTGATTGAATATCATGATAGCCCAATCAACTTTACGACTTGCACACAAACCTTTCAAGAATATATTGAACGTGATGGTGTTTGGGGGGCAATTTTCAACCACCATGTTCTCCATGATTTCATAAGCACTGTTGAACATGAAATTTTCACATAGGGCATTCACCATACATGTATACACCACAACATTTGGACGGAGACCCAACACTGTCATCTTGTTCCATATCTCAGATGCACCACTCAGATCCCCAGATTTTGCAAATCCGTCTATGAGAGTGCTAATGGTTGTCAAATTCGGAGGACAGCCATGCCTTTCCATTTGGTTGAAGACAGATAAAGACGCGTTCATATTTCCAGCCAAACAAAGCCCGCGTATCAATGTGTTATATGCAATAACGTTAGGGAAAACCCCTTCCTTGATCATACCATCCCACACAACGAGTGCTTCATGCCACCTTCTGGCACCACACATTCCTTTAATCAAATTGGTAAAAGTGTAGATGTTGGGAGAGCATCCTCTCACAAACATTTTGGCTAAGATGGAAAGGGAGAGTGGGACGTTACCCAACTCCGACGAAGCATTCAATATCGGCGTGTAAGTAATGGTATTCGGAGTGGCACCTCTGTGCATCATCTCATCCAACAACTTGATTGCCTCCTTCACTTTCCCCTGCTTGCAAAGCCCATTCACGAGTGCATTGTAAACCGAAACAGTGGCACCGAACGCCATGGCCAAGTCTCTAGCCTCTTCCACCCTGCCCAGATCACACAAAGAGGACACGATCGTTGTATAGCTCACATCATCAGGAGGGCAACCCTTGTGAGACATTTCATCGAGCAGCTTGCATGCACTGTCCACCCTGTTATTCTTGCACAGGGCCTTCAGAAGAATATTGTATGTGAACAGATTGGGAGCAATGCCGTCTTTCTTCATGTTTCTATACACAGGATTGATCATGCCGAACCTGTTCTCGCCCAGCAACGCGTCCAGCAGATGATTGTAAACCTTCACCGTGGGTTTCCAGCCGAAGTCTTGCATTCTGTAGAACACTTTCAAGGACTGAGATGCAGCATCCGCTTCCCTGTAGAAATTGATCACGGCGACGAAGGTGCGCTCGGAGCAATGGATCCCGTCCAGGTGCATTTGCTGCAGAAGGTAGTGAACTCCGTCCATCATCCCGTTGCAGCCCAGTTTCTGGATCATCACTCCGTATGTTCGCTGGGTGTGCTTGAAAGATTTGGAATTGGAGACGTATTTGAAGAACTCAAAAGCCAGCCCGGCATTGGGCTCGTTTCTCAGCCTCCTCAGAACCTCTGACTCTTCAAAAGCTGTGGGGTTCTTATGATCATCGGAAACCAAGTCCGCGTTTGGGATCACAGGTGCCGGCGGTGGTCTGGGCGCTTTAAACAGAGACTTCGCCCATCTCGCTGTCAGAATCATTTTTCAAGGGAAAGAAAAAGGGAGAAGCTTTGTGAAGTTGTATGTTGGAACTGCCCGCAAATAAAAGCAGCCGGGGAATGCTTATTGGTCAGAGATTACGGTGTACTATAGAAGATATTCATCAATCGTCATCAGTTTATTACTACTGGTAAAATTCACGAAGAGGATGAGATTGTGAGAATCGTAGCTATAAGTCCCCCCAGGTCCAGAAGTTCCCGTCGGAGCTTATTTCTTTCTTTGACCGGAAGAACTGCCCATTGCCAAAGAAGATTTGAGGAACGGGTAGGCTGGATATCGAAGAAAAGATTTTTTATTTGTCAATAATATTACTGCATCTCCCCTAATTTTATTACTCCGTACAAATTTGGAATCATTTTATTTATAAATTAATACATCAATAACATATAAAAATTATATACTAAAAGATTATGTCAAAAACTATACAAAACGAGATGTGTCGAGAATATTGTATTTTATCAAATACTAAATGAAAACACATAAATAAATACAAATTATCGAGATGCGAGAGAAAAAAAATTGTAATCTCATTTAAGATGGAGGGGTTATTTAGATCAGATACAAATTTAAACAAAATTAACAAGTTACGAGATTAAAATTTAAAATCTTTTAAGTTTAATTTAAACATTCGAATGTTGTTCGATAAATCATGTTATTTAACAAAAAAAAACACATCCCTTTGGATTTTGCTCTACACATAGAGTTCAAGATATTTTTGAGATACACAAAACTTAGATACGTGTTTTAGATATTTACATCTTCGTTTCTGAAAGCATGTTTCATGCAATTTCCTAATTCTATCAAATTTTTTTACGTTCTTCAAATATCATTCCTTATAACGTTGTTATGCATGGTTTTCCCTTCTCAATTTTTCAACATAAGCCACGTCTAAAAGAACTTAGTTTTCTTTTTTTAGTTGTTTCAATCAAAATTCACATCCCAATTAAAGGGTAAAATGAAGGTTCACTTGAATTCTCGTTGGACAATTTCATTATTTTAACCATTCTAAACTAATTACTAAGTTTAGAATATAAAAAACTATTTCCCGATGACCTATAACGAATGTTGAAAATTATATTGACTAACTCCTACTTTACCACAACAAAAACACAAATTGTATGAACAATAGTTTTGTTTTATTCCGTCATACCCAAATGTCAAAATATAGTACTTTGTCAAAATTTGAACAGTATATGAATATGATTGGTGAAATACTTTTGCAAAGTTTTTATATGTTTAAACTCAATTTTTTTGTCATTCACCCCTTAAAACAATCAACAATTATTTAACCGCATACGTGAATAACATGGCAGACGTGAATACATCAATAATTCAACACTCCGTTTATATGAAAAGAAGAAAGAGAGGACACAGCAATTTGTATGTGCTTATGTATAATTATTGTTTATTCACTCATCACTTCTATTGATTGTATGCAGCCCCAAAAGTGAACTCAAAAACTGACAGAATTGCATTCACCAATTTTACAATGACTGATATATATATGTATGTATGTATGTATCCAATTAAGTGCTTATAATAAAGCACAGACACACAGTGGAAGATATCATCGAGCCTCTTCTCGTGCATTGCGTCTCAAATTTTCTATATCTGCACATACAGATTATTAAGGTGATGACGTAACGAACATATATTACTCGCATTAAGGTCAACATATCAAGACAGAAGAACAGTGAGGAATCACATACATACCATTATCTGAGATAGCCTCAAATACACACAAGAAAGTGTGTATATGGAACATCCAATCAATAAGGCAGCGATTGCGTTATAGAGCAGACGTTTGTTGTCTTTGCTTGGAATAAGTGCACCTTTTAATGTATTCGTCAATTCAAATAGCCGATAAGAAACCTGCAAATGTACGTGTAACAGAACCAAGTTCATTAATATACGGACTCTCGTGTGTCGTGTCACGCCTCATGCTTATTAATTGAAAGAAAAAGGAAAAAAAAGCTGCATGGCTCTCCTTACAACAACAGAAATGACAGTTGTAAGCATGAAGTTCAGCAATGGGTACTTCGGGATGAAGCATAGCAGCCTTTTGGGTTGAGCATCTGGCACGCCGGACCTGCAGTGTTGTTTTGCTACTGTTAGTTGTTAATATACATAAATTAGCATCAGTAATCCACAACACAGAAACCTCCAGTTCAACATTTCAACTAACTAATAATCCATTGTTCCTTATTGTGGTCATAATAGACACACCAAACACAAATAAATTCACCGCAAGAAAATACTAATACCTTAACCATATGTGAAACTGTGAGATGTAAGTCTCCAAAGTTATCTTCCCGAGCCATCTGTTATTCCCAAAAGGAAAATAGAGTGAGAGAGGGTTGGTTTACTAAGCTGTCCACTTAAACAAAACATCTGAGTGTTTTGTTTGGATTTACTGGAAATAAAATATATGGAGTACTCACTATGACTCTCTTTTTTCTATTGCATTTTAAGGTCACTTACGCTATAAGTGTCAATGAGTAGCTGCGTAGTGACTGGGTGAGATTCCTTAAGCAAATGAAAACTCTGACAGCATGAGGAATAAGCCACATATCAAATCAATGTGCATGACAAGACACTTGACCAAATCACAAACTAACAGTTAGACAAGGTCTCTAAGCATACGTTATTGGAATCCACGATGTATACGGATGATATTCATTGTACGTGATCTTCGGGAGCTTGTATACGTGCTCATACCACATGTATCCAATCTGAAATTCATAAAACTGTAACATCAAACAAATGCAGGAATGTAAATATTCATTAGCTATTAAAATACAAATATATTTTCTTACCGCCAGTGAAGTTAGTGCAACAACTGTTTTAATAGTTATTCGTCGCTTCACTTCTGTTTCCTCGAGTTTCTCCATCCACATCTCCACCTTGAAATTAGATATCCAGCAAGAATAAAACAAAAATCAAATACAGGTAGTGAGAAGGTACGAAATCACGGCTTTACAACACTGGACTAAAAAATTAATGACAAATACAAACTATCCAGATCCACCATGCAACTTACTGTAGGGTGGAAGTATGCATATATCATCCCAATGATCCATATGTAACGGTCGAGGCCAGATCGGAAATGCCATTCGTGCAACAATGGCAATTTTTGTTTAGAAGGATCCGGGTCAGCATACCCTAAAATGATGTAATAGGAAAGACATTTAGATACTCATATTCAGCATTAAATGCGGGACAGCATAAGTAACAAAAGGTGCATACTACCAACCAAGTAAAAATGTGAAAGGGCTCCAAATAAGGTCAAACATTCCAGGTATCTCCCAGATCAGTATGACAACAACAAAGCAAGCCACGATCTTGGTAGCCATCACAGAGCCATTTTCATTGTATTTGTTAAAAATACTCAATGCACCATAAACCATCAAAGTGAAAAGAGTATGCATTGGACATATGTAGTACAGCATGTAGTTGTTGTTTAGAACAATGCAGCAAAAGAACGCCAAAAAATTAAGCCGCCACATCATCTGCCCGGTACAGAAATAAACTTTCAGTGTATTGTTTGGTTGAGAAAGATTTCTTAGTACAAAGAAAAGCTAGTACCTGAGCGAATCGTGCTATGCTAAAATCTCTTCGGATATAATAGTATGCAAAATTCCCGAATCCAGTCATCCATACGTAAGCAGCTATACACACTCTAATAGCATTATAAAACTCTGCAGCAACGAAGTAATGATACATCAGGAACAATACCTGTGCGCACAAAAAAAATCACATTAGTGAACCCCAAGCACAAACTTATAAGCCACAGTGTTACTCTCCTGTGAAATATGTGTTGGGAAATTGATTAATAATCAAAAGAAAAGAAAGAAAAATAAGGAAGAGGACAAAGAAGATATGGATGGTGCATTGGATGCATCCATCATGCATGCATGTGAGAGGTTGTATACATGTGATGTTAAGGGCCCATTTACCATCTTCCTCTTGGATGGAATCACTTCGTATGTATATAACTTGGGTTTTTTTTTAGAATAGTGTGTGTGTGGGTTTTACACACCACCAAGTTAGAGAGAGAAACATGGGAGGAATTCTATACAAGAATACCACCGGGAAAATCCAAGGGGTCTTGGTGAGTGTGGGTGAGTGTAGGGAGTAACTGGTTTTAGTTACTCGGAAAAATATATCCGGGGATAGGATGTGGAAATATCTGTTTATGAGTGTCTAGAATTTAGCCTTGTAAACAGGGGAGAGTTTTTTGTATATTGTCCTGAAAAAGTGGAAATATAATTTTTTTCTCTCATATATTCTTCTTGTGTTTAATCTCTCATTTTTCTAGAGTTCTCAATATTTTTCGGTATCTTACGCGCTTAAAATCCCAACAATATGGATGCACATAAGTGTACACCAACTTCTAATCCCTCATATGAGTTATTTAAAGATTTCTTCTGGTTGAACGAAACTATGGAATATGCACAGGGAAATAACTTTACCTGCATCCAACCTTTCCACTCCTCTGTCTGATGCCTGTTTAAGTACATCAAGGATTTCCCAGAGAATGGGGATTTATCATGGTGGATCTTAAAAGAAGATATTGCAGAAACTATGATGAATAGGAGGTAAAGGAACAGGAAAAGGTCCCGATTATAATTCTGCAAAAAAAAACAATCATGTTTAAAGGCTAAAGCGAATGAAAATGGATATATTTTGCATTTTCCTTTCGTTTTCTTGGATATGGGGGAGGAGGAGATAGAGATGTTGGCAGACCTTTCTTGATTCATTGAAAAGATTGGTACGGTCACAAACGTAGAAATAGAACAAAAGAGCACCAAGCTCTGATCTGCAGGGGGAACATTCGTAACAAAAGAGAGAAATGGTAAACATTGATCTATAGTACACAACCAAGTCTGACAATTTAAAAAGAAAGTGAAGTCCTTACGTAGCTCTCAAAATCAACCGGTTTTCAAGCAAGAATGTTTTATCCATCAAGAAGAACCTAGAATTGTGAATAAACAATAACACGTGACGAATCTGCAAACTTGAAATAATACTCATTATTTACCAACGCAGTGTCCGGCATTTGAGAAACCTGAAAACTTGAGATGTTACTGATGATGAAATGTGGGCTCTTGGAGGAGCTGAGTGGATGCCAATGCCTCTCTCCAACAGAGCAGATTCATCGACTTCTTCTTCTTCTTCTTTATCTGCTTCCTTGCCTACCTCCACCAAATGGGTATCAGAATGCCTGCTGTAGTGCAACACCTACCAATTTGTAAACTCTACAAAGAAGACGACTATCGAGGTCTAAATCTCAAATTAACTTGGACGTACAGTTTGGAAGAAGCGAGAATCCTGCTGTACTCCAAGTACTCCGAATACAACCAAGCCGCGATAAGGGGTACGATTCCGATAAAGAACGACACCTGCAATTGGCACATATATACATAATTCTTCTAATAATAAACACAGGCAGTGCAAAATGTATAGAACAGGAAGGGCAGCGTCAGGTTCTTCTAACCTGGCCAGGTGTTAAGGGTCCGTAGATCAACACCATTGTTATAGTGCTTAGGGTTCTTCCTCCTTCCTGAAAGCACTGAACTGTGAGCAGAGAAGCTCATGGGATCCGATGCCGGATTTATATATGTGCGGTTTCAATTGCAAGAGAGGAGATGGTGAATCGAATGTGATGGATGATGAATTTAGGGAAATGAGCCCTAGATTTGGAAGGGAATTTAAGTTGTGAGGAATAAGGCTCTGTATTTGCTCACTTCTTCCATACATATCTTCATCCTTCTCAGCTGGAGAGATCATAATTTTCCAGCTTTAGCGCCTGAAACATCAGTTAAATTGGAGGTCCTATCTTAGCAATTTTGAAATCAAAATTTGGTTATATATACTCTCCCTATTTCAAATTAAATCGTTCATTTCACCTTATCATATTTGACTATATTGATTTTTCAATTTAATTTAGTCCAAAATTCGAGTAGAATTTAAAATAATAATCATATATTTAAAAACTATGCAGATTATATCAAATGAAACAGGAGATTGCGTGACGAATGCATGACTATATTATGTTATAATGAAAATATATTTTAAAAAATGGATGAAATTTGATTATATGAGTAATAACATATAATTTAAATAGTGATAGATGAAATACTTGTTTAGTACTGACAACTCTATTATAATTATAATATTTATTCATACATATCTTCACAATTTATTGAAACACCGAGAATTATCATGTTCACTATGAGTAAACTTGTAACCTCCTGCATGGAAGAGTTATCTTAGGGCACTGGAAATACCTATGAAGCCCCGGAGTTTCAAACTGAGGCTTCAAACCTTCTCTTTGCCACGTCAGCTTAAACTTACATCACAGTTTCAGTGGAAATGGGTTTGAAACCCCGGGGCTTCAAACCTTCATTTTTTACATTTTAAACACACATCTTCTAAAATTAAATTAATTAAATATAAATATTTAATTATTTAAAAGAATTGAAATGAGTATAGTTCATTAAAAAATTGCATTCATTATAAAAATTACATTCATTAAACAAAAAAAATACATTCATTATAAAAATCTACATTCATTAAATAAAAAATTACATTTATGAAAAACTAAAAAATACTTGAATAATAATTTTTTTAAAAAAATGATAGATAAAGAGAAATTTGTATTTGTGTTGAATTTTAAAAAAAATTAATTTAATTTATAGAGAAGAAAAGAGGAAAAAAAGAGAGAGAAAAAAGAAGGAAAAAGGCATTAAAACGCCTTCAATACACGTCAAAACTTTAACACAAAAGTTTTAACGTCACGATAACGGGGGAGGGGGCGGTGTTTAACGCCCCCCAGGCGTTAAAGTCACTATAACGTAATAAGGGCGTTAAGCCCATTACCACTGCTCTTACAGTCATTGGACCACAAGCTCAAGTCTTTCACGATAATATACAATGGTGTTCATGGTTATTGTCTATACATACGTATCTGTAAGATATATTCCCTCCGTTTTAATTTATATTGCCTATTTTAGCTTACATGTTTGATTGCAATTATTTTCGAATCATTTTAATGAAAAATAGTGTACAATTAAAAAAATTAAAATTACATATTTAAAAACTACATAATAAGATTTACAAAACTAGTAGTGTCATGATTATATTATTTTATCAAATGACTAATATAAACAGAGGAAGAAAGGAAAAAAGTTTGAATCTATGATTAGTAAACAGACAATTTAATTTGAGACCGAAAGAGATGTTAGAGTCTAGTGTTTAATTGTTTATAGTAGTGTTTTGTGTGTGTCTATGTTTGTCAATCATACAATGTCAAATTTTGGTTTTCACCTTGATATTATGGTCCAAAAAAGTATCTCCCTTGTACCTTTTAAATTTTTAATAGTATCTTACTTTAATTAATAAAATTGAGCTTAAACACACTGAATAAAATTAGAAGAAAAAAAATAAAATATATTTCATGTATCACAATATAACTTTCAAAATTCTTATTAAAAAATAAACTTAAATCTAATTATTATTGAGTGATATACTTATGTCCTCCATTTAATTTTTTTATTCAACAATTATGTCTTCATATTAAAAAGTATAAAAATAAATTACAATATCTAAAAACAACCATAATCTCGGCATTACCAACCTCTGCCGTCGTTACCCCTAACCCCGCTATTACCACCCTATGATGTTGTTGGTGTTCTCCACCATCCAACCGATGTGATGCCAGTATATCACTTTTTATTGTGGTTATAGTGACACACTATATGTCAAAACCCTATAAATTGTCAAAACAATAAATTCATTTGTCCGGATTTAATTTGCTCATCTAACTTTTCATATTTAAAACTACGTTTTAAAAGAAAGCATTGATATCGAAACACAATGTATTTTTTCTGCACAAATTTTGCAAAAATAAAAATTCAAATGTGTACTTCATAATTCACAAACACACAGTTATTATCTACTCCTTCCGTCCCCCTGTATTTGTCCACTTTTATTTTTACACACTATCCAATGCACTTCTTTAATCCATTTTATCATGTAATTTGTATATTAAAAATTATAAAAATTATATATTAATAATCTATATGTTAAGACAAATCAAACAAGATCACACATGACTATATTTAGGCTTGTACATTGAGAGAATTTGATAAGTCAAAGTGCTTAGATGAACAGTTCCAAAAGTTAAATGTGGACGAATATAGAGGGACGGAGGGAGTAGGATATATAGAACATAGATAATCATTATTTAAATTAGATACTCTTTTCGTTCAAAGTATTTATCCAGTTTTTTATTTTTATAGTTAATCATGATCAACTTTTGATGACTTATAATTAAATAAAATTATATGGTATTTCAATTTGGAAAAAATAATATTTTGAAAATATTTTACTAGACAAAACTAATAACAATATTTTTGTATCAATGCCTAACATAAAATTTATTTAATTTTTAGTCAAAATTTATCAATTTTAATTGTAAAATGTCAAAATTAAACAATTACTCTGAGACGGATGTAGTACCAATTATATTCTATATGGTGTCAAAGTCTAATACTTCGTATTAGAATAGATTTATCTGCTTTTAAATTTGTTAAAACAAGAGAGGGTACTAGGGGCGTAGCTCAGTTGGCTCGTCAAAACGTGCCAAAGAGATAACATTCGAGTTCGAATTCTAACAATTGCGCTCGACAATTATGTTAAACATAGACTTTTGCAAATACTATGTGCAAGCTTCGCTACTTGCCAACCAATTGGTTATTAGGCCATCCGTTACGCGATTTGACCCACCAGCGTGAACACCGCGACACCACTGGCAAACTTCATTGTTTGTCAACCAATCCTAATGTAATACATTCTCACACATTATTACTTCTCATCACAACATACCATATCTTTGTAGACCATGTCATCCAAGGTGCCATTTTGCCAGTATAGACTATAGAGTGTACTGTCTCTGGTGGTGTGAAGTCAAAAAAGAAAAAAGAAAAAAGAAAAGGGTAAAAAGAGGGAAGGACAGCACAGGCACGTGGCTGCTGCTTGGGGTAGCACGTGTTCTCTGAAAACGTTCCAAATACGTCGTCACTCCGAGCGACCAAAGCTTGGAACCCCAAATCCCACCGCCGCGGAGTTCCCCTGAATTTCTTGTTCTAACACTATCCCCTGCTATTCTTGATTGATCTTTCTAAGAACCCTAGGATTTGTGCTCCTAACCCTCGGTTTCCGATTTCTTTCTTCTGTCACTGTTGCATTACAATCGAGAAAGATTTTATCTTTCTCGTTCTTTCCTTTTTTTTTTCGTTTGGGAATTCATTGTTGATATCCCAGATATTCTCATCGGATATCGGGTCTCTTTTATGGAATTTGAGGAACCTGTGATTCAGCATTCAATCGATGTTGGTGTTGGAGCAGGGAATCATGCGGTTCCACGCGTAATTCCTGGACCGCAGCCGATTAGGGTTGCAAGAATTGTTGTTCCCTTTCCGCCTCACCGGGTCGTTACATCTAGGGTTGGATTTAACCTCGACGTGTTCTTGAGAATGGAGATGGAAAGGTCTTCGTCTCTCTCACAGGTTGGTAACGTTTTTATGTAATGATGAGCTGCAATGCGCGTTTCCATATCTTGATTTTCCTCGCCGTTAGGGTTTCGGTTTCATTTTTAAATCTTCCTTTCGTTCCTTCAGATGATGATGAACGAGGGTTTGGTTCCATCAGAAGAAGATGAATTGAGGAGGAGAAATGTCATTCACAAGTTAAAGAAGGTTTATCTGTGGGCAGAAATGATATTTCTATTCAAAGCTTATTCTTTGTCTGCATTTAATGTTATGTAATTTTCTGCTTGAGTTGACATTCACTTTTTTAAGTTCATATTTCAAATCTTATTGGAATGCAATTACAACGCACAGATAGTAATGGAATGGATTAAAAGGGTTGCTTACAGACACCAACTCCCAAAAAGATACCTCGCTATGGCCTCGGCTAGGATTTTGACTTTCGGTTCATATGGACTTGGGGTAAATCAATTTGGTCTTATAACATATAGTGTTATGAGGGTTTAGGTGTACATATTTGCCTTTGACTTGTTTCATTATACTGTTCAGGTTCATAACGCGGCATCGGACATTGATGCATTGTGTGTTGTCCCCTGCTTTGCTAATATGAGGGTAGGCCTCTCTGGTTTCTGGTATTTCAATTGATTATTCTCTAATTATTTCTTGAAGTGTCAACTTTTGTTTTTCAATAGAACAGTTCATTTTGTGATGTATTACTGTAGGAAGACTTTTTCGTTTTGCTGTACAACATACTTGCCAGCAGACCTGAAATCTCAGACATCTACTGTGTCAAGGATGCTAAAGTTCCTCTGATGCGCTTTAAATTTGATGGGATCTCCGTTGATCTTCCATATGCTCAACTTAAAGTAATATCCATCCCAGAGGTGATTTATGGCGCCCTCCAATTTCTACGTGTTTCTGCTTCTGTAACTGCTGGTTATGTTAGATATTTGGATTTCTCAGCATCTAACCATGCGATCTGATGTTTATGCAGAATGTGGATTTGTTCAACCCATTTTTTATGAGGAACATTGACGAGAGCAGCTGGAAAAGTTTATCAGGAGTACGTGCTAATAGGAGTATCCTTTCCCTTGTTCCAAGCATTGAGGTACATTAATGAATATGCAAAACAAAAACAAAACAATAAAAGTCGATACATGGCTTCTTATTCTTAAAACACACAACCACATGATGTGTTATTCAATTTTGTTTTAATCAATTCTCTCTCAAGATCTCTCTTTTTTTGTGTGGGAAAAACATCAATGATGAGTTGCATAAAATTTTGAGTTATCAACTGAGAAGGCTTTGGGAACTCTCTATGAGATTTTGCATAGTACTTTGGGACAGAATCTGCTATTTATATCCAGATGGAAGCATGGTACGATCAATCACATATTTTATTTCTTGAAATGTTGTTTGAACAGGAATTCCAATCACTGCTGCGCTGCGTTAAGTTATGGGCAAAGAGACGAGGGTTGTATGGAAATGTAAGGGTTGTTTTCTATCCATGCTCATGTTTTACTACACGCTTACTTGGGCCTTTGTTTGGTTCGAAAGAGGATGAAAACAGAAGAGCTTAGAGAGTTTCTAAATATGCTATGTTTGATTCAATAGAGAGTGAGGAGGGAATTATTATGGCAGGAAAATAGTAGTTAAATATCCCTCCTTTGTCACCAAACAAGGGCTTAAGAGTGAGTCACCACAAGCCTAACACCGGCATGCATTACTACCTTCACTTCAGTTGCTAGGATTTTTTGGAGGGATTCATCTAGCAGTCCTTTCAGCATTCGTGTGTCAAAAGCATCCAGCAGCAAAGTTGAGTTCCCTGGTGTTGATCTTCTTCAAGACATTTGCCTTTTGGCCTTGCCATGCTCCGGTAGTCCTGCATGACAGGTCGATGAGGCCGCTTTTCATCCCCGGAGAAAAACACGGGCTTTGGCCTATCCACTTGCCGGGCAGTGAGTCTGATTTCTGTCATTCCAACATCACCAGAAGCACTTACTACAAAATCCGGGCAGAGTTTCTCAGGGGTCATGCTTTGACAAAGGTATTTCTGAATGTCTTGTTCAAGTTGAAATTAATCTTGTGATGAGTTATGATACATGTGTGTATGTGCGTGTGTATGCAGGACATGTTGAGTCCGGGTTTTGATTGGAGCGACCTGTTTGAACATTTTCCTTATGGGAAGATATACGGGCGGGTAGTGAAAATATCACTGTCAGCTAGTGAGAAAGAGGAGCTGGAGGTGTGGGTTGGGTGTGTGAAGTCGCGATTCAGATGGCTAGTGGTGAGGCTGGAGGAGGAATTACAGGGATTCATCGACCCCAACCCGACCGAGTATCATGTTTGCCCAGCAGGAGGAGGAGGAGGAGAGGTGGCGGAAGTAGTGTTCTACTGGGGGCTACAGCCGGGGAGAAGCAAGTGGATAGACATAGAAGCAGTGGAGGGTGAGTTCAGGAAGACATTGAGGAATGTGTATCATCATCATCATCATCATCGCCGTGGCTCTGCTTCTTCTTCTCCTTCTTCCACGGCGAGGGTGAAACTATCCGTTGTGAAGACCTCCTCCCAACAGCAACTTCTCCTCGGCAATAACAACGACGACAACAACAAGGAACAACGACAACGACATGTATCTGCAAATGCACCAACCCCGGTTGCCGCCGGGGCATAAGTGCCTTTCTCCGCCGGGATGTACATACATTACAGAGATAGATTGAGTTCCAAGGCAATTGGTCGGAGGATATACGAAAAGAGAGAAAAAAAACATGCATGGATGGATTTGTTTGCAACTTGTTTCGCTACGGTTTGTTTTGTGGCGATAAAGAAACATGAAAATTATACTAGTACGTTTTATTACACGTCTTTTGCATTAATTTTACAATCAAAGAAAGAGATCAGAGAGAAAAGAAAGACGACTTTTGGGGGGGGGGGGGGGGGGGCATGCTTGAATTAATTTTACAATCAAAGAAAGTGTGCTCTTACGTACAATCACTAGAAGAAGCCATAATAATATGTGGTCAGTTGTTTAATCTAAACGGGAAAACAAAATATAAAATCTGTTTCATCAAGTTTGAATGTTACGGGGGGCTGGCTTCATCACCCTACCCTCTCATTAAAGTGCATGACCACCACCACGCACGTTGATGGCTTCCCAATTATTCTCATTTTATATTTCAACTAATCAAAATTTAACACATTTACATCACATTATTTTCCTTCACATCTACCCTAACATAAATATTTTTATTATCATTTTTAACATCATATCCTTTTAGTTTTAGACCATCACAACAATGGTGTATGTGAGTTAAAGGCATGGAAGGGTGGGTACGTAGGACATGTGGGAATGCCACATTTCGATCGATGTCTTTCTTCGCTAAAAGTCAAATGCAATACGTACTCCCCTCGATCGCCACGTTGTTCTCTTTGTCGTCTTTAGTTTTTTTTTGTTCTTTTAATTCCTACCACACATGATCACACTCCTCTCGTTTGGCAACTTTTGAAAGTTTGTACCATTGCTTGCCCATGGATGTATGTATGCAGTAATTACCCCCAAGAAATGTATCTCAAAGTTACATTAAAAGCATATACTAATATTTTGATGGCTCAAATTCACACAAAATCTTGGTGCATTAAAAAAAATTGGACTAAAATTTTGTGTCTGTGTGAACTATCACCCTAACTAGCATTATACTGACATAAAATGATGGTGCACATCTGCAGTGTACAAAGTGGGATCCAAATCTTAGGGTACAAATAGCTTAATCAATGTACATATGATACTCTCTCCCATCAAAAACGAATATCACATTATCCAAGATTGGGGTAAGCAAGTACCGAACTGATATCAAAACTTTTTGAAAAAATTAAGAAAACCAAACTAAAAAATACTGAACAAAAAAAATATTGTTAAAATACCGAACCAAAATATTTGGTACGGTATTGGTACCAGCTAAATGCCGTACCATGCTCACTCCTAATACAAGATGAAGTGAAATTTTAAATTTTTTCAGTTCATATTATTTAAAAGTAAGTTTAGAAATAAAAATGAAACTTACATAGTTAAAAACTATGTCAAAATTAAAGATCTACACAACAACATGAGAAATGAATACATTATTTTATCAAATATTTAATGAAAACACACAAATAAATAAAAATTCTCACAATTTTTAAATAGTAAAGTGTGACATTGTTTTTAGAACAAAGAGAGTATTTAATGTATACAAGAGTCACACGTTCATATACAACTTAAATAATATAATATTCATTCCACATTTATCCAGCTGCATATACTTACCTAGTATATTGATATGATCATGAATTATGATCAATCATTGTCATGGAATGATCAAGGATCGGAACTCCTACAGAACTTTGTTCAAAAAATTGATAGTTCTTATTCATTTACCTCCCCCCACTCCCCCATTTGCCGCATGCAATATATCCAATCGTCTAAGCGGAGGGAGTGGAGGGACTAAGCAGTGCATAAATATTAGGAACAAGAATCATCAATTTTTGAATGAAGCTCCATAAAAACCCCAAGTCCAATTCGATTACATTAATGTATGCACATTTAGTACGTATATTGCCAAAATGATTTTTCATCTTATTGCAAATACCCTTTACAAAAAGATTATTTTGAATCTTAAAAACTCTATTACAAAGTACTCCCTCCGTCCTAAAAAGAATGAGACGGTTTGACTTTTGAGGAAATTAAGGGAGAGATATTTTGGTATTGACTTTCCAAAAATACCCTTGATGTGATGGGTAAAAGTACGATGTGATGGGTAGATTATTAGAAAAAGGTATGATGTGATAGGTAGGGTATGAAAAAGTAAGGGGTAAAAGTGGTTTTTTAATAGAAATGTAACGGACTTTACGGGACGCAGTTTTTTCTAAACGTAACAAACTTTTTGGGACGGAGGGAGTATATAGTATGTAGAAAAAATACATTGTATTACGATATAACTTTAATATGAA
Organism: Cuscuta australis; assembly: GCA_003260385.1. NCBI lineage: Eukaryota > Viridiplantae > Streptophyta > Magnoliopsida > Solanales > Convolvulaceae > Cuscuta > Cuscuta australis. Next base: position 2,210,271 of record NQVE01000115.1, on the reverse strand, counting down.
TATATTAATTTTGAAATATTGTTTTCAAATATCAAATTTTTATAAAATATATCCATGTATAAATAAGGATATTGGTAGTCAAAGTGTAATTTTAGATAACGTAAAAAGTCAAATGGAAAGAAGATTTTCAGATGGAGAGAGTATCTCTTTAAACATTTTCAACCTAAAAAAGCACTTGATTTACTCACTTGACAAAGGGTTCAAACATCATAAAATTGAATCTTGTAGAAAACATATTCAGAAAAAGTCTTTACATGCATATTGTATTAGTCCCAAATAGTAAAACAATTTCCCATTTACAAGGTAAAATTTTACTTTTTTTAGAATCAATTTATTTTAAAGATGGTATAAGAATAATTAATAAAATTTATTAATATTAGAATTAGATCCAACTTTTAATATTATTACAACCTAATAAATCAGATCAAAACTTAACAATATTAAGGCCGTATTTGGAAAACAGCTTTTCGGATAGCTTTTGGCATCTTTGACTGACTTTGGCTTTTTTGACTAAGCGAACTGCAAAAATCATTGTTTGGCTAATGGCTTTTTCACTTGGCATTTTGATCCGAAAAGCCAAAATTTGAAATGCCAAGGGAAGTAGCATTTGGACTTGGCTGTTAGAATAATTAATTTTTTTAAAATCATTTTTCTTGAAAGATAATTTATAATACATATAAAAAATAAAAATAAAAGTTAAAAAAAAATACTAAAAAAATAAAATTTAAAATTTCAAAATTTCAAAAAAAAATGAAATGAGAAAATAGAAAGTAAAAATCATTAAAAATTTGTATACTAATAATTTCTTGTGAATTGAATGAAAGTAAAAAATGAAAAAATAAATATCATGTGTCTCTCTCTATATATATATATATATATATATATATATATATATATATATATATATATATATATATATATATTATATATATATATATATATATATATATATATATATATATATATATATATATATATATATATATATATATATATATATATATATATAAGCTTGTCATAATGATTAGTCTTTTTTCTTTTTTTTTTTTTTTTTGCAAATGATACCCTCACACTCAATCCATTTATTTAAAAGAATATAACACGTACACACTTCTACAATGTGAGTAATATATAGAGAGACAAGTACATCAGAGCATATAATAATAATAATCTCTAAATAAATAAACTCTAAATAATTAAGAAGATCGAATACATATATACTAGCTAGCTAGTAGTATATACGGAGATGAAGATGAAGACGATGATGACGACGACAACGTTAGTAATAATAATATCATTAATGATCACAACCAGAAGCGGCGGCGGCACCACCACAGACCCGGCCGGCGGGCTTAGCGGTTTGGTGAAAAGCACCTGCAAAAACACGCCGAATTACAACCTGTGCGTCCAAGTTCTGTCGGCGGACCACCGAGCCGGCAGTCCGAAAGCCGACGTGTCCACGCTAGCCATCATCGTGGTGGACGCCGTGAAAGCCGAGTCACTCAAAGCGGCGGACAAGATCAGGGAGCTCCGGCCGCGGCGGGGCGATCTGAAGGCGGCGCTGGAGAAATGCGATTTCGAGTACAACAAGGTGATCCTGGGCGCGGTCCTCGACGAGGCTTACGAGGCGCTGACTAAGGGGAACCCCAAGTTCGCGGAAGACGCCATGGTCGGCACCGCCACGTCCGCTCAGTCCTGCCAGGATGCCTTCGGCGGCGCCGCGTCTCCGCTCTCATCAGTCAACGCGCGCGTGCGGGACCTCTCTGTCGTCGCCAGGGCCATTATCCGGAACTTGCTGTAAACCACGCGCCGCCACTCCGATGAGTCCGATCCTCCCACGCGCTATAAATGCAATTCATCCATAATAAAAGAATTTAAAGCTAAGCACTCATTAATTACCAGAGTTATTAAGATTTGATGTTTCCAAATCTTTTTTAAAAATAGCCTATTTAATTTTTTAACTAATTATCTCCAATAAAAAGTTATTATAAATCATAATACTGGTATCTATTTATTGTTGACCAGATTATGTCTTTGAATAACAAGCTAAGAGTATGATTTCATTTTCGAGATCTTTTATATGTATCCATTCTAAATTAAATTGTTCGTGTATTATTCACTTGGTCAAATTTTATTCACTTTCTTTTTTCTTCTCCATTAGTTATTTGATAAGATATATAGTCTTTTTTAACATAATGCACTTCTCATAGAATTAACCATGAAAATTTAAAAAAAAACCATCCATTCATACTAAAACCAAATATACTACACACTACCAAAACCAAAATTTTCTAAGGGGCTGTTTGTTTGAGCCTCTTAATGGTTCAGATGTCTGAATGATTCAGCACTTAATGGTTCAGACTGTTTGTTTCAGCCTCTTAATGGTTCAGATGTCTGAATGGTTAAGAGATTTGCCTCTGAATGATTAAGTATTATACAGAGTCTGAATGGTTAAGACCTCTTATCTGAATTGATCAGACATTTGCCTCTGAATAGTTAAGCAATATACTAGCTCTTAATGGTTCAGACCTCTTACTGGTTCAGCACTTAATGGTTCAGACCTCTTACTGGTTCAGCACTTACCGATTCAGAAGTTTCCAAACAGCCCCTAACTCTATCTACTATATTACACAAGCAAAAACCAAAATCACTTTTAAACTACACCTTTAACCTTGAAAAAGATTGTATTACCTTTTGGGCGCAATCGATCACACAAGGTTCTTCATTCTTATGCAGTTATAGTTTCTTGTTCTCCGTGTTGGGACTGCGCATGCCCTCACCCCAACCCCGCATTAGTATGATATTGTCCGCTCTAGACCAAACCCTCACGTATTTGTTTTTTTGCACCTCCCAAAAGGCCTCATACTAATGGGGTGGGGTGAACCTATATATTTTGGTCCATTTTTTCTTCTCCCTCCGGTGTGGGACTTGAGGAATCCCCAACACTCCGCACATTTTAGCTTAGGGCAGCAAAGAAGACAGCTTGCTTTGAGGTATATGCATAATATAGTCATGTCACCACGACTTTTATATAGTCGACATTTAAATGTAGTTTTAAAATATGTAATGTTTTTCAATTCCTATAACGTTTTTCATATAAAATAATTACTTGAAAATAAGTTCAATCAAATACAGAGTATTATCAACTGAAAAAGATGATTTAAATTGGGACGAAGGAGGTAGTTACTAGGTTCTGATTATTTATAGAATCAAATTTTATTCACTTTGCTTATTTTATGTATCATTTGATAAAATAATATTCTGATATCACCTTTACTTTTATAATACTTTGGATATAACTTTTAAATATTTAAATTTTATTTTTAAATTTTACATCTAAAAATAAATTAAAAATAGAGTTAATCAAGTTTTGTAAACTCAAATGAGAAGTCGAAAGTAAAAGTAAAGAGTACGTATTCTAGCGCAACCACAGTCCATGCATTGTCCTAAAAGATTGGGCCTCCTTTTGGATCGTCACGGTCCTTTTTTAGTGGGTCTTCGCCTTACTTTCATATCAGGCCCCTTTGTGCGTTGAGCTTTGCAATAAGATTTAAGCGAATTTTTTCTTCGATGACAAAAAATATATATTATTCCCTTTTTTAAGGCAATATTAACTCCTTTTTAAATAACATATTTGTCCATTTTTTACTTCTTTTATTAAAATTTGCAAAATTTTATCTCAAAAAGTTAAAACTCAATGTATACTTGAAGATAAGATGGAGATGCTATCTAGTTAGTTCTTTTGGTTCGTCTCACTATTATTGTCATGTTTTATCTCTATCTCTTTATTTTTCTCATATTAAATCTGCCGCCCTTAGATTTTTTTATAATCAATATAAAATTACAAAAGAAAATGAATTTTTTTTCAAAAATTTATAGAACCTGAAGTTTTTTCTATAGAAAAATATTTGCCAAAAGAAAAATGTGAACTTATATTTTTTATTTTTTCTTTCACCAACTTTGACAAAAACCTGCAAAAAGATACTCCCTCCGTCCCTGTAGGTTCTTTCAAGTTATTATTCACAGAGCTAAATGTTATTCACTTTCTTTACCTGTTTTTTTATTATTTGAAAAAATATATAGTCTTGACACATTTCTTTTGTAATTTTTTTGTTGTATTTCTTAAATATATAATTTTATTTCATAATTCTATCCCAATTTTCATATAAAATAAATTAAAAATAACTCCAGACAGACATCATAACGAGAATAGAGAAGACTCAAGAGGTAGTATGTACCATTTTTCTTTCACCTAAAAACGTGGGAATAATTTTTCAGAGTTTATATGAATGAATTGTGCTCTTGGGCTAAAGAAGTATCGCTCTCGGGTTCTGGGCTTGGCGACATGGCTTGGGCTGAGACGTTAAATATTTGTAAGGCCCATAAAGAAATCAGGTCCCGACACAACACGGAAAAAATAAATCTTTGCATAATAATAAAGTAAATTCTATCGATTAAAGTTTTTATTAATAATTAAGATTATAATAATAGATGTCTAGGAGGTCAGGTCGGGTGACCACCTCCCCATGCCCTATTGCCCTGAGCCGACCCGGGTAACTACTTTTAGAGGGCGCGATGATTAGTTGAAAAGGCTTCAAATATAACACGGAGGATGTTCATATGAAAATCTTTCGTAACTCTACAATGACAAATTGAATTTTTTTGTTAAGTTAATTTTCTTAACATTGTATCAAAATCTTGTCACCTAGAGGATACAAACAAGCGTGCAACGGTATATAAAAAAATTAATATTTACGTGTATGGTTTCAAGCGAAAGCAAATTTCGTATTCTTGCCTACATATGAAGAATGTGTTAGAATAAAAAAATTATTGGCTAGTTTAATTTTTATTATGGGTTTGTTGCTTTTATTTATAAGAAGACTAATGTCATTGCTCATACTCTAGCAAAGAGAGCTCAGACAGTCTGACTCAATGTGTTGCTTGGGTTTATATATAAACCTTTAAGTAAAAAATAAATAAATTTTTAGCTTGATTGGTTCCTTAACAAACTCCAAAACCCAATAAGTTACCGCATGCCAAAGTTATAAGGCCACTGGAAATGGTGGCAACGCCCTTCGGCGTTAAGTGAGTATTAATGTCTGGGGGCGTTAAACACCGCCCCCCTCTGCCGTTATCCGGGCGTTAAAAGGTTTGTGTTAAGAACAATGCTAGGTTTACAAACAAAATATTCACAAACTTTACAAATTTACTATTTATAGTTTGAAATTTCATTTTAAAATCATTTTAGACTATTTATTTTTTCATTTAAGTTCACAAATAGAAAGTTTGTGATGTTTGTGAGCCAAGCATTTCACTTGCGTTAAACCTTTGACGCAACCTATCTCCCTCTTTCAATGATTCTCCCTCCCCCAACGGCCATGATTTGGACCGTTGGGCATTAATTTTTAAAAAAATATTTTCAATATTATAAATACACTTATTTTTAAGACAACAAACACACACAACTTATTCTCATTATCTTCGTAATTCCTCTAAAATATATTATATTTTTTTTAATTATCTCTACAAAATATTTATAAAATGAGATCATCATTTTATTCAAATCTTATTATATTAATGAAATTTTTTATTGAATGTAATTTTTTAATTAATGAGTTATTTCCGTTTAAATTCAATGAAATAACAATATTTATTAATTTAATTTCAGAAGATGTGTATGTAAAAATGTAAAAAATAGAGGTTTGAAGCCTCAATTTGAAGCCTGGGGCTTCAAACTAGACCTGCCAATCAGGTCAATAAGTTCGGTTCCGGTTTGGGTCTCTTCGGTTCGGGTCTCATTCGGATATATGTTATAATCGGTTCGGGTCGGTTTGGTTCGGGTCAGTTCGGTTCCGGGTTAATTTCTGTTTGACTGGTTTTCGGTTTCGGTTCGGATTTGTATCGGTTCGGGTTTGTATCAAATCGGGTTTATATCGGTTCGGGTCTGTATTGGTTCGGGTTTGTATCGATTCGAGTTTATATCGATTCGGGTTTGTATCGATTTAGGTTTATATTAGTTCAAATATATATAAAATATTTACTAATAAATCAATAATATCACATAATAAATTTAATCAATTTATGATATACTCCGTAGTTATTTTATTATTTAACACAGACGTACATGAAATTTAATCAATTTCGGGTCTAATCGGTTCCGGGTTTAATCGGGTTCGGGTTTTATCAGTTCGGGTTTAATCGGATTCGGATCTGAATCGGGTTGAATACATTCGGTTCAGGACATTTCGGGTGTTCGGGTCTATTTCGGTTCTTCTGTTTTCGGGTCCAATCGGGTTTGGTTCCGAGTTATTCGGTTCGGGTTATCGGGTCCAGGTCAGTTTTGCCAGGTCTACTTCAAACCCATTTCTAGTGAAATTTTGGTGCAAGTTAAAGCTAATGTGGCAGAAAGAAAAAGTTTAAAACCCCGATTTAAAACCTCGAGGCTTCACGACCATTTCCAATGCTCTAAGTAAGAGGAAGTAGATAATAAGTTTTGTGTGCTACACATGCTCTATTTGCCCCTCCCTATTATACGTACCATGTTTCACTTTATTGTTGTAACTATTCCTCTACTCGTACCATTTTTTTCGGTACACTACTGTTTTACTTTTCTGTTCAAAAACAATTGTCAGGTTATACCTGTTTCCTCCTAAATTTGATTACAAATTAAAAGTTACTTCATCCGTTTTAAAATTAATTTTTTATTTGATTTTTCACGATTTCTAATACGATACTTTGACCATTAATATCTCAATTTTTATATAAATATATTTTATAAAAATTATATATTTCAAAACTATGTTTCAAAATGAATCTATTCCTAATAAATTTATATGAAAATTCAATGTATTTCTTCTATAATATACGATCAAAGTTTAAAAAGTTTGACTACAAAAGTCAAACAGGGAAGTTAATTTTAGGACGGAGGGAGTATGAGATTGATACATTGAGAAAAATAAAAGTTCTATATTTAAAAATTACAACAAAAGTTTTTGCAAGATAAGAAGTGATAAAACTATTTTATTTTTATCAAATAATTAATGAAAACATACATATAAACAAAAGTTATTTAGAGAAGAGTGAAAAAAGTCATAAACAAAATTGGGACGGAGAGAGTGTTATTTATATATTTATGTTCATATCAATTCCTGTTTTGATATATTCTTTTTTAAAATATAAATTTTATTCTAAAATTTTGCACCATTATTTTAATAAGCTTATTTTAAAAACTCAGCCGAACTTTGTTATTCAGAAAAGCAACATAATTTTGGGATGGATTTTTGTTTTATACAAATATTTTTTTCAAAAAGAAAAAAAAAGATTATGAGAGAGAAATGAGATATAGATAGAGCACCTGTTGGGACCCGCGCTTTAGAGTTGGTTTGGCTCTATATTGCGATTAGATTGGATTTAGACACGATCCAAACGAGACACGACAAATTAGCTAACAGCTGACCATAAAACCTTAATTACATTGTCTCTTTTATTAATTAACGCAATTAATTGTTAGTCCATACACTAAACCAATCTACTTCATCATTTTCATGTTAATTTGGCTTCAACTTCAGCAAAATATGAGGTCCTGAGAGCATCTCCAACCATGCTTGTTATTTTAATTTGCTATTTTTACATTATAGCAAGTGAATAGTGATATAGTAAACACTTTTTTGCTTTATTTTCCAACTATAATTTTTCATTTTAATTTTTAAGTATTGGCTAGCTAAATTTTGAGGGACTTGTCATATTTAGCAAACCAAAGTTATTTTTTGGCAAACTTGCTAAAATAAAGCATGCCCTTTGGAGAAGAACAAAAGCGTTTAACTAGTTATATTATAACTTTTAGCTAGTTAAAATGATATGGTTGGAGATGCTCTGAGCACTCATAAATAATGGAGATATAAATTTACTCTATAATAGAAGACATTGATCATACCCTCTCAAAGTATATATGTGTTACATAAAATATACTCCGTATTATATTATACAAATCATATACTTAAAATTAAGTTTTTAAATATAATTACATCTTCAACAACTATTTAAAAGCAGCTAAGTTGCCAAACATTTTTTCGCAAACAATTAATGCTATCGACCGGTCAAAAAAACTAACTCCACCAACCAATCAAACTAGCCAACACAAAAAACTAATAGCCAACCGCCAATTTTCCAAACAGCGCCATTAACTTTTATTTACAATAATTTTTTTAAAAAAATAGATTTTGCACATTATTTGAAGATTAAATAATATAATGGAGGGATTATATATATAACAATTAAAAAAGTTAAAGTGATTGGGAGCACATGGGCTGCTATTGCCTTAATTCAGCCATTTGATTTGGTGGTATGGCAATTAAAAGTGGATGAAGATTTGGTTTTTGTTTAATAATAATACACTTATTGATCGAGCCTATGGGAGAACTGTTTAGGTTTACATACACTAATACTAACTACTCCATATGTTTTACCCCGTAAAAAATAATAAAATATACCCCGGAGAGATTATGGTTTTTGAACACTGGCCCCATCAAAATATACTCCTTATAATGGAGAGTTTTTATGCCTTCTACACTCGAACTACTTAAAAACTGCATGAATTTCTTTTGAAATTTAAAAATTACACTAATGGTCTTTGAATTTAAAAATGTTGAATCAATGATTTCTTTGCTTAAGATTTGAGAGTGCGTTAATCACACGCGCATCCAGTGCAAATATAGATTTATATAAAGTCATATATCTCACGTGAGTTTTGCAACATATATTCTTTCCAATCATTATCTTCTACTTCCTCAGTTCCACAAAAGCTTTCTGATTTTGACTTTTAAAGGATTTAAGGGAAGTATATTTTGGTGTTGATCTTCAAAAAATGTTCTTGGATGTGACATGTAAAAGTAGAATGTGATGAATGGATTTATTATGAAAAAAGTGTGATTTGATACATACATTGAGAATTAGTAGGAGTAAAACTGACTTTTTAATAAAAATTAAAAATCTTTTTTGAAACGGATGAAAAAAGAAATGAGAAAATATCTGTGAAACGGAACGAGTATTTTTTTAACCTCTTGAAACCATAGAGATTTCTTCTCGCTTTAGCCTTTGGTAACCAAAGTCGAAGCCCGGGGATGAGTCGGTTGAGCTCTTCATCAACGTCTTCATCAGTTCATGCCATCTTCATCATGTTTCAAAAAGTATATTGATGAGCATGTGATCAACGTACCCTCAAAAATCAAATCTAATACAGGGAGACTATTGATGTAATATTTTAAATGTTAAGAGGTCATTACTGCAAATTTAAAAATTTTGAGGAATCCACACATTTTTTAACTATTTTGGGAGTAAAAAAAGGCACAAAAAATTTGTCGGCTAGCTCAATTTAACTTATAATTTTACAAATTAAGTCTAATTTTAGATTAATAAATAAGAAATGAAGTTTGTGTATGTTATGACTTGGTTGTTTATAAATATAGAGCTCAATCAATAATCAATATGGTTTGACAAGTTTTGTTTTGATGAATAAAGTGAATGGACCAAACCCAATTACTGGGAACTTATTACTCCCTCCGTCCCTGAGTATTTGTCCACTTTTGACTTTTTTCGATCAAAATTGGTAAACTTTGACCTTAAATTAAATAAAAATAATATTAGATATTTATACAAAAATAGTTTTATTTGATCTATTATACCAAATATTTTCAAAATATTATTTTATCTAATTAAAAAATAAAATATATTTTATTTAATTAGAGGTCAAAGGTTGAAAACAGTTAACGAAAAAAATCAAACTAGACAAATATTTAGGGACGGAGGTAGTAACACAGAAAAGAAAGAAAAAAGATTAGGAAGTGTAAGACAATAGAGGAAGGCGGGTTCCACCTCAAGGCCATATAGTGAATGGGAGCCATGTGGGTGGGCCCAAGTGTATATAATCAGGCTTAGTTATTCTTTTGTCTGGCCCATTGTACGCATTTTGTCCATCTGTACTCTACTCCTCCCTCTTCACCTCATCTACTACTAATACACTAGAATTTACTTTGATATTATGCCTCCCTTTTAAATTAAATTTACTCATATTTAGATCATGAAAACAAAAAGAAAATGTTGTTAATAATTAAAAAAAATGGCGATATCTGGATTTATTAAGGTTTGATCCCAAGTCTAATCGGATTTGATTCCAATAATAATAATGCATAATAAATGAAAAAATAAGATGATGAGAATGGAGTTAAGTGTTTATAATATTTTTAAACGATACTACGGTATAAAACTATTTTTCATAATTTTTTTAAAAGAGAAATGTTAAACTCATTGTGTATTCTAGCTTGTCCAAGAAATTTTTTCCATTTGTCTTATTGCATTAGAAACGTAGAACACGAAAGTTCTAATCCATATCCTAAAACAAAGGGAGAATGATTTGTGCAACTCTAATTACTTTATACTTTAGAAATTCATTGAGAGCTATCATATATGTTTTTTTTCACTAGTAAAGTTCTATGAAATTAATTTGGATAGATTTGAAATCTCCAATTTTAATTCATTTTTTGTATTAACAATCCGATGTCTACACATTTTTTTGTTACCGAACTAAAAAATTAGAATTTTGTACACCAAACGGAGTCTTAGCATAATTGGTGGAGCATAATTCATCCACTTAATGAGTTGGTGCAATTTGATAATATATTTCAATCCTAACCAGGTTAAACTCCCTGCAATGCGAAAATGTACTCTCTCCGTTCTCAAAAAACACTTCCTCTTTCATTTTTTCACTTCCAACAAAACACTTCTCCTTTCTATTAAAAAACCACTTTTACCCTTACCTTTTCATACCCTACCTATCACATCATACTTTTTCTCTAATAATCTATCCATCACATCTTACTTTTACCCATCACATCAGGGGCAAAATTGGAAATCAACTATAATTTAACACTTCTTTATTTTTGCCTCCAAATAAAAATGGAAAGTCTTTTTGGGAACGGAGGGAGTAGTAAACATTTTGGTAGTGACCATTGTTTAATTTGCACCACCAAGAAAGTGGTTTGGTAGTCACCATTGAATTATATTCCCGCAATTCAAAAAAAAAGTGCAACGCCCACCACGAGCTCTCTTACTAACCGGCCCGAGACGATTGTGAGGGAGGTAAATTATGGTATAATCTCAATCTGATCTTTAAAGAGGTCATCTCATGCCCGATACACACAAAAAGCTATTACAAACTAGATCAGATCTGATTTGATTTGATCTGATTTAGTCTAATCTGATCTTGTTAGAATTATAATTAAAGTAAAATCAGATCAAATCAGACAAATAGAACACAACCTTAGTAATAACCTCTCTTTTAGAATATGGTTAGAATCTGCGGACATACTTTTCCCAAATTACACTTTGCTAGATTTTTACAACATTATTGTTGATTTATACACTATGGGACTAGTAAAAAACTAGATTTAAAAATGACAATTATTTTCACAATTTTGTTTATTTATTCATGAGTAAATACTATATTAGATCCTTAATAATAGAGACTTTTTCATATTTAGTCTTATACTATCAAATACTTTGTATTACGTTTGTAATCCTCTTTTATGGTCACCTTTTCACGAATAGTCTTTTTAACCATTTGTCATGTCGCTGTTAAGTTGAAAGCTAACAATATGATTTCACATCTATCATATGCCTAGTTATGTGTTCTGATGTCATCTTGACAAATAACACAACAATAATAAATATGATTGTGGGCTACGATTCGGACAATAAGCCACATCTGTAGACTACAAATGCATTGGACAATAGTTCCCATTTGACAAACAACACATCCGCAACGATACTTGGTGTTGGCTATGATAAGAAGGATATATAATCGTTGTGAAATTTTACTTTTGGTCTTCAATCTAACACCAACTAGTACGCATAAAAAAAGATCACAAATATACTATTTGATAATGAAATACTAATTTTGAAAAGCTCTATTATAAAGAGCTATTTATAAAATTACTCTTTATCTATTTACTCCCTATTATGTATTGGTACTTCCTCCATCCAATAAATTTTTTTTCTCGTATTGACTTAGCAAGGAAATTAAGACAAATTAACTCCCTATTATGTATTGGTACTTCCTCCATCCAATATTTTTTTTTCTCGTATTGACTTAGCAAGGAAATTAAGACAAATTAAAATGTAGATGAAAAGTTGGAATGCAACGGTACATTAGTTAAAAAAAAATTTACCAAAACAGAAAAATGGGAAAGAAATTTTTGAGGAATTCAAAAAAGGAAGTGGAAAAAAAAGGAATGGAGGGAGGGAATAATTGGTTAGGCCAAAGCAGGTTGGGGTTGTCACATGGAGGGACCTCTCTTGCCAGCCAGAGGGTGTGTCCCCCTAAACTCCGCAGGCCACACCAAAAGCAAACACGATTTTCAGAGCACCCTCCTTCAATTCACTTCCAACATTCATTCATACCAACCATTATTTTTATTTCCCATCTAATTCCAATATTTCAAACACTCATTTTTTAGGAAAATGTTAAAAACCCTTCACCCTTGTTACCAATCATGCCCCCTACATAAACATGTGGTAGGGAGGCAAGAAAATTAAAATTAGATGATGGGTGGAGAATGAGTAGAGATAAATATGTGATGGAGAAGTGAGTGAAGGCAAGGTTGGTAGCAAGGATGGAGGGTATGTAGCACGGTCCCATTTTTTATCTGTGGTGAGAGATGAGATTCCGAACCACAAGGAATATTATTGGGGCAAAAAGAAGCAAATGGTCCACGGCCTGAGAGACAAAGGCCCATATGGCTCGTGGAAGGTCATGATTGAAGCCAAGCCACCCCTTAAGTGATAGCACACACCACTTTTGACAAATGGTGTCAAAGTAATCTCCCTCCCCACTGAAGAAGCTAATCTTCTCCACACACTAAACACTTCCCAAATAAATGACACCAATCAAAATTATACTTTTTTCCATCAGTTTTTATCAAAATCACCAAAAGCAAGCAGGAAAATTGCAGAGCTGCGAAATTGGAACATTCATAAAAGACCACATAAGTAAATGATTGCGACCTATATGTGATTAACAAACTCTAAATGTGACTGGGTTTTTGGTTTGGTTTTAAACAAAAACCAGTGAGTGAGGAAGATGATTTCTCCACAGGTCGTTTTCTATTGCATTCAAATCCCAAATCCAGAAGAAGAAAAGAAAAAGAATGAGACATATCATACAGAGAAAATAGAATATTCATACCACATTCGGAGTGAGAGATAATAAGAGCATGATTATAGAGGGGGGGTTTGATTTTTCGGTTCTGTTTCTTTGAGGTGACAAATCGACTTGATATTCAGGTTTGTGGCGGCCGGCCGGAGCTGAGAGGAATGAGAAGGTTTCCCGATGAGGACGAGGCATCGCCCGAGGCGGATAGGAGGTGAGCTAAAGCGCTCATGGCACGAACTTGCATCTCTAGAGCAGCAATATAATCAGTGGCTTCCTCTAGAATCACCGGCAGCTCCTCCTTCCGGCATCCCGGAACCAACCGCCCTAGAACTCGGGCCTTTCTCTGTACAGCGGGCAGGTTTTTTGTTTTCAGGCGGAGAATGTTTAGCCTGGAATTCTTCGGGAGCCGGCTGTGCCCGGTGGCCGCCGCGGGTGAAACCACACGCTGCCTTTTTCCGTGTTTCTTCGTGAACTTCAGCCTCAGCCGGCTCGTGAGGATGGCGCGGCTCCACCTCGTGCGTCCTTTGGCCGCTACGGCCAAAACTCTGTCCGCAACCTCGTGCACGGCTCTGCCGCCCTTGGGACCCGGCGATGGATTCGACCGGACCTGTCGGAGCGCTCGGAGAAGCTTGGAGGAGTACGCCCGTTGTTGAGCTTCGGATTTCCATTCCACGGCGGATTTATGATTATTGCTTTCATCCAGAGATTGCGCCCCCGGAATTTGGTCCCTCTTCTTCTTTCTCGTCGCCGGTGCTCTACTTTCGGAGCTAATGCCCGGATTCGACATGAGAGGGGATGCCATTAACGCCGTCGATCCGATCAACAACTGAATCACACAAGTCAACAATTCAAAACGCGTGTGTACGAATTCGCCTGCGGATTCGATTCAAATCGTTAGAATCACACGGATTGGGATAAACGAGGCAGAATCAACACATCAATCAATCGAAATTGGACCGATACACATAAACCCCATTATCGCCGCAAATAGGAATAAACAGATCAGACTCGTACGGGAAGCGACAACGTACCTGATTGAAGGAGATGATTTAACCATTGTTTCAGAAGCTCTACCTTGTTTCGGTTTAGAGCTTATGCCTGCGTCTAGAGAAGATGAAGGGGCGGCGCTGACTAGTACCGCGGGAGAGCGTCCCGGCGAGGCATGGAGGCGATGGGAGGAGGTTATTAGTAGATATAGTTACCCGTAATAAAAGGACAACACGGGATTCTTTAGCGTTGGGATCCTTTAAAATCCCCAAAATAGAATAAAATAAAATAAAAATACGGAGTGGCTCCTGCATTTTAGAGTTTATTTTGTGAGTTTTTAATGTACCATGAGATATGAATTTGAAAATTCGAAATAAATCATATGAATTTTAAAATTTAAAATAAAATTGTTTGGAAAAGATATAATATGATAATTTATTTAGCAATAGATCGGGTGAGTGACATTAGGACACTAGAAATACCAATAAAGCATGGGGCTTTAAACATTATCTCCGCCACATCAGTTTTAATTGTTTTTAATATACTTATTGTTTCACTAGAAATAAGTGTGAAGTTTGGAGCTTCACAGTGAGACCTCAAACCTTTTCTTTTTAATTTTTAATACTCATTTTGTAAAAATAGAGTAATAAGAATTCATTAATTATTTAAATTTAAATAACAATAATTTATAAAATAAAAAATATATTCAATAAAAAATAGCATTAAATTTTAAAAATGCATTTATAAAAAACAATGGTAAATTATATTTAGCATTGATCTCATTTTGTTTTCTCTCGTAAAAGATGCGTTTGAAGTCCCTTAATGTATCAAGGTCAAATTCTATTATTTCCGGTTCTTCCTTCTCTTGTCTTTGTTTCTCCATCTCATCTTCCCTAATATTGAACACCATAGTTGTTTAACCATTGCCCGACTGGTAATATCGTAAGAAGAAACAGGGTCGGATCCTATAGAACTCGATGTAATGAATTTTACCTTCTTTCTTTCGATCGGCCATGAAATGGAGTCCTTGTCGAAGTCGTCTAGATTGAAGGGAGACCTTTGTTCTATTAAGTCGATAGTGTCATCGGCATCAACATCATTTGATTTTTTTCCTTTAACGATCCAGCCTCGGGATTGTTGAGTTGTTGTCAATTCAGTGAAGGATTTAAAATTTTCAAAAGATCGGCGGGGACCTTGCCTTGATGTTCGTTGTCTTGATACCGAGCGGTGGCTTGCCACAGAACACCAACACCGTTCCTCCCGCTCTTCCGGAATCGAAATCATTCCTCGTAAACTCTGATAAACTTTCAAATTTTTTGGTTGATGTGGCCCCATTTGGAAGTTACGTGGTCTCGAGTTTGGTAGGAAGCGTCATTGTTAATCGCCGTAAAGAACTTCTCCTCGATACGATCCCACATCACATTCTTCATCTGCTCAGAACCTTTAAGAAATATATAATTGAATGGAAAAATATTTTAGCACAAATATATAAAACAGAACATATATATACAATATATATTAAAAACACCAACAATAGAATGCTCCGAGAGGTCGCAGACGCCAACAACGATTCTTTCTCCGCTGTCCACTTTTTAATATACCGTGCCGCTTCGGTCATCAGCTTGTCGGTCTTTGGCTTGTGACTCTTCCGGAATGCACTTTTTTGGTGAATTTGGTACCGGTTGAGTTTCCTGAATCGACACTGAGTCATTAAGATTACCAAGGTTTGCGTTTTAAACAACGACGGATTACTCTCATACGTCTGGTAGAGGAACATCACGTACTCGTTTGATTTGAAACCAAACGTAGAAATGGAGAAATTGAATGGATTACACCATAACACAAATGTGTAAATAGTACACCATCGGTATTTCAGTGACCTTAAATTAAACCACAACACAAGTGTGTAAATATTAATTATAAGTACATTCAGATGAAAGCAATAAAAATCACGGTCCACCACAAACAAACAATAAGATCGCAGTTGAAGATTTTACCAATTTTAAATTAATAAAATGGGGGTGTATTGCTCTATCAACAAGACGAAGCATCATTGGGCACATGGGCAGATGGCCCTCAAGGCACACCAAATACTGATACTGTTTATTACCACTTCAGCCATATATAAAATGGGGTTCTTATTTGTGTACTCTATTTTTTTAAGTGGGATACAATGTGAGTAATGACAAATTTTGACAAACATATGTCCCACCCCTTTGAATTTGCTACTAGGTTACTATATATATATATATATATATATATATATATATATATATATATATATATATATATATATATATATATATATATATATATATATATATATATATATATATATATATATATATATATATATATATATATATATATATATATATATATATATATATATTGGTTCTGGTGAGAATGTGATTTTATGAAAGAAATAAGAATGAATCTGGTGCTTTAGATTGTGAGATCTAAGGGCTAGGATTGCATCAAAATTAGGTGCACCAAAATAGCTTGAAAATGCATCATGTCGAAATGCACCAAAATCTTTTGAAAATACACTATCTCAAAATGGGAGCGCAGGATGCAATCTGAGTCGCACGATGCATCAGATCCAAAGGCTAGATTTTATTCTTATTTCTTTCACCAAAGTGCATTCTAACTTGAACCAACCCATATATATATATATATATAAACACAGTAAAATCCATAATTCAATATTCAACATGGTATTAGAGTCTGATCCCTCTCTCTCTCCTCATCGTTGATACTGAGAAAAAAATTCGATGAAGGTTTCTCTTGATCCTCTCTCTCTCTCCCCACATCGCCGCCTCTTCCGGCTGATCCTCGTCGGCTTCCTCTACGTCAGCTTCATCATGGCACCTTTTTCCAACGATCTCATGGATCGTCTCCCTACCGGTCTCGAGTTATTTTTCCAAATTCTTCAATCTCTTACGCTGGCAAAACTTAATGCATATTGGTTCCCTCTTGTTCCGAAAAGCCCTCTTGGTCCGCTACCGTACGCGCCAATTCAACCTCATGCTCCAAAAGCCCCCGCCTATTGCTGGCTAAAGAGAGGTCCAATACACACAACTTGACCTTTATGTAATTGTTGTCAAATGACACATGAAGAACATCAAATTGTTACTTAACTATTAAAGAAACATGAATTGTTTAAAGAATCATTTTTTCATATTTTTCTAATAGAACATCATATATGTCAATTTTTTATTCTTGGGTAAAAAAAAAGAGAGGATATGAAATTAGAAATTGAATCATCTCCATTTGCACAGCAGTACAAATATTGTTTTTTAAGAAAAAAAGTAAAAAAACTGACGGTAAAAAATCTTAACCACAATACTCAAAGTCGAGACATGTATAGCTAATGAATTTCAAAGAAACAACCTAGTCTCAATAATGCTTTCATGTTTGGAGCAACAGAAAATAAAAATGGAGTTTATCTTTCACGTTGAATAGAGGCATATGGATCACTTGACTTAAAGTGACCCCATATTACAACTACATCCACTAATAATGCACACACACATTTCCAAACTTTTTTTCCCTTCTCAGTGTGCGTTCCATGTGCGCTCTCTAAATAAGAGACAGTAGCACAAATAATAGTTAAATGAGAACAAAATATCATGTGATGCTATGTTAATAAAGTGTGGTTGCAAAAGTTAACAAAACATTGGTGTAAGCGTAATAACAATGCATCACTTTACCTTTGAAGCTAGGTTGAATTTATTCTTTATTTAATCTATTAAAAAAATATTTTTTAAAATATACCAAATAACTTATACAAACAAGAAGTAACAGTAACACAACCATATTATTGACTGAAAATAATTTCAGTCAAACATCGTATACCGAAACAGGCGTTATAAAATGGGACGGAGGTAGTAACATTTAAGTTTTACTCCGTAATGAATTAATATTAACTCCTAAAGAGATTGGTCATTCAAGAAGCAAAAGTGAAGGTTGTCCATTATATTGGCTAGACACGAAGGATAGAATATGCCAAAACTACATGATTACATTTTGGTGTATTACAGGTCGAAAGGTTTCCAAAATAATTATTGAACCTAATCCAAAGTTATACATACCAAAACAATTGTGGCCATGTGTATTTGACAAGGACCTAAAAATAGGTTAAGACACGAATTTGTGGCATAACTCAAGTCTAGCAACACCAGTTCAGCCAGCTTGTATCCACCATTCATTATCTAGTCATATTTATTTTCTGTGAGAAATCAATGGCCAAGTTTCCCCAAAACCCTTACTCCAACTTTGCCCGTGACCCATTTTTCATCCACACAGAGATGAATACATTTAGTGTGAATGAAAAATGGGATGAAGTCAAGGTTGGAAGAAAAGGTGTGGCACATTCACATTGGCATATAGCATCACTCTTTTTTCAAACTGATTATATATCAATGGGTTATCAGTCTTATCACCATCAAAAAGTAAATATAGCAGAGAGGTTAAATGGAAAAAAGAAAATATCAGTGACCATTTTTTGCAGATTATTTCAAAGTCAAGCACCATTCAGAAGCACTTGAATACTCCATGCAAGGGGGAAAAGATAGTACTCATTACTTACATTTCTCTGGTAATCCGTAATCATGTAATGTGTGGACCATTCAGGTTGGCAAAGGACCAAGGAAGGGCTGTGTTGCACTGGAAGTGTAAAGTGAAGTGAAGAGAACAGCAAGGATGACCAGTGGGAAAATCAGTGACACCAATAGGAACCTCTTCTTCAAAATAAGGGAGTTAGACCAATTCTTCTCTCGGGTCGAACCACAGACCTCTTGCACTACAACCTCCACCAAAGCATCCACAAGTCTCTTGGACTGCAGATCAATGCCAACAGATTTCATGAACTGAAATTGTGCCTGTCTTAGATGCTTGGTTGCTATTTCTGCCTCCATGGAAGTCTTTTCTTCAGCACTCTGGCACAAATAGGTTGAAGAAGCAGTGCTAGCTGTGTATATATCAGAAGAAATCCCAGATGACACTGAAGTGAGGTCATGGAGAAAGCTACTCTCTGATGGAGTGGAAGCTTCTGAATGCAGTGGGAAAACAAAGGTCTGGAACAGCATCAATCGTTAACATCGGATTATTTCTTTAAACAATCAAAGTTCAAGAGTGTACTGTTAGAGTGCATCCCACATCGGAAGTTCAAGAGTAAAATAACCGGTATATAAGCTCTTGAGTTGGACTAACTAATCGATTGGATTCAATCTTTTAGCCCACCTCGTTTGTCAAGGTGTCCGTCTAGACGTTCATTCCTAGCGGCCCGTTAGTCTTTAGCCCAGTTGTCCGTATGGATGTTGTACCCAACGGCCTGTGGCCTGTTTAACACGATTGCTCGTCTGGAAGTCCATACCCAGCGGCTCGTGGTCCTTTAGGTGTTGGCGCTCAAAAAAAAAAAGTCAAGGGAATGGGAGTTCATTTGCAAGTGGTCAACCGGTTAGATTCAAAATGGCCCGGTTGTCCACTTGAGGGGGAGTGTTAGAGTGCATCCCACATCGGAAGTTCAAGAGTAAAATAACCGGTATATAAGCTTTTGAGTTGGACTAACTAATCGATTGGATTCAATCTTTTAATGTGGTTCAACCCAAGTGTCTTATTGTCCAATCCAATTGTCCATACCCATCCTAAATTCTATCATGTACAGAGCTAGTGTAAAGCAAAACTGATGGATATCTAGAATGCTGCTAAAGATATATTGTGATTTGCTATCAGAGATCTAACAACTGAGATATGCATTAGCTTAGTTCAGTTACTAAAAAGGATCATAAAACACCACTACAGAATCACAAACTGCCTTCAAACTAGGGAGAAGAAAGCAAAGCAGCAAAATTGAAATGGAAATATGCATAAGCTATAACAAACCTGCAGAAACAGCAGCAGGATCGTATTTACCAGCAGATTTAATCAATATATACTAAAATACTACTAGACGCCCCTATAAAGCGAAGTATGTACGAATCCGAACATGAAATTGAGAATCGAATTTTGAAATTACCTCAGTGGATTCACTAAATTGAAAGTCATCAACAACTTCGGAAATAAGAGAGAAATCAGCAGATTCCTTTGGCGATTCAGTCAAGGCAGCACCTTCCACTAGCGTGTCGAACTCGGATTTCAAGCTCTTCTTCGCATTCTGCAAAACAGGTAGAAGATCAGTGACGAATTTACGAACACAAGCACGATGCGTACATGAATGTGCTTGGAAATATGCCGATCAGATCCAGGAAACGAACGCACTTTAGGATGCTTTTTGGATTGATCGGGAACGGATTTCGATCTGCGATTGGCGGAACCAGAGGGGTCCTTCTGTGGAGTTTGCAGATGGTTGCTATCCCTCATCTCTCTCTCTCTCTCACACACAGCTTCGTGTTGGCGGAAGGTTTGAATTCCGTTGGAGGGAAACTGGCAAATCTTTTGAAAATTTTGGAGTCGAAAATAAACTGGGCTTGAAACCCAATATAGCACACTAAAAATTGTGTGGTAATGAGATTGAACCCGCCACTTCTTGCAATTTTACGAATTCAACTCTCAAATTTATAATATAAAGATTTAGGAGTCGAAAATAAACTGGCTTTACACCCAATATAGCACACTAAATTGTGTGGTAATGTCCGTAATGAGATTGAAAACCGAAGAGCTCTTTGTGATGGGTTCAATCCGCCCAACGCGTAGACGTCCAATCCAATTGCTCTACTTTTAATCATTTTTTCTACTTTTTTTGTTTCAAATTAAATTATGTATTTCCTTTTAGGTTGTTATGGTTATTTATGTAATTTAATTTATTTGAGAAATATGATAAAATAAAAAAATAAAAATTACATATTTAAAAACTATATTAAGAATTCTACGTAACAAGAGTTGAATTAAGTTTGATCCTATAAATACTAAACAGAAAATTTAAATTGTGACGAAACTATTTGTTTTTTTTCCCATAAATTTTTTAAAACCTTTTTATATATATGTTAAAAAATACTATGTACTTAATTTATTTTCTGTTTTGGTAAAGAACAATACATAAAAAATTTCCTCTCCCATAAACAAATTCCAAGCAATTTTTTTAATTTCTCAAAGATAATGGGATGAACATGTGATTTAGAAACCCAATGTTACTATTTGAGCAAACGATTTTAATGATTTTATTGAATTGAATTTTTTTCAAACAAAAAATATAACACTAGTAACCTCACAATTATATTTATTAAGGTCTCGTTTGGCATTTATTAAGGTTAACATTTTTAAAATAATCTACATCATTAAAATATTATCAGTAATTGAAAACATTATTTTCAAACAAGGTCTAAGATACGTCCAAATAGAACAAGCATGGCCATCTACAATAGTAAAAAAATTATTGTGCAAGGATAAAAATATAATCAAAATATGACCTCCAAGAAATTTATTAAAACTAATGAATATTGTGATTTTTTAAATTTGGAAATGAATGACTTCTTTCACTGCCGAATATAGTGTTTTTGTGCCCAAAATCATTTGGCCCCGGCGCAATGTTTCCAACTGAATCTCAGGATCTGGCGGGCGCTAAACTCTTGGCAAGTTGGCGCCAATTTAACAGCTCGAGAGCTGAAGACGACTGAATCAGTGTGCGCAGGAAGGAGGTGATAATGTATTCGGGTTCGGGCGACGGCGGGTCAGGGACGTCGATGATGGACGACTTTGAAACCCTGATTTCAACGACGGACGCGGAGCTGTTGAAGCGAGTATGGCGGAACGAAAAGGGTGCTCCAGAAATCCTCCGGTATGAGGCTGCTCTTGTCCAAAGATCTCGCGAACAGATCCAATTGATGGTACACCACTTCTTCTTCTCTTTGTGATTTTCCCCCGATTTCCATTTGATTTCGTTTTCTCTGAAGTTTTATGCGGAATTGTATTTAGCACTAATTTGATTCTGATTCCATGTTCGATCCTTTATGCTAGTTATTTGGACATATTTCTAAGCATATATGGTTACCCAGTTGAAGTGTGGAGGCTTTGATTGATAATTTCATAGCATTAATTGAAGTACTAGTGTGCAGGACTGCAATTTTGTTTGTGTGAAACAGATGCTTTATACAACCAATGTATACCAATTACCATGGCAACCCTAGTACCCTACGAAGATGAAGATGGATAGCTATTTAGAGTAATTGAGAAAAATTATAGCTTGCCAACAACATTAATATCTCTTAGCAGTATATGAAAATGCAGTAAAGAATAAGTATGTTGTTAGTCCATATTATTAGACTTTGTCAGCTAAATTACGCAAAGCAATGGTGGTATTGGTCCCCCCCGGGGGGGGGGGGGGGTTGGTAAAAGATGTCATGACTCATGATATTCTAGTTTAAGGCCATTTGTTATGCCATATAAGTGATATCTTTTCTTTTAAAAATAATCATAGACACAGTATCTAGCCAGGGAAGACAATATAAAAAACTTTAGATGTTTTGACAGAAAAAGGCACTGCTTTGTAAAAAGAACCATTTAATCCTTACCATAAGGACCGGTTGGGAGTAGTTATGTTTATCCATTCAGGGGACTTATAGATATGTTCGCTGAGCAGAAAGTTTGCAAGGTCTCTAGCGACCAGAGTAACAGCCCAGCTGCCAACAACACAAGCATCCAATGCATCATCCACAAGTCTTCAGTCTGTTATCACTTATTACATTATACTTCTGTGTGTTCATATGCCAACCTCAACTATATACCTATATCTGCCACTTGTACTTAACCTCTTGTATTGTGTTACTTCTTCAAGGGAGGGTAAGGGCCGAAGGGGTGATGAACATTGTTAATAAAAAATCTTCTTCAAAAAAGAGTTGTTTTTCTAAGACCATTACATCAATCAATAGCTCTTGCAATCATTTTATTTCGGAAATTTAGCCTGATAATACATTGAGAAACAAAGTTCTCGATGCACAGATAAATTTTAGATGCTCAAGGGATGCATAATAGTGAATCTTCTTGAAGCATTTTGAGAAACTTCAATAATGCAGTGCATTTTACTGTTTTTAGCTGGAGATATATCCTATATTTTATAAGATAATAGGCTTAGTGCACTTTTACTTGAGTAATTCTTATGCCACTATTTTTTCTGCTGTAATGACAATCAGGATAGTATACTTGTTCCAGTCCTTTAATGACAGTATCGATTAGAGGCACTTAACTGATTGAACATATACATCCTCCATCCAAAGATGTATATAAGAATTTTAATAATCTATAAAATTCATCATTCTACTAACAGGAGTAATGGGATCATATTCATATATAAATTTGTTGGCCCACTTGTTTGAGTGTTATTTATAATATAACCCCTGTTGAAATAGAAAGGAACTTGTGATAAATAGAGGCGAGATTTGGAAAGAAATGAAAATACCCTTATTTTTTTTCTTCTCATTAA
Organism: Cuscuta australis; assembly: GCA_003260385.1. NCBI lineage: Eukaryota > Viridiplantae > Streptophyta > Magnoliopsida > Solanales > Convolvulaceae > Cuscuta > Cuscuta australis. The sequence continues at coordinate 2,186,662 of NQVE01000115.1, read as the reverse complement.
CCTTGTTGAAACGGACAACAGCGGCACAAGAATGTGGAAGGCATGCTTGGGGCACCACAATTGATTACTCTGGATTTAGCTGCCTGAGTCAATGCTGCCACTCGTCTTGTCTGAAAGTGGGATAAAAATGTGACTTTGTCTCTAAATTTTCAACTTTGAAGGCTATTTTATAAATAGAAATTACTCAACATTTTTTTGAAAGATCACATATCTTCTTAGTTCTTCATCAATAGTTAATGTTGAATAGTATTTATATATTTATCTTTCTAATATATCATCTACTAGCTCACGTGGCCAAACCCATTGATTTGGATTAAGGCATGATTGTTGGTTTTGTACGATGTGGATAGTTTAAATATTGACTCATTGAGAGGCCATTGGCAACTTCTTATTAAGTAGATGTAAACCTAGATTAGGTTATGGTGTGCTTTCACATAATCACATTAGAAATACATGAATGAAAATCCATCCATCTATGACATTCACCTTGCACTGGTGGTTTGATAAATGACTTGAATTTTACGTTACTAAGTAAATTTTCTGAAATGTCAATTTGTCTAAATTTGCAACCTTGGTTACTGGCGGCTACTTTGTAAATTGGAGTAACACGCATGTTTTGAAAAGAACACATTTCTTCATTCTCAACTGTTAAGGTTGAACATCTGTTCTTGTTTTGTTTTTAGTTATTAATAATACCAAATGATATCTTTTTTCTTTTGAATGATCAAATGGGCCATTTGTGGCACCTTAATACGTGGACAAACCCTATATTAGGCATGGTGTGCTCTCATATTAAAGTCAAATGGATGAAATGCAATTCATGGAGTTCATGTTTTTTGGTGATATGATAATGGCTTGAGTTCCGCATTAGTAGGACTTTGTGGAAAGTTTCCAGATAATTTTTTTTACTTGATATCATCAAAGATCCAACAACAGATTGTTTTTCTAAAGGGTACACGAAATGAATTTAATAGCTCAACTAATAGCGGATAACTTCCAATTGTATTGGTGATTTTTGTTGCTGCTTCCACTATCTATCGTAAAAGCTCACAGGAAATCCTAGGGGTATGCCAAACAGCAAAACAAATGTTTCTCAGTGATGAGCTTTTGAATTGATGCTTGTAACTTGTAAGCACCAAAGGATTTCAGCGTGTCTCAGTTTGACGATGTCTCTTTATTTTTATCATATAGGAGGAAACTGTGGAGGATTACACTAAAAATGGTGTTGATCCACTCACTGTGTCTCTTTACCAGATGGACCTGGACAGAACCATGTTTCTATTGAGATCATATTTGAGAACTCGTCTCCAAAAGGTAGCACTAATAAATTAAACTATTTTTCTGTGCAATTTCTTTAGAAACTGATATTTTCAATCGAGATCAGTTTGTGTAGTTAGATAGAGCTTGCCATACACACTAATGATGGAGCATTAATCTTACTGTCATAAACCTGACTTGCCTCTTTGCATGACATATCTTGGTTCTAGTTTTCTGACTTGTCGTGTTTCTTTGCTCTACTCACACAACACATAGAATTTCAATTGCAGATTGAGAAGTACGTGCTTCACATCCAAAGATCTGATGAATTATGGAACCGTTTATCAAAACAAGAACAAAGATTTGCTCAGAGGTAATTTGTTATGCTCTGGTCGATCGGTACCTATGTTAGGGAACTGTATTATAAAAGAAAAAAATTGAACTCGTAATTGTTAGCAACTTGACAATGCTTACAGGTCTGCAGAAGATATACAGCAACATTTAGAACAATCAGTGCTCTCAAAGTTCCCTCCTGGTTTCAACTCTCACTTGAAGCAATCTTCTTGCAGTGAGAAAGATGACATGGGTATGTTTTTTCTTTTTCTGCTAAGTATGCACTTTTTATGCCATTCTTCTCTAAGCTGGCACAATCCAAGTATGCTCAATTGAACCAGAAATGCATAATTCACTCTCTCGTTTCCGAAATGTGGCTTAAATTAGACCTTTCCTGTCAAATTAATTAATGATAGCAACTTTTTGATGTTATTAATCACTCTGCATTTCTTTTTTCGCGGATGTCGTTTAGTCCCAGAACCACGTCCGAACCTTCACGTCATCTGCAGGAGTAAGAGGGATTTGGGAGCTTTTCAGCTGGATGACAGGTAAATCAAACTAACTTCTCATTTACTGTCTTCTTCTTTCATTCAGTTCCACCTGACAGAATTGGCATTTCCCTCCACATAACGTGGAAATATCAGAGGGGAAGATATTATCCGCATTGAAGCGGACGATCTGTACGCCTTGCCTTACAATTCGATCAAGCCACTCGTTGAAAACGGACAGATTGATATTGTATGAGAGCACCATCCATCCCAGAGGATATGAATACACACACAGAGAGAGAGAGAGAGACCTCACGCTCATCTTGGATGTACAATGTAACTTTATTGGTAGGTGAAAGAAAGGAATCAGCAGATGCCAGTTTCAAGAACCCAATTTGTATTTGTATGATTTTTTTTTTCACCAAAGATTTCTGTAATTTCTAGTTTGTCACTAGTCTGTTATTCAAGCTTTGCTCGAATAAGTTCATAAAAACTACTCCCAAAATTCAAAATCTCAATTTGGATTATGGCTGTTGATTAAATTAATTTCTCACTTCATATAACAAAATGTGACATGATTCTATTATTATTTTACCCGTAAATGGTTAATATCAATAAAAACAAGAAAAAACAAAGAGAAAAGTAGTAAAACAACATGAACAAAATTTAATAGCTTATTTAATTGTCGCCATCATCAACAGCCACTGAGAGCCAAAATGTTGCAAAAACCTTGGAAGGTCACACCGCCGCCACCGCGGTTATCATAGCCACCGCCCAACTTGATCATGGCCTTGAGGTCTTCATCGTCAGCGGGAAGGCCGGCGAAATCGAGGTAAGTCTTAAGGTCCTGGAGCCCAACCTGGCCGTCACCATCTCTATCCATCGCTTTGAAAACCTCCTCCATCACCTCATTCTTCATCTGAGGACGGCCGGCCACCACCTTCTCGAATTCATCGTACTCAACGAAGCCGTCCTTGTTCAGATCCGCGACGGAGATCATCGCTCCAACCAGGTCGTCTTCCGACGACGGACCGGCGACGGAGAAGTCGGCGTAGAAGGTGAGGAGGTCGTGGCGGCTGATCTTGCCGTCGTGGTCGACGTCGAGCACTTGGAATGCGGAGCGCAAGGTGGACGGCTTATTAGAGGTTTCGCCGAGGCGAAAGAGGCCGGTCGTCGTCCCCGTCGGGCACATCCTGAGATTGGGAGATTCTTCACAGTGCAGCAAGGCAATGGAAAGGGAGAGGAAAGAGATCGGCAGGTTGACGATACGATGATGAAAAATGAAAGAAGGGTGTGTTTGGTGGGCCTTATTTATAGGCGAACTCCCTCCCAGTTTTGGGAGCCCACTTGTAGCGGGTCAAAGGAGTCAGTCAGCACATTCATTTCATACGGTGATGTGCGTAATTGCGTCCGCCATGACATCATATCCTACCGCCCAGTTGTTTTAGGCCTTGTTAACATTTTTGTTTTGAAAAGAATATTTTCTGAATTAATTTACACCGTTAATATTTTATCCAAAACTATAGCGCTAATTGAAAACGCTCTTCTCAAACAAGGCCTTAGTGTCCCTCATTGACAAGTCAACTTTATCCTTAAAATTTTGATTTCTCTATAACTAAAAATGTACTCCCTAAATCAAATTAGTCAATTATGTAAATTTTAAGTACTAAAATTCAATTGACACAAAAATTAATCAACAGGGCCATTAGTCTTACGCTAATTAGTATGATAATTCAAAACTTTAGCGAATAAATTTCATTTGTAACAATCACTTAATTCATATTTCCTAACCAAGAGACTAATTTTTTTCAACCGGACTTACACAAACTAAATTGATTCATGAAGATGAAGTACATTTACATGGACCATAATGAGTATTGACTCTACTACCACCATATGTACTTGTTGCGAAGCCGTCACTCTACCAAGAGTATATGAGAAATACTAAAGTCAAAACTCACAATTACAAAAGTTACGAATAAAACCATATTACTACTTGTACACATTACAAAAGAACAAAATAATTTTAAATAATTTAAAGCTATAAATTAAAATACATAAATGATAAGTTTATATAATTCGTATTTTCTGACATTTTTGTTTGTGACTAGCATTTCTCAATGTATATAGCATATTGAATTTCATTCATAAACTTCATATATTCATTCTAAAAATTATGGTCCTTTCATCCTTTGTATAATTTCAGATAATTTTCGTTTGCATATATGTATTCAATCATCATTTAATAAAATAAATATATCATCATTTATTCTATACAATTTTGATATAGTTTTATAATCCGTAATATATAAGTTCCTTCTTTTGTATACCAATTTCCAAATAAAGTCATCAAACATAGTATTCCACAACCACGATTAGATCGTCCACCATCGTTGTCAGCTTCCAACAACCTAACATTTTCTTATTACCATTGTCAAACTTCCAATCACAATCATCAAAATTGTTATGTGTATAGTAAGTTGTTAGATTTTATAGACACGAGACAAATAGTGTGTCACGATTCACAAACATCATGTGATAGAGCTGGTCACACATATCATATTCCGGTAACACAAACACCATGTGTCTTTACTTCACACTGACACAATTTTCAACGACACAAACATCATGTGTCTATGGCAAAAGTCATCATGTGAACCATCACACAAAGACATTGCTTTATGGCACAGACACCATTATCTAGCACACTCAGTATATGCGTGTGTCGGGGGTTGTCGTAGCCAAGAAATTAGTTCAAACCCAACTTTTAGCTTTAACTTTTGAAAATATAACATTTTCAATATTAGTATGCATCATTGGAAAAAAATACTCGTATTCAAAACACTATCGCTAATCACAAATATTGTTATCAAACGAAGCCAATATCATAGGAGCTTAACTCAAGATCCCAAACCTGAATTGGCAAGCATTCAATACAAAGCAGGGTTTGCACCTGACTACAAACATGCTGGTTTAAAGCAAGTGACATTGGACAGATCAAAGCATCATATTGTTTCTTTAAGTTCCCATCTAACTGTTTCTTTCAACTCTGAATAAAAATTAAGTGGTTCTAGCCTTTCTTTTTTTTTTATGTTGTTTATCTTACAGGGGAAGAGAAGAAAATAACAACAAAATAAACAAAAAAGCCAGCCAAAAGAATTCCTGCATATATCAGACTTTGAGAAGACTGGACAGGAACCTTGTACTCTATGCTACAACATTTCATCTTCTCCTTTTCGTTCGCCAAAACATGCTCCACGTACCTGTTTTTAAATATTGCATGAAAAAACGACGAATTAGTTTAGTTTTAAACGGAAAGAATATTCATAAACCAAGAGTTATATTCTCGCGATTAAAGCTACTGCTTACTGCTGCGTGAAGATGGAACTTTGGAAAATCTCACTGCTGTTTGTGTCTGCTTCTTGTAATCGATGGTCGTACAATAGTGAAGATAAATCCACAAGCTGTTCCTCTAGGCTCTGTTGTCCAATTTCATGCATAACATTATAAAAATGATGTGTGCATTTAAATTTAAAAGGGTAGTGGAAGGGTGTGTGTGTGTGTGTGAGAGAGAGAGAGAGAGAGAGTTACATCCAAGTATTTTTCTAGCCGTTCAACCAACTCGTGGGGGAATGGTTCAGGTAAGTTGGTTGTTTTCTTGTAGAATTTTTCCACCCACAACTCAGTGCTTGACTTGTTCTTTTTACCCTTCACCGGTTCACCAAGTGGAGTTTTCAGATGTTCTGAAGCAAAATTTTGGACAACCTGATAAAAACAAAAAACCACGCTACAGTAATAATAAAGAAATATGAATACGTTCAATACAACGCGAAGTTAGTTGAAAGATTCTAGAAAAAGAGCAAAAAACCTCTGAAGTCTCCCGTAATCGGCGTAGGGCAGCATCAACTCGTGCATATATCGTGTTCCTCTGAATGTTGAAGGATATAATAATTAATACACATACAAGTCCTTTTTTACTTATAAGTACAGAGTACCATATACTCCTTTCGCCACATTAATTAACTTCCCATTTTCTTTTGGATAGTGAATTGTCGTGATTCGTTTAAAAATGAAAGACAATATAAAACACAACGGAGTGTATGGTTAGAGGATTATAATATACCAATGCTCTGTATAATATAATGAGCATACCAATGCAACATCTTGAAGCAATTCACTGATATGAGAAGTGTTAGAGAATGGTCCAAAGGGATGGCAACCAGTCGCCCAGAGCCAATTTACAACAGGCCTCTCGTGAACATGAGAAGCCTTTTCATATGGGGCACTCAAACCACCTACAACAGATGCCACCCCTGCGATTATATGTCGTTCCACTTGCCATGGATTAGCATGCCTTCTCTCCAGTTCCGAAACATAGCTGGCCAAAAACAGTGTCAACTCAGTTGGTATCACAAACTCCAGGTGGCAAATAATGCTGCAGTTGGAACTAGGCAACTGCTTCAAAACTCACTTTCGGACAAGTGGAAACATGACCCTAACAATGGTATCCAGTGTTTTTTCAAGCTTAATTACCTCAAAGGGATTTTATCATTAGGATGCTGGAGTACAATAACTACATCCTTGCTGGTCCAAACAAGACTTTCATCTTCCATCATAAGATGTTCATCCACATCAGCTAATGATAAAACAAAACTGCAAAAAGAAAGAAAAAAAATAACTTAACCATTTCATCATGAGACCATCTGAAATAAATTTTTGCGTGCATCAAATGCAACTATTGTTTATAAAGAACAAAATGTAGCTTTGAAGTAAAACAAAAGCTTATGATGAACAAACTGAGCTTACACTGGAATGACTCTAGTGCCATAGGTCCTATAGAGATTCCCCCGTTTCAACTTCGATTCTTTCTTCTTCTTATTCTGTTTTCCACTTTTCTGGCTGTAAGTGGACCAGAGAGGTTTATGTTTCAATATGGAATCACCAGTACCGTCACTTTCGTCCATCCAATTCTAGCAAGGTCAAATAATGTTTAGATTTTTTTTTTTGGGGGGGGGGGGGGGCACAAAAGCAACAAAAGTATGGTATGGAATCAGATATCCAACTTCTTAACACCAACCTGGCGGAGGAAAAATTTATTTGCCAGTGATGGATTAGCAACCTCAAGTAAACCAGCAGCTAGCACATCTGCTGATCGCTCCATCTCCTGCAAATATGTATTAACGAAAGAGGCATAAGAACATTTATTTTGCAAAGTAAGCTAGAACAAAATAACATCCTTTTGAAATTGAATAGAAGACTGTCAAGATACCCAAGGTGCAGAGCATGACAACACAACTATATAGACATTCTCACACGAGTAATCATTATCCATGTGCCTATGGGCCACAGGCAATTGCATTAAACCAATCTGAAAGGAATGATATACAAACGAGAGAGAGATCTAATAGCCAAACCTCTTTGAGGATTGCACCATCCAGATACATTTTTGTGTGAACGTGAAAACGTCCATCTTTCTTGGTTTCTTGAAGTGAATGGCCACGCATTGCTTTAGATACAGCAATAGCCAACTTCTCATGGTGATGTAGGGCATGTGAACCACCAACAATCACTACTTCTTGTCCTTGGTGAACAAGTTTCTTAACCTGCAAAAAGAAAACCATTAGTATGGTACGGAGTATTTGCATCAGTGCTGCTAAATCTAACATGCAAATCCCAAAAATCATGAATTCCTCAACGACCCACCAAGCTAGATTGGGGGTTCTTATTTGTATCTTAGTCCACTGTTTTAGCTGTAAAAAGAAAAAGAATTACGTAGTACAATAACTATCTAGGCCAGGCACTATTTTGAAGTGAGCTAGAATATGGGGGCAGGATGTAGCTTATATGTAAGCTAACTGGCACACCACCTCCCAAACATTTGGCTTGGGTTCAGATCCTAACTCCTCCGGTCCTCTGTCCCTCGTCCTTTGATCCAGCAACAGATCTACTATATTTCTATTAAAACATGATTCAAACACTGCAGAACAACATTACCTCATTCTCAATCGCACCAACATCAATACTGTAATTGTGGCCTTTCTCCATTATGTTGTAGCGATTATGATTATGTAAAACAATGATTGGAACAAGCAATCTTGTTGTCATGTCAACTGTTTCAAATCTGCTTGCGAAAAGAAAGTGCAAACTATAGCTTAGAAATAATTATGATCTACACAATACAGCTAAAAACGGTGTGATGGTGATAGAAGTTACTACTGCTACAGAATATCAATAAGTTTTCCCAATTATTATAAAATGAGAAAGTTTATTAAATAATGAGTACTAGATGCATACAAACTACACTGCACAAAGTTAATGAAGCCAAACAAGTACTCCGTATAAAACAAAAAAGGTCATATATCTCAGAAAGTATGCAAACTCACATCTACTCAAATCATATTCAAGTCATTCAATCATATAAAACAATTACTAGTGCAACTCGAATAAGAAAGTTAATCTGATACAAAACGGAAACAAAATTTGGTAGAATGGACACATACCTAACATCTGGAGAAATGACATGCTCAGTTGTCATAGCAATTAGAGATGCAAGCTGCCCAACAAAAATGTTGTGAGCATAATGCTCACTAACAGTACCAGCAGCATTGTGAAAAACTACATTTCGCAACCTAGGGAGTGACCTGGCACTGATGCTTCCTTCTTCAGTTTCAATCTTTCCATAAGTACAGGGACCTGCTGAGAGGTCAATCACAACATACCTGAAATAGAATGCCAAGAAGCTCAACCAATTGTAAATGCACTGCCATTCAGTCTCATTTGCAGATAGTATCAATAAATTAAATGAATTACAAATTCAATCCATAGTCTATATGCATTTGTTGTAGTTATAGTCTATATGCATATGCCATACATAGAAAATTAACACTATGTTTGGTTCAGAGAATTCAAAAGGAAAAGAAAAGAAAATGGTATTCTCTCATTTACCTCACCAAAATGAGAAAAATTTGTTTTCCCTCCTCTTAGTACATTTTGCCTTCTCATTATCTTTTCTTTCCACTTTTCTTTTCTTTTCCTCTCTAACCAAACAAGAAAAATTGTTTCCATCTCATTTTGTTATCTTTTCCCTTTCAAATTATTTGAACCAAACATAGTGTAAAGAGCTTTAGTACAAAAGCACCCAATGAAAGCCATAGTTAATTGTGAAATCAATAAAGGAACTTGTTATTATTTTGGGTCTGTTGTTGGTGTTGTTTTTTTCAATGAAAGACACTTCAGAGAAAATACAGAGAACTAATTATAACCAGCCAATCATATGAACGAAAGAATCACCAGAAGAACAGTCAATTACAGCCCAAACACTTGATTACTTATCACATAGATATACAAACATGCTTTTTGGACCTAAGGCTCTCCAGTTGTGATATACATGCATGCAAACAATATTGTCTAAAACATCTAAGCATCAGTTTAAAAGACAGTAATTTACTGATCACTCCATGTCTCCTTGATGAATGCGCTTTGCAGAAAAGCCAAAACTGCATTAAAAATTACCTGCCAGAGCCAAGCCAGACTTGAGTAGCCCCACCGCCATTATAGCGATACCGATATATGTAGTCTGCTTCTTGTTTTTTCAACTCTTCCTCAGCAAGTTGTGAAATTCTTCCATACTTCAAACCTTCAAGATCGATATCTTTATTCCTAGGGTCTAACCTAACCTGGAAACCAATTAACAGCTACTAAATAATCAAACCAAACAAAACCAATGAATGAGTCAGGTCTTTGGTCTTTTTTTTTGGGGGGGGGGAGGGGGCACCTTACCTCAACTCAAGTTGAGACATGAAAGACTGTTCACAATAATCTCGTAAAAATGAGGGAAAGAAAAAAAACAAGGTAAACATCGGATACACTAATATTTTGACACAACCAAAAACATGACAGCGCGAAGAGAACACGACTTCAAACATCTGTCCTGCGCAACTCCTACAAAGACTCTACAACCCTAATACGAAGACATCAACAACTCCTATAACAAGTCATGTCCTCCTCGAGGTTTACAGTCACCGTGTCCAATCTCCACATCCCACGTCTTTCATGATCTGTCATACTTGTCCCTCACACCAGACGTTCTCCGCCTCCTCACATATGTCCTTTCATTTCTGCAACACACCTGGAGGTTCAACCACGGCACCAGGCCATACTGAAAGACATCATTCAGTATCATCTACTCATCCCATGTCCGTCGTGGTCTGTCATATTCGTCCACTCAAGCAAAATGCTCTCCACCTTCCTAGCATATGACCTCTCATCTGCCCTCCCATATCATACCCGAGATAGGTGTGACACCTAGCTCTTACCCATTAACGACATTTGGTTTCATGTCCAAAGTGAAACACCACAGGCTCACTGCAACATCATCTCTACAAGTTCTAAACTATGCTCGTTACCTTCTTAAGCGGGAAAGCGGCCAACACTTAGCATTAGAGAGTTTCACCAGTATAAGCAGCACTGCAATGTATGAAGAACTTCAAGAGTTCAAGGCCATGGTTGATGTCTGATTAACTAACCTTATCAAAATTGACAATAAAAACTGCAGTTGGCCAGGCTTTGTCTATCTCTTCCCCATAATGTACTCCTGAGTCAATATCAAAAAGGTATGTATACAGCTTCTGAAATTCTGGCTCTACACCAGTCGCATCAACCTCAAACAAAGGCACATCCCTTCCAAAGTCAGCCTGCTAGCCATAAAATAAGGTTTACTTATCGACAAAAAACTCACAATACTGTACTAGAATAATCAGAATTAGTCAAATTTTAACAAGTAGGGGCCATTACCTCTCTTGCTGTACCAGAAGGAACCATGGCTGCCTTCAATGCAATCTCCAGAGATATTAATTCCGGTTGGCCAACCTGTAGCAAGGGATTGAAAAGTCTTGGTATAATGAGACTTGCAATAGCAGCAAAGTAACATATTGCCAAAACAAATACGAGTACACAGGAACCAGGGGAGTGTACCGGAAATGCATTATAAACAATGTGATGCTCAATGTCAAGTGGCTGTCCTGTCTCTAAACATGAGGGACGGTGAGATGGGAAACTGACTCTAAGAAATTCCTCCAACTTTTGAGAATCTACAGTATACCGATAGCCTCCATCTCCATTAAATCCAATTAGAACTACATTCACTTCAAGAGGGACTTGAAATGGGACCTGCATAAAATTATAAAATCATGTATCTACACCAAGCTAAGCTAGGCAGCCAGAATAAACATTTGAGATGTTTGCAACCACATACATGCCCGTAAACAGAAGTTGTTTGAATGATCAAAGAATAAATTTGCAAGGCATTATTTCACTCTTTTAAAGAGAAGGGATTTATAAAATTTAACAAAAAAAACACTCTTTTAGAGCTCAAAGTACACTCGAATGGAAGGAAGCAAAATCCTTGAAACATGGGATCTCTAAAAGTTTGGCAATCCACAAGATATGTAATGTTGAGAATAACTTTGATTTTTAAACATTAACACAGATAATCAACATAATCATAATTCCAGTGACCGTAGTGCCTGAATTAGGCTTGGGAATTGTACAAAATAGGTGTTTAATAAACATATACCTCAGCTCGAGAATGGAGCATTTGACGAACTTCGGATCGGACAGTATCTTTGACGTCATGAAAAGCTCCGTGGTGCCATTGGGGGTGGCCTGGATCTCTCCGGTGCACCTGAGACGCTGAAAATGACTGAGTTATGGTCAGACTCAGTATCGTAATTGCCAGCCATAGAGAGCCCCTAATTCGACTCATTTTCAGAATCGCCGGCAACTGAGCAAAATCGGATGACTGACTAACGACTAGAAGAGCATTCTTTTTTCTATTCTCTTTCCCTCTTTGTGCTTTTAATCGGCGACGAAAATGAAGGTCGGGCCCTCAGCTTCGCATCGCCGGGGAAAAAAATTCAGCCCTGAAGAAGAAGAAGAAGGTTGCCTGAAACTGAGTCCATCGAATTACCGAAAATGTCCCTCATCTTTCATATGTTAAAACAGTAAAATCACTAAAATGTCCCTCTTCTTTCAAGTCGGGTCAGGTTTCAATATACTAAAATCTGACCAAATCGACTCGTTCTCATTCCTAGTTATAAGAATGAATCTATAAAACTTTAACATCTTACTCCGCATGAAAAGAATGAGAATGCGAACAAGTGAAATATTTTTCTTTCTTTAACCTTAAATTAAAGAACTAATTTCAAAGAAAATGTCTACTTAATTTTTTTGAGAACAAAATGTCTACTTAAGGGTTGAAATTAGACTCAAGTTGGCTTTAAACCCAAATCATCCCTAATAATATATGTATCCCTCATTGAATACACCATCAGGGCTAGGTTCATCAGCTTAATGTTCTAAAAGGGGACATTATAGTCAAACACATCCCCTTTGTGGAATATCCAAATTAAGGCGTCACTGAATCTACTCGCATTCACCAACTGCACAAATATTGTAGGTTTGTCAAGCCACTGATGATCTTCGATGAACTAAAAGTTTGATCTAAAAATACACTAGTATGACATGAGCTAAAAGTCATGTCATACCAATTTTTATTCTTGAATCTAGCTTTCAGCCGATTGTAGACCACCTGCGACTTTGATAGAACGACACCATCGGTGCAAGTGGTGAAGGAGCACAAGCTCAATGACACATCAACTAATATTCAAGAACAGGAATATGTTTAAACTTACTATTCCCTTTTGGAATCAGATCAGACCAGATGTTATCAGATCAAAAATAGTTTTAAATATAACTACATGCAGATCAAATCACACTTGATCATTCTATTCAGATCAGAACCATTCAAATCAGGTGAAGATAACATGGCCTAAGGCCTTGGTGGTATACATAAACACAAAACTTTGAATTTAAACCCCAACTCATCCACGTAGAATATTCAGTTTTATATATATTTATTTTTTAAAAAAATAAAAATATTTATCTTTGTAGGAAATACTACCTCCGTCCCATTGTCTTTGTCCAATTTTGACTTTTGAAACTGTTCATCTAAGCACTTTGACTCATCAAATTTTCTCAATGTGTAAGCCTAAAAACACAACTCTTAAATTGAAGAACCATCTTTATTGCACACACAATGACTATTGGTGGTGTGTTATTGTCTATAGTGGTGTCATCTTTGGGATTAAAAGTAACATTTTCCATAAGACTAATTAATGGTACATCTTTTTATTTGAAAAGATGAAAATTAATGGATCATCATAGATTGTATTACAGCCTACATACATTTTATAGGGAGGAATAAGGTCTCTCTCTCTCTCTCTATACACTTGTAGAACTTCAACACATAAGTTGTTGTTTAGCACTACATTGGATTGATTGATTGTATAGACCATAGCTTTGTTTTACAATAGAGCAGAACTCTACAGCTTGGAAGAAGGGTTGTTTGAGCTGCGGGCTGCTATGAATTCTTGCATCTTCTTGAACTGCTCCTTAGTCATCCCATCATAATACTCGTGAGCTCTCTCCTGAACCAGAAGAAGAAAAACAAGAATATATAGAACTGCATGTCAGATACAAGCACACCGTTGTTCTTGTAAATGAAGTAAACATGAAACCTAAGGGCATGTATACCTTCTCAAGGGCAAGAGCACGTCCCAAATCAAGTTTGAAGCCATCATTTATAACCGCCTTGTACCTCAACACCATGTCCCGGTTGTTCTTGATTATTGCCTCTGCAATCTGCCGGGCCTTTTTCAAGAGTTCGCTCCTCTCAACAACATGGTTGACCAAACCCAGTCTCTCTGCTTGGTCAGCTGTTAATGGTGTTGCAGCTAGTGACACTTCACGAGCTTTGTTCACCCCTATTGCCCGCGAAAGCTTCTGAGATAGACCCCATGAAGGAAATATTCCAAACCTGTAGAATATTTGTGTGTGGATCAAAATTTTATTCCACTCAGTAAGTACTTAGCTATCTCACATGACCAAAAGTAAAAACAAAAACCAACCAATAGGGTATAAGGTTTCGCATTGCTTCCCCGCTCAGTCAAACTCCAAAAATCTAATATGGCATCATAGTTTATTAAGCTCACAAGTGAACACTTAAATACTCTCAGTCCCACAATATTTGTCCGATTTTAACTTTTTGTAACTAACCAGGTCGACTTTTGACCTATTAAGTTAAAACCATATTGTATATTTGTTAAAGAGTATCCCATATCGTAAAAGTGAGAAGGAGATAATGGGTAGATAAGTTCTTGAGTTGAACTAAGTAATTGATTGGATTCAATCTTTTAATTTGGTTCAACCCAAGGGTCTTATGGCCCAATTTAATGATCCCTAGTCAATCCTAAGTTTTATAATGATATCAGAGCCAGTTTTGGATCACCTCGTCTGTCAACGTGTGACGTGTCTGCTTAGATGTTTATTCCTAGCGGCCTTAGTCTTCCCCCCAGCCGTCCTTATGGAATACTTATCCAACGGCCTGTGGTCCATTTAACTCGATTGTTTGTCTAGAAGTGCACATCCAACGACTCAAGGTTTAGGGGGATGGGGAAGTGTTAAAGAGTATTTTTTAATGTGATTCAACCCAAGTATATTATGGCCAAGTTCAATGATCCCTACAAAAATCCTAAATTCAGTAATGCTAGTAATCCTCAACAATGTCAATGAGGACATAAATTTCAAGAGAAATCCAAAGCAAATTCATTTTTTTTACACCACATTAAAATCATTACCTTACAATCGTAATGTTATTAGCATCGAGTTAACAACTATATTGAAGACGAATCTGGATAAAATTGTCTAAGGAATAAACCCAAACAGCTTGAGTGCAGCTGAAAATGGTGACAATTAAGTAGATGAGGAAGAAGGAGAAAAAGAGGAGAGACCTTGCATGAGTATCCATGAACTTAGCGTCATTCGAAGCAACCAAGATGTCACAAGCGAGGGCGATCTCGAACCCAGCAGTGACGGCAAATCCATCGATTGCACCGATGATCGGCTTGGCGCAGATCTCCATCTGGGCCACCGGGTCTGCCTCCACGTCCTTCACGTCGCCCTTGAAAACGTCCTCGGCGGCCGTCAAGTCGACACCCGAGCAAAACGCACGGCCCGACCCGGAAAGGATGATGACCCGAACCGAGTCGTCCGCGCTCAGAGACTTGATGGATTGAGCTAGATCCGCCATCATCGGCTTCGTCAGGGAGTTCAGGGACTTGGGCCGGTTTATTATGACCCATGCGACGCCGTCCGGGTCGCGGTTCACGACTATCAGCTTTTCGGGCGCCGAGCTACCATCCATGTTCTGGATGTTCAATACTTGGTAGAGGAAGTGGAGAGGCTGCTAATAATGGAGCTGAGTCATCATACCCCGGATTTCACTGTGACAAGTTACTACCATTGACGCAGAGGTTGTGTTGCTTGTAGGGGTGCGCGCCCTATCCATTGAGCCTGCCTGCCCCACCAGCTTTCCCACACACAAATTTTTTTTATTTTATATCACCTGATCACCTCCTTCAATGTCACACACTTTTTGTCACGTGAAATAAGTTTGAAGCCTGTGATTTCAAATTTGAGCTTTAAACTTTTATTCTGTCAAATCAGTTTTAATTTTTCTTTAACTTAATTCATAATTTCACTAGAAATAGATTTAAAACCCCGCGATTCAAACTTATATTTTTTCATTTTTAATACACAAGTTGTAAAACGAAATTAATAAGAACTTATTAATTAATTAAATTTAAAATGCAATAATTTATTAAATAAAAAACATTCAAGAAAAAAAGTACATTAAATTTTAAAAAATATTACACTAATAAAAAAGATTTCAATAATAACAACATAAATAAAAATTACCCACATTACTTGAACGACTACAAACAATTAAAAATTACATTAATTATTAATTGAGACTAAAAATGTGTTCAATCAAATTCGTCATTAGTGCATTACTGACCGGCTAGGCAGTGTTAGACGTGCTTGACGTGCATAGGATTACTATAAATACTCCTAAAAGCCTCATTTGTGATGCATGCTTTAGTTAATCCACACGGCTTGTGCTTTGCAATAGTTCCTATTATCATTAGTAACAAACCGGGTTACAGGTGTTTCTACCTACAGCCCTTCCGATTACTTATACTTAATATTTGCACGGTAATTTAAACCATCACTAGTGGTTAACCAAAATTGTACCTTATTTTGATACACTAGTGTGCAAAAGACATACACAAACAATAAATGTCTATGCATCACATAGATACAAACACTTGTTGTCTGTGTGTGTATGTTACTCAATATACAAAGTTAGGGGTCCAATTAATGGGAATAGGGGAGTGGGTTCATATTGGATTGGAGTAGGAAATTAACCGGAAGATTAGAGGAGGTAGAAAACATCAATTTTGCAAATGGAGCACCATGACGCATATTGCATGCACCGTAGTGGCACCGTTGTCCAAGAATCAATAAGATCAAACGAAGAGAACACATCTTTAGTTTTATAATGTGGGGGAAATTTGAGAATAAGAAAACCCAAAAAAGCAATTGTTGTGGATGCTCTAAGAGCCTTAAGGCACCTTTGGCTACAACATCAATATTTAGCTTTAGAATTTCGAAAAGGTTATCTGATCACAGCATTTAACTTTAGCGTTTTGGAAGTTGTTTGTACACTTAAAAAGTTATCCAAACATTAGTGCTAATTGAAATTACTATTCCCAAACAAGGCCTTAGTAAACACCCTCCATATGCAACCCGAATTACTCCAACTGAAAACAAATATGATAAGAACATTAACTTACAACCTTTTTATACCTTAGAGAGAACATTTCATATTTTTTACCGAAACAGTTTATATATCACGGAGCTGAAACAAATGAAACCAAAACACCATGAACAAGTGTATTATAATCGGCATTATATGTAGCAGATGACATTGGCAGTTGCAGACAATAAATAAATAAATTAGTGCAGATACCAAGTAAATATATATATTCATGGAAACTATAATCTCTCCCGCCTGGAATGAGTGAGTAGTCTTAACTCTTAGCCAACCTGATGGGCCACACTCTGCTAAAATCCTCAAGAAATTTAAAGGTTTAGGAACATGGGATAAGAGGGTAGAAGAGAAATCATGTTGAACCTTGATCGGTGCCATGTTCATATACAATAGACTTACATTCTGAGGTGCCGAATGTTCACTTTGAAACTATGGATCGGCAGCTTCTTCCTCCGCGACAGTAGGAATGTTTTGTTCCTCAGAGTTCATATCCCCGCCACTCTGTTCGCTGCTGCTACCGTTTTGCAAAGACAAGTTCCCTTTGTTGGATATGCTCTTGTTCTCAACAGTGGGAGGAATCGGTTTGGGTAGTTCTCGGGAGGGAGAGGAGGTTGCCAATAGCTTGTAAATTCCTTCAAATAAATTCTTGGCATCCGCTATTAAAGGGGCGCCACCAGGGTAACAGCGACCAAAGCATGTGACACAATGTGGAAAGGCGACCTGGAAACATGTGAGGTAAGTGAGTCACAGTCCTAGTCACTATTTTTAAGATTATAAAAAAAATCAAGATATATGATAAATGCACCTCAATAAATTCACGACAGAGTGAGATAAAAAGCACAGACTCATTCTCTCGAAGCATGCGAGTTATGTTATATCTCTGTAAAGAATCAGATACTGCCTGCAATCCCTTGACCAATTCTTGAGCAAACACGTGCTTCAGGCTCAAAGGGGCACAAGGGCGCAAATCATTCATTGCAGCAGATACACCTGCAATAAAATGCATATATTTATGCCCTTTTTTATTCATTTTCCAAGCGCATAGAGCCTTTGTCCAGTTCAAAAGCACGTGGAAATAATACCATTAATAAAAACAGCAAGAGGCAGATGCTCCATTAGACTTGGAGGAGCGACATCATCATGCTTTTCATCACCGAGGCTGCTAGCAGGAAACCCAACTGCTGGCAATGGAACCCAGCGATGAGAATCCAGGACCAACTGCAACAATGTGAGGAACATTATCTCAATGCATGCTTCCGAAAGGAACTTAAAGCCATTTGTATGTTCCAGACAATGAACTTAACCAAAGAAAAGGCCAATGCTATTGTTGGAAAACCGCAAGCTAGTTATTAGCTTTATAAAATAAAGCATTTCAAATAAATTTTGATTGGTAAAGCCAACATGGAAAGCTTGAGCTTTTTCAATAAGCTTCATGGAATTTCTTTTTAAAATAAGCTAATGCACTTTTTGTACATCGTTCCATTTTTACCTCACATAAACTTTATAATAATTTTGAACATATCCTTTTATGTCATCTTGTATTCCTTAACTTGTTTATCAACCACAGAGTAATTTTTACCAACTGTACAAACAATTAGCTAGCTTATCTGCTATGTTGGTATTGTTTAGCCATGCATACCTGAAAATTCTCAACTGCTGTTTTCATGTTCTTGCTAAACAGATTCAGGGCTGCCCTGTTCAAGTAACCACATTGAGAATTTGGCATGGACGAGAAAAAAATTGTTCATAGACAACTTAAGAATTGTCAAAAATGAAATTATGTGGACAAGAATTTACTCTTCAAAAAGAGGGGGGAGCAAGCCACGAAAGTCCAATCCAACTGGACCAAGTCCCATAGCACAATACTGTGAACAAAGGGGGTAAAAGCCCAATCATACAAGTGATAAGATCTGAAAAAGTAAAGCAGAATAAGGTCTGACCATGCCAGAATTGCATGCTTAACAACATTTTGAGCTTGTAAAAGCTTCCAAATAATTAAGATAGCTCTAGAGCTAGCAAGACTAGTTATATACTCATAGGTGGGAATCATTGGGATGCCTTAACTGTGCTATGGCATTAAAGATATTGTTAGCAAACAATGCATACCCACGAGTGGAATTACTTCAGTCAATACCAAAACTTCCATGAATAATGAGACAAGAAACACCTAAAGGTAAAACAGAGGGTACCATACCGGAGACCGTAATGGTCAAAACCATTTATCCTGTATTTAAATGAGATTTGTTTTTTCATCCCGAACCCAAACCCGAACTGACTTCAAACGGGATGGGACCAGGATACAAAAATTTAAAGCCACCAAATCATTTGAGGTTAACTACAGAGTATCCCTGGTACTACGTATTTATTTTTGTACTTCATCTTATCCATATACGAAGTACTCTGTATTGTGTTTTTCATCTTTTAATATTCTTTTAATATTTTTATTCTTATTAAATTTACTATTAATATAGTGATTGTTGTTTTTATTATTTTATACTCATTAATAGTCCAATATTGTAATCCGTTTAAATGACAAAAAGTCATTGTTTTTTTTAAATAGTGGACTTGTTATCTTCTGTTCTTTGCATTTATGATCCTTGAATTGTGGTTGCTTAGCTTAATTTTGAAACGGTTTTAGCATGGTATGATATTATACTATTCTGTTTCAAAATGGAATGCTACCAAATGGTATTGAAGTTCTTCAGTACCGATATCGTACAGTTTTAATAAGCACGGCCCGTGATAGGTTACAGTAGCATCACAAATCATGCCCACCCCTACAAATTACCAAAATGAACAGAGGCTAAATGAACACTCAAAACGTTGTCCTCATTGCCGGTGGTAGAATGGATGGACTAAGAACATACTCGAAACGCGGATGAAGGCTAGAGTTAGAAGGGTCTATTTGTGGATTTGGAGTGGGACTTGCATTTTTTAAACAACTTGGGTGATTCCACGGGGTATACCAACTTCGAGGCAAAAGGCAGAGCTGAGGTGCTAGTTTCACCGCCGATATTTTTCCTCTGAAGAATGTCTAACTCTACAAAGAGAGCGGAAGCCACCTCATCCTGAGCAGCAGAAGAGGGTAAGAATTAGATGACAAAGAGGTGACAAGAATGTGTTCATCAGACAGATTTTGACTATCACTATTATCAGACATTGTCTAAACCTAATGGATGAAGGTGAAGAACAAACAAAAAAAGAAGACGAGCTGACCTGGCAAACGTTTTAAGATTGAAGGTGGCGCTAAAGAACACATCGCGAGACTCAAGAACAACGGTGGCCGACTGGCCGTGGAATTGGAGAAAGAATTTGGGCAAAATAATGATAAGATTGCGGAAGTGGGGAATGAGGCGGCTGTGGGGGTATTTATAGGAGTTGGAAGTCGGATTGACCCAAAAGTCCAATGGTCAAACTCAGCGGTGCAGACTTATCGGCCATCAATGTGGCTCTCTATCAGCCAAATGTTGCATTTGAGGATAGCTATAGTCAACCGTTGCAACAGCTAGAAGCTCCTCTCTTGTCTGCTATGACCTCGTCCTCGAGGAAGGCACAGTGTTTTCCCAAAGGGGGTTTTGAGCGAGGGACCCCAATGAGTAAGAGTGAGAGACTCGGAGAGGGTACCACACTACCGATGAATCACTTCCCTTCACCTTAGACTCATCGTCGTCTTGAAAAGCGAGAGACTCCTATAGTCCTATATCCTTAACATATGCTTGTACAAGGTAGCCAACATTTCAAGAAAATGTTCAAACTCCCAGAATTTGGTGACATTTCAATTTTACAATGATCTTTATCTTTTCATCCACTTGCATTCAGAGATTTTGGCTACTTACACCTAGTATCGTTGCACTCTTGCTCGGGAGACTTATGATGGATAACCTGGATATGGGGTATCCTGCCCTTGAAAGAGTACATCGCAGCACAAGATCGAATGCCGGTTATCTAGAATTCACCAAAATGACATGGAAATTACTATAAAAATAAAGAGGTTCTCACCATGCACTGGTCCAAAATATTTGATAATAATCCGCCTTCACTGATCTTGGGAAGCATAACCTTAAGAGTTCTGAGGTGGGAAGAAATCTGATGCATGACCCAGTTGAATAGAAGCCCGCCATCATAGTTCTCTTCCCTTCCTGATGTATCATCAGAAAATATTGCACGGTAGTGGCTAACAACGTCAAAAAGATGCATTCTGTGACAATTAATCATCCCTTTGAGATATTCGTAAGCACTTCTTTGTTCCAAGTCATCAAGAATCCCGGTAATCCATGCCTCACGGCATCGTAAAAACTGTTGGGTAAAAGAGTAGGATAATGAATTTGAAAAGTTGCATTAACTATATTCATGATATGGAAGAGTGGAACAATGCTGGATAAGGTTTATAATGACATTGAAAGCTACCTGTAGGCGCATTTCATACTCAGTGAACACTCCTATTCGCCGCAAGTATCCAATGATACGGAGGCATTCTGGCAACTATACAATGGGAATGATGAGAAAACAAATATAACAGCAGCTAGAACTGTATCCCAAGCATGTGTAAATATACCTGAATGTTTGATCTAAGTTTTTGAAGCAACTGAGAGAGAAGGCATTGGATGATCTCCCGAACTTCTGCTGCAAGAGCTTGGATGACAGACAATCTTTTGACAGAAAGGCATGAAATATAGAGGTTATTAGTTAGTATATACTTACAACATCTTTATACACATTAGAATTATAGTGTATATAGGTGACAAGGGACGTATAAACTCACTTTGGGTGCACTGTTGAAAGCTTGGCAACAAATGCCTCCAAATGAAGAGCTTCTTCATAATTTCCGTTTCTAACACACCTATGACATGAAGGGATGCAGTCATTAATTGCAAAACCATAAACAAAAAATAAAAACAAAAGACATCTACAAGTGTTAAGTATGAACCAATAGTTATAGGCATATTGTATAAAAATCTTTTAATGATACCCCACCACCAAAAAACAGGGATAGTACTCATGTCCTTATTCAATTAAAAACGATGATACCAACCATCAATTCATATATCTTATATTGTATAACATGACAGTAAGTTATCCTTCAACTTTGTCAAAGACGTACGTATCCATAAGCTGAGGAATTTCAAGCAAGTCAAGTAAAGTACTGTGATTGGCAAGCAATGTTTGGTTCATCTTTCTCTTCTCTAATATTTCTTCTGCAGATTCGATGAACTCAGTGCAACCAGAAGTTAGCTTAGGAATTTCATCTATCTGAAGAAGAAAAAAGGAAGGTTATTCTTACATTTAATAATATTACTGTGTGAATATTCCATAAAAACAATACAATAAACAAAAAGTTAAGCTACTTTATCAATATATCCTACAAGTTTCAAGATCATGTTACATCCCCTCAAAAAAAGGGGATACCTTCAATTAAACCTCATTCTCCGTACATATCAGATACGGAGTTTGTGATACAAGGACATAAAATGCACCAGCTAAGTTATAAGCTGAAAGTACTCTTGACTTACTAAAAAGATGAACTAGTAAGGTAATATAAACAAGATCACACTAGAGCAGTGCAATGTTTCTTGTCTGTCAATTAATAAATGCCAACATACTGCGCTATAAGTCTTAAAACTGGCAAGAAAGAAAAAATGGACGGGCAAACTCTTGCAAATGTAGTACACTACGATTGTTATGGTTCCAAGAACAGAAAACATATTAAGTTACATCGATTTCTTCTAGTCGAATAACTCTTTTATTCTTCTTTTTTTCATTTTTACTGTGAGGCATCCATCTGATCAAAGTGAGATGTATCCATTCTGTGGATGTGTCTCACTAAAAAAAAGTTGCCACATTGAGATAAGTAATGATACTTAACCTAGAGGGAAGAAGAAAATTACCATAGATTCAAGGTGTTTATCAATAGAAGAGACGTCCTCTCGAATAGCAAGCAGCGCATCCGCAGAGGAGATGAACGCCCGGTAATTTCCCACCGCCACCTCCTGCATCTGCCTCCGAATTCGTTCCGCATCGACTCTTAGCAGCTCCGGCTCCTGAAATTCGAAAGGAATCAGTTGTCGTTCAAATGCGTTTAATTACAGAGATACAAGCGCTATGCTTGTACTAAAGAGGACCTTGTGAAGGCGATCAAGAGTGAAGGAGAGGAGTTCGGAGACGTATTGCTGCTGAGAGGCGGAAGCAAGTGGGAGAAGGCCGGCGACGGTGGATGCTTCGTCGGAGGGAACTTCCGTCACCATTTTTTTCAGATCGCGAAGATTGGATGTTTCGTCTAAGCTTGTGAAAATTGAAATTCAGACTAGCCTTTCAGGTAATTGTGGAAAGAAAAAAAGGACCAAACTTGGGGTAATATACAAAATTGAAAAATAAAAATTATATTTTTAAACTACACACTACAAAATGAGAAGTGTTATTACTATATTATTTTATTATATAACTAACAACAATAGATAAAAAAAAATGATTGAAATTTGACCATGTGAATAGTGAATAAAAAGATTGTTTTAGAACGAAAGTCAATTATAAATTAAGGTTTATACTCACTCCGCCACCTTGTATTTGTCCACATTTGACTTTTGCAACTGTTTATCTAAGCATTTTGACTCATTAAATTCTCTCAATGTGTAAGCCTAAATATAGTCATGTGTGATCTTGTTTGATTTGTCTTAACATATAGATTATTAATATATAATTTTTTAATATAGAAATTACAAGATAAATGAATTAAAGAAGTGCATTGGATGGTGTATAAAAATGAAAGTGGACAAATACAGAGGGACGAAGGAAGTATTCGATTTATAATGTTGGATTGAAATTATTTTTAAACCAATATAAGTAAAAACTAGTGTAGAATTTAAAAATAAAATTATATACTGTACTACATTGTAAAAAATTACATTAAAAGTTCTATAAAA
Organism: Cuscuta australis; assembly: GCA_003260385.1. Taxonomy (NCBI): domain Eukaryota; kingdom Viridiplantae; phylum Streptophyta; class Magnoliopsida; order Solanales; family Convolvulaceae; genus Cuscuta; species Cuscuta australis. The sequence continues at coordinate 2,162,936 of NQVE01000115.1, read as the reverse complement.
CAAGTGGTGATAATATTATTTTATTTTATCAAATTATCGATGAAAATGTATAAAGAAATTATAATTAATTTGATGGGGGATTGAAGATGTGAAATATGTGAAATAAAATTGAATGTAATTTTAACATAGTACTCCGTAGTGTATTTTAAAAAGCTACTCCGTAAAATATGTAGATGATATAATTAGAGTGAAGGTAAAAATAAGTGGTTAAAGACACTATTCAGAAGCTAAAAAGATATAAGCTCAAAAAATACGATGGGGGATTGAAGATGCTTCAAGAGAGTATTTGCAAAGTCTATGAATATACGGAGTAGTTCATAATGTGTGCCGATACATTTAGTTCATAGTAACTCAGCATTTATTCAAATTTGACTCAGTATTTGATTCAAAATTTTTTTATTTTATACAATATTTTCAAAATCGTATTTTATCTAACTAATATAGTATATATAATTTCTATTTAATTTAAGGTCAAAGGTAAAATTGATTGATTGTAAAAAATTAAAATTGGATAAATAGTCAAAGACGACGGGGTAATACTACGTATTTTATAAAAAAGAAAACTACAAATACATGGAGTATAAAAGAAAATATGTTTTCTGTATATGTTTCTCACATTTCGTTAATGATTTTCTAAAAAACAATTTCAGTTTTACTAGCTTACACTAATTTATACTCCATAACTGCAGTAGTTTATTATTATTATTATTATTATTATTATTATTATTATTATTATTATTATTATTATTACTATTATTATTACTATTATTATTATTGTTGTTGTTATTGTTATTGTTATATGATGATACTTTTTAATATATGTTATAATTTAAGACATTATTTTATTATTCTATCATTTTTTTTCTTTTTACACACTTTGTTTCAAAATTAACTTCTCACACAAAAATGGTGCGAAGTTTAGGAAGAAAATAAGTATATCATCAAAAATTTTACAAATGAGAGGGAAAACATAAAAGTAAATGACATATTCATACTTTTAAAACTTAGGCCCTTTGTCCCAAAAAATGTTCTTAGTTTGACTTAAATAAAATTCAAAATAAGTAAAAATGTATAGTTGAAAATTATATAGTAGAGAGAAAAATTATAAACCGCTCAAAAGATTTCTCAAGAGGAAAAAATATGCTTTTTGGGACATTCCTAAAAAAGAAATAAGGAATCTTTTGGTTGTAAATCTGTGAACTCAATGTGAATCTTCCAAATAAAGGATCACGAGTTCAATTTTCAATAGAGACAATAACTCTCGGGTGAGGTCTATGCCGAGCTCCAAATGTGAAGCCCCCGCTATACGAACCAGACTGAGCTCTGGACTGAAAAAAAAAACTTAGCATATAATTTTTCTACTTGACCTGAAACATACCCAAACAACACTTTGATGAGGTCTATTCCACCCTAAGATAGTGCTGCGTTTAGTAGCACCATTAACCAAACACCACATTTAGCTTAGTGTTTTGTTCGAAACGCTAAAAAACAGACGAAGAATGTGAAAACCAATTGCAATCACTTAACACACACATATACAAAGATAACCAAAATTCAAGTCAGATACCATACAGTAGACTGTTAATGGTTGTTTTACACTATAAACAAGCAAATATGACTTCACCAAGTTTACCCCCACCAAAAACAATGTCTCTCGTTCAATCCATTATAGACCAAAATATGACCGCCCGTCTTCCCTCCTCTCTAATTTCCATCCTTTGGCAAAGACTGTAGGCGCAGTTTATGCCTTCAAAAAATTCTCTCTTTTTTTGTTCCGACATCACGGGCAATTTTATCTTTCAAAACAACACACATCTGCCATCCGATGGGACCGAAAACATTGATTACCACACAGCCGGTCAATTCAGTTCATCTCTTGCAATTTTGTTGCACAAACTTTAAACATAACAAACAAACGCGTCCCAATTTCTTCTACAACTCTTTTTGAGTACTGCGAGCTGCTTGAGATTGAATAGCATGCTGCTTTTGTAGTTCTTTAAACTTCTCCATCAATTCTTGGAATGAAGGACGACATTGTGCCTCGCTGGTTTGGGAAAAAAAAATATTGAAATTCGTATTTGCAAGAGTGGTTTGTTTGTGCTGCACTGCTAATAAGGCTAAATTTAGAGGGCATAAATAGATACCAACCTATGCCAGCAGCTCTCAATTATAGAAGCCCACTGTGGGTCCACATCATTGGGAATATCTAGCCGTTGATTCATGAACCCTACTGCCCCGATCACCTTCATCAATTTCCCCAAATGTTTTAGTTTCTTTACTATGTATTTGTAGTAACTCAGAATTGTGTGGAAGACGTATAGATTGATTGTACCTGCATCGTGTTGAGGTTATCCCAGGGGATCTTTTCTGTGGCAAGTTCCCACAATATTACCCCAAAACTGTACACATCAGCCCTATATCAATGCAAACAAGACAACCTCTAAAACTCATAACTTTAAATATGTATTCTTATTAAAAAAGGAATATCAAAACTGATCGAAGGGGATTGACATACTTCTCATCCGAAGGCTCATTGCGAAGAACCTCTGGAGCCATCCACTGAGGCTGCAAAAGGGAACATTTTGAGATAATTAGTCATGTTCTCACAAAAAGTTAAGATACTTCATTAAGTGAACTCCAAAAGAGAGGGTAGCGAATTTCAGTCAATACCGTTCCTTTACCCGTTTTTGTTGTCAGATATGTTTCGAGTTTGAGCCTTGACAATCCAAAGTCCCCCACCTGTTAAAAAAATTTAAACTTGAACATTTCTACTCCAAGCACAAGATATGAAGCTAAGGAGGTTGGTTAGGCAAGTATGCTACAGCTCATCATGAAATAAAAACAAAATCAGACCTTCACGGTCCAGTTCTTGTCAACAAGAAGGTTTGAAGATTTCAAATCACGGTGAATAAGAGGTGGGTTGAGATGGTGGAGATAATTCATTCCTCTTGCCTGCAAGCAGAAGCATAAAGAAACACATGATGAGCCTTTAGAAATGCAATTGAAGTAATATTGACTTTGCATAGAGTTAAAGAAAGGTAAGATTCCTATTTATGAAGAGATGAAAACAATATGAACCACACAATTCCTTTCTTAAAATAAAATGAGAACATCCCAAACAGGAAACACAAAGTCAAACAAATAAACACTAAGTCGCTAGATTTGCAACAAATACACACAAATTGCAAGATGTATTACAAAAAAGGAAATATGAAACAAGATCTGAAGAAGAACGGACTATAAATGATGGAGAATGCTTCATGAGATAAATTTAAGTACTATTATATGCATAATTGCTTTTGAGTGTGTGCAACCCAAAACATTTAAGTGATCAATTTATGAGTAAACGACATAAATGGATAGGTGTGATGAAATTGGGACAAACGCTTGAGGACAAACATGTCAAATAAACTTGAAAAATCTACAAAAATGCTTATTTGAGGGTTTTTGGACATCAGCAAACACTACAATGAGTCCAAACGGCTCAAACAATGTATAAGCTGAAAAAACACTCGCAAACACACCTGACAAGGCTGACATGGAAAGCAGACTTAAAACTGGGCATTTAAGACTATTTAGTACCCACACGGCCACACCCATGCAAACCTATATCACTTTTAATTTGCCACATCACTAATTTGCAATACTCTCATATTTTATCTCCACACCATGCAATTTCAATATTACTTTCTAAAGAACAACAACCCAGTAAAATCCCACGAAAGTAGGGTCTGCTAGGGTGTGTACACAAACCTTACCCCTACTTGAAAGTCGACATGTTATTTAGTACTCCCACTGTCCCAAAATAATAGCCCAATTCACTATTGACAGGACCAAACTTTTTGTACTTTCTTTGCCTATTCTCGTTGCACATTTGATAAATAATGTAGTCATGTCACCTATTGTTTTATACGGAGCAGATTTTTTTAATATAATTTTAAAATATTTATTTTGGGACAAAATGAGTATTAGTTTCTAAACATTTTTTAATAAAATATTTAAAAATTAAATGAATGGTGGCCATCACTCATGAGCCATGACCCCACCCGATAAGACATTTGCTAGATTGCAATTTTGCATTACACTTAAGCCAACTTCATTTTACTCCGCAAGAAGTTACACAATGAAACTGCCACTTATGGTTGCAAATTTGCAATGTTGCCCCTTTCACCGGTGTGGATAGCCATGTTGAATTCCCAAGACTCAAAAAGGTGCTTAGTTAAATGATACTTAAATGGGAAGTTCAGATTACGACACTAAAAACAACAAATATCATTTTTAAAACTAGCATTCTCATATGGGGGTAATTTTTCAAAAGAGTAAATGCTGCTGTTCAAATGAGGATTCCAGCTGGTTAGAGAAATCAAAATCCGATTTTATCAACATTTATCTCTGTACTAGAGCAGCCACCACAGAGTTGCACAACATTTTTTGTTTTCTATATATGAGATTAACGATATGCCTCATTATTTAGCTGTGTGAAATTTACAGTGTTCTCTCTTTCATAATCTGTTTTTTGTTGATAGAATGTTGTAGAAAATCCCCCATAATGATTACTGTTCTAAAATTTTGTCTCATCATTCCCCATTAATGTTGTAGAAAAAACCCCAAAACAAAAACTCTCCGGCTCACAGTTAAAGTCACACTGGGAGGGGGGGGATTGTTTTGGTTCATAAAGAGTATAAAACCAAGACACCATATATTCAGCAATAGGAGTATCTTGAGAGGGTAACATTGTCAAACAATTTCCATCAAATGATTCTTTAACCTACACAATTTCTGCCAAAATGACAATTATTCTATACTGGAGGAACTAATAAAAAACAAGAACTGAGGTACTCACTATATCTAATGCCATGTGGACACGCCGCTTCCAATCCAATCTGGATATATTCCTCTGAAGTAGCCTAAATAAACTTCCTCTTCAAACAAGAAAAGCACAATTCTACTTGTAGGTTAGTCAGGGAACAGGAGATTCCAATATAAATTTCTTGGGAGAAGGGAAGTAAAATATTAAAAAAGGAAGAGGATTATCGAAAATATGAAGTTGAGTATTGACCTTGGGAGGAACTCGGTAACAATGCAGAGACGTTGAGGAGAAGTTACTGCGCCCATGAAAAGCAGAATATTTGGATGCCGAAGTCTTTTCATGAGTGAGACCTTCAGAAAACAAAATAAATAAGTAGGAAGTTGTGCTATAAATAAAATATCCTTCATCCGTCCTCTCGATAACTTATGCCTGTATGTATGTTTTCATTGATCATTTGATAAAATAAAATATTCTTGTCACGTCTCGCTTTTTGGAACTTTTGATGTAGTTTTGAACGGTGTAATTTGTACTTTTTCTATGTTAATTTGTAAATAAAATCATTTTAAAGAGAAAAAATTTTGCACGTTGTTTGATGTGGGAAGATTAATTTGGGATGGAGGGAGTATGTATATATAAGATGCTCCCCCACATTGAAAATTGTGAAAGTTGTACTTTCAATGAAAAAGGATATCAATTTTGGCATTTGCTAGTTCCTTAAGCATAAATCTAATTTTCAAATTTGTTACTCTCAACGCTATTAAAACTCATCAGTTGAGGTTAACTATTTTTTACATAAATGTGTGTACTATGACATATGATACTATCCAACCACATTGATCAAACACAGAAAGAGATTGAAGTGACTGCAAATAGCCTCAATCTAGAAACTTTGTGATATAACATCTCTATGTTCACAAGCAGCACTCTGCAAAATCAACAAATAACAAATGTACTTGCCTCTTGTCGGAAGGAAAAAATAACATCATCAGAATATTCTTGTTTGGAAAATACTTTAACAGCAACATCCTGAAAACATACACACCATTTTACAGAAGGAAAATATAACATCATAAGAATATTCTTGCTTGGAAAATACTTTAACAACAACATCCTGAAAACATAAACATCTTTTACTACAAAAGAGGATCAAAGCATCTAATTGATCTCGTCATACTTTTTCCCTTCTTCCTAGTATTCAAATAGTGTAATGACACTATATATAGAAATGACAAACCATATTTTAAGAAAGTATGATGTCCTTTAGTGTTGCAAGAAATTAGGTAGATTATAGAATCCATCATCCACCCAGCTAGTAATTAAAAGCATAAAGTTACTAGTGAAATACGGTAAATACTTTAATCACGGTATTTCTCAATTCATGCTAATCCAAAACACACATTTTTTTGATGCATTAACTACTTGACAAGTATTTTATCTCAATTGAGCAGAGAGAACTTTTTTAAATACATTTTTACGGAAAGAACTATATATGTCAAGGAGGAGTCAAAAGGACATACTGATCCATACCACAGAGCATGATAAACATTCCCACATGAACCTGGGGGAGATATTGAGAAAGAATGTTAGAACAAGAAGTAATAGATCGTCGGTGTAAAAAAATCGCACAAATAATTTGAATATGGGACCTGTGTAGGCCATCCATCAATACACTGAAAGTAATCAGTGGCATATTCCTTAAACACAATCAATGTTACGGAGTACTTTCTTGCTGGTGATAACATAGCATCCACTTAAATGTGGAAACATTAAAGGTTATTCTGTTAATTATTATGTCTATTTGTGTTACTTCCATTGCAAATGAGTAATACCTCAAGAAGAGTTGGCATGAACTGATAGTAAAATTCAGTAATATATTTTGGCAAATCATCCATGCACATTTGTGATTGGTTGTAAACATTCCTCTCTGATGTAGTGATGTGATTTCAATTTTTTAAAAACACGAGAAAGAAAATATGGAGGATATATTTTGGTGATAATATGCTGCAATATAGAAACTTCAGTACCTTGACCAATATGTTCCCCAATAGTTAAATCTTCCCATAAAATCTCATAGTCCAAGCAGTCAGCATCCATGTCGACTTTGTTAAGAGCAGTACTGCTGGTACTCCCAGCACTACTTGCACTGCTTGTGCTATTAACATTAAAAGATGATGACCATGATCCTGAAGCCTCATTTGTGGTAGTGTGATTAGTTTCACACACATGACTTTCCTCTTTTATTTCCATGCCGGAGTTTCTTTTATACTGGCTATCCTCATTGTCTTGGTCATTATGTAACCAGGGCCATCCAAAACGAGTGTTTCTTGTCTCAAACCCTTCTTGTTCACTTCCCTTCCATGGCCATGATAAAGTCCTCTTTTGAATCCATGCTTCTGCCTTAGAGGTAATCATCTTGGAGATTCCAGGTTTATCCTCGTTCTCATCACCAGAATCTCTGGAGTATTTCCTAACTGAGTCTTCTTTGGCAACATTAGAGAACACCCCATATGGAGAGGGATGTAAATCTCCTCTTGGAGTACTAGCTCCACTAGAAGTTCCATCCTCTCGGTGATCATCGTGGAAAACATTATCAAAATGATTGCTATCTCCACTTCCACCTTCACGAACCATTCCACTCTCCACATTTTTCATTTTTGACTTAACCTTGTTGCTCACTTTTGAAGCCTATTGAGTTCCCCAATCAAACATTACACATGTGTTGGCATTAAGGATGAAAGATCTATTGTTATGCAAATGAAACTCCCTCGGTCCCAAAAATAGAGTTTTGTTTCAAACACTTAGTTGTCTTAAAAGAGTCAAGCCTCAGACAACATGAACTTTTTTTTAAACTAACAAAAAAATTTAAAATATCAGTAAAATTAAGGATGATTTTGAAAGTAATACCTAAACAGAATTAAGAGGTGATGCATTGATCAAACATGATTTATTCTGGAATGGAGGTAAAAATGGATGGGGATCACTAACCAAATTGGATAATTTCGAGGCAATTGCAACCTGCAGAGGTTGTTGAGGATCAAGACCTAGCTTTGACGAAGCAATGCTCCTAGCCCTACTAGAACTCGATTCACAATCCAATATCTTTGCCCCCGTGAATGCTGTGGTGGTCTCTTGGAGTGGTCTGATATCAGTTGATACGCATATCAGCCCAATTGGAGTATCATTATCATAGAAAGGGGTGTTGGTTGTTATGACAGAGAATCTACACCCTAGCTTATTCCTCACTGGGAACTGTCCACTCCAACTCTCACCGGCAACTACACGTCTCACAATATCATGAGCCAAATTTAAATCTTGAGAATCCACAACGAGGTCCATTATACTTTGCCCAAGAGCTTCCGCGGCGGAATAACCATACAAGTGCTCAGCAGTTCGGTTCCTGCACCAGAATTGTGCCCACTCTCACAAAATAAACTTAAATAATTCAAGATTACACACTGGCATCTAATGCAAGAATAGCCTCCCGGGAATGAAGTTAATTTGAACCAACAAGCTGAATAATAACTTTACAGAGGAACAGTATAAGAGAAAATGAAAGTCACTCACCAGTATATTATTCTAGCACTAGGATCAATTATATGCACTGCATGGCCCATTGACTGCAATATATTCAAATGTTGTCTGTCACTAAATTTCACAGCGGCTGGACCTCTGGCACCACAGCTTGCACCACCATCCCCTTCATGTGCTGTATACTCTTCTTTACTACTACTCTCCCTCTGCAGCGGAGAAGAATGACGGAACGAGGCAGAGCCCCTTCTCCAGGCAGCAGCGGTGCCACCTTCAAATCCGCCGCCACGCCTTCCGCCACCAGCAGCTTTAAGCCGCCGCGGCCGTTGAGGAGAGATAGAGTGAGACCTTTGCCTCTCTGATCTGTAATCACTCGAAATCGCGAGCTTGGACATCTCCTGTTTCAACCGCGCATGCCCCGCCTCCAGCTCCTGGATCTTCTTCAAGAGCTCCTCCGCAGGCGGTATCCCCGGCGGCGGCTCAGCTGATGCCGTTGTATTTTCCATTGCAATTCAACTTCAAATCCTACCAAAAACTAAGTATTCCCTAACTACGTACACTTACGGAAGAATCGATTCAATGGATCTACAGCTACTTTCTACTGCGGCCTTGAAAACTATACTCGAATCTATTGAACAAAACTGCAGCAGAAATGAAGAAATGAACTGGGAGCCGAAGAAGCCAGCCGCCTTTTTGCTCACTATTCTTATTGCGCTTCTTTCAAATCCTTCTGGATCATTTCATTGGCCTTCCTTCCCTTTCAAACACCACGGGATGCTAGAATGACTTCAATAAATAATAGTCCGCCGTCCACGGGAGGGGGAGTTATGACCGCCTGAGTGCTTTGACCGACCAAACTCACCGCGGCGGCGCGTGAAACGGTACGCGACGCCTCGGCCAATAATGCGATGATAATTTTTTTTGGGTGGGTTTTGTTTTTCTTGCTGGGGAAGGAGCTTTCCCGGCCTCCACTACGACCACTACGTGGGTTCCATGTTTATCATTTCCAATTAAAACTTAAAATGGCAATTTTTTATTCTAAGGAGTATTTTTTTTAATGATTAAAAAACGACTTCACTACAGTTAAGTTTCATTTTTTTTAACATAAAAATAATTATGAGGACAACCAACTTGGCAACTTGCCAATTTGCCGTATATCTCATACACTAACTTCATACATTATTTTCTCGTATCTTTTAAAACAAATTTGTGGTGGAAATTTTATCAAACAAATATATTTAAGAAATCTTCCTACATAAAACTAAATCATACCGTGTATTATTTTTGTTTCAAACATATATAAAAAGATATGTGGCTTATATAGGTAACTTTAGATGCAAAACTGTCAATGTGTTTCACACTTCATACCGTGTATTATTTTTACAGAAATGTTCTTTTCATTTGACTATTCTTGACTCTATCTTCTTACCATACGGCTTATCTTCTTTTGTGTGGGACTTGCGGCTTATATAGGTAAACTTTAAACCCTAATCAGATAAGATTAGAAGTTCTACTCAATATTAAGCAAGTAAGATTAGGATTCTTTGTCCAGGTCTTTCCGTTTTTTTCTTCTATGCATACTAGAACTCCAACTGTAAATAAAACAGCTACAAATAATTCCAAACAATTATATTTGTTTGTCGTAAAATAATGCAAAGACAATATGGAACTAACTTTGTTCTAGATAAACCATTTTGATTTGTTGTTCTTCACCCATACCCTTTAGATAAACTGGCTAAATTTTTCTTTTAGTTTAAGCAGATTGATTATTATATTTACAGAAGAAGAAGAGGAATATGCAAATGCTCTGAATGCATCGTTCTTCCACAATTCATCAACTCCGGCACTGCGCAAGGCGCCAATCTCCATTGCAGGGCAAGAAACTCCATGCCCAAATTGTAAAGAACGGCCAAGACAAATGTGCTCCCCCCATCTACTCCAATGGTCTCATCGACATGTACGGCAAATGCCACCTACTGAAAGACGCCCGCCATGTGTTCGACGAAATGCCCCAAAGGGACTTAGCCTCGTGGGCTTCCCTTTTCACCGCCCACAACCTCGCTGGCCCCCCCTATCTACTCTCTCCATCTTCCCAAATATGTCGCGCCTCGACGGCTTTCAACCTGACCACTTTGATTTCGCCAGCCTCGTCAAGGCTTGCGCTGACCTTAGTGCCCTAAGAGTGGGAAAACAGGCTCACGGGCAGTTCATCGTGTCACCCTTTTCATGGCCGTCGTCAGCTTCCAGAACATCTCGTTGAGGGTGAGACAATGGGTTGTCCCACCTCCAACTCCAAGCTTATTGATATCAAAGCCATAGGCATAAAGCACTATTGAAGGAGGCTAGGAAAAGTATATTTGATCCACTCCACTAACTTAAAAAGCAAGGGAAAAATAGTAAGCTTACACTCTTTTACACTTTTTGTTGGTACAATATCCAAAATGAAAGTGGACAAAGAGTGGGACAGAGGGAGTGTAATTGAACACATTATGAATAAAGAGTAGAACATGAAAAAAAGGGATATTTAACACAATTGAAATGAAAAGTTAATCATACAACTTAGCTAAAAGAAAGTGACACGAAACTGATATTATAGTTGCAAAAATTTTAAAAAACACAATTTTGAAATTCAACTTTTTTCTAATAAAAAAGATGAACTCAAATTTTTACCATGTTTGTTAAAAGATACAGGTAGGATCTTTTGTCTTTTGATATGTGAGTTAACCATAAATATGTGATTGTTGCTTGCAATCAACTGATCTCTGCCTTGGAGCACGGATGGAAAATGCTGCATAAAAATTCCCTGGTAATTCTCTTCTCTCAAGTGTGCTAAAAGTTTGTCTTAAATGAGACTTTTCTTCAATTGTGATATTAGAAAATAGACATTGAGAATATAAAATAATATTACAAAAAATAAAAAAGGAAATATGAGAAAGTCAAGGAGCTTGAGAACATAAAACAATATTTATCATGACTAAAAGACGCATAAAGATACACAGTATCATGAAATTTAGCCCTTTGTTTACTAATTTGAGTATATATGTTTCATCTATCCGTGCCCTAGCCATGAAATTTAGCCTAGAGGCAACACAATAGAAATCAAAGTATACCATGATTAAAGAGAAAAGGAATAATTACATTGAGCTTAGGGAAGAAACATCCCTTAAATCTTGAAGCTCTAGCATGAGGCATACACCTGAGCCCAATAATTTTCTTCACCAATACTTTCCCCTCCGTGCAAACATGCCCGACCATGTTTGTGAAAACTTTTCGTTCTATAGGATATAAATTTGACTAAACCAGCAACAATAGAAACACATTTAAAAAGACAAAATAAGCTATAAGTATGTAATATTGACCCATTCTTGCAGACCTTATCAAAGTCCATTAAATCAAAGTGGTGCATTGGGAACACTGGTGTCTCACCAGAAATTAAGTTTACTATGGGAGAACAGGCTGCAAGCAGAAATAGATAAAAACTTGAAGAACATGCATTCAAATGGTGAAAAAAATTAACCTCTGGGCAATGTGACATTGACAAATTCAGCTAATCGGAGAAGAGTGAGTGACACACCATACGAACCTTACTCATACAAACTCCAAACTCACGTGTCAGACTTTTGATAGGGATTTATCTTTCAATAATGTTCCTCAATGTACCACATTGGAAGACGCCATGCCTATATCTACGTATCTCACCTCTGCTTCACTATATGCTCACACCTGTTTCTCAGAAACATCCTTATATATAACAAACAAAGGAAGAAAATCAACCTAGACAGGTAGAAAATCTCAAATAAATGACAGCCTGGGCTGGCGGAAAAACTCAAATAATGATGCATCTTAATTGTGAATAATTGGGAGGAAATTTACAAACCTGACGTTACACCATTAACTGTAGCGAGGTCGAACTCCTCATGTGAAAAACCAGTAAGTCGATTGCAGCAGAAATCAGAAGAAACTCAAACGCAAATCAAAATTGTGTGTTGGACGCCATCCAGTGAATCCACCTGCCTTTAGATTCAGAGTTATGCATCAAAATTGTGGTTTGTTTTTGCCTATTTATTTACCTTCTGTGATGTGTGAGTGATTTGCTTCAAAGGGAGGCAGTATATCTTTGCCTTAATTCAACATAGAATTGTGAGTGATAATGCGAAATTTAAAATTAATATCCCTAAACCAAATCAAAGGAACGGGGAACATTGGTCTTTTGCGTGAACAAATAAATCTTTGCTTCAATTCAACATGGAATTGCGAGTGAAGACATGCAAAAATTATATAATCAACATCCCTAAACCAAATTAAAAGGAAGGTGAAATTACTTGGGCGATGACGAACGGGAGAAGCACTGGAGAGGAAGTATTGTAAACCGATTCTACCAGAGATTGATGAAGGAAGGAAAAGGCGATTGCACCAAAACCTGCATCTCTCCCCGTTAAGCTTGAAATAATTAGGGAAAAATTTTAGGATTTACTTGATGCCAAGTTGAAGATGAAGAAGAATACCTGTAGTTGTAGTCGTTGCAGCTGTCGGTCTTGCTGGCCCAACCACGTCAATTGCCTCTAGACAACGCCATAGGCAAAATCGAGCAAAAACAAACCACCACAATCGCCGCCTGAATCACCTCAACCCGTCTCTTCGTTTGTGAGAGAGGCCGTGAATGCAAGGAAATCTGTGGCACGTCATGACTCCGGCAATGTCGTGCACCCCATAGGCAAAATTGATTGAAAGACAAAAATAATCTGCGTTGAGGTCAAAGAGGTGAAGAGGTTTCATGTGCCGAGTGCAGAGAGAAGCTGAGGAGGTTGAGCGTCCGTTCAAAGCCATCCAACGCTCTTATCCCTCGTGGCATAGTAATCCAGATCATGCGCCATGTCCCCTCGAAACGGACTTATCAAGCGCCATGTCACTGCATTTTTTTCTTTTTATTTATATACCAGAGTGCAGTAGCATAAATTATGCACTTTCATTAATGAAGGGTATATAGAAGCAAAATCCAAAGTTGAAGCATGAGTTCTCGTAGAATCCATTTCTCACTTCCAAAACCTATAAACATGAGGCATCATAAATCAAAGTTAAAAGATATGGTTACCATTAATAGGAAAGACATCTAAATAAATTAACACTTATAAAAATGCTAATAGGTCATGTGGTATACTATACAAAATTAGACCTGTATACTGTAGGCTATAAGATTCCATGAGGTCAATTCTTACTCTTATTTTCATTTCTCTTTAATAGTGTTATCTTAATCTCCCCCTAAATAAAATTCACTTATAATATTCACACATTAAATGATTAAAAGGTGTAGTAGTAGTAGTAGCAGGACTGTAAAAAAAAAGTAGTAGGAGTAATCTTAATAATTTTTATATTCAAGCATCTCACCACTTGCTACATCCACAGTTGAGAAAATAAGGCCTTCGTCCATTCAGCTTCAATTACACAAAATAGGGCCTGCAAAATTTAGACAATTAGGTAAAAGTACGGGGCAGTCTTGATTCTTGGCTGGATTGCATTTTGCAATTCGTCTAATTAGGGGTATTAATTTGCAATTCAAACAATAAGGGGTGCTGAAAGAACAAATATGATCTCACAATCTAACCAGCAATCCTAATAACCTTGGAAAGAATAAGCATTCAAAATATCAGCCCTCTTTGTTTAACTAAAAGCTAGACGCGGAACAATAGATGCAGATATGAAAGACGAAAGAATTGTAAAGCAACACAAAGAAAGAGTGCAGTATGAATCCCCCCAGTGATTGATTAAAAGGCTAAGGTGCAGTAGGGCTTTAGCTTAGTTGAGAATGATCAGATGATATTTTTTCCTCAAAATTCTTGAAGTAGGAAACTACTCAGATTGGATTTATATTTCTGGAGAGTGAACAACAAAGGCATAAGAAGTGCTTGTTTTTGGTGCTGTCTGCCCTTCACAATTTAAATACAGTACTTTTAAGAAAAAGTCATAAAGAAGAGGATAATACCTGATGGGTTAGGCGGAGTTGCTCGATAGATGCAGCATGACTGGTGAACAGGCGCAAACTTGTCAAAATGCGTCCAAAATTGAGTCTGGAATGTTTCTTCTTCGTACTGGCTCATTCGTGTACAATGGGTTTGGCTAATTCTGAGGGTCGACGGATGGGTGCCGGAAGCTACTCACCGGAATCGATGCTTGACGGGGTGTTTTCTTGAACTTCTCCGGTCGCATAGGGAACCGGCGCCGGTGAAAAGATATGAAACGGCGTATTTGGGTGGCGTCTGATTTTCAAGGCCGAAAGTGAAACAGCTCTCATAAACACTAAATCCACCTCAATGCCATGTCACCTCCATCTCACCTGCCACGTTGCCCACGTGTCACACCCTCACAATCAAATAACCCTACTTTATACAAACTCCAGACTCACGTGTTAGACTTTTGACAGGGATTTATCTTTCAGGAAATGTTCCTCAATGAACCACATTGGAAGACGCCATGCCTACATCTATGTATCTCACCTCAACAAAGGAAATCAAAGGGAAGGTGAAATTACTTGGGCGATGATGAACGGGAGCAGCACTGGAGAGGAAGTATTGTAAACCAATTCTACCAGAGATTGATGAAGGAAGGAAAAGGCGATTGCACCAAAACCTGCATCTCTCCCCGGCAAGCTTGAAATAATTAGGGAAAAGTTTTAGGATTTACTTGATGCCAAGTTGAAGAAGAAGAAGAATACCTGTAGTTGTAGTCGTTGCAGCTGGTGGTCTTGTTGGGCCAGCCACGTCAATCACCTCTAGGCAACGCCATAGTCAAAATCGAGCCAAAACAAACCACCACAATCGCCGCCTGAATCACCTCAACCTGTTTCTTTGTTTGTGAGAGAGGCCGTGAATGCAAGGAAATCAGAGGCCAGCATGACTCCGGCGATGTCGTGCACCCCATAGGCAAAATCGATTGAAAGACAAAAATTATCAGAGGTCAAAGAGGTGAACAGGTTTCATGTGCCGAGTGCAGAGAGAAGCTGAGGAGGTTGAGCGTCCGTTCAAAGCCAACAAACGCTCTTATCCCTCGTGGCATAGAAATCCAGATCATGCGCCTTGTCACTTGTCCCTAGTTTTCTACCATGTGCTTTCGCACAGGCTTGGGTGGTGTGCTTTTGTGTACCAATTGTTTTGTAGTGTTTGCATGTTAGAGATATGAAAGAACTTAGAGAATGGGGTATTGAGGTGTGCATGCGTGATTTATGTTTCTTTGGTATTGGCGTATTGCGAGAAATTTTGGTTGGTGACACCCTGCAGGAGTAATGTAACGTCGCAATTTTGAGTTGTGTAGTTCTTATAGCCAAGTTTAGAGTATAGTTCGGATTGAATAAAAGTTGCTCCTTTTTCTTTCTCAATTATATACTTAGTTTTTTCCCTTTTACATTCAAAACAGTACTATGTTTTGTATTGAATCATTAAATGAATTTTCAAATCAAGAAGGCACAACTTGTCTCCAAGAACTGTACTAAAAATAAAAGCTTTAGTATAAGATGTTATAGCTGAGAAATAATTAAATAACCTATATTTTTTTTACTGAGAAACAAATGGAAACCCGAATAGAATATAGAAACCTTGTTTTGGAACCTTTAACTTCAACAAAAAAAATTAGAAACTTATGTGTACATAATTCCTAAGTGTACACCCAACCATATACTATGTGTATGTACGAAACAAAAGAATTATGCAATATCACTGGATCAGTACATCATAACAGGGGTAGAAAATTAGAGCAATGCACCAATACCGACCTTTCATTATTAAGCCAAGGACCATAGCTTATGTGGGAAAAAGAAGAGAACAACTGAATCATTACTGAAAGATTTTAAAACATATCTTGTCACATAACCCGAATTTGTCAATAAAGATATGAGGTATTGCATATGGATTGTGGTGTGAGGCCAACAGTGTGTGCAAAAAACGAAAAAGAAACCCAATGAAATGTATATAAGTATTTGCATAAAATGAAAAATTAATATACCTGGGACTTTTCCAAAGATACTAAAATAGATTTTTTCAAAAAATTTTGACGTCCTTAAACTTTAACTATATGCACTCATGTTGTAATTGGGAAGTTTGAAACGAAATAGATATTGATGACGGATAAGGTAGCTAGCCAATGAAGGCAGACATCTCTCCTTTCAAATATCCTTGAAGATAAATATCGATGGCCGATCAAGTTGCCAAGCATGGTAGGGAATGTTACTTCCAAATCTCCATCCCGAAAGAAATGATTAGTAGGTCCGAAAGTTTGCCACAATACGCATATAATGTTATCCACAAAGTACTTAATGACACTTCATTGATATATAAATTCAAGCACCAGCCCCACAACCACAAAATTGGTCATAGTTATGATGATGTGGCAAGCAAGAGTAAGACAGCAAGTTGAATAAGCACTTTAAAATTCTGATAAGAATGCAAGTTAAATAACCACCTAAAAATTGTATAGTTCAACAAATCATATTCTAAAATAAAAATAAATATGATCATCTTCATCATCATTGTGAGAGAAAAACACAAATAAATATAAAGAAAAGAACAACATATCCTAATTCCTACCCTACTGGAAAGTTATATAAAAAATTGAAAGAACACAACAATTAAAATAGAAGTATAGACAGAACTACAATGACGATTCTTTTACCCGCACCGAATTTAAAGTTAAATCTTAAAATATAATCTTAAGTTATATAACATTATTCTTTAATCTTTTATATCTCACTTTTTATAAAATTATATTTCACTATTAAAATATAATTTAAGTTCGATGCCATAATTTAATCAATATCTAGTCCATTATTATTCAGCAAAGCAAGTAACACATAGGTTTCGAACACCATACTCAATAATCAGGATCAATATCAACAATGTAGAGCATAAACAATTTTTCAATAAAGAGAATGAAAGAAAATATTTCACACTTTTATGGGATTTAATTCTCAATTTAACAACTCCATAATATCTGATCTATCAAAACTTCGACAAATGAAAGTTTCTCTCGATGCATCTCGATTACGAAAAGACACTAATGCTATATAAGATTGTTGTATAAAGTGGAAATAAATTCTGCCACTTCAACTCATCTTCAAAGAAAGATGTTATGAGGCTCGGAATTCACCCTTTCTCAATCAGATTATCAATCGACCAATCCCACCATGGCTGCAGATATAGATCTGCCACGCCATGACACTGGTTATGATTGAAACTCTTGAATTCTATTAATAATCATCACAGTCTGTAGATTTTATAGTGTCTAGAACAATATAATTAGTCTATGACTACTCATTTTATAAGGACTGTTTTAGGAATGGGAGAAAAGTGAGCTGTGATATACAATAAAAACTGCCTATCTAGAAAAACAGGTGAGTTCCAAGGTATGAAATACCCCAACCAGGGAAAAATGAGGCCAAAAATCACCATTACTCTCACTGAAGTAAAAGGAAACCAATACTCCAGCTTACCTTTTTATTCTCATAAGTTGCATTCACCCACCCAAAGTTTGCCATCCTCATCTTTCAAACAAATTGTAGTATGTCCCACAAATGCTCTAGTTACCTATTTCTCAAGTGTTTCAAACTAACCCCACCACCCGTAGATTTTTGAGATGGCTATGAAATCACCGGAGTGTATATAATTAAATCCCTAAAAGGTAGTATGAGTCTGAAACTAAAACACCTTATGTGTCAATTTACAATCAAGAATGGAGCATGAACCACTAAAAAATGTGGTTCAAACAACAATTTTTCAGGGTTCATGGATGTAAGGGAACTTTCCTGATTCTAAAATAAGCAAAGAGCAGAAAGTAAACTCTATCATACAGAAGCATGTAATTGGACCACCAAAAGTTGCCACCTATTCTTTGCCAAGAGCTCTTAATAGTGATATAGGCACACAAAACTCTATCATTCAGTATTGCTCAAGCCGTCTAGATGTTAAAACCAATTACATTTTTAAACAAAACAATCACACTAATCGGTATGTAAATCTGTGAAAGCTTTCTGGGATTTTTATGAATCATAACCATTTAAGAACTAAAGAAAATTATAACTATAAAATTGAATAAAAATGGAATAAAAGAAGAAGACCCACAGGTGTAGGATTTACCTTGCTGCCACGTTGAAAGAAGAAAAATATAGGTAGTTGTACTTGCTAAAGCTGGTGGTCTTGCTAGACAAACGCCTCAATCACCACCGTCAATTGTCGTCGGAATCGGTCACTGGGGCTACGATCAAAACCCTAGCCCAACCTAAACATCATCTTCGTCGGTGCGAGCCGTCGTCTTTGTTTGTGCAAAATCCGATCGACATTGTTTCAAAAAAATCAATGCAGGCCTCAACCTTGAGAGAGGCGGCGAGTTAGAGGAAATTGGAGCTGGAGCAAAAGTGGAAGAATGGATGAGCGGAAGTGGAAGAATTGAAGTGCTGAACGTTTCACGTTTCAGATCAGAAACGAAAAAGAGGCAGAAAGTAAAACTGTAGAACCTAGTCAGCATAATTATCTCAGTCAGCTGCTTAGTCACATTGTACACGTGTCAACACCACAGCCTAAAAACCCTACTTTATATATATATATATATATATATATATATATATATATATATATATATATATATATATATATATATATATATATATATATATGATGCTAAGGTGCCACCACATGGGTGCTACCATGGGTGCACCCATACTTCGAACAGACAAACACAGACGATAATCGTCTTTGTCGCACAGAAGATTAACGTCTGTGTTTGCCTGTGATGGGCATAGTTCCAATTCCCTGTAGTATCTATGTGCTGTACTTGAGCTATTTTAGATTGACATTTGTTACTCTGTATTTGTGTAGGGATGGGCATAGTTCCAATTCTCTGTCCCAAGGCAAAATGGGAAGGTGAAAACTCAAAACATTTTTACTGTCTTTGAATGTGTGAAGTTAAATTGAAACTTTAATACTTGGACATGGGAAGTCATAGTTATATAACATTATAATGTTCATGTTCTAGTTCTATCAAATACTTCATCCGTCCCTAAAAGATCTTACCCTTTCATTTTTTTGTTGTACTTAAAAGATGTTCCCTTATCTATTAAAAAACCACTTTTATCTCTTACTTTTTCATACCTTACCTATCACATCATATCTTTTTACTAATAATTTATACATCACTCTTTACTTTTATCCATCACAACAAGGGTATTTTTGGAAAGTCAAAACAAAAATATCTCTCCTTTAAATCTTCGAAAAGTCAATAAGAGAAGATGTTTCAGGGACGGGAAGTAAAAGATTGAAATGGGTATTGGGACTGCTTAAGAGTTTGTGAGGGAATCATTTCACAGGAACCAAAATTGTTAGCCTAATGAACTAGAACCAGGACCACTTTACACATGGTTTTGGATTCTTCGTTAGAGTTGGTTCAAAAAAAGGACCACCTTACCTTCTCACCCTGCCGGTTTAAAAACTTTACAGTAGTTTTCTAAGATATAAACATCTACGGAGTACTATACTACTATACTACGGAGTATTATTAGTTTCTCCGTCCCAATTTAAATTATCTTCTTTGGTTTATGGTTTACGATGTTTAACTGAAATTATTTTTAAATTATTTTATATAAAATGGTGTAGAACTGAAAAATTAAAATTACATATTTAAAGACTAGACCAAAAGATCTACAAAATAGTTGTATTTGTGTCATGCTAGGGTCATGAGCTATTTTATCCTCGTAAGCAACAACTACACTTAGACATGTACTTGAGCCATAAACTATCATTTAGATACTACCATGCTAGGGTAGTATTTGTGTCATGCTAGGGTCATGCTAGGGTACCAGCACATAGATACTACCATGGGTGCATCCATGCTTCTCACAGGCAAACACAGACGTTAATCGTCTGTGCGACAAAGACGATTATCGTCTGTGTTTGTCTGTTCGAAGTATGGGTGCACCCATGGTAGCACCCATGTGGTGGCACCTTAGCATTATTCAATATAATTTCATCCTCACGTCCAACTTTTGTTTCACAAGTAGTTTGACATCAAAAGAATCACATCCAAAATACAAAAATAATAAAGAAAAAATAATTTCAAGGCCCTTAAAACAAAACAAAGAAAATTGGGTTGTTTTCTAGAAACTATACACAAGAAGACTTGACATCACATTCCCCACTCAAACCAACACAGCTATAAGCAGGCTCTTTCTTAACCTCCAAACTGGCCATCAGTCCCCTCAGTTTAGACACATTCCCCCACATGCCCGCGCCCGCATAAACCGAAGACAGCAAGACACACGTCGATGCCTCGGTGGGCCCCACACTCATGACACGGTTCGCAACCCTCATCCCCATCTCAGCAGCCCCGTGCCTTTTGCAGGCGCTCAAGAGTGCCACCCAAGCAGCTTCGTCCGGTTCAAATGGCATCGTTTCGAGCAGGTTTTCAGCCTCATCAAGAAGCCCAGACCTGCTCAATAGATCCAACAGACACGTATAGTGCTGCAGAGATGGGTTCAGACTATAATCCTCAGTCATGGACTTGAAAAGGCCGCGGCCTCTCTCTACCAAGCCATAGTGGCTACACGCAGAGATTAGTCCCGTGAAAGTGACTTCATTTGGCTTGAACCCCTCTGAGACCATTTCGTCATACAGCGACAAAGCATCGTTTGCTTTCCCATGTTGTGCCATGCCAACAATGATCGATGTCCATGAGACGACGTCTCTAATTGCCATGTCATCGAACACGGTTTTCGATGCCAGCACATCGGAGCACTTGGAATACATGTCCACCAGTGAGTTACTGACAAAGAGGTTGGGTTTGTAACCAAAAATGATGACCAAACAATGGATCTGTTTGCCGAGGTCCAGAGCTGCAAGACTGGAAGAAGCTCCAATGATGCTGGAAAGAACATATGGGTCTGAAATATCAACACCTTCTTTTCTCATTTCGATAAAAAGGCTAAACGCGTCGAAAAATTCCCCACTTTGCACCATTCCAGATATTAATGCAGTCCATGTGGATATGGTTTTCACCTGAGAAGAGCGAAAAAGTTCCATGGCTTCAGGCTTCATCCCATTCCGCGCATACCCAGAAATCATAGCAGCAGACGAAATCGGATTCCTGTGGAAGATAGAGTCGAAAACCTTTCGGGCGTGACCAAGGGCCCCACATTTGGTGTACATGTCGACAAGGGAAGACTTCACGACATCATCGTGCGAAAAGGGTGACACGATGAACTGCCCGTGAGCCTGTTTTCCCACTCTTAGGGCACTAAGGTCAGCGCAAGCCTTGACGAGGCTGGCGAAAACAAAGTGGTCAGGTTGAAAGCCGTCGAGGCGCGACATGTTTGGGAAGATGGAGAGAGTGGATAGGGGGAGGCCAGCGAGGTTGTGGGCGGTGAAAAGGGAAGCCCACGAGGCTAAGTCCCTTTGGGGCATTTCGTCGAACACCTGGCGGGCGTCTTTCAGTAGGTGGCATTTGCCGTACATGTCGATGAGACCATTGGAGTAGATGGGGGGAGCACATTTGTCTTGGCCGTTCTTTACAATTTGGGCATGGAGTTTCTTGCCCTGCAATGGAGATTGGCGCCTTGCGCAGTGCCGGAGTTGATGAATTGTGGAAGAACGATGCATTCAGAGCATTTGCATATTCCTCTTCTTCTTCTGTAAATATAATAATCAATCTGCTTAAACTAAAAGAAAAATTTAGCCAGTTTATCTAAAGGGTATGGGTGAAGAACAACAAATCAGAATGGTTTATCTAGAACAAAGTTAATTCCATATTGTCTTCGCATTATTTTACGACAAACAAATAGAATTGTTTGGAATTATTTGTAGCTGTTTTATTTACAGTTGGAGTTCTAGTATGCATAGAAGAAAAAAACGGAAAGACCTGAACAAAGAATCATAATCTTACTTGGCTTAATATTGAGTAGAACTTCTAATCTTATCTGATTAGGGTTTAAAGTTTACCTATATAAGCCACAAGTCCCACACAAAAGAAGATAAGCCGTATGGTAAGAAGATAGAGTCAAGAATAGTCAAATGAAAAGAACATTTCTATAAAAATAATACACGGTATGAAGTTTGAAACACATCGACAGTTTTGCATCTAAAGTTTACCTATCTTATAAATGGGGTCTTTGGAGGAGGGGGGTGGTGCAGATCTTCAAAGAAGTTTAATTTCTAATTCTTAATTTGGTCTGTAATTCTAATTAGTAATTTCTTATTAATTTCTAATTATTAACACTGTCAATATATTACTCGGAATGTCACAAGCCTATGCAAAATTAGTTTAGCAAAGAATACGACCTTTGAAGCTGAAAATTAGTGGAAGATGGATTGAATATAGTCTTTGTTTGGAAAGAGTGAAATTAGAGAGAGAAGTTGTAGATAAAGAACCCAATCTTCTTGTTTTGTATGTTTGAGGAAATGAAGAGAGTATGAAATGGTGCGGGACTGACCAAAATTTATACTCTCTTGCGCAAAGAAGCATTGAAGATTTTGATTGTTATTTTGCAATTTATTCCTTTTATACCATTTCTCTTCAGTATATAAATGAATATATATTTGCATATTATTTTATTTCCATCATCTCCGATGGAGCCAAAATTTCACCATTTTTTTGGCTTTGGGGTGTGATGGAATAAATCAAAATGGATCTCTAAACTGTCTGCGCTTCTTTAATTAATGAAGTAGCAGTTAGTCAAGCAATGCAACTTTCGACGTTGAGTCGGGGGTCTCTTTGGAAACAGCCTCTCTACTTTCAAGTAGGGGCAAGGTCTCCGTACACACACCCTCCCCAGACCCTACTCTTGGATTTAACTGGGTTGTTGTTGTTGTTGTTTTACTAATGACTATTAACTTATGGGTACACAGATCATTGCTCGGGAGAATCACCCTGTACAATGGACAACTCCACTTGGCCTACTTGTTGTGCAACCTTACAGAAAAACAGGAAGGCATCTTGTAATAATCAATTTCAACTTATTACTTCAAACATTCTCTTTCAAATTTAAGAAATAAATCAATTAAATTAGTTTTTCAAATGAATGCAGATTAAGACGTCTCTTCAGATTTTGTCCTTAAAACGGGAAACAGATAAGGTAATTCTTGTTCTTTCCACATTTATTTAGACCGTCCTTGTGTATATACTTTGGCTGCTCTAGTGACTTGACAAATATATTTCATCGTCAGCATCACCTTAATCCCAATAATAATGTTGAGGTTGATGCCTTGAAATTTATGTCTATTACTTGTCTTAGAATTAATAACATTATAAAATCATTTGAAAAACACATCGACAGTTTTGCATCGATGTCCTTCCCCTTACATTAATAGTCAAATGGTAAGAAGTTGTTAACCATGTATTTGAGTGCTTTTTATATTATGCTGTTACCATTATATTTTATTAAAGACTCGAAAACACTTTTCAGAAGGCTGGCTCCTCAACAAAAATCCCAGACGAGATGCAAGAGGCATTGGTTAACAAAAAGTGTACGTATATTTCAAATCAAACTCCTAGATGAAGCCAAACAAATCTCATTCAGTGGGCCAAAAAACCTTTCAGTGAACAAGATCATTTTGGATGACGCCGTTCTGGCAAAATATATCCAGAAGAAGGAAGGGGAATCCTCAAGCCTGCTGGCAGAGATAGATGCCTTGCTTGATACAAATGAGAAGGTCAATGTGCAAAACCAAATAGTTGAACATATTGATAGCCTTTAATTTATATTATTCTAACTTTTGCCTTTCAATTTGTTTTAGATTGGTTCAAGCGGAAAAGAGACACTACCAATTGTGATCGAGGAAACAGACCCTATAGGAAATGTAGATGTAAGTGTGTGCAGAACATTGTTGGATGAGTTCGATTCAACTTCGTCTTATAAGAGACGTCGGGTTGTGAAACAAGAAAAGGACTAGAGGAGAAAGGCGTGCTTTGGGAAAAATGTATAATTTGCGACTCCTTTGTATCGTTTTTAAATCCATCACTGTGTTGTTATTTTTTTTTCAATTATGCTTTTTTATTTTTTGAACGTCTAAAAATGTTTATCACCCTATGTCTTATTAATGGAATGTGTTTTTTCGATATCCAGAGTTCCATTAAAATTAATCCTACGCCACAAACAACCAATTGCCCACTACAAATTGCCACTGTCTGGAGACATTTGTACTATGAAGAAAGTGTGGATAAAAGAATTAGAAAGAGGATTAAATCACACCTAATTACTTTTATAAATCCTTAATAGTTCTATGGCACCCCACTTATAATATAAATCACACCTATCATATACTTCAATGTGAATTTCTGATCTCATTTTTACATTTTTTTTCTTTCTTACTATATTTGTTGATCTTATAATATTTTTATATATTTCACATATAATTCTATTGTATATAATCTGAAATCTTACGTTTAAACACAAATATCAATATCACTACTTAGTGCTTTCTCATTTGAAAAAAAATCATAGAATGGGAAAATTTCAAATTAGGTACATTCTTCTTGGTCACGCAAAAAAAAGCTTCCTTCTTTTTAATTTCTCCCTCCTTAAAAAGTTTACAGAGTTTGATTTTTTTGTCAAACTATGACACCGTTTGACCGTGAATAATGAAAAAATATATTCAGTGATAATGTAATGTTAATAAATGCAATTTTATTTTAAAATATAGTTTTAAAATATAATTTTGAATTGTGTCACATTTTTATTTTAAAATATAGTTCAACTAAAAAAGCTTTATTTTTGTTAAAAGGAGCATCAGGTAACCTTTAATCTTGATATTCTCTAAATAAGATATCACAATAAATTTTTGATCTCAGTACAAGGGGATAATGACTACTCTAGGGATAATGACTACAAGGGGATGTTACCTAAACCCAGAACTGGCCTTTTTTGTCCTCTTCCTCTTAAATGTATTTGATTTCAATATTGCATGGTACTCTTACATTGATTTGTTGTCCAGTTATGTTGTACATGCATTGCACCCCCCCACTATAAAAAATATTGGGAAAATGCTTTTCAATAAGGATCATGCTAGGGCGCCACCACATGGGTGCTACCATGGGTGCACCCATGCTTCGCACAGACAAACACAGACGATAATTGTCTGTGCGACACAGACAATTATCGTCTCTGTTTGTCTGTGCAAAGCATGGGTGCACCCATGGTAGCACCCATGTGGTGGCACCCTAGCATTTTCCTTTCAATAATAGGAGTTAGGGATGTGTAGGGACATTGCTATACATGCCTTTTGTACGGGAGATGTTTACTGCATTTATTAATATGCCTTTTTTGTCCCCTCTCTCTTTAATGTATTTGGTTTTATATTCTCATTTTTTTACATTCATGACACTACAAAAAGACTGTCAATATAATGTTCTTATTTACTCCGTAACAATCCATTTTGGTTAGTGGGTCAAATATTTTACTAACTATATTTTAAAATATTCAATTGATTAAAATTCAAAAATTCAGTGTACGACTAGGGCTATGCATTGGTCCAAACCCGGACCGACCCAGACCTGATTATTATTTTTGGGTGGGTCTTCAAAAAGTCAGGGTTCACCTGACCTGATTATTATTTTTGGGTGTGTGGATAGTATTTACAAATTACAACTAGGGGCGGGGGGAGTACTTATCAATGAAAGGTTTGCTTCCTCTGTGGGATTTGCTTTAAATAAGCGGTTCTCTCTTCTTCCTTTCATAGCCTCTTATTACAGTCTTATCTTCTTCTTCTTCTTCTTCTTCTTCTTCTTCATCAGTGTAAAATGGAAGCAGATTACGTGCAGAGGTTTCACAGGCATCAGCCCAAAGATTACCAAAGCTCTGCCACCGTTATGAAGCACATCAAAGCCTCCACTGATATCGTACTAATTTATTCCATCCTTTTCTCTCCATTTCATCCTTCTTCTTCTTTTTCATTTTTCTGATTTCTTTTAGTACTGTAATTTATTTCATGTGATTCATTTTCTTCCGTAAAATCTTAAAAGAAGAGTTTTTTTTTTTTGAAACTTTGAAGATTTGCAATGGGGATTTAATCACGACAAAATTCCAAATTACTTAACCCTATGACATTTTAGCAAGAATCGGCGAGTTGGGACTGCGTACCTGCGGAGTGCGGACGCCGGACAGAGTGGACGACTGCTGCGATTGTCGGAGGATTGGGCGGAATCCTGCTGCGCTGCGTGAGTGCGTGTCCTTTGAGTTTTCTTCGGCGATGGCGAATTGATAAGTGAGAACAGTGAAACCGTCTGTGGATAAGTGGATTTGCTACTGGACTAAGCCACTAAGCTGGATTATTTGGGGCAATAATTGGGTATTGACATTATTGTGTATGATAAATTAAGCCCAAGCCCATATACTAAATAATTTAAGTAAAATATAAACCCATATTAATGATATAACCGGTCCACCGGTCGGTCCACCGGTCTCACCGGGTTTGGACCGGACCGGAACTCGGATAACGGGAATTGATCGGGGTCCGGTCCAGTTTTGGCCGGTCTTCGGGTCGGTCCGGGTTTGGACCGAATAATGCACAGCCCTATGTACGACAGTTAAAATTATATTTTTCAAATCTCTTATTTATTAAATGATAGGTTTAACTTATCACTTAAACAATCTTTTTTTTGAATGATATTGACTCTATTACAAGGTAGTATCTGTTCATACTATTCTCAAGCTAATGACGCATAAAGAGCCAATGCTGCTGCCTTCGCTGGGGCTCGAACCTGGGTTAACTTATCACTTAAACAATCTTAAATGTATTTGGTTGCATTACTTCATACTTCGATCAAAATTCGTAAACTTTGACTTCAATTTCAAACAAAATAATATTAGATACTGATAAAAACAATTTTATTAAATTTATTATATCAAATATTTTAAGGTTGAGGAAGAGGAAGAGGAATTGAAGAATTATGTATTATATCAATACATAATTTATTATATCAAATGGTTTGGTGTTGACGGAAGATGAATTGAAGAATTATGCATTGGTTGAGGTTGAAACTCTTTTAAGGCAACAAGGAAAGAGTTTGCGCGATTATGAGGACATGCCTCTTCCAAACATCGAGGGATTGTCAATTAATCAAAATCGATTAATCTTTGATGAGATGCAATATGATCGCATTAAACTTAAATGTGAACATCATGAGTTGAAAGCGACATTGAATACTGAGCAATTGCTTGCATACGAGACAATCGTTAAAGCTATAGAAGACGTAAATGGTGGGGTGTTCTTCTTATATGGTTATGGTGGTACCGGAAAGACATTTGTATGGAAGACATTATCTCCATCAATACGATCAAAGGGAGATATTGTTTTAAATGTTGCATCTAGTGATATCGCTTCGTTGCTCTTGCCTGTGGGAAGAACTGCTCACTCACGATTCTCCATACCATTACACCCTACAAAGAGTTCCACGTGCAACATTTTACAAGGTAGTCACTTAGCGCAACTTCTCATTCGTACAAAGTTAATCATCTGGATGAGGCCCCAATGACTCATAAACATTGTCTTGAGTCGTTAGATAGATCTTAAGGGATATCATGCAATCAGTGAATGTCCAAAATGCGAATAAACCCTTTAGAGGTAAGACAATTGTATTTGGTGGTGATTTTCGTCGAATTCTTCCGGTAATTCCAAAGGGTACACGTCAAGACATAGTAAATGCGGCAATTAGTTCCTCATATATATGGGAGCATTGTGTTGTCCTACGACTGACCACAAACATGCGATTAAATCATTTAGCCGATACGAGTAACTATGAGTCTTTGGTGGAATTCTCAAATTGGATTGCAAGTATTGGCGATGGTATCGCGGGGAGGATAATGATGGGCATTTTGAAATTCAGATCCCCGATGGCATGTTAATAAAGTTCTCAGATGATCCCATCCAAGCCATTGTCCAGGCCACTTATCCAGACATGGAGAGGATTGCAAATAGCCCTTCGTACATACAAGAAAGAGCAATCTTAGCACATACGCTCGACATTGTTGATGTAATTAACGATTACATGGCCACATTAAATGGTTCCAAAGAGTGCAAGACATATCTAAGATCAGTTTTTTGGTTGATTGAATGATATCCACACTCCTGAGTTCTTGAACGGGATTCGAGCCTCTGGTGTTCCGAACCACGAGTTGAGATTAAAGATCAGTACACCAATAATGTTGCTAAGGAATATTGACCCATCGATGGGGCTATGATGGAACAAGATTGATTGTTACTCGGCTAGGTATCCATTTAATTCAAGCTAAAATAATGTCTGGGAAGTATATTGGAATGGAGGTCGTAATACCAAGATTATCTTTGACCCCATCTGATACTAGAATTCCTTTCAAGTTTCAGAGAAAGCAGTTCCCGATCATGGTTTCTTATGCAATGACAATTAATAAGAGTCAGGGACAATCACTTGCACACGTGGGCTTATTATTAAAGAAGCATGTCTTTAGTCATGGTCAACTTTACGTTGCAGTTTCTCAAGTAACGAGTCGAAGTGGTTTAAAGTTTGTGTGTTGTCTCTGTGTTTTTCTTGACATTAATTGCTACTCCCTTCGTCCGGAAAAGAAGTTTACGTTTCTCATTTTTCTCCGTCCGGAAATAAAGTTTACATTTCTAATTTTAATCCACAATCTTCCAAAAATACCCCTCTTCTTTTTTCCTTTACTTTTTCCTTATTTCTCCCCTCTCTTCTCCGCCACTCCTTTCTCTCCTTATCCTCATTCTTTCTCTTTAGCTTCTTCTCTCTTTTCATTCTTTTGCTTCTCCTCCCAAACGCAACTCTTTTTTTCTTTTCTTCTTTTCTCCTTTCTCTTTGTGTAGATCTCACTTCTTCTTTCGCATCCTCCATCTCCCTTCTCCATCTCCCTCTTTCTTCGAGATCTAAAGAGATCTACAATTGCAGAGATGGCAGATGGCGGCTATTAAGGTGATAGTGGGGATGGGGGCTGGCGGTGACATAGTGCTGGGGGAGATGGAGGATTGGCAGCGGTGGTAAGGATGGTGGTTGTGATAGGCGATGGAGGCAATGAAGGGGGGCAAGCGCGACGGTAGGCTGATGATTGTGGTGAGGGATGGCGGTGAGGGATGGCTGCGAAGGGAGGCTGCCGGAGACGGGGGCTGACGGGGTCTAGCGGCAAGCAAGCCGACAATGGGGGTTGCCGAAATTGGCACCGTGGTGAAGCTAGAAGTGGGAGGGTATTTTGGACAAATTGACTTCATAGTCAACTATCAATAAAAATGACTAAAAGTCAAAACGTAAACTTCTTTTCCGGACGGAGGGAGTATATATTTTATTGTGTGATATTTGCTTTTCTCTTGCTTGAGTGGAAGTTTTATTGGAAACAGTCTCTCTACTTTTGAGTAGGACTAAGGTCTGCGTACACACACCCACTATAACCCCTACTTCTATCTTGTATTCATTAACTAAATACTAAAATAAAAACTAAGACCAAAAAGATTGATCGAGATATATTGAGATTGAGATAAAAAAAGATGGGATTGAAGTGATTCTTGAGATCACTCTAGCTAGACTTGGACCAACTAACTAATTTGGTCTTTGATTTTTTATCAAAAACTAGACCGGTGCCGAATCGGGTTGTCTTGGACTAAAATTGAGATCTAATGTATTTGAAATTATATATATGTATACACACACACACTTTAAAAATTAATTTTATATAAATTAAACACTGTACATTACATAATTTTCTTTAAAGTATTTGCAAATAAGTGATTACAAAAAAAATCTTATTTGTATAAAACATACGTAATAAAGTTTATTTTTTCATTGGTTATATCCAACTTTTATCTCACATAATAATATTTATGTTGCATAATTATTATAAATCAATAAAGTGTAGAAAAAAGAAATTAAATAATCAAAAATAATATTTTTTTAAATTTTTACAAGTATTTTTTCAAAAACAAAAAATTAAAAGTTTTACATATTATGGACCAAATCGGACTTGGACCGGTTTAAACGGGACTACATGGTCCCAAAAGGTCCCTATATTTTTATGAAGACCGGACTAGTCTGGATCGATTTTAAAAAAGATCGGACCAATCATGTTTTAAATACTATCAAACTTTTCAAGAAATCGATCCGTTCTGACTAATCCAATCCTTTTGCTCATCTCGACTCCGGGGTATATCCTAAGTTTTACTTGTATAAAACAAGAGATAACAACATTATTGTGTTTAATCTTTTTTAAAATAATTATGAAATCAAACTACGGAGTATATATTTAATGGGTAGATTAATGAAGCGACACTAGCTATTTTAAAAGGTTGCATGTGATAGAGGGATGATACTCTATAATACTTGTGCATGAATTAATGTAATTTAGGAAGACTTTATCTTAGAAAGAGTCTTTCTAGCTACTTTTGAGTCGGAGCAAAATCTATGTACATATGTCATTCCCAAATTCTTCTCTCGAATTTGAGGTTTTTCACTTTATTTGAAGAGTGTAAATGAATTTGGAACATAGGTAATACGTTTATTTAGAAAGAAAGTCACATGATCATATTTATTATAAAGATGTTAAATACCAAGTACGTAGTATACACTTATTGAAGTTACAAGGATTAACAATTTGGTTCATTCACATTTCTCATTTGGAAAAAATTACAATACTTCCCCTTGAAGGTTCATATTTATATATATGAGTATTTTTTGTCCCATTAAAAATCTTTGAAAGAAATCCAAAATAACGAGTCAGATTGTATATTTTATAAGGACTAATTTCATTTTGTTTTAATGTACTTGCGTGACATTTAAAGCTAATTAGTATCACTGGCTTTGATAATTTGGCATCATATAAATGGCTTATAAATTCCATTGAATTTCAGTAATAACATAGTTTTAGATGTATTTTAATTTGTATGTCCATATTATTTTCCATGCCAATGTTTTTTACTAGTTCATTTTCCATTTGTAGATGATGAACATTTTTAGCATCAGCAATAATGTATTATTTTTACATTAAGGTATTGATTTATTATACTCTTTTAAGCAATGTATAATTGATTGCGAGATATATTTATAAATTTCTCTTGGAATCCGATTTTAAGCATTTCGTTTGTAACATTTTGTAAGCATTTCTTTTGAACTTTACATATTTTCTAGAATCAAAATGAGACCATCTTTTTACATTCCATGTACTTTTCTTTTGTATTTATGTCAATTTTATTTTTCTTCTATCTATGACTAGGTACAGTCTCATCAAAATGACAAATGAGAGTTAGCAAATCGTGCTAAAATAATTTTAGTTATTTTTGTAATTTCTACAAAAATTATATAACTGAATGCCAATATATTATTTTTTGCCATATGCTCGTGTAAACGAAATTCAGCCTTAACAATATGAAACATTTATCTATCATTATCCGGTAGGTATGTTAGGTTGTGAAAAGTAGTTTAGAATACTTCAATACTATTGAGTATTGACTATTGAATCATACGATGGATTGGCCAAAACATACTTGTGAAACTCACTAAATTTTAAAAGTCAAAACTAACCCCAGATTTTACATTTGTAAACTGAAATATCAAGTCAAGCTAAGCTCCCATATACTTGTTCATTGGATCTCATAGCATACACTTTAAAACAAGAATTCATACAGAAATAGAAATATGACCAATCCATGAATAGAAATACATACATAAAGAAGAGAAGAAACACGAACCAACGGCCATCTGTCTGAATCAGAATGCGCCACCCCCCTCGCACGCCTACTACTAGAATTCGGCACATTGGATGGATTACTCTTCGTTCTTTTTTGTTCCGACATGGATCCGATCAGAGAATTGGGGAGGCCAAAGATGAGTTTTTGAATACAAAAACAATGCTCAGACCAGAAATATCCATGTCTTGGGTTGGAAGTTATAACCCAAAGAGGCAAATATCAAGTTTTTTGATTAGTGTGATTAGCTCACCTGGAGGGAGGAGGGGCCAGGTGGGGAACTCTTGGTTGGGGAAAATCCGGCCCCCTTTTGGTTCCAAATATTCCTCAAAGAATTCCCAAAGGTATCATAGTGTGATTAGCCAACAATACTCTTGGAACCTCTCTTGGGTGTGGGAAGCTCAAAGACGACGAGGAAATAACATCTTTCGGACTCTCTGATATATTGTACTTCTCCATCCATGGCCTTTAATACTTTCCGGCTCATGCTCAGCCCTAACCCTTCTTGAGTCACCCAACGGCTGCTGTGGAACATGTCTTGCACCAGCTCAGGAGGAAGACCTTCGCCTGGACACGTGATCCTTTTCCCAGGAGGAAGAAAACGTAGTCAGAAATGAATCAGACAATGCAATTAGTCAAGTGTTTGAGCAATAAGTTGTAATGTAAACCCCTATTCTTATTGGACTTCAAATCATCATAAGTGCTAGATGTGTGAGTGAGTGTAAAGGGATGGACCTTGCATATCAGCTGAGGTATCCTCTCTCTCCATATGATATAAAAATAAGCAACAAGCTATCTGAAGTCTATAAGCTTGGGTTTTAATATTATTCACACTATGACACATACTCTCTTATTTAAACTAATGTATTCACGCATTTGGTCACCAACAATATCTTTCTAAATGAAATGATGTACACTTTTATCTCCTCTGCTGGATTATAGCATGTGACACTGGAAGAGCCAGGACTCCCAAAAGAATTGAATTTTCGGGTGCATTAGAAAAATTACGCTTTTGTATGTGTTTTTATAGTAAAAAAATATGCGGGTAGGAAACAATAAAAAATTGAGCGAATAGGGTGGATGGGTCTTTCTCTACCATGACAATGCATATGAGGAAGGAAATTCAAGGCAAATCAAACCGATCAAGTGAAAGTATTTCATCTGATTCAAGTCATCAGTCATCACCGTTATAAAAACACAGATTGATGAAAGGAAAGGGGACAAAATGTTTAGTGTGTACCAAATACCTGAATTCAATACGAACATTGTTTGTGGAGTCAGAACTTTGCAGAAAACTTGGGCGGACTTGGATTTCTACCCAGCCTCCTGCGAATGGGGCATGGCGTGCCATGTTTAGTAAAAAATCTGCCAGCACCTGCTGAATTCTCACTTGATCCCCATTCAGTGCCAGTGTCTTAATTTCTTCTGGAATATCACGGATTAGCTGCAGTCCTCTTTCTCTCAGAAAGGACATCACTTGGCTAACAACAGCATCTATTACCCTCCCAAGATAAAAATCTCCCTTCTCCAGCTCAAGCGAACTGTAATTGACAGCAGTAATACTTAGTCAGTTAGTCTGTCTATCTATCTTTTTTTTTGTCTATCATCGTTAATTATTAGCATCATAATCACAACTACTTGGGCCGGTGGCATCAAATCCACCGAGCTGATGAATTGTTTAAAATTAGTTAACACTATAAGTTCATGCAAAACGAATATAGAGGCATAGATATAAAATATTTTAATTCTCTTTTGTTTCCTTTTTCCTCTCTAATTTATCTTCTACTTACTTTTTACATTGAAATGAACTAAAAGTGATATAACCATGTAGACTTTGCAAGAGTTGACAGAAAGACACACAAAAACAAGGCATTTTATGCTCCAAGTATTTTTACTGTAAACTAGACTTTTTTAAGAATTAGAAGATGGACCATAAATGAAAGTTTGTCATAAACAAAAAACCAGCAAGCATACTCAATAATGAAAAATCTTACCCTTCTTCAATGTTTTCCATATCAACATCCCTTATGATCTTCAACATTTGTTTCTCACAAGCAGCACTAGTCTCCAAAAACTGTTTTTGATCTTCTGTCAACTGTGTTCCCTCCAGTAGTGAATTTGTGAAGCGTATTCCGTTCAGTGGGTTTATTATTTCCTGACAGATGTAAGCCAATTCTTTCATCCTTGAAAAAGACTTCTTTTCCTGTTCCCTCTGGACATTGAGAGCTTGCTGCAATTCAGGACTGCCAATCTGCAAGAAACAGAAGGCCCCAACAATCTGACCGTCGATATTGGTTCTCTTATTCGCTGTCAGGAGAGCTTGTATGTATTTCCCGTTTCTGTCAAAAAAGGAAAATGGAAACCTATCCGTGTCTTGTCCTCCAATTGCGTTATGCAACACGATCATAAATTTGGTCATGGCATCTGGTCCCCTCAGCCTACAACAGCTTCCAAAAACCTCACCGACCAGCAACTTGCCCATCATTTCCCCCCTGCTCCAACCGGTAAGCTTCTCCATGGCAGTGTTCCACTCGGAGCATAATGTGTTCTCATCTGAAGCAAATATGGGAGGGATCAGAGGGTTGGGACTGTGTACAATAGCCTTGTAATCTCCTTGGATGTGAATGAACTTGTCCATTACAACTTTCTGTCCGGTGACATCTTGACCAACAAAGCAGACACCAACGATATTGTTTGTGTAATCCTTGCTGGAACATGCATTGACCACTACAAAAAGAGCCTTCTTATCTTGCTCACTGCCAAACGTTCTCATCTTTATCTCTACATTCTTGTCTTCTTCACCTGCAATAGTGACATAGAAAAAAGAAAAAAACATTACTGAAATGAAATTACTGAACCTGTTGACATTATAGTAAGATTCGTTTCAGCCAAATTAAGAAGCAGAATAAGCAGACTATGGCCTATGATCTATGAAATATGAAGTATGAACAGTCAAGTTTCTTGTATTATCAAGCGAAAGGACAGTCACCACATTTTCTGGAAAACATACACCAAACTTAATAGCTAATACTCACATATCTGTTGTCACATCAAAATCCAAGAGAATAGAATGGAATTCTTTAATAACTTGGGGTTCAACTTAAGTGGCTAAGTATAAATTAAGTGTGTGTGTGCTCAATAGTAAAAGAAACATTGTTGATGTTTATTTTCCATCTTCTCCAATGGAGCAAAATATTCACTATTATTTGGCTTTGGAGTAAGATGGAGAAGAGCAAAATGGCTCTTAACCTATATGTGCTTCATAGATAGTGGAGTAACAGTAAGCCAATGCAACTTTCGACGCTTATCAGGGGTCATCTAGAGACAGCTGCTCTATGTTGTAACATAGGGTTCGGACTACGTACATCCAACCCCCCCTACCACGCAATGGGCGGGAGACTTTGATGCACTAGGATAATGTTGTTGTTGTATTTTAAGAACGCATGTAAGCAATTACTTGCTTTATACATTAAATAGCACGTAGGATAGAAACACCAGTGCCATAAGTTATCCCAAGCATGCTCTACCTTACCAAGTAGCATGTCAACGGTGATCATGTGTGCAACTATGTAATGAATATTTCATACATAATACACAGTAAAAATGACAACAAGAAATGGAACACGGAATAGAGAAGAGAGAGAGAGAGAGAACCTCTTAGTGCATTAAACAGAAGCTTCTCGGCAGCTTCTTGTGATTCCTTATGAACAAGATCATGAATCAATGACCTCCCCATGACCTCTTCAACAGACAACCCAACCAACTCCGCAACTTTAGCATTCCACCCATTTATCCGCCCTTCAACATCCACTGCAAATATGGGTGCCGTGGCAGTCTCTATCAACCTAACCATCTCTCTAGCAACAGAACTCAGCTCATCCATTCCTTGTATCTCCAATTCCCCGGGTGGAACATGCACGACAGCCTTAGAATTGCTTGCCTCGGCATCCTTAAATGAATCACGGAGGATTAGCTGCAAAGAGTGAATTGCGTCCATTTCAGCAGTCTCCCAAGAAAAACTACGACTCTTAACGACTTCCAAGAACGCCTTGAAGGAAGAACGGGGATGCATCCTCTGTCCATCATCTTTATCTTCAGGGTGATGCTTGGCTCCACCCCACTTGATCTCTTTCGCGGTGTGGGATCGGAACCAGAAAAGGTAATCTTTTGAGGTTATGTAAGCAACTGCCATCCCACAAACGGCATCACCTAGTGAGGCTGCGCCTGGATACCCAGCATCACCCAAACTATCTGTGCTCAACCCAGTGGAGTCACCGTGGTAAGTCAATAGCCACTCAACTATGTCCTTTATCTGAGCTTCAGTAGGTGTAACCCCCAGAGGGTAGTATTTCCCCTGGTAGTATAATGCAGCCCCATCACATTTCACAAGGTCCATAATACTAGGGCTCTGGGTAACAATCCCAGTCGGGGCATCCCTTAAAAGCATGTCACACAACAGCGTTTGCGTCCTAAGGACGTGTTTCTCAGACAACTGTGATGCCAATTGGAGTTCCATGTTCAATTGTAGACCGAAAGCCTGCATGAGGAACTCACAAGCGTAACGGAGGGGGAAAGGGATGCATCTTGCAGAAGTGTGATGACCAACCACCAAACCCCATAACCTCATTGAGTTTCTTCCTCCTATGGCTTCCTCGTCACTCCCATTGATAACAACTGCCAGCGTCAAAGAAGCAATGGAACCCATATTGGCCATGTACTGCGCATGGCAACCATGGGGAGCACGTAGGGTGGAACCTACTAAACATAGGGGTTGCATCAAGGACTCGTCTTGCACAACTCGAATCGGGATGGCATTGCAATCGGCAATCATCCTAACCCTGTTCTGTTTAAACAAAAATCTGGATGCCTGGGGGATGTCGGTTGCAGGGTAGTGTAACCCAATATAAGGTTCTAAATCTGTCCTTTTGCTCTCGGCCACAACCTCGCCGTGTTCATCCTCATGAAACTTATACACCATCACTCGGTCGTAGCCTGTTAGCTCCCTCACGCTCTCAACCACAGTGTCACACAAAAGCTTGATATCCCCGCCCGGGAGCGACTGCAAGTGGGAAATTGCCCTCACGGCGAGCTTCTGAGACTGGACAGCTCCGGCAATGGACAAGGCAGGGTCCTCAGTCCTAGCGGGCTCCAAGTCGATCACAATCCCAACATCAATCCTGTGCAGAATCGCGTAAAATGGCTTCCCAGAGACCTTGGAATGGATCCAAATCGGATTGAGCAGGGTGATCTCTCTGGCCCCAAACGCCCGTTCCAGCAATATCGAGCTTGAAGGAGTGAAAACGTGCCGCACATCCGTTCCAATCATGAGCACTTCCGGCCTCTCCAGGCTCGGAACTGACTGCGGCGTTAAACCAAGCATCTCCCGGGCGTTCTCGCTGTACCCGATGACCCGAAAACTGGGCTCGTCCACCGCAACCATACACCCGAACGGCTGAATGTGACCTCCTCTCTGGATTTTCGACAAGTAAGCCGTGATCTGCTTCTCCGGGACACTCTGGATCGTCGTCTTCACAGATTGGGAGTAATCGAACGACTTCCCGGATTCCCCGGACTGCTCGAAAACGGCATGGAGACGAGCATCCAGAGTGTACTGAGCTACAGCTTTGCTAACGGCATCGCGATAGATAACATTACTTGTGCCTGAAGATTGAGCTTGCATCGCGGAATCTGGTTGACTTTGCTGCTGCATATGCTTCGACTTTACTTCTACAGTTATACCTTCTTCTTCTCCGTTTACCCTATTGTCCCTCTGCAGCTAAACAATGAGAAGAAACAAAATGTGTGGTTCTCAGTCACTCTTCGAACTCATAGAGAATTTGAATTTCCGTTGGAAAATAAAATTATGAGGCGAAGAAGAAGAAGATATGTTTGATTTCATCTTCTTTTTTTTTGCAGCAAAATGCAGTTTTTTTATTTTATTTTTGTGATGGGGTTGATTTGATTGGAGTCATAATTTTGAAAGAATAAACTGTAAATTATGTATTCCGTATATCCATCCTTCATGGATGCATGAACCTTTCCCTGGGACTATGTGTGGTTGGCATATGCCCAGCATCACTCTCCCTCAAATCTACTCCCTCCGTCCCAAAAAGTCTTTCCAATTTATTATTACGGTCTCTCGATAACTCCAATTTGTTTGCGTGTTTTCATTGATCATTTGATAAAATAAAATATTTTTGTCGCCTCTTATTTTGTAGAGTTTTCGATGAAGTTTTTAAATATAATTTTTTTATGTGTTATTTCCTTACCAATTTTCAAATAAAATCATTTTAAAATCTACGGGGTTTTGCACGTTAATCAAAACAGGAAATTCTTTCTAGGACGGAGAGAGTACCAATTAAACTTTATCTTTAATTATTTGATACTCGAAATAATAAAATTATTTCATCTCGTTTTTGTAGAATTTTTAATATTATGTCTTTAAATATTTAAATACTAGCATTTAAATTGAAGAAAATTTTGATGAAGAAATTGCTACTTCCTTCGTCTGGAAATGTTCTTCCCATTTGATATTTTACGGTTTCCAAGATGACACTTTAACCACTAATATCTTTATTTATACATGGATATATTTTATGAAAATTTGATATTTGAAAACTATATTTCAAAATAAATATATTCATATTAAACTTATATCATAATACAATGTATTTTTTCCACATATCATAGTCAAAGTTTACAAGCTTTGACTAAGAAAAGTCAAATGGGAAGAATATTTCTGGACGGAGTGAGTATGTCCATTTTTTTAAATAAAATATTGAAGTATTTTATTTGAAATAAAATATTTTAATGTATTGGAGAAGATGGGGCAAGGCTGTCTTTTCAATTTTTATCACCCATTGTCCCACACGGCGTACCATAATTGGAGACCCATTTACAATCATCAAGCTCTCATTATAGGGCAATGTACAAGCAACTAGACCTGGCAAAATGGTCGGTCAGGTTGGGTTCGGGTTCGGTATAATCGGGTTCGGGTTATTTCGGGTTCGGGTCATTTCGGGTTCGGGTCTAAGAGTGTTTGTTCATGACCCAGAGTTATCGGGTTCGGGTTGACCCGACGAGTTAAGAAGCGTATTTAAAAATTAAAAATTTTTCTATTTAGAGATCATGTGATCCGAGCATTATTCAAAACAAAGAACGAAATCATAAAAGTTTGCAGTTCTATTTGCAACATACCAAAAGAGAATTGTAATATGCCCAAAAAATCATCTTTTTGCAGCATACCAAAAAATTGCACTAGATGAAAAAAATTGAAGATTCTTTCAACATACCCAAAAATATACATACGTTATAAAAAATTGAAATTCTTGCGCAATACCAAAACAAAAGTAAAGAATTAAAATTTGAGTTACACGTAGGAACAACTGAAAAGGATGAAATAAGATTAAAAATTCTACCATTGTTCTTGTGTCTTCTCACCATTTTGATTGAGTCGGCATCTAATATCGACGAATGGTGGAAGAGTGGAAGAACGATACACACACACACACATAAAGAGAGAGAGAGAAGGGAGAGAGAGACTGGAATGTCACTAGATTTAGATTAGGTTTTACGCCTTTTGAGTTTTGAGTAGCCTAATGGGTATATCATATTTTAAATTAATATATAAAACTAAATAACTAATAAAAATAAACAATTAAGTGCATAACCCGTCGGGTCAAACCCGACCCGACCCGACCCGTTCTGACCCGAAAATTTAACGGGTCTTCGGGTTCGGGTCATTTCGGGTTCGGGTCGCAAAATCAATGTTCAAAACCCGCTAATTTCGAGTCGGGTTTCGGATTAGTAACGGATCGGATCAAATTTTGCCAGGTCTATGTACAACTATGGAGGTAGTAAAATTATCATTATTGATGGGGCTATGCCCTATTGGTTGGGGCACACGCAATTTTGGAGCTACTCGGCATTACGGGGTCCTAAAGTCTATGGGCCACCATTTATAAAGTCCGAGCCCAACCTGTATTCTAAATTGTCTAGCCCAAACCTACTTTTTTGCGGTTTGATCGGACACCCCGAGTCCGTGATCCGGTACTACTCCCTCCGTTCTCAAAAATACTTCCTCTTTCATTTTTTTCATTTTCAACAAAACACTTTCCTTTTCTATTAAAAAAACCACTTTTACCCTTATTTTTTCATACCCTACCTATCACATCATACTTTTTCTCTAATAATCTATCCATCACATCTTACTTTTACCCATCACATCAAGGGTAAAATTAGAAGTCAACTACAATTTAACACTTCCTTATTTTTACACAGTCAAAATAGGAACACTCTTAAAAAACGGAGGGAGTATTACCTTAAGATTTTTTGAATTTTTTGGAGTGTTAAACTGTGTTATTAACTCTATTATTCCCTCCGTCCTAATTTTTTCTTCCCAGTTTGACTTTTCTCCATTTTTAATTTTTGGTTTTGACTTCAAATTTTACCCTCCTTAAAAAAGATTTTTTGAATTTTTTTTGCAATCATTCAAAATATAGAGTTAGAAGATAATTGGTTTAAATACATGAAGGTATTAATGTCATTTGTCATTTTTTTTCTAATGGGAAAATAGTTTTAGAACGGGAAAAAAGGGAAGTGGGAAGAAAGTTTTAGGACGGATGGAGTACTATATATTTTTTTCAACTTAATAACACATAAAGAGTTGATGTATTTGCCTTTGCTGAGCTCGAACCTGAGTGAATTTCTCAATACATCTTAGGTTGTGAGCTTTAGAATACTCAAGCCGGGGGAGAATTTCACATTTTTGAAGGGTGTTGTGATAGTCATGCTAGTTAAAACACAAATACACAATGTCAACTAAAAACACCCCATGGTGTATAATTATGTTACTCCGTATTATTTAAACTTTTAAAGAGTATTATATACCCTTTATTAATTTAAAGCAAACATTATAAATATATTTTTAGCATTACCTACCATTTATTTTAAGTTTGTTGCTTTTCAAAAAAAATTATATGAGTTCTAAAAAAAATTTAAAATTTTTTAAAGCTATTATTTTAACTATTCATTGATTAAAATAACTTTCATTATTCTTAAATTTGAAAACCAATCATTTTGTACAAACTTTTCATTTCTAAGTATTACTCCGTATATCAGTATGTATTTCTCTATTCTAATTTTTTAATCTACATTGTTATTTTAAAAAGAACATTATGTAAGTTTCATTATACTTTTTTAAGAAAATACAAAGCATTATATAAAATTTTAAAACAACACCATTTTTTCCTTTATACCCCGGAGTATTACTTTTCAAAAACAAAGTTTTATTTGAAATGTAATAAATGTGCATCATTATTAACACTATAACTTTTGTTTTAAAAAATATCATGTCTTATTTACAAAAAAAAGATTTAGATAAAGGGTACTAATATTTATTAGAAAATTAAAATAAAAAAATTATATTTTCATTCAGAATATAAGTTTACCAATATGTTATATAGTAAAAACTTTATTAGAATATATAAGAATCCATGTGAAGCACAAGCTTAAAAATAGTTTAGAAAATAACCAAAATGAAATTAGTATACAGGGTGAATTTAGTAAGTTGGTGGGGTGTGGCTATCCTTTTCTAACATTTTTTCTAAAATTAGTGAAATCATGAATGTTACTCTCCGACTTTAATTAACACACTCATTAATGCCAAAAAAGCAGCCGCTAGAAGAAGTTACTCTTCCGCCATTCTTCTCTAACCAATTCCCGTCTTGCAGCGCCATTCTCTCATCCTATCCTTAACAAAAACAAAAACTCAGACAAAGAATCAATAAAAAAGGGGAGAATAATCATAGAGAAAAACCAAAGAAACACTTGAAGATCCATCCAGAGCACTTACAGCTGATAAATCATCATCATAACTATCATCTCCTCTGCAATGCATCATCTGCACCTCTAATACTGCATGAATTCCCAAGATCGGTTTCAAGAATTATCCCCCATGGTATTATGTTCTCCCATCATCATTTTCTCTTCAACGAATTGAATTTCCCATAAGATCTGTGTTTATTCTCTGATGATTCCATGCTTGAAATCCATCGTATCTAAAGGGTGTTCGTAACCGTAATGAACATCGTAATAACCCATATCTTTTTTCTGGGAATTGTGAGTCCTTGTATTGCAACCAGCATCAACGCAATATCAAGAAATAAAAGGGGAGGAGATTTGAACGGTTTCGTTTTGGCTTGTGGCACTAAAAGCAATGCAAGCGATCCAGATGGCACATATTGGATTCCAGATGAGAAATTCCTGAGATCATCTTCTTCTCCGAACGATACGATGTCAGCCACAGCAGAATACCAAGACCCTTCTTTATCCTCAACTGTCCCTTACATGACAGCAAGAATCCTCATGACAGAATCCACATACTCCTTCCCTGTTTCCCCTGGTTCTCGCCATTGGATCAGGCTTCATTTCTACCCTTCTTTTTACAGCAACAATTTCAACTGCTCTAATTCCTTCTTCTCGGTAAAAATCGGCGGGTTTACTCTGCTCAGTAATTTCAGTGCTTCAATCACAGCCCAGGCACTCTCGCAGGCTTATATCATCAGGGAATTCACCTTTCCTCCTCCAGGGTTTCCACTCCTTAACCTCACTTTCACCCC
The DNA here is from genome assembly GCA_003260385.1 of Cuscuta australis. Taxonomy (NCBI): domain Eukaryota; kingdom Viridiplantae; phylum Streptophyta; class Magnoliopsida; order Solanales; family Convolvulaceae; genus Cuscuta; species Cuscuta australis. Next base: position 2,120,298 of record NQVE01000115.1, on the reverse strand, counting down.
TTCAAAAGAATACAATGGCTCCTTCGCGTTCATCAATGGCATTGAGGTAATTCCCATGCCGGAAATTTTCCAATCAGCCACTCCGGTTGGGCTGGCTCAGGACTCCATCGACACGACGTCTTACTATATGCAATCAATGTATAGGCTGAATGTCGGCGGACAGTTTATTTCTGCCAGCAATGATTCTGGGCTTACCAGAACATGGTACGACGATTCTCCATACTTGTTTGGCGCGGCTTCAGGGGTCACCAGCAGGGCTAACAAGAGCGTAACAATTCAGTACTCCCCAAATTCTCCAGATTACATTGCTCCTTTAGATGTTTATGAATCTTCAAGAACAATGGGGCCTTCTGCAAATGTGAATATACACTATAATCTCACTTGGGTTTTCAGGATTGATGCGAATTTCAGTTATCTAGTGAGGATGCATTTCTGTGAGTACCAGTTGAGCGAAGTGAATCAGAGGGTGTTCTATGTTTACATCAATAACCAGACGGCCATTGCAGAAGCGGATGTGATTGGATGGGGCGGAGGCCGAGGCATTCCGATCCACAAGGATTTTGTGATCTATGCCAAAGACAAAGAAGGCGGCGGCGATGATGATGATGAGCTGTGGGTGGCTTTGCATCCCAACGGAGACTCCAAACCCCAATTCTACGACGCGATCCTCAACGGGCTAGAGATTTTCAAATTGAACGATTCTAGGGAAACCCTAGCAGGTCCAAACCCGATTCCGCCGCCGCCCGTCCCGGATCCGAACTCCCCCGGGCCCGGATCATTCGCTCATTCGGACGCCAGTCGCCGGGGCATAATAGTTGGGTCGGTCCTCGGCGTGGCCACTGGCTTCGGCGTAGTCATTTGTTTAGTGGCTCTGCAGAGGCGGGAAGTTTCGGGGGGAGGAGGAGGAGGCGACGGCGACGGCGGAGGAAACTCCAGCGGGAGAGGGTGGCTGCCGATGTACGGAAGCTCGAGATCAAGTGGAGGAACGACGACGTTGTCCGGAAAGAGCAGCGCAAGCAGCCGGATCTCAAACCTCGGCGGAGGCATGTGCAGGCACTTCACCCTGGCGGAGATCAAACTCGCCACAGGCGACTTCAGTGAGTCTCTGGTAATCGGCATCGGCGGGTTCGGGAAAGTGTACCAGGGGGAGATCGACGGAGGGAGCACGAAGGTGGCGATAAAGAGATCGAACCGGTCTTCTCAACAGGGAGCCCATGAGTTCCAAACAGAGATCGAACTGCTCTCCAAGCTGAGACACCGGCACTTGGTGTCTCTGATCGGAGCATGCGAAGAAGGCGACGAGATGATTCTTGTGTACGATTACATGACCAATGGGACCTTGAGAGAGCACCTCTACAAGCACAACAATCCTCCCCTCTCATGGAAGCAGAGGCTGGAGATTTGCATTGGCGCTGCCAGAGGGCTTCACTACCTTCACACTGGTGCACGGTACACTTCTTGAAAATATTCTCAATCATTATATGCGAAGTATAAAATTTGTATTTTTGTATCTACTAACATGGCCCTAACTAAGGTAGGGTTCTGAATATTTAATAGGCAAACAATCATCCATAGGGATGTGAAGACTACAAACATCCTCTTGGACGATCAATGGGTGGCGAAGGTGTCGGATTTTGGGTTATCCAAGACTGGCCCTGCTCTGAATCAAACTCACGTCAGCACAATGGTGAAGGGGAGTTTCGGGTACCTGGATCCGGAGTACTTTAGGAGACAACAGCTCACAGACAAGTCCGACGTCTACTCCTTCGGTGTGGTCCTCTTTGAAGTTATATCCGGCAGGCCGGCGCTAGACGCCAGCGAGCATGTCACCCTCGTGGACTGGGCATTCCAATGCCACGCAAAGGGGATGGTTGAGACCCTGGTTGACCCCTATATAAGAGGGGATATTACGCCGGAGTGCTTGAAGAACTTTGTCGAAATTGCGTTGAGTTGCGTGTCCGAACAGGGAATCCACCGGCCATCGATGGGGTCTGTCCTGTGGAACCTCGAACTCTCCTTGCATATGCAGATCGACCCGGACAGCCCCAAAGTGGTGGCAGAGCAGAAGGTCAACAACGCTCATGCCACACATGTCGGGTTAGTGAGCATTGAAGAGGAGAGCGATGTTGAGGATGAGTCTCAAGATGCAATATTTTCTCAGATAGTGAATCCCCAAGGAAGATAGCTAGCTTCTAGCGAATTGGTGAATGAAAACGGGTGAATGAAGCAAACATGCATTAAAAAAAGACCATGTTACACACCCCCCACTCTTGCTACTAACCTTGCCTCCACCCATTTCTCCACCACATATTTATCTCTACCCATTTTCCACCCACCCTATAATTTTAATTTTTTTGCCTCCCTACCACATGTTTATGTAGGGGGGCATGGATGGTAACAAGGGTGGGGGGTTTTAGCATTTTCCTAAAAAAAAAGACAAAAGAGTGTATTAGAACAAAAACTACACGATTTTCAAACGGAGAAGTACATACACACATAAGTAAGGCCAAGTGCAAGTGAATAATATGCGGAGTATACATTTTTTGAGATACCAAAACTCAGGTTTGACAATAAGTAATGCAGTAATAAACTACATACCTAAAAAAATTATTTACATAAAGATGCAAAATGGTAACATTGACAATGCTTAAAAAACCAGACCAGGCCAATCGCCTCAAACGATTTTACATGAAATCAGTTAAAGAGTTGGTTCAATGAACTTTGAAAGTCGATCATATTTACGAGCGAAAGAAAATCGGTTTGAAATCGATTCACTTGGCAAATTCGGTAAACCAATCGATCGATTTTAATTGCTTTGGTGAATTTTTCAATTTTTATTTATATGGAAATTTATTTCTAAAAAAATGTTATTTCTAAGAATATGGTAATGCTCAAATGCCAAGCATTATGAATTACTCCTTAGGTTGTGCCGTATGGTGATAGAATGTGGAAGTGTATGACATGGAAGGATTAAAAATGTGTTGAGTCATGGGGTGATTGAGAGTGATATGTGTGGAGTTATACATTAATTTGATTGATTAGAAATAAAAATACAAAATTCCCTAATTCGATGAAATTCAGCATCCCTACGGGGTCACACCCCCATCACGATTGATGTGCCACGACGGAGGAAATACGACGGCCGATAACCATCTCTGACCTCCAAGTGGCGTCCCATACTACATAGTCTCATGTATTAAAAATTAAAAAATTATGGGAGGCTACTTCCTAATTTTCAAATTGAAGCAATGATGCTCTTGATATAAATTGAAGCTTTAATAAAAGAATAAATGTTAGTTTGAGTTTAGTTGGTTTTTATTTCGGTTCATATTTAATTTAAGATTCAATCGGGTCAGTAACGAACAAATTCAAGTTTGAATACTAATAAAAGTATTCATGAAATTTTCAGACTAAAATGTATTAAATATTTAAAATTTTAAAGACGACATAAAATTTAAGATACTAACAAAAATAATGATGAATCAATGACTCTCAAATAATTAAATAGTAAATTTCAACTAATAATATACAGAGTATGAAGAAAATAACATAATAGTGAAATACAAGATTTATCTACAATAAAAAATAAAACACAAATAATGTAATAAGTTTTAATTGTGATACTTATTCTAAAATGAATATAAAATGGGAAATAGACATTTGTAAATTGCATATAAAATGAATATAAAATGAGTATACTAATTTATAAATTGCATATAAAATGAATATGAATTGGAGTAGGACTATAGGGATATTTTAAATCCCCGCCACCGGGCTACAAATTTTTAGGGTTCTTCAATTTATCAATTCGCTCCCACTGACAAACTCGACTTATCCCTAACATTTGACAACACGTAAGTAGGTAACGACACAATCATAAGATATCTGACCGATTCGGTGACGGGGACAACATCTCAGCCATGGAAATTGATCCGCCATTGCACGGCGAAGAGGAGGACCCGTTTCTTCAGTTCATCGACTACGCGAAATCAATCTTATCCCCTGCTGCAAATGAAGAAGACGGAGGGGAATCAATGGGGCCAGGCTGGAGCTGGATTGCTTCCAGAATCCTCAAAACGTGCACAGCCTACTCCAGCGGCGTCACAGCTGCCATTCTCCTGTCGGAACTATCTCAGGTGGCCACCGCCAAACACTCTTCATTTCGCTTCAATTTCATTCACCTATTTGGTCTACCAACTGTTTATTGTGTATATACATTTCTTGTGTAGCTCTATATGTGTTTCAACTTTCGATTTGTATCTCTATATTCGCATCACAGAGTTTATGAGTTGCATAAACGTTTCTTTTTAAGCTGTTAGATTATTATAAGCTGACGAATATATGTTTACCACTTTTTGCTGCCAAAATGATCAGTATTCTATTGAAAACTCTTCTTATGAAATTTAAGTGCTTCGACAGTGATTGTTGTCAATTTTTGGATGTTATTCAGGCCTGGAATGAACAGAGTAGGAGTGGTGCTCCAAAGAAACAGCCAGAGTGTATTAGTCAGCTGAGGAAGAAACATAAGAGGGGAAAGCTACCAAACACTGTCACAATAGACTCTGTCTATGAGAAAAAGTTCTTGTCATTGAATAGTGTTATTGAAGCTGTTATCATAGACGTTGCAATTCTTCCAGGTAGAGAAGTTGATATTAAGTTCAACCGTCTGCCCAGCATCATATGGCCTTGATATGATCCACATGCTAAACTTCATGCTATTTGCATGATTGATGAAGGCTGATTTAGAGTCAATTGTTCTCTGTGAAATATTTCTGCATCTTTACCATTTTTGTTCTAATGGCTGCTTGGCAGCCTGTAATATGTATAATTCACCATCATCAATCTAGATTCATGATTAAAAGCTTGGATTCAATTGTTTTGAATTCAAACTCAAGAAGTCATTGGAGCTAACAACAACAACAACAACCCAGTTGAATCCCACTACAGTAGGGTCTGGGAAGGGTTTGTGTACGCAGACCTTGCTCCTACTCGGAAGTAGGGAGGCGGTTTCCAAGAGACCCCTGGCTCCAACTGCACAAAAAATGATAAGAATCATAGTATAACACAGATAAAGCACCAAGTACAATGGAATGAAAGTCCTGCAAGCAATAGCAAAAATTTCCAACCAAACAAAACACACTACAAAAAACCTCTGAAGCACCGGTCCCCTATCCAGTTATTCTAATCCCAGTTCTCCAAAGGTTCCTATCTAAATCCATATCCTTAGTCAGGTTGAGAAGTCCTAAATCCTGCCTAATCACCTCCTTCCAATTCTTCCTAGGTCTACCCCTTCCCCTACTTCCCCCGACAACCGTAATCCTCTCGCATCTCCGTACAGGGGCGTCAGCATTCCGCCGTCTCACATGACCAAACCATCTCAACCTCGCTTCCCGCAACTTATCTTCCACCGACGCCATGCCTAACTGACGTTGGATAAGTTCGTTTGAAATCCTATCCAACCTTGTCTTCCCACACATACATCGTAACATCCGCATCTCCGCCGCATGCAGACAACGCACATAAAATGGTTTAACACAGTCATTGGAGCTAAAAGAGTCATTGTTGAAAATGGTTTAACTTCACGTATATAATGGCCTAAATCAAATTAATACTATTTTTTTTTTGCTTCTTACTTTCTATGACATTTTGGTTAGCAAATGTAGCAATGCATCAAGGGTCTAACACTCTAACAGAAGCAGACTTTCTGTTTTTAAAGGCTGTGTACATCTTGTCTCAATGGAGTTACGACTATACTTGCTTTTTTCTATTGTTGTAAACTCTCAAAGTCTGCAGATGAAATTTTCCACATGGACTAGTTTTTGTTTTTCCCTAATATCACATTAAAAAGAAGATTCTTAGTGTGAAAAAATTCCTATACCCTTATGTATTTTGCAGTTTAATACAATCATACTTACTTGCCTTAGACATAAGAAGCATTGGGCCTATTAGAATGTTTTAATTGAACAATAGTGGAGCTGCAAATGAGTTTATGTCATTATTCAAATATATGGTGGTACTTCAGTTTTTATTTTTTTCTTTAGATGCATTGTGGCAATCAATGTTGACATACTATCTTCCCAGGAACAAATATATACATGCTTCACCTTGGAGATGTTTGGAGCTCTAACACAATTGATTTGTATCTTCACCGAAGGTGAGTGAGTGAAGGAGATATGCTTGATGATAAATTGATGATGTTTACATCTCAAGTTTCACATTGATGTTGCTCTCCATTTTCAAACTTAAAATTTCAACATATAATAGTCCTTTTCCTCCTTTCCATAATCACATCACCATTTTCAATTCTCTTGTGCTGTCGAGGTGGAAGGAAGGGATCAATCTATTGCCTCTTGAATGCCATACTACCTCTATAAATTTATCATTAGGTTCTTCTTGGAATTGAATTCCATTGATTTTTTCTGTTTAAGCTTCCTAAGATGTGCTTTCATACCTTCAATTACTTAAGTGGATTTATTTTCATATTATTAGAGAGTATCCCACATTGGAAAAGTGAGAAGAAAATAATTGCTATATAAACTCTTGAGTTGAACTAAGTAATTGATTGAATTTAATCTTTTAATATGGTTCACCCAAATATTTTATTGCCCAATCCAATTATCCCTACCCCATTCAAAATTCTATCATGGTATATTAGTATCAAAGCAGGTTTTGGCCCACCTCGTTTGTCAAAGTGTCTGTTTAGACGTTCATTCCCAGCGGCCCGTTTTTCATTAGCCCAGTTGTTCATGTGGAATGTATATCTAACAACCTGTGGCATGTTTAACCAGACTGCTTGTCTGGAAATTCATACCCAACGACCGTGGTCCTTTATGTGTTGGCGCTCAAAAATAAAGATGAATATCAATAACATATATAGAAGGGTGAAGCTCTACCTATCAGCTTAAGCTTTTGGGTTATAAAGTGGATCACGACTTTATATGCAAGTGTTTAATTTTACCCGACACTCTGCCCATTGTTCTCGGCCCACCAGAATTTTAACATGGTACCAGAGGAGGTGGGGTCTGGGTTCGATTCTTCGTGGTTGTTTGGACGTGGGTTTAGCAAAATGAGCTACTCGTCCGTGGTTTGGGTTGAGGTGGCTATAAGAGATCGAGCCACCACCGCCCGTTGTGTGGGCTAGCTATCAGAGATTTAGATGCTAGACCCGTTTGTCCAAGTGCTAACTAAGCCAGAGTAGTTATCACTTGATGGGAGTGTTGGAGTTCCCACATCAGAAAATAAAGATGAATACCACTCTCATATATAGAAGGATGAAGCCCTACCTGTCAGCTTAAGCTTTTGGGTTAGAAAATGTATCCCAACTTTAAGTGCAAGTGGTTAATTTTACCTGACACTTTGCCTTTTGTTCTCGGCCCAACGGAATTTTAACACATATAGTCTTATGTCTCGTATCTTGCACTCTAGCCCAATAAAAAATTCAGCACCCGTGGTTTGGCCTTTATGAGTGAGAGTGGAGGAAATGGCTAACAGAAACCCTATCGAGAGTTCCTAATTTTTATGTTAGTTGCTCCTTAAAAATAGTTTGCTATGTTTTTTCCTCCTTGAAAATGATTTAGACATGCAGATGAGAAGCTATTTTGGAATCTAGTGAGTTTGACACTGGAAGTGGTGTGTTATGCTAGTTTCCACATAAATTGTACTCTTGTACATGGAGAAAAAGAGCAATACTTAAAAGTGAAGCTGATTAGATACTGAGACGAGTCTTTTTTGAAATTTATTTTGGTGTAAAAAATTGTTCATGTATATATTTGTGCTCATATTCAGACCTCTATGTTGTACTCCAAAGCAGGTTCTACCACTTGGCGGATCTTAGCAATGGTATATTAAAGAAGGGGCGTGAAGTGTTTCTTACAGGATGCCGCCTTAGAACTACAAAAGGATTTTCAAGTCGTGCACGTCTTTTGCCCACTGAATATCTTGTTATAATTTTAGACGAGGTATATGGATTTTAGTAGTTAATGAAAGGACTAGTTATCTCCCCTTCATTATTATTTGGCTTGTTGTACTTTTAGATGAAGTACTGTGGATTTTAGTTGTTCAATTCTCTCTCTATTTTTGGCCAAAATTTTGTTTACTAAACTTGTACATGCTGCAAATCCTTATTATTATGCCTATACCTAAAGTTTGAACAGAAAGGTGTGGTAATTTATGTTTTCGTATTGTATGTGTAAATTCTTGAAATAGTGTTGTTATACCATTGCTGAAGGTGCTTAATAACTTTTGACCATCAATGTAGGATGAAGATGATGATGCAATAATGCTAGGTGCACAATTTTGTTCTGACTCGTTCTCTTCCATTTGTCTTGATGAAGTTAATCAAGGGGTCGCTTATTCACTATATGCAAGGTGTGGTAATCTATCTTCAATGCGCTCTTCTCTCTGAGCTATTTGTATGATCTAGAGTTTGAAAGAAACAACTTTCTAGAAATGATGTCCTTACAAAAGTCAAGGTTTTGAAAGGCGTAAGCCTCAGTTCAATCTGGAAAGAAAATAATACTAAAATATGTACGCCAAGGTAAAATGAATTGTATAATTCATTTTCATGTGAAATAAATGATAAAATCATAATTCCTGAATTTTGCAAAAAATGAAACCCCATCTTAATTTTTAAAACACAAAAAATAATAGAATTATAAAAGTTAAACACGGTAACATAAAACACAAATGTCTCAAACCCATCTTCAAACCTTATAAATACTCCCTCCGTCCATTAATTTCTTTCTCACTTTCCTTTTTGGGATGTCCAAAAATTTATTTTCCGTTTCCTATTTTGGCAAAAATTTTTTAATGAATGTGTCATTATACCCTTACTTTTTCTCTACACTATTCACTTTATTCCATGACATCAAGGGCAACACATGGTAAGTCTTTACGCTTTTAGCTTTTTTAATCTCCGTGCCAAGTCAAACCGTGAAAGAAATTTTTGGACGGAGAGAGTATTAAATATGGACAAAAGTTCATGCAAAAAAAGGTTACATCATTCTTTGAATTTTGAACTGAATTTAAAAGAGGGAGAGGATTGTTGGAAAAGAAGGAACCGAAAAAATTAAAAGTTGAAAGAAGAAGATGAAAGAAATAGAAGATAAGCTATTTAATATGAAGCAATTGCCTTAGCGGCTACCACAAGAGTGAAATTGTGCCACTGAAGTCTGAAGATGGAGAGACGAAAGTTGACACTAAAGTCTTGGAAAGAAGTGTTAATTATCTACTAGGTTCATTAAGTTTTTCTAAAGAAACTATATAGTGCAGAGTGAAATTGTGCCACTAAAGATGGAGAGACGAAAGTTGACACTAAAGTCTTGGAAAGAAGTGTTAATCATCTACTAGGTTCATTAAGTTTTTATAGAGAAACTATATAGTGCATTGGCTCAAAAGAGTTTTTGTAAAATAGGCCCAATAGCTTCCTAAAATAACCCTTGGAATTGTTGAAATTCTTATTAAAAGTGAGGCTTACGCCTCAGTTACGCCTTAGTGCCTGAGACTGCCTCAACATTGTGAGGCATACACCTCAGGTATCCCTATTGAGGCGTAAGCCTCAGAGGCGAAATGCAACCGCCTCGCCTCGGTCGCCTTCTAAAACCATGATAAAAGTTAAAAACATAGGATTAAAAAACTACTAGTCTCCTTCAACAATTGTCAATATGAAAACATGCCTTTATGTATACTCATGCCATTTCAAAATAATTGTCGTTTTAAAATCTTGCCTACAGGTTAAGGAACTACTATATCTAGTGTATCCCTCATCTATAATTTTGAATGTTACTACTATTTTAAAATGTGTACTACTATTTTGAATGTTGAGAATTTATGCCAATTCTGTTCGTTTCCAGTACGCCAACATGGAATATTTCAAAAGTTTCTTTCCCTATTATGGCTATTAATATCCACTATAACCAAATGTTTGCAGGATAGAATCCATTGGCTCAATGGAAGTTCAAGGCATACATGGCAGTTTACAGAGAAAACAAATCACTCTTGTTGATAATGATGGTGTCAGGTTGAAGTTTCTACTGTGGGGTGAGCAGGTTTTGTTTTCTAATCTTTTTAGGTAATACTATTCATATTCTTTTCACTCTGTGTTGCCTTGTACATACTACAAATTTAAAACTTAGTTTCTTTGGCAGTGTTGGAAGTATGCTTGCCATGGACAGACCATTTATAGCCAGTTCTGCTGAAAGCAGCCTGGACTCAAATGAAGAGTTATGCCTTGAATATGGAAGTGAGACCCAGCTCTATGTTGTCCCTCTTATTCAGCATAAAGAACAAGTATGATGCGGATTACTCTGTATTTTTACGACAGAGAGCATTTAAACCGTTTCTTTTAGGGGAAAATTCAGTAACCCTAAGGCCTTTTTAGGTATGTGTAGCATTGACACAGAATCGTTGCCAAGGATCAAAGCTGTTAACAGAATCAGATCCAGCGCAGGGACTTTCAGTTTCACAAGTGTCATTGCCGTGTGACTCTCAAGGGTCCATTGACTTCAGAAATTATCCCTTCCGGGTAAGTTAACATTCCCTGAGGCTCTCTGTGGAATTTTGGAATATATTAGGGAAAGAGAATAGCGAATAAACTGAAATGGAAGAAATTTTGGCAGAAAATAAAAAATGAAATCAAACTTATACTCCCTCCGCCCCAATATTTTTCTTTCTTTACCTTCCTTGTCCATCTCTACTTTCAAGTAGGGGTAAGGTCTGCGTAAATACACCCTCCCTCCCCAGGTCCTACTTCCTCGGGATTCTACTGGGTTGTTGTTGTACCTTGTCTGTCCCACTATTTTTGTGTCATATTTGTGCAGTTCACATTCATTCTCACTTAATCTTACTTTTTCTTACGGATACTTTTCTTAATCTTGTGCCACTCCCTCATGTCCCAAAAATAGTGGGACAGATGGAGTAATTTTTAAAAGATATTTGTTCAGTCATTTTGTTTATTATTTTCTATTAGACATTGGAAATGTGAAATCTAGATGTGTAAAAATTTCAAAAAAGTTATTCGCATTTCATTTTTCTTTCCATTTCCCACGGTAAAACCAAAGATAACAACACAACTTTCCTTAGCATTTGCTTTCCATTTCCTAGACATTCCGGAGTCCAACATAGCCCAAAAGTTTCATTTCAAGGATAATACTTCTTCTGCCTTGTTAGAAAGTTTACACTTTCTTTTTCATCCGCTCCAAAAGAAAGTTTACCCTTCTCTTATTTTCTTTTTGGTAAGGAATACGTTGCTCAAAGTACTTTTCTTTTCTAAACAAATTTCAACCACATTTTTTACTTTTCAAGTTTCATTGTAAACTAACTTTTCAATGGGATTGAGGGGAATTTTCAATATGTCATAACATGTAAAAATAAAGAGTAAATTCCATAAAAGGTCCTCAATTATAGGTCGTTTTACATATTTAGTCCCTACATATCAAATATTACTAATTTGGTCCCCAATTATTATATTTATTTCTACGAATGGTCCTTTGTTAACATTTTCATTAAAACGTGGATAAAATTATAAATTCACACTCCTTTCTCTCCTCAATTAAGCTTTCTCCTCCCTTGTACTCCTTTCTCAAACCCGTCGCTGAGTTTCTAGCTTTGAACCCTAAACCAAAATCATCACTCTTCTCTCAATTGTTTGTCTAACTGGAGGAACGATCATTTAAATTTTGGGTTTAAGAGCTTCAAACTCAGCAACGAGTTTGGGAAAGAGTATGAGAAGATGAAAAAAGCTTAATTGAGGAGAGAGAGAAGTATGAATATACAATTTTATCCACGTTCTTAACGGAAATGTTAACAAAGGACCATTCGTGGAAATAAATATAATAATTGGGGACTAAATTAGTAATATTTGATATGTAGGGACTAAATATGTAAAACGACCTATAACTGGGGACCTTTTATATAATTTACTCAAAAATAAAATTTTCAATGTGTAAGGATTAGTAAGCTTACAAAGTTAATGCCAAATGGAAGGATCTGTTGGAAACAATTTGTAGTCAACTTCTCTTACATGTTTAAATCCTGCAGTCGTTTGTTACAGATCTGCATGACAAGATGACTGGAATCAGCCTCTATGGAGATGTTAAAGACATCCGAAGTATGGGAGAACAAACATTCTCTTTGAAAATTGAGGATGCAACAGGTGCAGTTTGGGCAAGGCTACATTTTGTAGGATCCTGGTAGGTAGAATATTTGTAATATCAGTATTGAAGTTGCGGTGTATTTCTTACATTTCAAATCAGCTGTGCTGCCCTACAAACAACAGCCCAGTTGAATCCCACCAGCTGCCCCTCATATTACTCTATCCTAAAAAAGGGAGCCTTCATTGAAGACTTACGTATGTCCAATTGAACAAGAAAACTAAGTTCCATTTTATCCAATGTTTATTGGATAAAACAAGTTAAGTATGTTAAAATTTAGTTAAACTAACAAATAAATTTTAAAGATAGCTAAAATTGATGGTTTTCAATAATTGCATCTTTCTAAAATTTAAAACTTGTACCTCGGTGAAACAATGTTTTTTTATGACATATGGAGTATATAATTGTGCGTGTGTGTATAAATGATTTTTTTTTCACTTGTTCATTTCAGGTCATTTGGAAGGCTTAGCTTGGGGCACACTGTATTTATTTCTGGCCTGATATGTTATATGAGCAAACAGAGAACGTGAGTATATTCCTCATATGCAAATGTGTTAGGTGTCGGGGTTTAATGGAAATAAATAATAAAGTTAGAAGGGATAAATAGAGCAAAGTAGACACCCTGAATTTAACCATGGCTCATCCAAACTTTTGGGCTATGTCAACACAGTCAACCCAGATTCACTTTCATCTTTTTTGAAGTAATACATTTACTTTGGCCTTCTCTCTTTCTCTCTCTCTCATTTGAATGAAGATATAAGTATGTGAAAATGAGAATACACTACAAGGAGTGTTAGATGCCTTGCACGCCTCTCGGGGGGGGGGGGGGTGTGAATAGAGTTGTTGCCCAAATGGCTAACTTTTTGTGTGGAAACATTCTTGACAAATTCTCGATAAAAACCAATGCACTCCAAACAAAAGAAAGTGAAGGAAAATAACAAGGAAGACAACAATATATACTGGTTCGGCCTAATGCCTACATCCAGTCTCCGAAGCAAACGTGCCCGAGCCTTCACTACCAGCCCATCAAACTTAACGGAGTTTGACAATCCAAATGACAATGGAGAGCTTGATTTCACAAGCCTCCTATCTTACCACCAAAATCTTGATTTCACAAGACTCATGATTTCTTTCACTTAACGTTTGATTTTACAAACCGTTAAAAATTTCTACCACTTAGTGTAATCCCTTACAAAAAGTAAGAAAGCAAACCACAGTGGAATAATTCTCCCAACATGGAGAGATTATTGCAAATACAAGTAAGTACTATAGAATATGGCACAATCTCTCAAAGACTCAAGCAATGAGAATGATATACTCAAGCAAGAAAGGATTTAACAATCAAAACAATTGCCTTGTTTGGATATGTGTAGTGGATTGAGTAGAATCTCTTTGGATAATCAAAGGATGTGATATGATATGTGTTCTTGGTGTTTTTCTCATGATAATCACGAAGTATGGAAGTTTATAGAAGTTGGGGAGAGGTTATGCATCAAAAGGTTTGAGATTTCATTTATTCGGGTAAGACAGAGAGTTTCCGTGACCTGTAAACTGATGCACTTATTCGAATAAATATTTGCTTTTATTCAAATAAAACGGTGCATTTTCAGCCACTGGAAAAACTACGACTTATTCGAATAAACCAAAGGTTATTCGGATAGAATAGCAACTTCTCCATACAAAAGATGATCTAAAAGGTGTTTTGAAGGTAGGATTATCAAGGAATGAACCTTATTGATGCCATACTCTTTAACACACATTCTACGACCTAAAAGACTACCCAATCAAGGTAACAGCGCCTTCGGTCTCGGTATGCAAAAAGTCCATTCTTCACGGACAGATAGAAACATTTTGTAACTTTGATTCTTAGTCTTGATGCACAATATGATGGTGTTCTTTGTCACTTTTTTGTCATTATCAAAACCTTAAAGGCAATGGGTAAAGGACATTGCAAAGATACAAATTCATGATAACACATTGTCCAACAAGGAGCTTAACTCTTATTATTTGTTCCACCGCGCCCCAACATAAAAAATCTTTAAATGTAGCATAAAGTAATGGTAGTATACAATAATGTTTTGTACTAATGACACAAACCGAATGTGTGTGATCTATAACTAATGTTTTAACAATCAAGGACTTGATTGATGCCTATAAGCCTATTTGTACGAATAATCTGATTATCTTTTTTTTGCTTGGTTTGAAGCCTTGAGCTGTCATGGTTTGAGAATGGTCCTGGATCTTATTTTGTGAATATTAGCTGCCTACCTTCACTGCTTAATTCATCATGCCTTCACAAATTTTCCAACCTTTCTGATCTATCAGTCCGTGCTGCTGGTACACATGTACGCCTTGTCATTGCAACAAGCTTTATTCTTTACACATTTGTTACTCTTTTTTAATTCAGTGACGTGCCTGTACATGGTATATCTTAGGTATGTCGAGTATGGTTGGATCAAATTGAGTATTGTCAAGTCGGTACCAGATTCTCACATGCCCCTTGTGGTCATCTTGTAAGTGAGGAGGTTTCCAATGCAGACCTAAAATGCAACTTTTGTCACTGCATATGCAATGATGAAGTTGTGCGACGTTTTGAACTGAGAGTAACTATTGCTGATGGCACTGGAAAGCTCTTGGCCTGGTGCTCTGGCCATACTGCCACAGAGTTACTGCAGATCACTCCCGATGAGTTCTGCGAATTGCCAGAGGTAATAATACTCTCCCTGGTTTATAAATTCGACAATAATCAATCTGATTTTTTTCACTTCTCTAAAAACATGTGTGTAAGGGTGGTGTTTTTCTTTTGAATTTCTGAAAATGATTTTTTTTAATTATTCAAATTTACTTTGTTAACTTTAGTTTGCTCTTTGCCTCTTTGTGCTTTGTGCCCTCTCTGCTTTATGTCTCTTCTGTGATCATTTATTATTTATGCTTGTGAGCCGCGGGTCTCTTGGAAACAAACTCTCTACTCTCAAGTAGGGGCAAGGTTTGAATATGCACTGTCTTAGACTTTACTCTTGTGAGATCCAATTAGATTGTTGTTGTTGGAAAGATGAACACCTTTTGTTTTTATGTGTGACATCCCATTTGAACAAACTTTATAAAACATTTGTATTGTAAATTTTTTAAAACAGAGACAAAACTCTCGAAAGTAAAAAGAAAAGTAAATATTGTAGAACATTTAAGTTTGACTTTTGTTGATGAACTATGAAATGAATTCTTTTTTTTCAGAGTTTTTTCTACCCAAGACAATGGAAATCACAGTGCTCTAATATTTCTCTTTTAATTGGAGTAATGGTTTACAGGAAGAACAAATCATGTATCCTTCTTCCCTTGAGAACGAAAAGTTCACAGTGGCATTGGTGAAGGGCCATGATGTTAGTACAGGCAACCACCAGCAAGAAGCTGTGTCGTGGGAAATAACGCGTGCAGTCAAGTATGAATAACATCTTTGTTTATTGTTCCATGGAGTGGATAATTATACCTGTAGATATTTGCTCCTTTCGGTTCAAATTACTACTATTTATATAGTTAAACTTCTTTTTCTTTCCCTTTTTTGTTACTCATTTGATAAAATAATATACTTATATTATCTCTTGTTTTGTGTAAGTTTTAATGTAATTTTTTAATATGTAAATTTCAATCTTTTAATTCTGCTCTAGTTCTCAAATAAATCATATTGAAAGTAAGTTCATTCAAATGGCCACCATTCAACTTCTCTAGAGCTCACATTAACAAAAGCCGTTGTTACAAGTGACTCACTTATTCTTGTTGGCATATTTTTCCCTATTTTATATGTACAATTTATTCAATTCACGCATATGTTGTAAGACAAACAACATCGAGTCATCAATATTCTCAAACACAAGTCATGGTTGAAGCACGATCATAACGACATGTCCTGTTCAATTTACATTGTTCAGTCAATGGGACACCAAGATGAGAGGGGTTCGGGATGCAAAAAAAACACGGCTCTTTGTCCATTGGGAAAAGACACAATCCGTTGATAGAACAAAAACTATTAACAAGCTAGGTTGGGATGCATTAATAATAAATATGTCGCAAGTGCAAGAAAACACAAAGATAAAGTGAACATTTGGGACGACTAAATAAAGCTAGACAAGTGCTTTTTTTTAATCAGAGAAAATGGTCCCAATTATGGTCTCCCCTTGACAACCAACCATGCATATTCCCTTCATATAGTACTTATATTTAGTCCCTCCACCTGTGGCCACATGTTGGATTGCAGCAAACAAAAAACAGTGACATTCCTTCTTCTCCAGTACCAGTTGCCTGCAACAATGATGTTAGTGACATACTTTAGTGACTTACATATCAAGAAACATACATTTGTATTGTTGATATCGATGTTAAAAAGTACAGAGTAAAATAAACTAAGAATGAGGGCAAATTTTCCGTGAACCTAAAGTTCATGCTCATTTTAGGGACCTTAGTGTATTTGTAGCACAAAAGAAGTGGGTCTTTTACAAGAAAAAATATCCACATGTAAGCTCATGAAAAATGTGAGAAGGTTCACATTGTTAATAGGGACCTTGGAACTATGTAAGCATTATTCAAGAATGAGTGTAATTCACATAAATACTGTGGAGTACTAAATATGGTATGTGACAAAAAATAACGGGACATATAAAACAATAAAAGAGCCAGGAATAATGAAACAAAAGGAGTATAAACTAAAATATTGTGGTATTTTCCAAGTCATTGAAATATTCAACTCTATTTGTCCAACCTGACAGAATAGAGAACAAATGGGTTTACAATTACCCCAATATTTTAGATAATTCACCATAATTTGTTTACCGAGTACTAAATATGAATAGTAGACAACTATTTCCGGATGAACAGAAATAGTAGTGAACAAAGGGAGTACAATATAAGCATCTGCCTGAACTAGTTGACACCGAATGGATGAAAGTTGTTGAGCAAAGAAAGAAAGCTACTCATTGAAACAAGAAAGAAGCTGGTAAGGCAAAAGACTACAAGCTTGAGATCCCACGATAGTGAATGTAAAAAACAATTCATTCTAAGCATATTGAGATTTTAAACTATGAGGGAATTTGACACTTTCCATGAGTACTGCCCACCCTTGAAGGGCTTTGTGGGACTCGGGAAATAATTCAAAAAGTGTGGGAATCACTTATTCTTGTCTGGCCCTGCACCTTAAACTAGAGCAATGGACTCGAAAGATTTAAAATTCGAAACCCAACGGATAACAAAATATAAGGCATACCGGAAAGAAGACAGCCTCTGAGTGGCTACACTGAGCACATGTCACATTTTTTGTGCGTGGGAGTGTTGGATCTGAAGCTGCATCTGACATTGCTTTTGCACGCTCCCCGGCATGGTTTATTTTGATTCTGTATACACAATTGCTTACAGCACTCTCCTGCCAAATATAAGATCGGAGTATCACAATGAAGCAAGTTCTGGCCCAATGGTATTAAGATCAAATTTATAAATGCACGCACTCCTCGTACTGTATGAAATCAAAAATAAAACCAAAACTCTTTCCGCTCTATTTTTGAGCTCAGGGTCTCTTGGAAACAACCTCTGTACTACCTACTACCTAGTAGGGGTAAGGCCTACATACACAAACCTACTTTTCCTAGAATTTTACTGGGTCTATTCTTGTTTTTCTGCTCTCTTTTACCCATTAGTTAAGATATATGCATTATGCACACATTAAGAAAATGAAATGTATTTACAAAACTTGATACATTAATATTACAAAAAATAAGACTAAAACATGAAACTTATACCAAAATATAACGTTTTATGTTTCTATCCCCTAAACCAGAGGATTGGCACTACGAAATGCATGCAATTTGGCAGTGTGTTGGCATTTCACAATGTTTTTTTGGCATTGTAAGTCTTATATTAGTATAAAAACCATTGAATGTCTTGTTTTGGTGTAAGAGGAATGTTTTATCTCTCCCTAGTAAGAAAGAAATCCCTACCAATGTTACAAAATACTAGTTTCTTAAAACACTTCCTCTTTCATTTTTTTGTTTTCCCCAAAACACTTCCACTTTCTCTTTCACTTCACCTACGTTTTCTTACCCTACCTATCACATCATACTTTTTCACTAATAATCTCTTCATCACATGTTATTTTTACCAATCACATCAAGGGCAAAATTGAAAACTCAACCACAAATATACACTTTTTTATCTCTCCTAAAAGTCAAAATAGGAACCGTTTCATGAAACGGAGGGAGTACTTGGTATCGAACATTTTGAAGAGTGACGATAGAAAACGAGCAATTGATATTTCTCAAAGGAGGCCAGTGAGATGGGGACTCATATAAGTTTCCATCTCCAAGCTCTATCAACCAACAATGGTGGATAATCAGTAGGAGTCTGCACAAATGCTTCACTTATCATAAGAGAAGACTTGCAGAAACCTTAACGACCCAGAAATGAATATTAATTGAGAAAGCAGTACCAGTTGGGGGCAATTGCGACAGCCATAGAGGAGGACCTTGTGATCTCTGTCTTCCATAGGGTACAGAATGTTGTTGCTGTACGGGTCCAACACAAACACAGTCAAATGAAAACAAAATGGAGAGAGTAACCAAAACGAAGTAAAATAATTGGAGGGACTAACCATCCACTGCAAAACTTCATAGTACTCATCCTCCTCCCCACTCTTCCTCAACCAATCAATTTCTGCTTCTGATTGCTTTTCAGCTCTCTCTCTGGCCTAAAACCCTAGTTTGCTTGCTATATCCGCCCTTGGTTTAGGTTGGAACCCAAACCATTACCAAGCAACGGCTCTACCCACGCCTAATGCGAAAGTGTTTTATCCAAAAGCTAACCCCAGACATTTTTTCCATGATCTAAATACTCGGTAGTTCGTATTAACTTATATAAGGAGTAATAAAAAAATACTCCCCTGTCCCAAAAAGTCTGTCTCGTTTCGAAAAAATTGCGTCCCTTAAAATCTGTCCCATTTGTATTAAAAAACCACTTTTACCTCTTACTTTTTCATACCCTATCTATCACATCATATCTTTTTTTAATAATCTACCCATCACATCCTACTTTTACTAAGTAGAATCGAAACATTAATAATATACCAAAATAGAAGTTATTATATTTACAGTGTCAATCGTGATCATATACATTACTAAAAAGTATTGTGAAATGTCCATAAACACTACCGATTATGATCATATACATTGCCAAAAAATATTATGAACTGTCCATATACAGTGACACATTACCACAATACGAATTCTTATTTTGGAAATAAAAACATAGAGATCATATTTTAGTACTTTCTTTATATTTTACTCATTAGAATGATTTTCTTAAGATTAAATCACAACAGAGAAAATACAAACTAAGGAGTACTAAAATGAGTACTAAAAATAAGCACACAAAGTAAGTTAACTTTCACCCTGTGTAAAGGAGAAAGCTCCGTATATCTAAATTATATACTCCGTATTAAAATTAATTCAATGATCTTAAAATGATAAATTTAAAAAATTTAACCCTGTGTTAGGGGGCATGAACGGAGCATTGAAGAGTGAAAGTGGCTTCCGTGGCCACTTGCCATTGAACCTAGCCGATTCTAAAAACGATAAATTAAAAAAATGATCTGTGGTTGGAGTGGGGGCGATGAGTACAAGGAATAAACTTCATAATACCAAAATCAACAGGAAAACAATGTTGCAACAAGTCATAACAACTTCTTATAACTGCAGTCCATGCAAATGACAAACTTGAAAGTTCAAAATCTGAAGACAATTTTGCCTCAAGTCACAGCTTCCTTGCTAGGAATATGCTAAGGCAGATGCAGAAACATACACATGCATATATATAGCTAAAACATCCATCAAAAAATGCCTCTAAGGACATTTGCTGCAGTGGAGATGGCTGCTCCGGTTATAGCACACTGGATCACCTGCTCGTGAGAGTGGTCTTTCCCGGTGAGAGCCAATGCTGCTCCGGTTATGGCTCCAGCCAATGCACTGTTTCTCTGATAACCCACCAAACATGTTATGTGTAATAGATTCGGGTAAGTAGGGATCTATATATCTTGATGACCAACCAAACAGAACAGATGTGCAATACTAAATACTCCCTCCGTTACAAAAGATGAGTTTCTGTTTTAACGTTTGGCAAATTTAAGAGAGTGTATTTTGTAGTTGATATTTCAACTTTGCCTTTTGATGTGATAGGTAAAAGTAGGATGTAATGGTTAAATTAATAGTAAATACATATGATGTGGATGGGTTGAGTAAGAATTAGTAAGGGTAAAAGTGACTTTTTTTAAAAAAAAGTAGAAATGTTTTATAGAAAGAGTAAAAAGTAAAAGAGGAATTATTTTATGAAACAGAGGGAGTAGATGCCAACCAGCAGGCCCGCTAGGCGCCACCCAAGGGAGATGGGGTTAGCCAAGATAAATAGTGAAAAGGGGATAAATAGTCATTGAAAGCGAGTTTAATGCCTAGGAAGGAATTAAACATGAGTAAATGCATGGGATTTTTTCAAACAACAATGAAGTAAAACATACCCAATCGTGTACTCCTCGAACCTCCTTTAGCCCATACGTGAGACCAGAATGCAATCCTGCAGCAAAGCCTAGCACGAGCAGAAAAACGTATAGCGTGGTCATGGTGAATCGTGATATTGATAACAAAACACAACCACCAACTCTCTAACAGTAAACCCCCTCCATTTTTTAATCTGATAGAATTTAGGATTGGGCATGGACAATTGGATTGGGCAATAAGACACTTGGGTCGAACTACATTAAAAGATTGAATCCAATCGATTAGTTAGTTCAACTCAAGAGCTTATATACCGATCAATTTCCTCACACTTTTCCGATGTGGGATGCTCTTTTTAACACTCCCCCTCAAGTGGACAACCGGGCCATTTTGAATCTAACTGGTTGACCACTTGCAAATGAACTCACATTCCCTTAACTTTTTTTTGAGCGCCAACACCTAAAGGACCACGAGCCGCTGGGTATGGACTTCCAGACGAGCAATCGTGTTAAACGGGCCACAGACCATTGAGTACATACTTCATACGGACAACTGGGCTAAAGACTAACGGGCCGCTAGGAATGAACGTCTAGACGGACACCTTGACAAACGAGGTGGGCCAAAACCTGCTCTGATACCATGATAGAATTTAGGATTGGGTATGAACAATTGGATTGGGCAATAAGACACTTGGGTCGAACCACATTAAAAGATTGAATCCAATCGATTAGTTAGTTCAACTCAAGAGCTTATATACCGATCAATTTCCTCACACTTTTCCGATGTGGGATGCTCTTTTTAACATAATCATTTAAAGAACTTCTGCATACCACACAATTTTTGTAAGATCTTACTGCATACCGAACCACTTTGCATTTTTGCAAGACTTTCAACTGTTAGTTACTGTATTTTAAGATAACTAATCGACACTAAATTTCATGATACTGATTCCACTACAGTTGGGGTTCTTGTTGGATATCGGGTAGTGATGAAGTGATCATGTTGAACCACTTCCTCAATTATAACAAACAACTATTTGTGAGGGGTGTTGATGTGGGGGGGGTATCAATCAAATAGCTTTACTTTACCCCATTGCAAAGATTCTTTTCCAGTGCTTTTTATCTGCAAACATTGTGAAAAGAACAATAAGTTTTCTCCTGCCCAGAAACCTGAAATTAAACATTACTGCATAGTCCATATACAGAGGACTTAGCATCGTCAGCTCTTCATCTATGTAAACTTAAACACCAATGAATTGCACATTGATATTGCAGCATTATCCTCAAATTTTGTGAGTTAAACAGTCATAGCATATGATACTTACAAAGAGGGGGAAAAAGGAAGATGAGAGACGAACTTATCATTACAAGGACACTAAAAAGGGAACTTACCAAAGCCTCGAATGAGTTTTTGTTGCTGTCGCCTGTACAATAACAAAAACCATGTATTAGAGTCTGAGTGACATCTGATGGTATAGTTACACTTCCTGATTGTCTTACGTTTTGCAATATACTCTCCATACCAAGATTAACTTCACTTTCATTTGTTATCCATATCAAAGTAAATGAAACAAAACTCACATTTTTTACTCTTCAACATTTTTTGAACTCCATGAAGTTTATTTCGAGACGGGTTCTATCTATTTCTTCTAAGACTGAAGTTGATCAGATTCTATATTTCTATCCCTGTTAAGTATTACCCGGAATATCTTTTTTTTTTGCTTATTGTGCTAATAAGTACTTCGCAGACCGCAATAACCAATAGTAAACCATAAAGTAACAAGTTTCAGCATAAGATTTTTACTTAAGTAGTCTCTCTGTACCGATCGAATTAATGAATACACTTTCCTAATATGTGGTTCATATTTCTTCTAAACAAATTTCTTCAAACTGTCCAAATTAAACCGCGTTACGTTGGATAAGTTCTTTAGAATTAACGATAGGGACTACTAACTCACCTCTAAGGCCAGGAAAAGAATGATGCTTCTTGGCACCTCCGATCTCCGGTGGAACGGCAGTAGTATCTTGACCTATACCTGATTCACACGCACTTTTTTATAGAAACTACCCACCCCATCATAACAGTACAATAACAACATATATACTCCAATAGAACATAAACTGTAATTGCTCGTCATTGTCCAATAGAACATGAAAGCGGAAATGCAGAATTAAGGAAAAGAATACTGGCTTCCTTTGGCTTGGTTTGGTTGGTGTATTTGGAACATTCCAAATCCAACCCATAAGTTAAGGGTTCGAGGCTGGTACAAAAGGAAGAAGAGGAGGGGAAAGAAAGAATTAAGGAAATAAAAGAATGAACCAATTAAAAGCGTCGATGGATCACACCTTCAACGGCTGTGAAGTAAGCCTCCCGAGCTACTGCTTGAACGGCACCAATCTACGTAGTAATCAACAGGCACAGCATAACAAAAATGGATTATCGATCATAAATAATTTGATGGAAAAAAAAACAAGGGGGAAAACTTGCTAGAATCCCAGTAAAGGATGAAATATAGCCGATAATAGATCGGATTAGGGATTACCCACCCCAGCAGCTTTGACGAAGCTTTCCGCAACACGATTCAGGAGGGGATGGCCCAGATCAAACATTGCGCCATTATCGAACCCTCTGATTTCGTCCAGCAGCGAACGCGTCTCCAAATTCGTGCTACTCATCCTTCAATTTCCCCCCGGCGGCCCTTGCGATAATTAATACCCTGCGAAAACAGCGACTCAATCAACCTTTTCTCGGGAGTTGAAGCAGGAGAAATTGCAGAGCAAGAAGAGTGATTATTAGGTGTGGAGAAGAATGAAGACGAAGAAGAAGAGGTGGGGCGTTGTGGCTGTGCGGTGGAGAACACGTGTAGGGAAGGAATGGAGTTACGTGCCGATCGCTGAGAGAAGCAACCGCCCGCCATCGAGCTTGGCGCCGAGATTATGGATGAGGAGCGGATCAGTTCAAACTCCAACACCAAATATACTCCCTCACCCCTTCCATCACCATAAAAAAAGCAAAAAATAAAAAAAAATTAAATAAATAAAAATAAAATAAAATTATATTATGGAGAAATGGTTGGGGGACAAATGGGATACACCAAATGGTATACCCCTAGCATTTCTCTTGAAAGAGTTACGAGAATTTCAGTCCCGCTAGGGGTACACCACTTGGTGTACCTCAATTGAACACCATATACTCCCCCCTCCTCCCTCACTAACCCCACTTCCTTTTCTTCTCTTTCCATCGCACTAATTCCCCATCTTCTCCCTCATTTCTCTCCTTCTCTCTCATAAACAGAAGGTTCACGGCGTGAGTTCCCCATCGCCGCCCAGAAGCAACCAAGAGCATCATCATCATCATCAAGATCTGGATCGGAGCAGGGCAAAGAACAATTCTTCGATTCCTTCACCGCCACCTGTTTTTTCGTCATTGCTCGCTCCTCCTAGACCGCCATAATGAGTTAATGACTTTCTTGTCGTTAGTAGTGTCACCGGAGCAGTAAATTATGGCAGAGATGGTGGTGCTGTTTTATTCAGATTACACAAATAGTAAATGTCTATGTTCAAGAAAATAAGGACATTTAGTATCTGTGTGACTAAATAGTATTAATTGTAATTTTTCTTTTTTTTAAACGTAGAAAATTTTGTGAAATGTTCTTGGTACTGTACTATTTCATAGATTTGAAGGGTGAAATTTTCATTTAAATTACACAAATAATAAATGTCTGTGTATTAAGAATTATAGAATTTTAGTGTTTGTGTAACTAAACATTGGTAATTATAATTTTTTTTCTTTTTTACAATCAAGAGTAATTGTGAAACATTCTTTACGATAGCATTATTTGGTATATTTGAAATATGTAATTTTTAATTTAGATTTTACAGACAATAAGTTTCTGTTTACGATGAATTACAGACACTTGTTGTCTGTGTGACCAAAACATACTTCTTACTTAGTTGAACATATGACAATAAGCCTCTCATTTCAGGCTTCAAAACACCTTGAGCGTCTCATTAAATACATGATACAAAGTAGACAATCAATTAATATTGAAAACAGACATTCTACGTCCGTGAGTAGAAGTTCACATACATTTGACATTTTTTTCAAAACATGAAAAATTGCAATTAAGAACTTAGGGTTCATAATACAAGAACAAAAAGTAAAAATTCAGAAAGATAAATACATGATACGAAGCAGGCAAACAATTAACATTGAAAACGGACATTCTGCGTTTGTGAGTAGGAGTTCACATACATGATACGAAGCAGGCAAGCAATTAACATTGAAGGTAGGTCTTTCTTGGTTTTCATTTAGTGGACGAAATACTCAGCTTAGTATCTTTTTTGTCTTCATCAGTGTCTGCATTGTGATGACTTGTTTTTGCATACAGGCAGAAACAAAAAATTGGTATACAAGGACAAGCCATAAAACTGAATATACAAGCCATAAAAAACAATGACAAAACAATGATCTTCCATTACACAAATTTCACAATTTCACTCAACACAAGTCATACAACATTGGTACATAAGTACTTGAACATCAACAACTCAAAATACTACACAGCCCCAAGAACACTATTAAATACATCAACCTACTTCAAAAGAGCAACCAAAACACCAACAAGACCCAACAACTTGCAAAGGAGGTTTATGGTTTGACATAGATTCACGCCCCTATTGCAATGATTCTCACGGGGCACAGTTGTATTCATTTCGTTTTGAGCTCCACATGCATTCTCATGTAAATAGCTCTCCTCCTCGAATTCTCCGTAATTTCAAACAAACCGACCCATTACAAAGCTATCAATTGGCAGTGGCTTACCTCGAAATTCAGCCTTCAGTGGATGACACCAAAGAAAAAACCCACAGTGATCACAAGTATAAAAAAGCCTACCTTTGTTTGGCTTTTCATGGTTAGTCACAACTCGAATTACACAATTTCTTGAATGAGGCAAACAATCACACTTTACCGTACCATAACGTAGATCTAATTCAGGCCTCGCCATCTTCAAGTTGGAAGAAATTGCTTTATATTGTCTCCTTGTCTCTTTCTTCACACGGTAGTTGGAAGTCGAAGAGGAAGATGCCATGGTCCGAAGAAATCCGTGCACTTTTCTCAATCTATTAGAAAAAATAAATGTCATCAACAATGTTCATCTATGAGTAAGTAATTCACATACACTAAATATATGTACTTGTTTAACAAAGACACATAATGTCTGGGTAACCTCAATGAAAAATGTAATAAATTTCTGGCCAACCATATTCAAGGCAAATCTGGACTTTGCCATTGACAAAACTTTAAATTTCAAACGCAATTTTACACACCTACCTGAGTAGATTGCAATCAATAATTTTCCCATATTAAAGATGAAAAAACTAGAAAAATAGAAATTTGATTGAATTTTTTTAAAGAGAAGAACATGAACTTACCTGATGGCGACGGTGAAGGCGGTAGCGACGATAGTGGTGGTTGGCTCAGTCGCTACTTGTGAGAAGATATTTTAGTGAGGGAGGGAAATCGAGTGAGGGGACCATGAAGGATCTGGTGGCGACGAACCGTTTAAGACGAATGGAAATGACGTGCGGCGACAATCGGGAAGGAGGAGGCGATGCTGTGCCGGCAAGAAAAAGACGATGGGAAATGGAAAAGAAACGTGGGGTGGGGTACTAGACAGATCTGAGTATGGAAAGAGAAAAGAATAGGGTGAGAAGGGGGGGGGGGTTACACGGGGTGGGTTGGTTGGTGTACATCCGGTGTACCAATCCGGGGTACACATAGCATTCTCCCGAGAATTTTAACGGATAAAGGTATTTGTGCTAAGGATTTATACCTTATTTGTACACCGCAGGTGTGCACCTACACACACTTATGTCAGTGTGAACCATCAAAACGTTGGTGTATATCTTTGGTGTAAGTTTGAGATACAAATTTTGGTATAAGTGTAGCATGGTCCAATTTTTATTTATTTGTACTTTTCATAAATTATATAATAAAATAAAATATATTTCTTGTCACTATTTATTTTGTTAAACTTTTAATGTAGTTTTCAAATATACAAATTTTATTTTTTATTTTTATATAGACTAATATATTTAAATAAAATATAATGCGTGTTGAAAAAATTTGATATTTTTCTTCATTTTACTCAATGTGAAGAAAGATATGCGACAGAGAGTGTATAATTTTTCGTGAAATAATCGGTTAAAACATATAAACAAATAGTACGTAAAAGTTTTTGTGATTTTTGAATAATGAATTCTGACAATGAGATGTCATTATGCATTGAAAAAAATATTGTAAACTCTTATTTGGGAGATAAAATATTGAACTTCTTTTTTAATAATTAATGTTATATTTTACTCATATTTTGTGTAATTTATTCATTCTTTTAAGACAAAAAGAGTATCAAAATAATAATAGTATCTCATACTATACATACGTAGAGATAATAATTATTTTTTCGCAAAAATTATTTGTATGAGTCTTTGAAACAACCTACGTCTCGATTTGATTTTCTTGGTCAATGTTATAAAGTTTAACATAGATATGAGAAAATATATATAGTACGTTTCGTGATATATAATATTAGCAGTTTTTTTTTTAAATAATTTTAAAATATTAACTTTTTATAAAATATATAATACCCCGGATTACACAACATTGGTAAAGGCGAGAAGAAAAAAAAGTTCGAATTAATACGGAGTATTATGGAGTATAAAACTCTTTATAAAAAAATTCTCACTTTAATTTCATGGAGTTTAAAAAATATACTGAAAAACTTCGGACCAAACTTCTTAAAAAGATTTTATGAAAAAATTTCTCATTTTAATTTTATGGAGTTAAAAAAAACATATTGAAAAGTTAAAAAAGTTTGGTTCAAATTGGTATAGAGGAGACTGAAAAAAAAATTAGTCACAAGTTTTCTACTTTTAGAAGAAGTGAAATTTACACTAAATAAACTAAAACAAATTTTATTTCAAAATGTAATACTTAAACGTTTTATTCTCTAAATAATATTTGGATAATGTCTAGTGACGGAAAAAAAGTCCCTTGGTGGTGGGCATTTAATTTGAAGAATGTCCAATGACGGTGGACATTTACTTGAACAATGACCAGTGAATAATGACTAGTGAAATTTACTTGGAAAAATCATTATATTTTAGTACTATTTAGAGAAATTTTCCAAAAAAGAAATGAATTTTTTGGAATGAACAAAAACGAAAAAAGGAGAATAATTTTATACAAGAAGGGAGTAAAAAAATTATAAAAATCATTGAAATATAGAAATTATATCCTTATATTCCATATAAGAATTATTTTGTCGGTTTTCTTTTTTTATCCGTCCCAAAATAAGTTGCATGTTTCTTATTATAGTAAATTTTTTAGGGTAAAATACCTAAACTACCCTAAAATAAGTCATTCCTCCCCATCTTATCTTCTCATTCATCGTCACCTTTTAAAAAAGTAAGGACATTTTTAGAAAGTCAATTCCATTTTTCACATTCCTTAAATATGTCCCAAATTCAAAACAAGCAATATAAAATGGAAGAGAGGGAGTACATCATTAAGTTCATGTTTTCTTCAACTTATTTTCTTACTGATTACTTATTCTTATTGAAACAAGATCAGATCAGAACCAACTTTAATTATGGACCTGTTTGGGAATAACGTTAGTGATTAGCGTTTTGGATAAAATTTTAACGGTGCAGATTACTTTGAAACTGCTAACGCTAAATGCTGCCCGAAGATAGTTTTTTTAAAACGCTAAGGCTATTCACAAATAGCCCTTATAACTAGATTTCAATTAGATGAGAATGTATATCTTTGGTGTAATATTGGACTATACTTCTTTAGTGTAAGTGTAACATGATTTCTAGGAAAAGGGAAAAAGAAAACAAAAAAACAGAGTTTTTTTTTGCATCCGTCATTTTTCTTTCCTAGTCGCCAACTGATAGTAGTCGCCGACTACAATTGTCCCTCTGCCGAATTGGAGTGATTTTCTTGGAATTAAATCTTCCCTTCCAGGGAAGAAGCCCTAATGCTTCGCCCTCTACCGCACAGTGCCTCACGCAGCCACAAACTCCAATAACATGCCAGCACTCCACCACGACCCCCAATAGTCTGTAGCCGAACTACGGCTTCCGGCCACCCGCTTATCCTCCGACCTGCACTGCTCGCCGCCGCCGCCACCCGCTTATCTCTAGACTCTGTATTGATAAGTAATTTTTTTTCGCTAGTTTCAGTGACTATTATTTATAAGAGGCATAATTACGTGTTAAGAGAAGTTTTTTTTAATAACTTACTCTGTTTTGCGTTGAATTAGAATGAATATGTTGCTCTGAAATTAGGAATTTTAATGAACAAAATTAGATTTTGTTTTATATTAGATTATAATTTATAATAATATCATTGTGTTGTTATATAAATAATTAATTCTCCTCTCAAAAAAAGAATAATGCTATGCACAAATTTGTTATTAAAAATCTACAATATTTAAATTCTACAAAGTATAAACGAGGAGAACATAACTTGTTGTATTAGGAATTATTGCGGCATGGTGTCCCTTGTGACTATATACCGCGGCAGGAAATGGATTAGCCCAGATTTTTTAATGGATCAGCGTGATTAAAAAAATGAATTTTGATCATACTTTGGGATAAAAATATGTGTCCTATTTTTGTTCTTTCTACATGTTTTAGTAGTCCTATTCTGTTTCTTGGAAACAGCCTCTCTACTTTTAGTAGGGTAAGGTATGTGTACCCCCCTCCCCGGACCTTGCTTTTGTGGGATATGATTCTAACTGCTTGTCAAATGCAAAACCTTAATTAATTCGGGATGAAGGGAGTACTGATAAGATCTCATCAATTTGTTGGGTTTAAAAACTACACTTGAAAGCCTCTCAGCCCCATTTAGGCTAAAATCATTAACTTCAAAATATTAAGTGTCTTTATCTTTAAAGCCTGCGTGGAATAATGGCTTTACCCAAAATAATTTATATGCATGTAGACCGTTGGGTAAAACCAGTATAATCAAAAACATGTTTACAGCTTTGGTCATGGAATTACTTGTATTTCTGGATTTCCATCATCTGCGATGGAGCCAAAATTTCACCTTTTTGTGGCTTTGGGGTGTGATGGAATAAATCAAAATGGATCTCTAAACTGTCTGCGCTTCTTTAATTAATGAAGTAGCAGTTAGTCAAGCAATGCAACTTTCGACGTTGAGCCAGGGGTCTCTTTGGAAACAGCCTCTCTACATTCGAGTAGGGGCAAGGTCTGCGTACACACACCCTCCCCAGACCCTACTCTTGCGGGATTTAACTGGGTTGTTGTTGTTGTTGTCTGGATTTCAGTATTCAACGTTCACCGTTTCAGGTTGTCGGTTCTAGAAGTAGAAGCACTCTGTAGTAATGTTTTGATGATGAGAAACATCCTGCCACAAGTCAAGAATGGTCTTCACAGTTAAGTATCTTTATAAATATGTTCGATATTTAATTCATGCATTTATTATGCTCTGCACGTATGAATAGCAATTTATCAACTATATCAAAAAAAGCATTCACAAATTAAGTGATGCATTCATATTGCTCTTCACTTCTTCCTATAATCAACATTTCTTCGTATTGTATTTGTACTATGCATAGTCTTCAAAAATTAAAAGTTCCATTCTGTACTCTGTACTAATGAAGTGCAGATGAATAAATACTGTCATGGGGATCATTGTTTGGTCGGGAAGAATGAATTTTACTATGTAGTACTATTCATATTATATCTCTCTAGTGTACTAAAAGGACATTAAAAACCAGTATAACAGTTATGATTAGATTATTTTTAAAACAATGTTTAAGTACCCAAGAAACAGCTATTTAATGGGTCACATAGCCTTTAAATCAACCTGTGTTCTGTTTACGAAATCTGTTTAATGCAATTTGAATGCCCTTTCATGTTTTTCATTAATATGAAGACACCCTCTTTTCAGTAAACATGAATTTGGGTGAACAATGCATAAATTTTGGTTAATTCAAACTTAGAAATAAAGGACTATTTTCTAAATATAACATTTGTCTTAGTTAATAATGTGATTGTTCACGCAAAAAATAAAATAAAGTGAATGTTTTCTAGAAAATCTAAAAAGTCCAAGGAGTTTTTTTATTTCTCCCACATCTTAGGCTGTAGGAGTAAGAGCAAGTGTTTCGTTTGAACCAACAGGTAGAGTAAGAGTCTGATTCCTGTTTGTAAACTAACCAACCTTGGATTTTGCGAAGGGATTTTAGAAACATCTATTACATAATAGTACATCACATCATTGCAAAAGATATTTATTGATTGTATTTTGAAATTCTGTTATTTGTATTGAAATATGTGCAATTATGATTAACATCAGGGCAATATGGTCACAAGCAACTATTCACTACTGCCGTGAGTAATTCTCTCACCATAATGGTAAGTGATGAGTTTCTAATTTGAGAAGATTAAAGGTACTGAATTGGAGGTAGAATACCAGTTTCAATCTTCTTCTTCTTCTTTTTGAGTATTTAATGCCTTAAAGATAATTTCATGTTAGGAGTGTTTTCTTTAGCTCGCGGATGGAAAATATTGTATACTTCAATACAAGATTACTTGGTTTATTTAGGTCTCGAAGGTGAATATGTATGTGATAGTGTTTTCTACTCCTTCCATCCTATTTTGTGTTACACTTTCCAAAAAATCTCAAACTTAAGGAATTGAATCTGGGAAAATAAGAAAAACCCCTGAAATTACCTTGTTTTCATTTATGTGAGCGATGGTAATAAACATTTCAGGATGCATTTTTGACAATTCAAATTAGCCTTTACTAAATATAGTTATTGGACAGTAAATTCCAGGCATCCCCAAAAAAAAGTTGACAACAAAATCAGGACAGAGTGAGTAATATGTAGCTCCATTGTAATGTTGATAATCATGGCTTCTATCTTTTTCTTATTTATTTTGTCTCTCTCAACACTGCACTCTTAATTTCTCAAATAAAATTCTTTTAAGTTACAGTTCAAGGCAGTTCAGAACTGTTCATCAATTCATTTACAGTATCCTGCTTTTGGAAGTATTAAAAGAGTTGACACACTCCCTCGGCAAGCAAGGACATGTTTGGCTACCAGGGGAATTCCCTGTAGAGTTTATGCCATAAAATTTGAGCCAAAGTGGCTCTGTACTTTACTGCCAAAATTTGGAAGGGGGTTACAGTATAATCAAGCTTCCATAGATGTCCTCAGTGCTGGTTCATTGGGCAGATTGGGGTCCCGGTCCTTCTCTAGTATCCCTAGAAAAGCACTCTCAGACAGAGAAAATGGCCACATTCCTCATGGTGTTAATAAGGAAGTGAATGTTGAGATTCAAAGTTTACCTGCTAGCAATGAACAATCGTCCGTAACAAAAGGGAAATTGAAGCAACGATCAAGAAGTAAAAAGTGTGACAATAAATCTACTGATGCTAAGGATGATGTTCCTCAACAAAAGAAGAGACAAACTGCAAAAAAGAAGCAATCTCCTGCCATTTCAGAGGTTAGAAATATCCCGATAAGGAGTACATATTTCACGATTGTAGTAATGAATAACTGCATTAACTAACTTCATAGATTTCCAGATTAGTTCAACTGTCATTTCGGAAGTATCTGATGAGAAGGTATTAGGAAAGCAGCAACCTACATCTTCCAAGAAAAGAAACCGCAGAATGGGAAAGTCAAATACAGGAGCCACTGGTATTGTGAAATCAGACAAATCACAAAATTCTTCTTCAACAAATAACTTGCAACAATATCAAAGTTTAAACATCAACAGCGAAATTGAGGCTCAACCTCAGGTTCAGAAAGTGTGGCCAACACTATATCCACCTACCAGTAAGTCTGTATTGGTGGTTGAGTCTGTCACAAAAGCAAAAATTATTCAGGGATATCTTGGGGACATGTTTGAAGTTCTGCCTAGTTATGGCCATATCAGGGACTTGGCTGCCAGGTCAGGATCTGTGCGACCTGATGATGACTTCAGCATGGTGTGGGAGGTTCCTCCAGCTGCATGGACTCGCCTTCTTGCTATCAAAGGTGCATTAAGTGGGTATGATATCCGTCTTTTTGCATTGCTACGTGCTCTACTTTTGTAGCTGTTTTGGGCCATTTGCCAGGTATTTTATGTAAGTGGGGGAAAAAGATTTCATCCGATGATGACAGTTTTGATATATCATATTACTCTTCCTTCTTTAGAAGGCTGATTGAATTTATAGGGTGGAAAATATTTTTAGACAATTAATTGACCCTAAATTTCTTGCTATCAACCCGAACATATAGTTGGTGGCTACAGTGATTCTTAAGATGACATTGCTTTGTATTCTTGTATTTACATCTATATTTTATTCTTTATGTCATGTATTCCCCCATGTTTTGTCAGAGCCAAGAGTATTGTTCTTGCTTCTGATCCTGACCGCGAAGGAGAAGCTATTGCTTGGCACATTAAAGAGATGTTGCAGCAACAGTATGCTTTACGTGATGATATTACGGTGGCAAGGGTTGTTTTCAATGAAATAACAGAATCATCCATCAAAAGTGCCCTCCAGTGTCCAAGGGAGATTGATGTGAATTTAGTAAATGCTTATCTTGCACGGCGAGCTCTTGATTACTTGATAGGATTCAACATCTCTCCATTGTTATGGAGGAAACTTCCTGCATGCCAATCGGCTGGGCGGGTTCAGTCTGCTGCTCTTGCACTAATATGTGATAGGGAAATGGAAATTGACAAATTTGAGCCTCAGGAATACTGGTCAGTTCAAGTTTCCTTTAGTAAAAAGGACAACCCAGGCTCAGCTAACAACTATTTCTCATCACACCTGACACATTACGACTCTCAAAAGCTAAATCAGCATTCCATTCATTCTCACTCAGAGGCAACGGAAATAGAACAGAAGATCGCTTCATCTGTATTTGAAGTTCTTAGTTCTAAGAGATCTAAAAAGCAGAGAAACCCGCCTCCTCCATATATAACTTCAACACTCCAGCAAGAAGCTGCTAACAGGTTGGGTTTCACATCCACATATACGATGAGGCTAGCACAAAAGCTCTATGAGGGTTTCGAGCTGTCTGATGGTCAGGCAACAGGACTGATAACTTATATCAGAACTGATGGATTACATATTTCAGAGGAGGCTGCAAAGGACATACAGTCCTTTGTTAGAGGACGATATGGACATAATTTTGCATCCACAAATCCTCGTACGTATTTTAGGAAGGTTAAAAATGCTCAAGAGGCCCATGAAGCTGTTAGACCCACTGATATTTGTAGGCTTCCTTCAATGCTGTCTGGGGTAATAGATGATGATTCCTTAAAGTTATACACACTTATCTGGTCCCGTGCATTGGCATGCCAAATGGAACCTGCTACCATAGATCAGATAGTACTTGATATTGGGAAATCTGATCAATCTATTATTTTTCGTTCTACATGCTCGGAAGTGGAGTTTCAAGGCTACCAGGCTGTTTATGAGGACCAAGAAACAATTTCAATACGTAAAGATGAAAATGGGGACAAAGACACTAGTTTAATACGTACGGATGAAAATGGAGATGATAACCGGACTAAAATATTTGAGGTTCTAAGTGATTTGAAGTCGGGGGACACACTGTTTCACTGCAAAACAGAAATTAATCAACATCATACTCAGCATCCACCACGCTACTCTGAGGGCAGTTTAGTCAAGAAGATGGAGGAACTTGGTATTGGAAGACCTTCTTCTTATGCATCCACAATCAAAGTATTAATGGATAGGAAATATGTGACTGCAAAAAGCAGGATACTATATCCTGAATTTCGGGGACGTATGGTGTCAGCATTTCTTTCACATTATTTTTCAGAAGTGGCAGATTATTCTTTTACCGCTGATATGGAAACCGAACTTGATAACGTGTCTGCTGGATTGACTGAATGGAAAGGTCTGTTGAAAGATTATTGGTCTAGATTTAGCAAGTACTGTGAACATGCTGGTAAAGTGCACATCCATCACGTGGAGAAGATGTTGGAAAAAACATATGGAGACTTTTTATTTGCATCTCTTCCACACCATTCTAGGACATGCCCTAGATGTGAGGAAGGAACTTTATCATTTAAAGTCAGCAGGTTTGGTGCAGGCTATTTTATAGGCTGTGATCAACACCCTAAGTGCAAGTGAGTTTCCCTAAATAAGGCTGCACACTCTTCTTTTTACTATTCCCTCCCCCCCAAAAAGGACTTCTTTCCTTTTTTATAGGTCCCAAAAAGAGACTCATCTTTCCCTTTTTAGATAACTTCTTGTGGCTTACAAACTTTCTCTTTTCTCTGCATAACTTCCAACCACTCAATTTTACTTTTCTTAAACTTCATGCCAAACCCAATTAGGTGTTTTTTTGGATGGAGGGAGTATAATATTGTTCATACTTCATTAATGATTTTTTTTAATAATGTAATAAATTTGAACATTTCGAGGCTTTGCTCTTACGCCTTGTGACCTATCAGCATATACAGATGAACTTGGGCCTCTTGTTGCTGGTCTTTTTTTTATATTGGAAATGATAGTTTCTCTTGCATGAGTAGAACTAGACGAAATATGTCACTGTATTCTTCATTGAAGCATTTTCTTCTCAATTGTGGTTGTGGCAAGTGTTGTTACCAAATACCAACAATGTAACTATGTTGTATACTTGCATTGGCAAATAACTCTCAAACTATTCAGGTACATTGCAAAGACATTGTATGGTGAGCAGGAAGATGAAACTACATCAGATGATAATAAAAGTATAGATGAACAGATATTGCTGGGTGTCCATCCATCTTCAAATGAAAAGGTTCTCACCTCTCCCCTGTGCATTATATCACTTAACCCTTGTATATGATTTAGTCCACTATAAGGTGTTGCATTTTTTCATGTGTATAGGTTTTCGTTAAGAATGGTCCGTATGGATACTATGTTCAACTTGGAGAAGACAGGGCAGGACACACTCCCAAGCGATCGTCACTGGCCCAAGTATGTGAGCAGTGAACTAATTTTGACATAGAATACTACCCATTGACATTTTTATGAAATGCCACCATATTCCTTATCGGCTTTTATTTATTAGCATTATGATGCTCACAACAAAGTTTTTTTAAAAGCCAAACTTGCATGAAAGAAACATTCTCTATGGCTGTTTTAAAGAGCCAAGTGCAATGTGAAACTTTGTTTTTTAATACTCCCTCCGTCCCTAATTAATTAAAACACTTTGAAGTTGCATACTTTAATAAAATTGCTGAAAAGTAAAAAGTGGGTGGCTGAATTTTGTTTAGAAGACAGAAGGAATGTGGACCACATATCCTTTACTTTATCATGAAGGTAGAGAAGTGTGATTTAATTGGGACGGAGGGAGTATATGGAAAAATCAGGTTTTTTTTGTTCACACGAGTTTAAACTTTCTTTAAAGCAATTCTTAGAATAAAAACAGTTCGGATCACCCTTAAAGAAAAATATCAAGTTTAAATGCATGAGAGTGGATTTAGCAAATTTGGGTGAGGAAATAGGATTTAGCCGTCAAGGATGTGGATTTAGCCTCTCTAAAAGTAGCTATTGTTTATTTATCTACTATTTACTGTAGTATCCTTTTGAAGTTGGGTTACACTATTGTAATGTTTTCCTCTATTGGCCGGTCAGTTTTTTTACCACACTTTTCATACTAAATTTCATCTTCGGATGTCCTCTTTTTGCACTTTCTTCAATCTCTATTTTTTTTCACTTTATGATATTCCAAAATTATCCCTAACTGAAGATCTCATGGAAAATGTACTCATAGGTGTAAAGGCCTTACTTCCGAGTAGGACATGCTGGGCATGTTTGGTTAGGATAGTTCTCATCATCCAGCATTATAGGACAACTATATTTACTGCACATGTCTTCATGTTTTTAAGCATTTCATTCACACTATCCTTAAATAGGAGGCTTCATTCCTGGCCTTGTATTCAGCCAGTGAACCCGAAGAGTATTTGTGTGTTAGCCTTTGCCATAATGGAATGACAGTCTCTAGTTTTTTGTCATTATCCTCAGTTTTCTCGTGTTATTGCATGTTGATATAAATGCCCATCGACACTTTTACTCCAAACCAAGATCTCAATTTCGATGGAGTGGAATATATTGAGCTAAGACGCACACAAATGGATAGTATATTTCTGTGCATGGAAATATTTTACCCTTGAAAAAACAAAACAAAATATATGTGCACACCCTCTTAATGTCAATAATACCATGAAGGAACAAACCGGTTTCATTTGTAGAATGAGTTTTAGTCTGTAGAAAGTATGCCCAACGTTAACTGATTCCACTTTTTTGTCTGTATAACCATGCAACTTGCCCTCATGTTGACACTCACAAACATCTCTCAGTTAGACTCTTTTGAATGAGTTCGCAATATTCTTTGGCTCAGGTAAAGGATATCACATCCGTAACCTTGGAACACGCCCTGGATATGCTGCGCTATCCACTTACTTTGGTACATTATCCAACAACCTTTAACTTCTTTCTTTTTCTTTTAATTCATATCTGAATAATGCTGGATTTATAAAAATGGGACATACATACAGGGGAAGCATCCAGATGATGGACGAGACATTATCATGAGAGTTTCAGTAGAAGGATATAAAATCAGACATAAGCGCACGATTGCTTCATTACCCAAGGTATATTGTGGTTCAAATTCTTCGTATGTGTGTATTTGCATGTCGCATGAATCCTTGGAGAGCTTATGGTCTATTATTTGTGTGTATAAAAGTGTCACATGTAGCATTTATTGTCTTATTCTGTTTTTCATGAAGTTATAGGCGCTGTTTGATACAAGTAGCATTTATTGTCTTATTCTGTTCATCAGCTATTTGATCAGGAAAATGCCTTTTTGACTTGCTTATTTGGCTTAAATCATTTTTATTGGGTAAACTTTTGCTAGTTGTCATACACTGCCAGTTTGTAAAGAAGCTAATTATAGAATGTAAATGTGTGGTGACAGAGCATGAACCCCAAGGATGTAAACATGGAAGTGGCCATGAAACTGTTATCAGGAAACAATGTGAAGATACTTGGACGAAAGAAGGCCTTAGAAAAGGCTGAGGTCATCATGTAGAACACACACAAAAGGTTGGATTTCATTTTTGTAACCCATTAATTTTAAGGCTTATCCCATTAATTATAATAAACCCCTTCAGTTTAATCATAGTTATACTTTGAATTTTTTGTTAAGGAAATCCTTGCAGGACCCATCATATTGTTCTTCAAGCTTTGATTATGTCCATCTTGAAGTTGATCAATTTTAATGGACATCACCCATCACTCAACTCTTTATCAAAGAAATTACCCAATTTTTTTAGAAGAGCAATTATATTTTGGGTATTAATCAAGCGAGATTGCATTTTATTAAAAACTTAGAAGTTAGGCTTGGTGGTTATTATCAAACCAATCTTACGTTGACACTGGATCACAGCGTAGGGGCCTCAATGGAGCAGTGTCATCCGGTGTGTCATTGTAAGGTTGGTGTGATTGTAACCGAACCGAAGTTCATCCTTATACACACATTGAAGGTACAGTGATAAACAACATACTGTCTTTGGAATTTATTTAAAAGGGAGTAAAATGATGTTAATTTCATTTGCTGAACTGAGTCCGAGCTTCTATGTAATTAGACCATCCAGCCGAGCCGGGTCTAAGAGAGTCCTCGAGGATGAGGTTCATCCTTTTTTTCCATGTAATTAGAGTTTGCATTTTGAATAATTTTTTTAATAGTAGCAAAAACTTAAGTTAAAAGTTATCGTTGGAGAGTTTTCAAGATGCTAATGATGCTAAGTCGCTTTCTAAGTTAAATGGTACGAGTAGTAATCACATAATGAATGTTTTGTTTTACAAAAAATTAGAACTAATCTTTTTTTGATAAAAGGTGGATAAAACACATCAACGACTTTAAGTGACGTGAAAGTCCGAGCATGCATACTCCCTTCGCCCTAAATGGTTTCCAACCTTTCAAGCGATGAGCAAAATATTATCTTTGTTAAAATTATTTTATTTACAAACGGATAGAGAAATAAAAAATTGATAATTGCATGATTCAAAAGTACATTAAAAGTTTTACAAAACGAGATGTGACAAAAGTATTTTATTTTTTTAAATGATTAACCAAAATGAGTAAACAAATTAAAATTATTGAAAAACTGAAATATAAAATTGTGACATTTCTTTTTATTGAAATTATTTTCAAATCAGTTTATATGAAAAATAGTGTATAATTTAAAAAATAAAAATTATACATATTTAAGAGCTATATCAAAAAATTTACAAAGTTAGTGGTGACATCATTATATTATGTTATCAAATGACTAACGGAAATAAGAAAACAAAGTAAATGAAATTTGACCTTGTGAATACTGAATAGTAAATATGTAATTTAAATTTGGCAGATGAAGTACTAAGAGGGTGTTTGGGAGTGATTAACTTATAAATAAAGTGATTTTTTCACAAAACCTAAAAACAAAAGCATCTAATGTCTGCTTCTCCGAAACAGTGTTCTATGTACAAAATAGTGGTGGTGAAAAACAGAAGCTTACATACCAAACAGAGTAAAATCATTTCCACTCAAAGCAGAAGTTAAATTATAAAAAGCAGTGCACTGCAAAACACCCTCTAAATATCAGTGTAAATGCTCATCTAGACACCAGGCCCTCATTATAAATTACTCTTGCTTAACTTTTTTTCGAGCTTTGGTCGATCCAGACCTAAGGGACGTCTAATAGCTCTTTTTAGAACACAACTAAGAACACAATTGGAGATAATCTCATCAACCCAAAAATGTAAATCATATACTATTAATAATTCTACTTTAATGCTCTGGGTATAACTCCCTATAACCGAGCTGATGAACGAGTGAAAAAAGATTCAGTTCATTTTTTTAAGATCCCTCAAAATTAAGAAATGGAAGTAATATACGCCGTAACAAAATCCAGACAAAGATAATTTTATAGACGCTACGGGCGTGCCAAAAAATACTTCTTTTGAATTTTTTTAATATGGCACTCTATATAAATTTTATACTCGTAAATAACAAACTGAATATACTACTCCCTCCGTCCGGAAAAAATCTTCTCATTTCTCCTTTTTTTCCGTCCGGAAAAAATCTTCTAATTTCAATTTTTAATATACA
Organism: Cuscuta australis; assembly: GCA_003260385.1. Taxonomy (NCBI): domain Eukaryota; kingdom Viridiplantae; phylum Streptophyta; class Magnoliopsida; order Solanales; family Convolvulaceae; genus Cuscuta; species Cuscuta australis. The sequence continues at coordinate 2,080,426 of NQVE01000115.1, read as the reverse complement.
AACTACCCTAAATACCCTTACCCATTTATCTTCTGTTATTTTTCCTTTCTTTTTTTCCTCCTTTGTTCCGTCGTTTCTCCTAAGCCATTTATTATTCTTCTCTCTCCCACACCCACCACTCAGCCCTTTCTTCTTCTTCTCTGCTCTTTCCCCAATCTTCATCATCTTCCTCAGATTTACTCTTTCTTCTTCTTCTTCTTCTTCTCCTCTGGCCTCCACCCCATCTCTCTCTTATTTGTTATCCCTCTTCTCTCAGATCAGATGTACTATTTCTTCATTTTCTTCTTCTTTCTCCTGATTTTGTGTCTCAAATCTATCGATCTGCGACAGATCTGTTCATGTATCTTCTTCTCCTCCTCCTATTCCCCTCCCCCCCTTCTTCTTTCTCCTCTTTCTCTTTTTCTCCCGGACATGGCGGCTGACAACGATGGTGGCCTAGCGCCTAGCGGCGTAGGGTTGAAATTTTTCTTCTCATTTCTAGTGTCAACTATTTTAGATCTAAATTTTTGGGACAATTGTGATACGGGCAAGGTGGTGGTGGGGCTGCAGTGATGGTGGGGGGAGGGGGGGCTCTGCGGTGGTGGTGGGGCTGCAGCGATGGTGGGGGGAGGGGGGGCTCTGTGGCGGTGGTGCGGTTGACGGAAATGGTTGGAGCAATGGGAAGTGGTAGTGGCGGGCAGGGACAATTGTGGCAAAAGAGAAGGGTAATTTGGACATTCCCTCCCAAAGTCAACACTCCAAACAAATGAGAAAAAGTCCAAATGGGAAAATTTTTCCCGGACCAAGGGAGTACGAAGTATTCTGTAGAATTTCTAAACAAATTGAAAAATAGAACCCTTAATATTGGATAAAAACATGATAAAAAAATCTAAAAAATAAGAGTTGCATCACAAAGCATACAAATGCTTCAAACCTACATTGAATTTATCTCTTTAGATTGGATAATTTTTTGTAAAAGAGAAACAACGACATCGATGGTGACTCGGGCGTCATTTTTGCCACTGCTTGCTGGTGGATCTGGCGGTGGAGAAATGCTATGACGTTTGGTAGGGAGGAGCTTGACGATAGACGAAAGCCATGTTGGATCAAAGAGGCAGTTAAAGAAACCAACACAGCCTTTGCAAAGCAACAAATGGTGAGCAATTCTACCAATTATACTGATCACCTGCTTAAGTGGAGGTTGACTCAGAATTATGAATGGACCCTTAACATTGACGGGAGTTGCAAATCACTAATCAACAACGCAGGCATCAGCGAAATCCTCCGAAACAGAAGAGGTGGGTGGAAAGGGAGCTTTACGGCTAATGTTAGTCCAACTTATGCGACGTCAGTGGAAGTCATGGCAATTGCTAGAGGCATTGAGTGGGCTTGGGAAAAGGGTGTTAAGGAACTTGAGGTTCAAACTGACGCAAGTGAAGTTATAAAGTGGATGGCCAACTACACTTCTCTTAGGTGCCTTAATCGCGATATCATTGATGAGATTAAGCATAACTGGCAAAGAAAATTAACTAGGATTGAGTTCAAAAACATCTTTCAAAAGCAAAACTTTGTGGCTAACCGCGTTACTAAAATTGGAACCTTCTAGGAGGCAAATTGGATTGACCACGAGGACCGTCTGCCTGGGATGGATGACAACATTGTTAATGACATGATGGGTGCTACCAAAGTTCGTAGAGTGCACCTAAGTTTGGGGTCTCCCCTTCTTTTTTATTTTTAAAAAAAGTTTTGGGATCAAACCCAAGCTCAAACTCGAGTCATTTCAAGCTGGAACTATATTGAGTCATGCTACTTCGAGCTATATATAAATGAGAACCATCCATAGAAGTTAAATGGCATTTATACACAAATTACAAGTCTTGGAAGCCAGCCGCGAGAACCAAATCAAGCTTAAACTCATTTTCTAAAATAACACTCTGTTTCGCATTAGCTTTTATCCAGGATCATAAATATTTTCATAATTAAACGGTACTATTAAAAAAAACATCTAATACACTAATGCAAAACACAAAACAGGTTTCCAAACCAAGCCTAAATACCACCCAATAACCCAAATCAAGTTCCAGCCTAAGTACCTTTTTATAAGAGTAAAGGCATGCAATGGTGACAGAAAAAGCCAGTAATTCCCACTCCCAATATAATGTGAAATTTGAAAGAGGACACCTGGGGTAAAGAGTTTGCTAAAAAAAAGTTATTTGATGTCACCCGGAATCATTGAAGATGATTGGATCGACTCAATGAGGTTAAGGATCAATGCAGTAAAAACTCGATATAGAATAACACTTCAAGCAACCAACAAGAAAATAATACAAACCCCCCGTGCACAGATAAGCCAAAACAAAAGACAAGTTCAAAAAAAGAGGCAGATAACAATATTGTCAATATTCCCTCTACATAATTCTAGGAAACAAACTGAAAAAGCTTTAAGCAGCAAGCCATTTTTAGGGTGAATAGAGAGTAATCTACTCTTCGGCAGACACCTCTCCACTCTTGTTGTTGTTGTTATTGTGCTTCCTTGCATACCTCTGGTTCCTCAGGAATTTAGGATCCATCTGTTTATAAGCAACACAAATCAATTTAAAATGATTAAATTATCAAGAATATTATACAAATTTGGATCCCATGTACATATTTAATTGGCATAATTGTCTGCATTCCTACTTTGAAATGTGTTGAAAAGTGATCCTTTGTTTTGAATTCTTTCTGCTGATTCCACAATTCTGATTCTCAGAATCAACAATTCTGATTCTTATTATAAACTAACCCTTAAAAAACTAATTTAGAGAATATTAATCAGCCAAAATGAGAAATGAAGCAATATGGGTACCGAATTCTCAATATACTCAATTAACTAAACAATTTCTTGGAAATTGCCAGTCACATTCAATAAAGATACACTAGGTTCGATGGGCATCAATCGATAACAAGGCAAATTCAATTCAACATTAATCTCATTTCCTGGATTTGAGTGTTTTTAGCAAAGGACAATTAAATCTGTACGAATCAAGTATTGATGAAAAAACAGAGAAGAAACGCACCCCTTTTGTGGAGGAGTTGCGGTGAACTTTAGGCTTCTTGATGCCATTCCGGTGAGCCTTGTAGGACTGGTTGTGGGCCGTGTGGTTCTTCGACTTCGCCATAGCTGATTCTCTGCTCAGACAGGAGAAACTTCGATGAATCGAAAACTCAAACAAATCATTTTAATGCGAATAATCAACAACGCGTAGCTGAAGAAGGAGAACGAGCGGCGACGAAGAAATTACCTCTGTCGTCGTTTGCTAGGGTTTCGGACTCGGTAAGCGCAAGCACAATGGGAACGTTCGCTGAAGGCTGTTACGCTTTATATATGAACCCTAGCCCTTATTGGGCCTTTATTTACAGGCCTTTTGTTTTTAATTCTTTTGTTCTTCCCTGTTTTTTTCTTTCCTTTCCCCTTCAAGATACTTCATTCTATTAATTTCTCGTGTTTTTTAAAAAAGATAAATCTCTTTTTAAGTTAAATTAAGTTCTAATGTTAAAGTGATAAATTGATGGAATTGGAATTGAATTGGAAATTGAAATTCTATGAGGGTCCGTTTGGTATATGGAATTGATGGAATTAGAATTGAATTGGAATTGGAATTCCATGAGATTCAATTCCATAGAATTGAATTCACCAATTCCAATTCATTTTTTACACTATCAATTCTAAATTCACATAATTTTTGTCCTATCAAACACCAGAATTGGAATTGAAATTCTCAATTCCAATTCCATAGTTTGAATTCCATGTACCAAACGGGACCTGAAACTAATTTAGATGTAATTGAATTCTCCAATTTCAATTCAATTTTGATACTACCAATTCCAAATCTATATATTTTGTGCAACTAAAAAACAGAATTAGAATAATTGTCCTCAATTTTAATTCCATAATTTAAATTTCGTATATCAAACAGAGCCTTACTATGCGATTCTCTTTTTTAAGATTTGCATGTTATGCATGAGTATATTTTATCACTCTTCCCAAAAATCAAGCTAGAACTTTACATATTTATACATCCCTTACTTAGAAACTAAACTACGCCCCGCGAGATAATCTATTACGAGTAATAAAATGTACCATTGATAAACTTAGTTCTCTATTTTTATGAACCCTCTCAGTTGTTATTTTTGTGTGAGAGATTTTCATGTTCATTATCTGCATGTATAAATTTTTTTTCTTTCGTTGTCTTTTCGTACTAAATAATTTGATAAAATAATATAGGTTTGTTACTTATTTTTTGTAGAATTCTTTCATCTAGTTTATAAATTTATAAATTTTATTTTTAAAATTGTATACTAGATTTTAAATAAAATTAATTGAAAATAATTTTAACCAAACGTCGTAATTCACAATAATAAGAAAGTCTTTTTGAGAGACAAAGGAAGTAAGTGCATAACATAACCTTATGGTGAATATTCATCCAATTTTTTGTTAATTTGCTTCTATAAAAAATCCACGTATTATAATTCATTTTAACATTGATTCATTAGAGGTTATTTATTTATTAAGGAAAATTTTTGGTTCATAAACAAAATGATCAAAAATCTCACAAACTTACTATTTGTAAATTTCAATAAAAAATAAGTAACCTAAAATAATTTTAAAATAAAAATTTAAACTATTTTATAAATAGTGAATTTGTGAACCATTTTGTTTGTGAGCTTAACATTGCTCATTTATTAATAGAACTTAAAAGACCATTTTTACAATGTTTTAAATTTGAATAATTAATGATCCAAACAAAAATGACATACCCCGTATTAAACTTTTCTAATTTTTTTTACTTCGAGTTTCAGATTTAAAAAAAATGCGTTGAGACAACTAAAATATGACAAAGTCTAAAACAGTCTCATTTTGAAATTTATTTTCTAAATGCTAAAAAAAGCATACTTGTGTGTCTCAAAATAATTTACCTTCTTACTATTACGATCCCTCTAGAATTTTTGTTTGTTTGCATATTATCAATGATTAGTTGATGAAATAAAATATTTTTATCATCTTTTGTTTTATAGAATTTTTGATGTAATTTTTAAATATATTTTTTTTAATTCCAATATCAGTTTGTAAATAAAATCATTTTAAAAGTCATAAGATTTTGTACATTGTTTGAAAGGTGTAATTTATTTAATAATGAACTCAATATTGCTTCATTTTATAAAGAAGTTACTTTATCACCCAAATGGATTTATTACGGAGTAGATTTCGTAAATAGTCTCTAGTTATATGTAATTTTTCATCCTAATTATAAAACATTACATAAATCATCTTCAAATTTTGAAAACTATTTCATAAATAGTCTTTTAGGTCAAATATAACAAAAAAAAATTTCTACAAAAGTCCCCTAAGAACCAATGTTGGAATAGTTTTCAAAAATTAAAGACCATTCATGTAATATTTTATAATTAGGGACTAAATATGAAAATCATCTTTAACTAGGAACCATATATGGAATTCACTCTTTTACTAATGTCAACTATTAAAAATCAACCATTAGAGTCAAGTTTTTTGAATTTAATTGTGGGCACTACTAAGAATGTCTTTGGGAGTGCATTTGAAAATAACTTATAACTTCTATTTTACAAGAATACTATTTTATATATTGGGCATGATTTTGTAGCTTATGAAGGGAAAATACTTAAGTAAGAATGAAACATTGAAAATATACTTAAATATGAGTTTCATTTTTTTATTCTTGAATTAGATGTTAAAATGCATATACAGTGTCAATCATGACCATATACATTATTAAAAATTATTATAAAATATTCATATACAGTGCCGCATTATCACAATAACATTTTTGTAATTCTATTTAAGATGATTTCTTTATTAAAGTACTGATAGAAATTAAAGTCTAAAAGTGCTATCCAATAAAACTAAAAACAACTATTTCCCACTTCTAACATATGACTTCTATTTTTCATTACTAACCAGTCACCAATCACCATAATCTCAAACACCCTTTAAGTTCAAAAAAAGAACTTGCTTAAAAAAACAATAGTGCTTCTTTATGATCAAATAATACTCTTTTTTAGACGCATGCTAGAATAATTTGAACTTTGACTCCACGGATGACAAAAGTTTGTGAATTTCTACACATAAGATATAACCATTTGTAAACACTAAATTTGCAAACAATTATATCCTCGGTGTGTTCAAATTTAAATACGATCAAAACTAGTGTTATTTTAGCATTTTTTAAAAATAGAAACACCACTTCCTGCTTGGCATTCCCATCCTGCCATTCCTCACACCTTTTAGGGCTCATTTGGTGGTAACAAGAACTAAGAATTCTGCCAAGACCAAAATTGTACTTTTTGTGGCCATTTGGTGAAGGCATAACTTTCAAATTTGGCATCATTTTTGAGGGGGGGGGGGGGGACAAAAGCTGTCGTTGGCATTACTTTGTATTCGCCAATGGTTGGATGAAAACATTGCAACAAATGATTCAAACTCGTGCGCCAAATGTACAATAGGACATCATATGAAAGTTGAATGTGCATCAACATTTCCGATATTATGAACACCAACATTTATTTTTTCATATTACAATGAGACTGGTACCACTCGCTTTTTATTTTTCTTTTTATAATTTTCCCATTCTTTTTTCTGCTTTTTAAGGGGTAAAATATATCAGCAAGATTACAGCAATTATCTGAGAATATTCAAGTTTTTATAGAAAACCTGCACAACTGCTTCCTGCTTGTCTTTTTGGAGTAAAATGCCAGCTACATTTTTATCGTTTTTGTTCCATGTGAGTATCAGGATCAAGAAACTCCTCTTCGTAATATTGCAGCTGTAGATAAGCAACTCCAAGTAAATACTAATACGGAGTATGAACAGTCGAGCAACAATCAAAAAATAGGTATTATGTTGCTTACCCATGCTGAGTTGTGCTGAAGCTTCATCCTTCTATATTCTCCCTGTGCCTTTTTCGAACGAAACATTGACTGGACCCGCACAACCGCCCTCTCAACACGCTCTTCTGCTTGCTTCCTGCTTGCTCGAAAGAAGTCCTCCTCCCCCTCCTCTACATTGCAATCTTCTTTCTCCTGGCTCTCAATGGTCGCAGGAACCTGAAGTCCACGGAACCCCTTTCTCTTCAAACGCCAGCGCAAAATTGCCTTTTCAAGCACCCCCACAGACCAAGTGATCTTTCTGTACTGCTTCCGGACTTGGAAACCACGGAACATGGCCTGCAACAATAGAGAGTAACATAAAGTTTAAACAACTCAGCGTGTTTTTCGTTCGTTTTAAATCCCACATGTGTGCAGTAAATCTAATGTAGAAGTGTTTGACAGTTTCGACTTTGGGTGGATTTCATATTCCAACATGAAAGAGATGATACCTGAATTTTGACAGCTTGGCGGCGCATGTTAAGAAAATTTTTCCGAATCTTCCATGTTCTGAAAGTATACTGGATTCTCGCAACAGCTGCCAATCTTTTTCTAGTCTCGTGCTTGCGAAAAGCGTGTTGGATCTTCATGGCAGCAATTATACTCCGTGCTTCAATCTCTGGAGTTGAAGACTCGACCGCTTTCCTCCTCAATTTAAAGGAACGTTCCCTGAATGCAGCCTGTATGCGTGAGGCCGCATCAGCAGCTGTCCGGTAAGCTGCCAGAGTATCGTTCAGTTCCAAGTCACCACTGGTGACATTGTCAGATTCTGATGCTGCTGCAGTTTGGAGTGAACCACTAGCATTGCCAGCCAAAGTCATATCATTGAATTGTGCAACTAGAGCCTTTTCTGCAAGATAAGCTCCTAGACCCTCATATTCATTCTTAGATGCAAGGTCAGCTGCAGTGAGTCCATCAGGGGTTTCAGAATTTGGATCAGTGACCAAAGATGCCTTTGCCCCAGCAGCTAAAAGAACTGCAACCATTTTTTCCCTACAAGAAAAATAGATTTCACCATTCACTGGGGCTCTGTCTGGAAACCAGAAACTACTAGTGAAAAAATAGGGTTCAAAATATAGAGCAAAATTGAAAGGAAACAAAATTTGGGGAAAATACAAATTAGGATCATGTTATTAGAATTAGTTTCATACTATTAGTAGTAATGGTTTCTTATTAGTTTTGATAATTGATATCTTGTATTTCCAAACTTTATTGTTTACACAAATGTTGACAGCGCTGAGCTTCGAGGGATTCTGTCAAGTGTCAAAAATAAAACTCTTACCCAATGGCTCTATCAAAGATGATTTTCACATATCCAAACCACACTCAGTGGCATTTGGTCAGACCCATTTCATTCCTACACTCCGCTGAGAGGACAAAAAAAAAGAAAAACAGGAACAATTAGTTTTGTTCCTGCAGGGCTGCAGGGTGCAGACCACATCACCTACTTCAGAAGAGATACCTCTACCACAATCCTGGACTCCCAAAGTTCATTACATGTCGTTCATTTCAGCCACAAGAAATTCATCAAAGAGCATTCAAAATATAAGTATTGCTTTCTGTTTTGTTTTTCTTCTTCCATCTTATTTTTTATGTTCTTCTGTTCAGATTTTTTTTAAAATAATTTGAGTGTGTTGTGTTCTAGTTAGATACTACTCATAGTAGTATTATGTTTTCCTTTAAAAGTAGCGGTTATTATTAATATTATTACTATTACTACTATTATTCATATTAACACAAGTCCACAAAAAAACAAAAAAAAATCGTGAAAAAAAAGTCAAATAACAGTTTCCCAAGCTCAAGGTGTCCGTTTCATCATATTAATATTTTGATAATGGACAGGATTGAGCTCCAAGTATATCGTGATGATGTTGTTCAAGACGTATTAGCTGCCTAACTGTAATATTATGAGGAAAATGCCCACTGTTTCACCATGTGTGTCAGTTACAACTTGCGGGGTACGATTGACCATTGTCAAGCCAACATCCCATCCACCGGCACATCAAACATTCTCCTGTTGTCAGATTATTAGTCACCAAAGTTCAAGCCAAATCCAGAAACTGCACCAATGTTCCAGTAAATAAACACTGGTTGCTGTCAACACTTCCATTGCCAGGAGGCAGTGACTCCCCTGCCTGGTCCATTCAAACAAAATATACCCAATTTATCCCACTCAAGGGCCCTGCCTGCTCCACCATTGCCAGAAAACAGCTGCTTTCACACTTCCACTAACACTATTGTCTGCACCTTCAGAGGATCTTGACATAGCTGAGTTTGCAAGACCGGATGATACAGTTCCGTGCAGTGGATAATGTTGGGATGGGACTTCACCCGCTAGGGTTCTTGCTCCTTCGTGTTATGGTCTCGTTGCCTGGAGAGCCGAACCAGGAAACTCCTTAGTGGAGAACTTTCTTACCCCGTGTGCACTTAAAGCATTTTGTCTCATTTATTTCATAAATAAAGGTTTCTTTTCGCTATTACAATAAAAGGAAAATAGTTTACCTAGGCAACAATCTTCTAAGCCTAAAAGGATTACTAAAATAAGTAAATAACATAAAAGCTGTATTTAATAAAAATGAGGAAACATGGTGGAATCAGTATTTGTATAGTAAGGATGCTATGAGATGGAATTATGACATGATAAAGGCATGTTTTGCTAATGGTGGACCACATACATTTATAATAAATTCATCCATTGGGCCAGTTACTGAAACTATATCTTTTCTTTTATTAAAGAAAATGACACTATCATTTCTTCATGGGGGAACAAATGATGTTGTGGCTCTTGGTCTCCAGTCTCAAGGAAGTGTCGGTGCAAGTGTGCAATGGCTATCACAGTTGTGAGCTTTAGAGCAAGCTTGCGCTCTAAGAGGTGCGTGATGATACGAACCTAATAATATGTTTTAGCATTAGTATTAGTTTCCTATTTTTATCAGTAATAATTATTCATTACAACAACAACCCAGTTGAATCCCACGAAGTAGGGTCTGGGGAGGGTGTGTACGCAGACCTTGCCTCTACCCGAAAGTAGAGAGGCTGTTTCCATGCAATAATTATTCATTAGTACTCAGTAATAATTATTTTAGTTAATATCCCCAATAGAAATACATAATAGGTTGAGAGTTCATTTATTTCCTCAAAAAGATCTGTGGGTGATATAAATATGATGTTTAACTTCATTAAGAATATCATATACTAGGTAATTCCAAGCTTAATTGCATAGACATCGACAAGGTTGAATATCTAGGTTTTCTGTCAAGGATGAATATGCCAGACTAGGACCTATCCCAACCAAGCCCAAGAAAAAATATATGCACTAAAAATGATAATAATAAAAATTTCACATTTTAGTTTCATTGGCTTTTTATGGTAAAGGCCAATATGAGAAAAAAACTTTAGCATTTTTTGTTCATTTCCCTGGTATTCTCCGGGTTCCAAATGAACTATAGGTATTAAACCACCGCTATCACAACCTTGCTACGAACTAGATCACTTATTAGAAAAACCGCAATACTATACCTGCCATAATATGCAGCCCAATGAAGAGCAGTCCATCCAAATTTGTCTCTGTAGTCCACTGATAGGCCGGACCATTTATATGGGTAGACAGCCCATGTGTAACCTAGAATAGCACACAAATGGATAACACTTTGACCTTGTTCATCCCGCTCGGGTATTTTACACCCTTCAAGAATACGTTCCAGTAGCCATTCCAGTAGCTTGTTGCGCAGAGACAGCTCGAACAAATCCTCTTTTGCTTGTGGGAAAGGGAGTTCATTGTTATTGATGGATTTGGTTAAAAATGCCCAGCTTTGGGTAATTTGAGAGCATTTATGGGTAAAAGTTTTAGCACATCTCAAGGCATCTTGTGGTACTGCACTAGATGAAATTTCAAGGCTTTTAGGTGTGGTAAACAGCAAGTGTGCAAGCCTCAATTGAACTCTTAATTCTTCCCAATGCCACAACACCTCTGTAGGGGCAGTAGATTTTTTATGAATTAAAGGAGCTCGAAATTCGAAGGCTATCACTTGACTGATGGGTTTAGAGCCATCAAAACTCAAAAATAGGTTAACCAATCCAGGACGATGAGGTGAGAGTAAACTTCGATATACCCCAGATTGGATAAACTCTGCAGGAACATGAGCATCTCCACAGACACAAACAAGATTGGCACTTGCCAGTTGCGGCTGTCCTCCATGAAAATGCCCAATAAGTAATACCTGAGTAAAGTGTATCACCCAATTAGTTAAAAACATCATGGCATAATATACATTATTGGTTCCTAGAAAGATAGTAATATCATTTCAAATTATTAATACATAGAAACAGATTATTGGGAAGAGAAAAAACCTTTGTTTCTTCAGTTGAAAAAGCCCATGCAGGTGAGACATCTGTTATGTTAAATATCTGTTCATTAATACTTGGTGATTCTAAAGATTGATAACCATCTGAAGTTGCAGTCTCAGGTGATGGATCACCCACAAATCCTGGTGAATCTGCAGCTATTAGGTAGTTCATCCATCTGCCAAAACTGTCCTGACCTTGAAGACCAACCTTACTCAGCTCATCAAAATCATTCCTCTCAGAATATGAAGTCACTGGAGCATTCACTGACTGAAGCATTACATCATTTGGAATGATGAAATGAAGAGAATTGCTTACCGATATTTGCCCAGGTAAATTATCAATATATCCTACTGCTAACGTCTCAGCTGACAAACTGTTATCCTACGCAGTAGACATCAGTAGCCAGATAGATCAAATTGCCATTTGAACAGAATAATGAAAAAATAAGTAATAACTGAAAGTAATGTTGTAAGAAATGAGGGTGACATCTATGAAGCAGTCTACTCACAATGAGTTTGAAACTATTTGTTTCATATTGATGTTGTTGCCAAGGTGAAGCGTTTGCTACAACTGAGTAATCCAGCCAAAAAAATGAAGAATACAAATAATTATTAAGGAACCTAATGAAAATAACATCTAGAAAGAATATATTTAGTACCTTCTTGAGTTGATTGCAACTTGCTAGGGTCATCAGGTGCCAAAAGCTCATCCCAGTCAAGAGTGTTAATGTCATGCAAAGTCTGTTGATGATTTTGGATTGTCATGTTTCCATTAAGCTCTGCCAATGAGTAAGATGACAAAACTTTAATACAGCTAATTGAAGGCATAGGAGGATTGGACATTCAGCTCCTTCCTTCCCACCCACCCTCTCTCAGAACACACATATAATATGTGTTCCCATTCTCATTTCAAAGAGAAACATTTCTACTGCAAGCTCATATTGAAATCTTATACAAAGTATGAACTTTACTGCTTGTATATTGAAGCACTTCAGGTTGAAGAACCGTTGATGTTGAACTATATGAAGTTCAAAGAACACTACCTAAACATGCTTGCTTTCCAGAGTGATTTGTACATTCAAATGCGGACTCAGATTCTTCTGATAAAAGCAAAGGAAATGATGGATCAGAAAAGGCAGAACTGAAATTTGAATTCCCAGGAGTGACTGGTGAACCCTGCAACTGCATAATAGCTTACAAAATCAGAAATTTTATTATTATCATATTCCCAATTGTAACAAAGTGAAGAGAGTAATTGGTTTAATGTAGTTAGCTTGTTCCATGTGTAGTGTAATGGTGACTAATTTTGGTTCAATAACTTGCTAGAAGTGTCTTAAAAACTATGATGGAAAAATTTGTGTTCCTCTAAACACATTGCTCGTAAAAACTATTGAAAACATTTTTAGATGTATCTTCACAAAGAGAACAAATGGCACCTTAGGCAGAAGAAATGGCAATAGGTTTTAGTACAATCTTGACCATTTTGGAAGGACAGAAGAGTCGAGAGATGCAGAGTGATTAATAGACTAATAGGGCATTATAATTGAGGGAAAATGTGAGTCTTGTTCTGTATAATGAACATGCAGCTTCAAAAAAAGGACAAACATATATAGTATTGCTCGATACTTGGTGCCATATCTACAAGGAAAAAGTTCGATACCAAGCAATTATGAATTTAAGATATCCATGTACTTTTCAGAAATATATATCAGCATGTTCAGTTCAAGTAATCCCTGCAATGGGCGGGAACCTTTGAGGCAGTGGGGTAATGTTGTTGTTGTTTGGTTCAAGTAAAGAGGGAAACGAGAGGGAACATAAACAGAACTCCATATGGATTGCAATATGGAAGGAGAATAAAAGAATTACTGTATCAGTGTATGGTTCATAAACAATGATACATTAGGGATGCTATTCCATAGTATAAAAAAGTTTACCAATGCAATAGGAAAACTTCCATAGTATACCAGGCAATCATAACATAGACATACATATATGCATGTATTGTAAAATTGTAAATAATGCATATGAAGCATGCAAGGCACAAAAAATCAAACCTCTTGCGTTTCACGATAATGAACAAGCACTATATGTTCCAGACTCCTGTTACAAACATAAATTAACATGAAAAAAACCAAACAGCCTGCTCTTTTTTCTTTTCTTTTTTTTGTGAAGATCTCAAGCGCTCATAACTTTGAGTGAAACAAAAGCAACAAATGTCAATTCATCAAGAGCTCAATAATTGAAATACTTATCGAGCAGCCAGTAACATCTGCGAACAAATGTTGAATTATCTTCTCCATGTGCATAGTATACATGAATTCTTTCTTCATTACCAACCTGCACTACACACAAGATCCTTCAAAATATTTATAAAAAAACGCAATAAAAGATGAACTTTCAAAACTAGTTGATGGATACCCTGGACAAAGGGGGTATCCGGCCCAATCAATAACTCAAAGGCCAACTAGAGAAGCTCAAGACGCAAGATCACAAAAAGCGACAGTACTCGGCTAAATCTATTGTCCCCTGCACTCGGCCACACCTATTGGCCCCGGCACCCGGCCAAACCTATTGGCCACAACTATTGGCCTTAGCACTCGGCGAAACAATTGGTCACATCACACGACCTTGGCAACTTTGCATAATTCAAGGACGGCCTGTGGAAGAGTCCTCTGCTGAGCTGCAGACTACAGGAAAGGCTTGGGACTTGAAAGATCTTTGTGAAATGCATAAGATTCCTAGACATTGATGTCCAATCCGTTGGGCGCACTCATAAACAACATACATTTGTATAATGTATCTATATAGTGCATGTATCAATATAATACATGCAGCTGTATAGACAGCATATTCACTGTACTTTCGTAGTAATGGACCCCGGGCCATACGAGTCTTGCCCATTACAACAGCTATAACAATTAACAATTGTGTAAGGCATGCAGCCAGTATAGATACGCCCCCCAATCCATGGGGAGAGGTAAGCTATAGTCAGAAATAATCAAGAGGAATATTCTCATTCCATTTCTTAGCTCTTCTGTGTCTACACTGTCTAGTCTACTCTAGACCCGGGTTTTCAAAACCCATCACTAGTATAATAACCGATAAGCCTACTGCTTTTTGTTTTTCTCTTAATTTCTCTTGCAGTTCAGAAAGACATGTAAATCTGAATAACCACACTGTGGATGAGAAAATCAAGATATGAACCCCCTGTGATTCGTGAATTGTTAAATATTTTCATGAGCAGGTAGTCATATAACGAAAAAACTGGAAATTTATCACAAAATTGAATAATTAACAATTAAATACACATAAACCTACTCACTTTTAAATGCTCGTGAGCTTCTTTGACAGTTTTCCCATCCTTTTTCTTTTTCCAATTATGACCGTCTTTTCGGAAGTTTCTAAGCTTCTTACGATCAAAGAAAACAATGGTTCCGCCTATATTATGTCATGCAAATAAATACTAGACACATACATAAAACAGCAAGATAATAACACTGTTCTAAAAAGGTACTATGAATTTTCATGCCAGAAGTTATTACTTTTTGGGAGGTTCACAGGCCTAACATGGACTGTGAAATACTTATAGTTGCAAAGGAAAGCATGAATCTCATTTGGCCGTAGCCATCTCATGTTGGCTTCCTCCATCACAGTCTTGACATCCAAATCTGCACATGCACAGAACCCATCTTAGGAAAGATCCAAGATTTATTATGTCTTTTCTTATTTTGTCAAGTCTGTAGGTTTACAGTGTCACTGATTAATAAACAGTGAAAACTCACATGTGCCATGTATCCTACTTGTCACTTTTAGGTTAAAATTGACTGAACTTGTTGAAAATGAGGCCAAATTACAAGACAATTAACACTATATACGTGAAGTGGCACATAATTCAACCATTTGTCCTGAAGAAGTAAGTTTGAAGAGTAAGTACTCTATGTATTTTATATGTATAATACTCCGTACTATAATAACAGCAAAAATATAATAAAAAAAAGCAAAGTCAAATACTGATATAGAAGTCCTTACCTTCCAAGGTGTGGAAGCCATGAATATCAGACCCAGCAAGCAGACCTGATACTCTGTACTCCATCTCGAGATTCCGGAGCTACTTCTTTCAAACAGCAGCTAATTTTTTGCTAAACCTAAATAAATTGCCACCTGAAATCAATAATCAATTCAATTATCCCCCAAATACAACAGACCTAACACGCATACGTGTGGACAAGGAGCGGGGGATGAGGAGGAGGAGGAGGACAGAGCGCGGGCGAGAAGTAGAAACTGAACCAGGTGGGAAGAGAAGACGAATACTTATACCAGCGTAGAAATGGCGCTTTGAACTTCTCGCCGGAGTCTCTATCTCAGTGACGACGACGACGACGAACAGTGACCAAAGTCGTTCCGTTTGGCGTTTCGCAATTGGTCCCTGTGTTGGACTTGGCATCAAACATTTAGTAGCTGTGTGAGTCCAGTTGGAGCCTGGAGGAAAACTTTGGTACGAATGGGACCGGGTGAAAGGGAAGGGTCCGAAGTGACGACGACAATAATGTGTGGACATGATAAATAATTTTCTCCGGCTTCCCATCAGAAGAACAAGTAAAATAATGCAGAGTGTGATGCAAGATTATGTTAAACAATAATTAAACTTAATGAATCTCATTTTTAACTTTATTGTTTTCAAACAGACACAAAACAATGTCCCCTTGTATAATATTAGTGTATTGTTTGTGAATGCAATAGAACCAAAGTGGTTAAAAGTGGAGTTAATATAGAATGGCTCTAAAAAAAAGTAATTGTCGATATACTATTTTTATTAATGCTAATGATTCGTAACGAGTTCGGGACACAATTTTGTCTTGTTTTGTCCCATGTTATTTGAGATCGAATTATACCCAAATGAGTCATAAATTATCATGAAAGATACTTTGTATGTCTGTAATTATTTTGCAATCTAAATATAACATGTGTAATAAATATATGGAGTAGTACCAGATCTTAAAAATGTGGGTTGGGATAAAGGGCGGACCCATTTCATATTAGTTGGTAGCGGCCCCCTACTATTCATTTTTTACGTATATGTTAGACTTTTTTCCAGAGTTGTACTACTTATAATTAGAACTATTCTGGGAGCTTTGGTCAATTTTGGGCATGTTTTATGTGAAAGTCTTAATGCATAGTATGATCTAAATACAATATCTAAACATCACTGAATTGACACTCCAAACAAAGTATGACTTTTTAGACATATTTAGAAGAAGAAAGTAGACTTGAGTTTGATTGATTCTTAAGGAGACTCATTCAACTTTGTTAAGCATAGCCTTCTATTAAAATTTAACTTATCAGTCCAAATCGGAGGTGCTCGGGCTCATACTTTTTTTCAAAACCAGTTTTTATGGACTCCTTTTGTCGACATACGGAGTATAACACAAAGGAAAGCAAACTTGCTCCGTTCTAGGTGACGTCTCTGGGTTCGGTCTAAGTAAAATTGTTCGTACAGTTCTCCACCTGGAAATCCTCTCCGGCAATCGTCGGAGTCCACTGAAAATGAGACGACCGTCGATCAACGTCAAAGCGATTACTCGGAAGGTCGACGTCGACAATCGAATCTCGCTGCGCAATTACTATCGGATCGCGGATAATATACTCCGGCAGGTTCGTTTATCTGTGTAATTGAAGTACAAATTCTCTTATTTCAGCTAACCGATCAAGATATGAAGTTAGCCTAATAGAATTTGCCAGTTTGTGCTTAATTGTTTCCTTTTTTTTCTTCCTCTGCTCTGATCTGTCCTGTAAATTCTTCTCGAATTTTGTGAGACAAGTTTTTCATCACCTGTTTGATCGTACTCAGGCAAGTATCTACCGGGAGGAGAAGAACATCATTGATTTGTATGTAATGCTGCTTAGATATTCCAGGTAAGTGGATACAAAACATCACCTTTAAACTATTTTTGTCCGAGCTTTATTGCACATTGTACTTATATATTACTAGTATAATATCCTTGTTATTGATTTGACTAGTTTGGTGACTGAAACTATACCACACCATCGAGATTACCAGGTTTTGTGTCCAAGAGAAAAAGCATTTTCTAGAAAGGTGAGTGCTTATATTACAACATACTAGCTTGTATTCAGTAATGTTGTTGGAATATTGACCTAGATGCTCTTACATTCAATTGATTTATCTTTTCACAATTGAAAGTTATGGTTACTGTTTTTTCATTTGTAGAAGCGATGTGTTTTCTCTAACTTACAGCATGTAAAGTTTACCATTGCTTTATAATTTTTATTGTTATTTTTTTCTTTTAGACACTGTTGAGGGTGCTAGACGAGTTAGAGGCTCTAAAGCCGAAATTTCAACGTCAAGTAAATGAACTGGAAAGCCTTCAGCCATATCAACTCGAGGGCCCAGAATCTACTTCATCTGTATCATCAAGAATTCCTTCAGTAAAACCTGTATTGAACAATAAGACATCTTCAGGTCATGGAAATAAGTGGGTGAGACACTGTCCTTTTTTTCCTTGCCAAATATTGTACTTAGTGAAACATGGAAGTGGACATTCTTTTTAATTTTTTTCCCTTTTCCTGTCAACAAATAAGCAAGTTTTCTTTAATGATTTCAAATTATTGACGCTCTGTCATAGTTTTACATATTATGAATGATCTTTATGCTAGAATGGCTGATGGTTTAATGTTGTACGTAGTATTTATTTTTTTGTCCTTTAGAAGAGTTACCCTGATGAGGTAATTAGGTGCTATTTAAATATTTAGTTCTTCTGAGTCTGCACTCATGTTTTCAAATTAGTTTCCTTTAAATTTTCTTCAAAACACTATTACTTGTTTTCCAGGCTTGAAATTATTCTCTCTTGTGTTACCTGTCTGTTTTTGCGTGTGTTACGTGTGTTAACTGTGTGTTTTTGCTCATCTTTCTTCATTATACATGCATCACAGGCTGTCAGCAATGCAACTTCTTCATGGAAACAGAACAATGAACAACCTCAAGTTTCAGCTACGAATTCCATAGACTCATGCTTCCAGAAGATGTGAGTAGTATTGTTTGCATTGTAATCTTTTTCATATTTTGTGTTGCATGATAGTGTAACAGAGTACTATGTGTCACTGCTTATGAAAGGGGACTGAGTATTTCACAATTTCTACCATCTTTACCCATCCACTATGGAGTATTATTAGTGTCTCAGTGGGTTTAGCATCTCTCTGCACTCTATGGTTGCGAGTCTTGTGACTCCTAACTTGTTTCTCATCATCATACCCCAAATCCCCAATCCCAACGAATTGAGGCTGATGCCATCAAATTTATAGTCCCAATTAAGTGTTTAAACGTAGTTAACATTATGAATTCAAGCAAAAATAAAGAATACTGGTAAGGTTTTGAGTTAGATGCTCTTCTTGTTGCACCCTTCACTTTCTTATGAAGTAATCTTGCCACAAAGTTTTAAAATCATTATCATCATAGGTTATCTCTGCATTCATGATTCACGGAAAATACCACGAGACAACAATGAGTTGATGAGATGAGATAGTTTATATTGGCATGTCTTTTACATGATTGATACTGTAAAATAACCATGCAATCATAGAACATTACCATTTAAGCATGTTTTCTGCAAGACAATTTTCTTTTGGTTTTGTAGCCAAATAGTAAGAACATGAGCGTGAACTCAAAATATCACTTTATCAACATGAATTCTTTGGCATTCTACATAAATTATAACAATAGTTTTGACGACAATGTGCAGGGCTCTCTCTTTTCCACTTCCAAAGCAAGAAACGCTGTCAAGGCACTCATTTTTAGGCCCAAATGGTCTTCGTGGCCAATGGCTTGGACCTAGTGCTGAGATAAAGGTAACTTTATTTATCGTTGCATTTTATATTATGCAACATGCTAGCTGGCCAGTAGTCACTTTTAGTTATTACTAGTTTTTACTATTTGCAGGTTAACTACCCAACCAATACCGATTTTGCTTCCGACATGTCAAGGTTAGGACCCTAAAAATGCTATGCACTCCATATTTTTATTTTCCCTGGCATTCATGTGTGGGAGTATGTTTATTCTGTCCTTCTAGGCTTCAATCTGATTTTTTTTGTATTTTTTGCCACGGGTTTTCCATTTTACCTTCCAATATACCTTGTTATGTAATTTTGAAGTGTTGCATGTGTACTGTTAAAGTCTCATTCAGAGTGGACACTTTGCTCCCAATGTGGTCAAGGATGCTGACACAAAAGTTGATAATCCTACTATGGAATCTGTTCTCTCATTGGATGATGGAAGATGGTTGCAGCCTACAGAGGATACTTTGTTTAATGATGATGTGAGAAATGATAATCTTCCATCAAGTATTATTCAGCAACCTTCTCTCCCTCCTGTCCTTGCACAAGTGCAACCAGAGCATCGACCAATTTCTCCTTCTAGAGTTGCTGATCCAAGACCGGGACCAGTTAAACCACCTCAAGATGGGATGGCTGGTTCTAATTCTTACCAAAATCTACATATTGTAAGCTCTAGTTACCTGGAATTTATTTTTACGAAGCTATAGTTCTATTTTTATCATCCAAGGTTGTCAGTTGCAATTTTTATTGATGTCACCATTGTTATACTCACATTGCAGCCAGTACAGATGATGGAAGATTTCTTGAGATTAGCACGAGCTAATACAATAAAGAACTTGGAAACTTGTGGTGTTCTTGCTGGTTCACTGGTAATATGCTTTGCCTTAGAGTCAAAGATGATCATTGATTCTATTCCATTACATGTTAGTATGTTACTATGTTAGTTATTTAATATGTTCTACTTGCTCATTTTCAGAAAAACAGGGTATTCCATATCACTACACTTATAGTTCCAAAGCAAGAGTCAACATCGGATTCAGTAAGGCATTTCTTTATAGTTGGTCATTGTCTATTATTCCCTTCATCCCTAAATTAAGCTCTCACGTTTCTTTTAGGAACGTCCCAAAATTCTCATTTCATTTTAAAGAAATAATTGTGTGGTCTATGTGATCTCTCTTCTATGCATAATTTTCAACCACACTTCATTTTTAACCTTTTGCTTAAACTATGTGAAAAAAGCGGGAACTTATTTTTGGGGCAGAGGGGGTATAAAATTTATGCCGCACCCTTGCATTCTTCCTTCTGGCAATTGATGCTTAACATAGTTTTTATTTGTTAAGGCCAAACATGAAATAAGTTGACACATTGCAAGGGAAGCTTTTGCAATGGGTCGTGTACTCATGTCTTGAAGATAATGAAAGGTATAAGGAACTTTGGAGTAAGAGAAACTGCACAAGAAAAACGTGAGAGGGAAGGGGGCGGGATAGCTTTAAATAAGGAATGAAGCAGCATACTTCAAAGTAAAAACAAAGAGAATTATAGGCTACAATATAGGATTAACTAGTAGCAAATAAATTGATTCACAGATTAGAAGCTTCAAAATAAGAAGTATGGTTATTAGATACTGAGACATATTTATGCATTCAGTGCCAGACATTAAATGAAGAAGAAATATTTGAGGTCCAGGACAAGCTCTCTTTGTTTCCTCTTGGATGGATACATGTAAGTGCCAATAATAACCCTTTTGACTTCTCGCTTTTCCATAAATCAGCTATTACAGATGTGACAATTTCCCCCAAAACCTTTTATTTTCTCTATTACTTTGTCTGATCTAATGGAAGTGTGGGAGTTGTGATTTAATATTGCTTGGTATTCACAATTCTAAAATTAATATGATTAAAATTTTCACGCTGCAGAGGATTCTCTTTTGGATTTCTCTGATTTATAGGCATTGGTCTGAACTTTTGTCTCTTCATCAATGATGATTTTTTTAGCCAACCATTAGCTATCCTACTGTGTAGTTTATACACAACTATCTATAGGACTAACAAAAAAACATCGAGCCATAGGAGTGCAATTTATTGTCCACACCTCAGCCAATTTTTAAAGAAAAAAAGGATTAAAAGCCTACCTTGCAGCAATATTGGCTACAACTTATACAAGCAATGGCAAACTTAAATTCTAGAAAGGAGAACATGTGATCAAGATGTTTTTGATCTGGAGCCAATCGAGCCATATTGAAACCTATTTTGAATTTCTAGAAACTAAGAGATAGGATGTGCCAGGGTTACAATATCTGTCTTCAACACTCATCATTTATCTGATGATCACTCATCAGTGTAAAATCTACAAAGCGAAAAAAGTGATACTTCTATATAGTATGGCATGAATAATGTCTTTAAGAAATGTGTGCTTTAGATATTATCTATGTATCCGGGTCTTATTCTGGAAAGCTGTACATAACATTGATACTTATTTTTGGGGAAACTTTGCAGACACATCCATCTCAAACATGTTTTATGTCATCAGTTGATTTGCACACTCATTACTCCTATCAGGTACTAAAGCTTTTTGTGTCTGTTCTCTCTCTCTCTCTCTCTCTCTCTCTCTCTCTTTATATATATATATATATATATATATATATATATATATATATATATATATATATATATATATATATATATAATACCCCTCCGTCCTACAATTGATTACAATGTTTTGTACCTCAACCTCTGGATAACTTGTTTGCCTTGTAAAACCAAATTTGTAATATAATATGGGACGGAGGGAGTATGTGGAGGCATCCTCACAAGCATGTATCACACTATTTATGATTACGTGGAAAGTAAATCCTGAAAACCAAGGAATAATTCTGTATTTGAAATTTAAAGGAAGGCTTGTTCTATCCAAAACTATGGTTCTTCTGAAATTGAAGAAACCCGTACTGTCCTGAAAATGGATATAGCACATGTGACATTTTGCTTGTGTACCCTCTTTCGATATGGGATGGTTCTTTAGTGCTATTAGAGTATTCCCTACTCGCTTAAAAAACTTAGTATGGAATAATTCATTAAAAAATACCCCGTATTAAGTCACAATGAAAACTTAGGTGTAAGTGTAACATTTAGTTTCATATACATTTCTCACTTGTCTCCTTTTGTGAAGTTATTTAATGAATTAAGCATGTCTTGGAATTCTAGAAATGAAAGTTTAAATAGAGTAAACTTGGAAATGGAAACTTAAACGCACGCCTAATATGAAAACCAGCCTATCTTTGTAGGATGGACCGATATAGAATACAAGTCTATCTATGTGGATTGAAGGAAGTATATTTTGCTCGTATTATTTAGTAACATACTTAATATCTTAAATACTCGGGCACTTGGTTCTTCTGGACTGTTTATGATGGTAATTGGTACAGAACATGATCGCTGTGCAATTTTGCTGTTTTGGTATAGTAATCACTAAGGAACAAGTACTTTACCATAATTTCAAAAAAACTTCAAAGCAGTCATAATGATTTTAACACATTATTGTGATTGGTTCTGGTGCGTGCAATTCAGAATGGATATTTGGGACAGGAAGCCCAAATCCATGCTCAGCCCTAACACTTTACCCCAACTGTGTAAACTTTCCTTGGAAAAAATTAAAAAGTTACTCCCTCTGTCCCAAAACGATATTCCCTATTCAAATCACTTGCAAAATCCTGCAATTTTTAAAATGATTTTATTTACAATCAATGTAAAAATAAAAAACAAAACTTACATACATCAAAAGTTTTACAAAACGAGAGGTGACAAGAATATTTTAGTTTATCAAATGATCAATGAAAACATACAAACAAACAAAAGCTATCGAGAGGCCGTAATGGTAAAGAGATAATTCATTTTGGGACTGAGGGAGTATTATAGTTGAATGTATTTCATACATATATATGTGTGTGTGTGTGTGTGTGTGTGTATAATATTAAGCAGGCACATATAAGTATATACTTCAGCTAAAGCTAAGAAATAACTTGATATTACTGGTGCTTAATACTTGATAAGTTTTTTGCCGGAATTACTTGTAAACTAAAGCTAAGAAATTGCCTTCACTTCTCATTCAGTTGATTTATAAATTGTTGTGCCTTTTTTTGCTCTGTACTTGTTTTTACACATGTGCACAAAGCCCCGATCTTTCCTGATTGGAATTGTTATTTGCTCATTTTTAGATTATGTTGCCGGAGGCAATTGCAATTGTCATGGCTCCCACCGACGAATCCAGGTAAACATTGTTTCCAGCCACGCTTATGTCTATTGCAAGTTTGTATTGCAATCAATTTACTCTAAATGTGGCTCTTTTTCTATGTTTTTGAAAAAAACATGTTTCTTAAAAAATGTGGTTTACCTAATACTAATGCTCAACTTTCTTAAAAAAAATTAATGCTCAACTTGTTTAGGATACTTTTTACTTATAAAAAAAACCCATTAAGATACGAGAAAAATTAGTTTCTTCTGTTCAATTAGGACTCCTAATGTTTTAACATCTGAACTAAATAAAAACTCTGGTGGTGGTTGTTGCAGTCCTCACGGCATCTTTCATTTGTCCGATCCCAGCGGCATATCCGTAATCCGGAACTGCCAACAGCGCGGTTTCCATCCTCACGAAGAACCCGAAGATGGAAGTCCCATCTATGAGCACTGCTCTCATGTGTATATGAATCCAAACTTGAAATTTGACGTAGTTGATCTCCGATAACCTCACGCTTTTGGTTAATGTCCAAAAGTCAAACTTGTACAGCTTATTTATACACACAATTTGCTGTCAGGCTAAGTACACTTTTACAATTTTGTAAATTTTTTTTTTAATGTACACAAGAAGACCTTCCTATGAGCCAAATTGAATTTGTTCCATTTATATTCCCCCGTTATGAAATATTGCAATATGGAATTTGTTTAGTTTATTATATTCCTTTGATCATGAATAAAATAGGTGTACTAGCTATTGCCCTTTTCCTGGTTTAGAACAAGAAAAGCAAACATTTGTTATGAGAATCCAGAGTGAAAACTTGGATGAAAAGCTCTGTATGTGAACATGGAATATCTGGCCTTTAAGCAACCTTTGTTGCAAGCTATTCTAATTCAGGCCTCTTTTTATCCATCTTCTCAAATCCTATCCCAGCCTTATTATTATGTTCTATATTGTACATTTTCCCTTCCCTCTTGCATCCATATCCATCAATGGCTGTCACGCACACTGATCTTGCCCCCAGCCCTCCGAAAACCGACCTGGGCAGCAACACGGGCCTTTTCGTCATCGTTGTATCCATACTTTTGGGCCTCCAGTGCTTCATCCTCTCCCTTGTTGCCGAAGCCACACGCTCCAACGCAATATGGATGGAAAACAAGTGCAGGTATAGCGGGGATGGGAAGATTCCACTGATGAGCGTGGCTGCTGCATTCTTCTCCTTGGCGTTGGCCATGGTGTTGCAACATGTCTACCTCTTGATTGCTGTGAGCAAATCCCCGACGGGATCGTTAGTCTATTGGGACCCACATTCTGATTTCGTCAAGTCCCTCACTTGGCAAGCGGGGTTCTTCTTTGTTGCAACATGGTACGAAACATGAACCCTTGTGATATACTATATTTTTATATGTCGGTTTGGTATCATATTATATGAAATCAAAGTCATTTAGAAATCCTACGGTGTTTTATTTCTCCAAACGAGTTCTTGCCCCTATTACCCCTCACAAACCCCACCCAACCCCCCACTATTCATTATTTACGACAATGGGGGCACTCTTCCATCCGACAAGCAACAACCATCCCAACATGAACCCTTTAACCACTCATCCGGCCTTTCGGTTCCTATGCCAAACAGTGCACCGCAGAGTCCTTGAGTTGGTGTCATATTTTGATATCAAGTGTTGAATTAAAAGAACCAAACCATATTCTATTAGAATAATGTTTTTATCCATTCCCCTCACTTTCCCTCTTCTCTCTCCTCTTTTCCATTTCACATCATTTCTCTCTTAATTTTCCTCACTTCACTTTAATAATTCCTCGCATTTTTCCTTCTTTTTTAAATGATAGACCCCACGTGTCATAAATTTATTTCGTTTACATAAGAAGTATTTAAAAAATACTCCAATATTGAGATAAAAATTCAATGAGTAATAAAAAGTCCTATGCGGAATAATAGAAAATCTTGTGTTGAACGATTAGCCTACAAAACAACACAACACCACCCTTCAAAAAAAAAGAAATAAACAACTCTACTCGATGAGACTAGATTCACCACTTCTCTTGTCTCTTTTTTTCCTCTCTTCAGTTTAATCCTTCCCCTTTCTTTCCCTCATGCCACATAACATTTACTCATACTTTCCTCTCCCCCTAAAGTTGCTCTTACGAATTCCGTATTATTGAATATTAAATATTGAATATTGAATAATGATTCAACTCAAGAAATAATGGTGTACAAGGTGGTTTATATAGGTAGAGATTCCTACATCAATTAGGATCTCTAAATATGGTAATTAACTAGAATAAGAATTCTTCCATAACTACAATTGTTTCCATAGTTGTCTAACACGTATTATTATTATTATTATTATTATTATTATTATTATTATTATTATTATTATTATTATTATTATTATTATTATTATTATTATAAAATAATAAAAAAACAATAATAATAGTAATAATAATAATGGTGGTGGTGGTGATGATGTAGTTTCCTATATATACACAAAATTTGATTTTACAAATTTGCAAGTGTTGATTGTGATGACAGGATATCATTTGCAGTTGGGGAGATATTATTGCTAGTAGGACTGAGTGTAGAGTCAGGGCACCTCACAAACTGGAGAGATGCAAGGGCAAGCTGCGTGGTGGTCGGAAACGGCGTCTTCTCAGCCGCCGGAGTTTTTGGCCTTTTCACCGTCTTCATGGCCGCAGGCCTCTACATGTCCGCTTTGCGCGGCCAGCGCTTCCTGCAGGACCAAGAGAACAACCACCGCGAGGTTATGGCCGCCTCCGCCTTCTACGCTTCGCCGCCCAGGTCGCCCCGCCGCCCGCCGCCGCCCGCAGATGATCAGAGCCGGCGGCATATGGTAATGGTGGAGCTTCAAAAGTACTTGCAACTTGTTTGATTCTTTCTTTGGTTTGAGATTATCATTCTCATGTGCAGAAAGTGTAAATAATCCAAAATTTTACTCCATACCTAATGTATTAATGTTTTTTTATATATAAAAAAATACCTGTATATATTAGCCATCAACCTTTTAATTTTGAGTATTACTAATCCTTAATTGTATTACAAACTTTGGGTATTTGCCATCAAAGTTAAATTAAAGTATGATAAAAACACATACTGGGTCATGAGTTACTTGTCTTGAATCGATTATCTAGTTCAACTAAGTGCTTTAAATTTTCAAAGCATATCAGTCTCTTTGGGAAATTTGATAAAACAAAAATACTCAGTATCAGATGTTATTGTGCACCATAAAATGACTCGATTATCATATACTCCGGTATGAGATATTAATTAAACTCCTTTGGCGAATGTTTGTTGAACTCTACAAGCTAGGGTTGTGTATGTCTTGATGATTTGGAAGGAACAATAGTCCATAAATTTTATTATATTTTGGTGGTTGAGTTTAGTAGTCAACTAGCCATTAATGGACCTCTGATCTTAAGCTTCTTCTTCTATGGAAAATAGTCTAAGAAGGAGAGAGAAAACCAAAAAAATACACAATTCAAGAAATGGAGGATGTTAAAAGAAGAAAGATAGCTGAGGTGTTGGTAAAGAGTGTGATACATTTGTTTGGGATATATACTACTTATTCCAAGGGATCCATGGGCGACTTTATTCCAGCATTGAGTATGCATGATCGCCTTAGCTTCCTTATGTGTGTGTGTATATATATATATATATAGTGGGCAGACATTTATAAAGAATTGAAGAAATGGTTTCCGTTAATAGTTGTGGTTTAAAGGAATAGTTGCAAGGGGTTGTGGTTTAAAGGAAGTTACAATGAATATTAAAATAAAGGGTTTATTAAATATGCTTTTGATCCCTGTAAACTGAATGATTTTTGTTTTTTGTCCCTCTAAAATATATTTTTTGTCAAATCATCCCTGTAAAATATTTATTTTTGCAACTAGTCCTTTTTCTATTAATTTTATTATTTTATCAAATTCGTGTCTTCTCGGAGCCACGCATTTTCAAATCTGAAATGCCTAACACAAGGATGGCGAAAAGACTTCAATAGATCCAATAAATCCAGAAGACCACAGTCCTCAAGAGCATAACAGAAACAGTCATCAAAGAAAGGGGATGGATGAGATGTTCTGTTCAGGTTATTGAAATTATTGCCCAACCATCACCGGCCTAATTCAGACCGGGATTTGATCCTTCCAATTATGCCCAAACCTGTATTGGGCTGGCCCGTGAATTAAACCAGCCAGACTCACAAACTGTACTAACTTGAGTACTCATGTTCATGTCAGTCAGTAGGTGTAAAACTAAAAGCACTCAGATAATCGAGGAATCCAATCTAACAGGAATTGCATAGAGATGAGTCACTATCTCAGCGTAAACTAAAACCAGCAAATATATTTGCGGCATAAAACCATCCCCAAAAAAAAAAAACACAAGGAAAAACAAAGGGGAAACTGCAATCACTAGTGCATTCTTGTGTTCTGCTTTCTCCATTCAACAACATCACGGTCCAATATATTCAAACTTGCATCTTGGAGCTTCAATGTTTTCATCTTGCCATTCTATTATATCATCATTAAGGAGCTCCACACAGCCATTACTATCCAGGAGGTACACTAAAAACAAAAAGAACAAAGTATTCATCAGGGGGGGAAAAAAAAGCAAGATAGAAAGCAAATGGGTCTGGAGAAAAATACCGCTGACACGATCGCCGCTTTCAGGAGCTGTATAAGAGTCGATGCAAATTGCTATTTTTGCCAAGTCCGCAGCTTCAGATGTCGTAATCACCTTGTCCATGTATCTGTAGGGAAAAACCAGTGTGCGTTATTATTATTATTATTATTATTTATTTAATATTAAAAGAGCTCATGCTAATTACAAACACACATAGGTAAGTAAGAGAGACATACGGCATCATCACATACTCAAGTGCCAAAACTGCCCCAACTGTACCACATCCAGTGGCAAGGAATGATTCGCCTTCAGTTAATAATTCGCCCTTGCCATTGATGCGATATACACCTCGTTCCTACAATTAAGGACAACGACAATGATCAATTTCTACAAGACTCGACCGAGCAAAAGCAAAATTGAAGATATTGCAATCACCGTTTCATCCATTTCATCCCACACGGCTATGAGCATTCCTATTTCCAAATCTTCCTTCCCGTAAGCACACAAAATCTCACGCAGCCACTGCAATGCCTCGGCAATTTTAATTCTTCTCCCCTCCTCTAGTTCATGTTGTTGGCACTGTGATGCAATGAATGTGAACAAAAATTATAGACCAATCTTTTCTGAGACTGCACCTTAGCCATTCAAAGAAAACCATTGTATTCTTAGTGTAAGCAATTACCTTCTTCCGCAGATTTCCGAGCAAAATTTCGTGCCCTCCAGAAATTGTGGCAAGCATGTGCGAACTCAGGTTAACAACATTGGGTGGAAAAGTTGATGCTAAATTTGACAATGAGAGTTAGTAAGGCAAGCAGTACTTCAATGTATGCTCAAAAAACATGGTTAACATGGTAAACAAACTCACATTTGTTTGAGTGCTCAACAGCTATAATAGCCCCCATTTCGTAGCTAAAACCAAGTGTTGTCATTCCCTTTTCATACTTAGGTAAACCAAAAGGCTGCCAAGGAGAGAAAAGTCGAATACAGAAACAAGTCAAACCTAACGAAGAAGGATAATAATGGATAAAGATATTTTTACGCATAAGGTATAATATACAAAAGGGAAAAGGGAAAAAGACCTACATTCCCGGAACGAAATTTGTAAGTGTGACAATCGGGACGGGGACGGCTGGATGTATTATTAATGTGTGATGAAGCCGCGGGTTCAGATCCATCAAAGCTCAACTTCAACACGAGAAAAACAAGTAAAGCAAACATAAAAGTCTGATCAGAAAAGATAAACAAAAATAAAATATGATTTAATTTACACTATTCCTGGCCCTTCCGGCTATGATTGCATCATGTATCACATGTAAAAGTTACAGAGGGTGTTTGGAAGTGTGGTAGATTCTTGAAAAAAGCAGAAGTTTTAAAGAGAAATCATAATCTATAAGCAGAAACACATTGGCAATCAAGACAAACCTGATTGGTTAAAGAAACAAAAGTTCATAAGCAGTTTTTAAGTGCAACCCCAAACACCATCATAGTATCAGAATTTAACCGGGAAACACAGAACAAGCCGTAACTAATTCGAAGAAGAACAGAGAGTTTGAAGCGACAAAGAAATTACCTCAGATACAGGTGGCCCTGGGGTGGTAACCATCGTCAACGTTCTCTAACACCTTAAATCCATGGAAAAGCATACAAATCAGACAAACATAAATTTAATTGATATATACCGAATTATATACCTCTCTATCAGGAAGAAATTGAACAGCAAGCGAAGAATAGAAATAGACCTGATTGGCTGAAGAAGATAGCCAACAGAGATTCGTTACCTCGCCGCCGATTCGTGAGAGGATATTTAGCAACGACCCTTGCGGATTTATGAATTGGGAGTATTATTCTGCCCAGGATTCTCTTTTTTTGTTTTTTGTGAACTACTCCGTAGATGCTTTATTAATCATATATGTGGATATTTAGAGGGTGTTTGAGAGTGTTTAGCTTATTGATAAAGTGATTTCTACAAAAGCTGAAAGCAAAAGCACCTCATACTTGCTTCTCTGAAACGGTGTTCTATGTACAAAATAATGTTGGTGAAAAGCAGAAGCTGGCATGCCAAACAGAGTAAAATCACTTCCACTCAAAGCAGAAGCTACATTGTTAAAAGCAGCGTACTGCCAAACACCCTCTTATAGATACACAGGAGAACTTAAAGTCTAGGTAAACAAGAAAAACAAATATTCTAAATAATATGAGAAATATATTTGCCATATTTAATGCCCCCTCAGATATATCATCATACATTATACACTAACAACATTTATGCTACCCGATAATGTTGGCTAGGTTCTTCAGGATATATATTAACTCATACTGCAGGATCAGTTAAGTTGCCTCATTAAAAACCTTATTAAGAAAAGGGAGAAAGACCAAACTAGGACTAAAACATTGAGAATATACACAAATAGGACTTCCAAGTTTTTATTCCCAAAATAGGACTTACATTACCAAACATGGTCATATACATTACCAAAAAAGTATAGTAATTTGCACATGTACACTGCCACATAACCACAATGCAAAGACACATTACCATAGTGCCAAGTCCTATTCCGGGAAAAAAAACATGAAAGTCCTATTTTGGTATTTATGTTTTAGTCCTATTTAGGATGATTTCTATTAAGAAAACTCAATGGGACAAAACTTAATTAAGGGAAAAAGAGTACAACATGTATAATGTTTTCCTCCAAATAAAATTATACTCCCCCTCAAACTAATTTATCTCTTTCAGCCTGCGAAGTCCAATCTTCTTTATGAGTTGCTTGAAACTATGCTTAGGCAGAGATTTGGTGAATAAGTCTTCCAAATTTTTGCTTGATTTAACTTGAAGAACATTGATCTCTCCTTCTTTATGCAGATCAGATGTTGAGAAAAACTTTGATGAAATGTGCTTCGTTCTGTCTCCCTTGATGTAGCCTTCCTTGATCTGAGCTATGCATGATGCATTGTCTTCATATATAATTGTAGGATTCTTCTTGATTTTTTCCAAACCGCATGCTCCTTGTATATGATCAATCATCGATCTCAACCAAACGCACTCTCGACCAGCGTCATAAAGTGCTACCAATTCAGCTTGATTTGATGATGTTGCTGTTAGTGTTTGCTTTGTTGACTTCCACGAAATTGTTGTACCACCGTATGTGAACACATAACCTATTTGAGAACGTGCATTGTGTGGATCTGATAGATACCCATCATCAGCATACCCTACAAGTTGGGACTCTCCACCTTTCTGGTAAAAGAGACATAAGTCTCGTGTCCCACAAATATATCGAAATATATGCTTTATCCCCTTCCAATGTCTACGTGTTGGGTTTGGACTGAATCTTGCCAATAGATGTACTAAGAATGCAATATCAGGCCTTGTATTATTTGCAAGGTACATGAGTGCACCAATCGCGCTTAAACATGGTACTTCTGGGCCAAGTATAAGGATCTTTATGTAAATCTTAGGGGCGATAAGGATCTTTATGTAAATCTAAGGATTGGACAATCATGGGTATGCTCAACGGATCTTTATTTCTCTGTTCCTGGACTTTTGGGATTGAGAATATTGAGAATAAGATCCGAAATTCAGCTGCTCTGTTCCTTTCCCGATCTCGAAATCGAATTGGGTGGGTGTGTTTCTTTTTGGCGAGACACAGGAGAACGGATGGATGGGTTTCTTTACTTCTCTGAGATGCTGGGTTTCTTTACTTCTCTGCGATGCAGCGATGCTTCAACGATGCACAGCAGAGAACGGGGAAGGGAAAAAAGTGGCGGAAAAAAATTAGGGTTTGTGTCTCGTGCTGATAACGTGTTGTGAACTCGGTGCTTTATTCATGATATATCGGGGTATTTATAGATATACATGAGGAGGTAAAGTCTAGGTAAACAAGAAAAACAAATATTCTAAATAATACGGAGTATGAGAAATATATCTGTCATATTTAACATTTTCCTCTTTTTTGTGTGATAGAAATCTGTCATTAATTCAGAGCAACTGAGATTAGGATTAGAATTTGGGAAAAGACCCCAAAACAAGAATACTATTATGTTTTAAGATCATTTTTGAATAATATAATTTTTTTTTGAATAATATAAAAAATTTTAAACTCTCATTAGTAATACTTTCACTTTCTTCAATAAATAAACACTATCTTCTTTTAAATTTTTCTTTGAAAGTGTGTATATTTGAATCTCTGATCTGCGCATGTATTCGATCTCCCTAACGATGAAAAGGAAAAAAGTATATATTACCACCATTACAATGTTGTTAATCTATACGCATTTTAGATTCATATTAACGAAAGTACTAACCTTTGAATCATAAAAAATTACATCTAATGATTCAGCCCCTACATGGGCGGAAATATGATTTAACTCTTATCGGTCTCAATTTTAGCATCAAAATTGACGACCTCTCATCAATATTCTATATAGTCGTTAACAACCTCATGTTTTACTCGACGGACAGAGTTGAAAACAAAGAAATCATCCTACGTATTACTGTAAGTCACTCAATATTACGCATATAGCAATCCTTAATCTTTTATACGAATTTCGCTATTTACAATGTCAATATCTTCCAAACATACCCTTTACCTTTTATTATATTCTACTATTTTTAGTTACTTTTAATTATTTGATTAAACTTAGGTTATTCACGTAGCCACTCCTCCTCATACGTGCGGCTCCTCCTCATTCGTGCGTCTCATTTGTACGAAAACATCATTCTACGCCGTTTACCATAGCTTTGCGAGATCCTCCTTCTACGTAGTTTACCAATGTATAATGCCTAAACAAATTCGTATGTATTAAATTAAGTTTCATATTTAACGCCCATTTTAGCTAAATCTACTCTATTTATAATAGATTGGCAATTTTACCGTTTAAAATACAAAAAGATTTAACTGAAAAGAGTAAAAAAACAATTTAAATTTAGAAACTAAAAGAAACTAAGGCTCGTTTGGTACACAGAATTGATGGAATTGGAATTAGAATTTCATGTGATTCAATTCCATAGAATTGAATTCACTAATTCCAATTCATTTTTTGCACAACAATTTCAAATCCACATAATTTTTGAGCTACCAAACACCATAATTGAAATTGAAATCCTCAATTCCAATTCCATAATTTGAATTCCATGTACCAAACGAGGCCTAAAAGAAATTGAAAAATAGTTAAAAAATATTGAAAGTTGAGAATTAAAACTCAATTAAACAAAGACCAAACGGCCCATTATACTTACGTAATACGGAGAGCATTAGGTTTATGTGCGCTAAAAAAAGCAAAAGAGAAGGAGCCCAATAATTACCCTTGCCGGCCCATATTTACCGGTCTCGCCGTTTCTTCTCCATTGCCCCACTCCGCCTCTTCCCTCCGATCAGGTGCTCGTGAAAACTTCTCCGAGTAGATTTTTTTGATCGCACACGACGATGTCGCTGAGGCCGAGTGAAAGGACCGAGGTCCGCCGGAGCAAGTACAAATCGGCGGTGGACGCTGAGGAGGGCCGTCGCCGCAGGGAGGACAACATGGTGGAGATCCGCAAAAGTAAGCGCGAGGAGAATCTGCTTAAGAAGCGCCGTGAGGGGCTCCAAGGACAGCAGTTTCCCACCTCCGTCCCGGCATCCGCCTTCGACAAGAAGGTATTTCTCTTTCTCAATTTTCACTCGTATACATTTATTCACGTGAGATTCCGTCGCTAATTTGCTTTGGTTCATCTGGATTTTGCGTTGCTACTTATTCGGATTTGAATGATTTCTACTTGGTTGACTATTTGAGCTTTATAATTGTTGAAGTGCAGATAGAAAGTCTTCCTCGAATAGTAGAAGCTGTTTGGTCAAACAATAAAGAGTTGCAGCTTGAGGCAACCTCACATATCCGGAAATTGCTCTCGATCGGTATCTATGTTTATTTTTATGTCTAGGTTCATACGTGTTTGCATATATTCACTCCAATGTTACATATCTTGCATTTCAATTGCCAGAAAGAAGTCCCCCCATTGATGAAGTTATACAATCTGGAGTGGTCCCTCGATTTGTTGAGTTTCTGGCTAGTGAGGAACCACAGCTTCAGGTGAGTTGACTTGAAATCACTTTTCTGTTGCATAATTACATACCTACTTGCAATTAATTGCTTACTCTGTTGTACACGTCTTCTTTGTGTAGTTTGAAGCTGCTTGGGCACTCACAAACATTGCCTCTGGGACCTCAGAAAATACCAAGGTCGTTATTGATCACGGGGCTGTTCCCATTTTTGTCCAGCTATTGGCTTCCCCTAGTGATGACGTTCGTGAGCAGGTACTTTTATTGTTCATACGCTTTGGTGTGCAACCTTATAGCCCATTTCGTAATACCTAACATTCATTAAGCGGTTGAATCATTTTAGTTTGTAGCCGAAGTGGCTGAATGAATATGATTTTTTCAAGTGAATCAAAGGAAGTAATAGTAAAAAATTGACTAGTGCTTGGTTAAAAATTCTGGCTGATCCAGAAAATGCACAGCAAACTGGCACTTAGCTTAATGTTCATTTATTGGTTTATGACATGTTTTTTGTTGAGGCTGTAGGCTGTTTGGGCCTTGGGAAATATTGCTGGGGACTCTCCAATGTGTCGTGATCTTGTCCTTGGCCATGGGGCATTGATTCCTTTACTGACTCAATTGAATGAGCACGCGAAGCTCTCAATGCTGAGAAATGCCACATGGACTTTATCAAATTTCTGCAGGGGCAAGCCTCAACCTCCCTTTGAGCAGGTTTTGTGGATTTATTTTTACGAACAGTGTATGTTTATGTAAGGGATGCTCTTTGTTTTTTGTTATGGACTGCATTTAATTATGATTGATGTATTTTGCAGGTGAGACCGGCACTTGCAGCTTTGCAGGGCCTTGTTCATGCAAATGATGAAGAGGTTTTGACTGATGCATGCTGGGCACTCTCTTATCTTTCAGATGGTACAAACGACAAAATTCAAGCTGTCATTGAGACAGGTGTTTGCCAAAGACTGGTTGAACTTCTTCTGTAAGTCATTTTCTATGTATTATTACGGAGTATTATCATTATCATTATCATTATT
This sequence comes from Cuscuta australis, assembly GCA_003260385.1. Classification (NCBI taxonomy): domain Eukaryota; kingdom Viridiplantae; phylum Streptophyta; class Magnoliopsida; order Solanales; family Convolvulaceae; genus Cuscuta; species Cuscuta australis. The sequence goes on along the minus strand of NQVE01000115.1, from coordinate 2,045,379 downwards.
ATTTTGAATGAATTTTTCATACATCATGGTTTTGACTTTCAGCCACCCATCTCCTTCAGTACTCATTCCTGCCCTTCGTACTGTCGGAAATATTGTTACTGGAGATGATGTTCAAACTCAGGTAAACTTGCCTTTTTGTGGCCTTTCAGTTGGTTGGTTCAACACCAACACACCATTAAAAGTGCTTTAGTTGGAATACTTCTAGGTTTATATGGCATCTTACTGAATGGGTTATTGTTGAATTTTTATGTGTTTTTTTATATAAAAAATATTTATGAGATCATTCCTTTGCACATCATTGCATGTGTCTCCAAGGGAAGCTTATTTTCTGTTTCTCTTTCATTCACTAATTCTCATTCTTTACTTTTTATAAAAAAAGAGACCCTTGATCCCCAAGCTGATTAATGAATATTCCTAGCTTCTATTCGGGACCTTCCAAATTTTTATCCACTTCCCCAACATATTTTTTGTTTGAGCATAAATAATTCCCTACTTCTTTAGATCACTTCCCTAACAAATTTAAGATTTTGACAATTCTAATTTTTCTCCCTATTTAGTGCATAATTGATTGTGGTGCCCTCCCTTGCCTGTTGAGTTTGTTGGTTCATAGTCACAAAAAGAGCATCAAGAAAGAAGCTTGCTGGACAATTTCCAACATAACTGCTGGGAACATGGCCCAAATACAGGCTGTGATTGATGCTGGATTAATTGGGCCTCTGGTGAATCTGCTTCAAAACTCTGAATTCGACATCAAGAAAGAAGCTGCTTGGGCTATATCAAATGCTACTTCTGGTGGAAACAATGAACAAATTAAGTATGACATTTTATCCCTATTAGGTTCAATTTGGTGTGCTTCATGTTACATCAAGTTTTGACCTTTTTTTGTGAATGTTTAGGTTCTTTGTTACTCAGGGTTGCATAAAACCTCTGTGTGACCTCCTTGTATGTCCTGATCCAAGGATAGTCACTGTGTGTTTGGAAGGGTTGGAAAACATATTGAAAGCCGGGGAAGCAGAAAAGGAAAACAACGAGGACATTAATAATTATGCACAGTTTATTGATGATGCTGATGGTCTGGAGAAGATTGAAAACCTACAGAGTCATGACAACACTGAAATATATGAGAAGGCAGTTAAAATACTGGAGACATATTGGTTAGATGACGAGGAAGAGACTTTGCCTACGGATGATGGCACTCAAAATGGATTTAATTTTGGAGGAAATGATGTTAACGTCCCTGCTGGTGGATTCTCTTTTGGCTGAGTGTGAGTTTATTAGACTTAATTCTTTTCCCTTAAGTTTTTTTCTCACTTTTGTTCTGCATTTACTCATCTGGATGGTGATATATCACCTTGTCTATATACTCCGTATACCATTTTAATTTGCTACTTAAAATACCTAAAAATGGATAGAGGTATGCTTGCCAATTTGTTAGGGGTTGAGTGCTTTCTAAATCATAGTGAAATTGATTGATTTATTGTAAACTATAATGGTTTAATTCGATTTCTCTTTCTCACAGCATATAAAGAAGTCGAGCCGGGGAATTTCAAGTCCAGATTGAGGAAGATGTCTGGGTGTCTGAGGTCGTCTCGAGTCAGGTCAGCCAACCTCCCAACAGTTGGGTCAGTATGGGTCCGGTCCAGTCAAGTGTCATTGTCGTGGTGGTTCTGGGGGTGGCTAAAGTATGGGGTCTTATCATCTGAAGGGGATGCAAAAATGAAACAAAAGTGATGTGCTTGTGGATGCATCTTTTTGGGAATACCGTCCCATCCTGATGCCTAATACTTCCCTTCATTTTTGTGTCTGAGAGAGTGAGTGTTGTGTTGAAGGGATTTGTTTATTGTCCTTGATCGAGTTAACGAAATGATGAGTCATGTTCTTTAAATCTATTTACGGGTATTTTTTGAAAGGGATGTGTAGAGGTTTATTGGTCAATTTGCAATGAATCATACACCAAATTTTACCGGTTGTCAGACGTTTTTTTCCCCATTCAAGTCTCTGAACTTTAGTTTATCTCGATAAAATACCTAAAGTTAGTTGTATCTTTCATAAAAAAGATTTTAGCAGGTTATCAATCATTTTCCGGTCACTGTGCTCACTAGTACACCTCAACCTCAGTCATTTACTAACTAAAGTCACCCTATGCGAACACATTCCCCAAAGCTTGCAACCAATGTGCCAAGCATAGTGTATTGAAAGCCCGAACTGTACTCAAACGCTGAAATGGATTGCGTGTTCGATTGAGGGATATCTGGAGTTCCGATCACCAGAAACGGGCCAATATTGGAGTACCATTTTTATTTTAATGACCTTGGATTGAGTGCTACTCTTTTGGTAGCCACATTTGAAATACTAGAAGTTTTTTTTGGTGAAGTTTTAACCTTTGCAAACAAAAATACATCTTGTTTATAGCGTCCCCCTTTTTTTTTTTTTGGGGGGGGGGGGGGGGGGAATTCACGATTAAGTGAATAAAGTTGATGAGGAAAATTCACCATTAAGTGAATAAAGTTGACGAGTGGTAAACAACTAAAACTATGGCAGCTTAGCAACACGGGGGACATGGGATGAGTGATGTAGTTATGTGCTTATGTTTGGTTCCATAGTTTATTTATTGTTTATTACCTCTCTGCCTTCCGTTCCTAAATAAGCTTTCCATTTTAGATTAGGGGGCGGTTCCCGGTGCGCTCTGGAGTCTTGTTCGTAAAATTGAGGGTTCTTACCCCCTCTAACCCCTTGGTAAACTCCCCTCACTCCGCCCTGACCCGAACACACCGCCACTCCCCTTGAATAAGCAAGTTTTATCTTTTATTTTTATACTAATTTGTAAGTAAAATTATTTTAAAAAGATTAAATTTTACACGTAAAATTTAAATATGAAGAGTTTTGCTGAACGGAGAGAGCACCTATTTTAAATAAATTAAATTGAAAATTAATTCAATCAGTAATAGTAAAATTAATTTGGGGTGAGAAGTTTTATCTTTTATTTTTATACTAAATTGTAAGTAAAATTATTTTAAAAAGATGAAATTTTACACGTAAAATTTAAATATGAAGAGTTTTGATGAACAGAGATAGCACCTATTTTAAATAAATTAAATTGAAAATTAATTCAACCAATTATCGTAATCTGTAATAGTAAAATTAATTTGGGGCGAGAGGAGTATATTCTTGCGCTCAGAAAAATATCAAAAACTTTGTTTGAAAGAAAAATACTCCGTAGTACTCTAGTATAATGGTAATATTGTTATTTTTAAAAATAGATCCTAATATGAGCACAGACGAGATGGTCTGAATTAGGAAAATAACATAGAGCCTATTGTTATTTCGAACTAAGTTTTATGACAACTCACTTTGAGTAGCGATTGCCAAGATTGTTTGAATTATGACACTTTTAGCGCTCTGTTTATAAACCCTCCACCTAGTTCCTACCATTGCTTATCTTATAAAACTTTACTTCCGTCAATCCAAACATACCTCAAGAGAAAGCAATGTGGAGGCAAAGGACCCTGTGTGTTTTTTGTTTACCAGAGGTACTTGTGACGTTTTATAAGAGGTCACATGTTCAAATCTAAATGCCACCCAATTTTGAAGAAAAAAATAAAGTACACGTGCAAGGCTTAAAGTGACCGCGCCTACACGTGAGGGAGCATGTTAGATTATAAAAAAATTCTTGGACATATAATCACAAGTTTTGAGCTTTTGGTTGAATTGGTTCTTTGACACTATCTCACTACATCTTTCCCCATCAGTATGGGTGAATAAAATTAGACCATAATTATTCTTCTATTTTTTAATCCATCCGTACCACAAAACTCTCCCCCTTTCTTTTTTCATCCGTTCAAAAAAACACTTCTCTTTTCCTATTTAAAAGTCACTTTTACCCATATTAATTCTTAATCTACCTATCACATCACATTTTTTCTTTATTAATCTACACATCTCACCTATTTTATCCATCATATCAAAGAAAATTTTTGGAAAGTTAACACCAGAACTCTCTTTAAATCCTTTAAAAGTCAAAATAAGAAGATTTTTAAAGGACAAAGGGAGTATATATTTTTTAGGACAATGCTACGTTCACAAACAGAATGATCACAAACTTACTATTTATGGTTTAAATTCTTATTTTAAAATTATTTTAGATTATTTAATTTTCTTTATTGAAGTTCACAAATGGTAAGTTTGTAAAGTTTGAGTTTGTGAACTAAGCATTTCCGTATTTTTTATAGGAATCATGTTTGATTATAAATACTAGTAAAACTTTATTCACCGGGTATTTAATTACTCCGTATTTACTTATTTGAACACTAGGGAGTATTTATTTACTCCGTATTTATTTTGCCCTCCAACATGTAACATGAAGGATTCCATATTACTCGGTCAGTAATAAATTTCAAAACCAGCGCCCGTCGTCGCTCATCAAATCAATCCATCTTCTTTTTCAATTTCTTCCAGCCTTGAATTACACTCGTATCATTGGATTCGTCTGCTTCTTCTGCAAGTAAGATTCTGGCCACCCCCTATGTTTTCATTCATTGGTAATTCCACACGCTTGTTATTTATTATCACTGTAATCGGAAGGCAGACAGATAATCCGAAGTTCATTGGATGAAAACGGGAAGCTTGAATTTGAAAAAGCTCCATTTTTACAAGCTTGATATTGCTCTTCAATTGTGCATCTAGGACCTAAAATCTGCTAGGGTTTGGATGTTTATCATGTTTACAAGAACAATGAAATCAAGCTAAGAGTTAATAATAGCGATTACTATTTTGAAATGTTCTGATCTGTTGTATATAGAGAGTTAAGAGAGCTGTGAGAATATCCTAATTATGAAATACATCGACTCCTACACACCGAAGTAAGGATCTGTCAGGAGGTAAATGAAGATCTCAAATGAGCAATAGCAAATAGGACCTGTCCCTCTTTATGCAGACATAAAACATCCCACACTTGCCCTTGATAGATTGAACACATAATCTCTCTCTCTCTGTGTGTGTGTGTGTGTGTGTGTGTGTGTGTGCGTGGGCACATCTGCATGTGTGTATAGGCATGGTCTCAATTGGTGTAACAAAAAGGTACACATCCATGGATAGTGAATATCATCCAATAAAATGAAAATCAAATACTTATGACCATTGCAGATTTTATTTAATGGGTGCACTTAAACTCGGGCACATCTAATTTATAAAAACAGCGTCATCCACAATCATGCAGTTGGTCATACCTATCCAACTCATTCACTTGTTACCTCTTGGCACCCTATTTCATGGCATGATGCCAAGTCAATATCCACTTAAGCTATGACACTTGAGTGATGCATTATTTCTACTTGTATAGGCATATGAACATATATATGGGGTTACCAAGATTTATGCGTCCAAAGGGGGGTTGTAATGAATCAAGTCCCAATCTTTATGTGGCTAATTGCGGGCCAGCTATTGGGCTTTCATTGGATGCTATTGAGTCAGTGTTTAGCACATATGGTGATGTCAGGGGAGTTTATCCAGCTGATGAAAGTGGCACTCGTGTCATCGTATCTTATCATGAAGAGAGTTCTGCACAATCAGCACTCGAAGCATTGGATGGACACTCATGCCCTCAACTTGGAGGACGTTTTCTTCATATTCGCTACTCTGTACAATCAGTTTCTAAGGTGCAAAATTTGATTCATTTTTTTTTGTGTGTGTCTATTGTGGAATTTCATTTCCTCTATTTCATGTTATGTACTATGTGCTCATGAACAGTCAGGGCCCCCAAAAATTTGAATTTAGTGTGGCCGGGCGAACAATAAAAATAGTTCTCTCATAAAAAAATTGTAAAAAAAATCACCTATAAAAGAAGGTTTTCTCCGAACTTGGGAGTTGGGAGGTTAGCCCTAGCAACGCTCATGCTTATGAAGCCCCGAGGCTGTAATGCCCTAAGCTATGTTTGGGACGCAGAAAATGACAGAGAATGAGGAAAAAATGATGAGGAAAATGCTATCTTTTTCGTTGTCCAGTTTACATTAGAAATATAAATAGATAGAGTTAGAACAAATATCTAATCATCTAAATTGATTTATTCTGTTTAATCCTTTTTTCCCAAATATAATTTCCTTTCAAATTTCCCCTTTATTTTCATCATTTTCTCCAGCATTTTTCTGAACTTCACACAGACCCCTTAAAAGGCAATTCATATTAGGAAAGATTTTGCCTGGTTGATTAATTCATGATTCTCAGTTTCCCACTTCTAGTTGTTGTATGGGAATATATATCTAAACGATTTCTTCCAGTATTTACCTCCAATTTTAGCCAACTAATGGTCTGAAGTTAAATATTTTATGCAAGCTTGTTTGAACTTCAACTACACTCGGAGATTCATTGGGGTTTAATGATCCTGAATTTCTGATCAGATTGAAGTCAATGACACATTTTCTGTGTCTTTAGAAGCTTCTGAGTTGAAAATTCCTGGTGTTTATTTCATTCATGAATTCATTACTGCTACAGAAGAGCAGGTAAGATCTTTCTTTCCTCAAATGAAAGAGTATGATGGATTCTGCTTGCATACATCATTATTCATTACCCCCCCCCCCCCCTCTCTTTTCCCATTGCTCTTTATCTATTTGGACTATCTTAAATTTTTTTGATTTATTTTATATGTAATTTCACTTGAACTTTTAGGAACTCCTCGCAGCTATAGATAGCAGACCTTGGCAGAATCTCGCGAAAAGAAGAGTTCAACATTATGGTTATGAGTTTCGTTATGATGTAAGTTCCAACATGAGTGAATTGGTGGTAACCCTATTGTGACCTTTTCCAATTGGATATAGTACACTTCTTTTTCGTTCTAGAAGTGTTTATCCAAATGATTGCTAAATGTAGAAATCCGAAGAAAACATCTGTTGTCGATTTCATGTCAGATAAGAAATGTTAACACAAGCCAATACTTGGGTGAACTTCCACGATTTGTTTCTCCAATACTTGAAAGAATATCCTCCTTTCAAAAGCTGGGTTATACCGGAAGTGCTGTCTTGGACCAGTTAACGGTAAGTTATTTTTTAATTACACCATAATTAATAATACTACCATCTTATAATCATATTTTATCTAACAATCTATCACCTCATCATATAACACATTGTCCACATATAATATTGTTTTTGTAATAAATCGGTTAATTTATCTCTTAATTACCACAAAATTTACTGTGGAGAACCGGGTGTTTTTTTGTATAACCGATAGCTAAATTTATATTAATGGAATTTCATATTTTATCAAAAACAAAATTGCATAATTACTTACACAGGGTATACTTGAAGAGTTGAAGTACTACATACTAGGTTTGATTGACACTTCCTTCATGGATTCAACATTAATACTCCGTAATAATGGTTTTATGTGAATTGTATCAGGTTAACGAATACCCACCTGGTGTGGGTTTGTCTCCACATATAGATACACATTCTGCATTTGAGGGAATGATTTTCAGTCTTTCATTAGCAGGGCCTTGTGTAATGGAGTTCAGAAAGTATCCAACAGGTAATTGGTTGAAAAGCTATGAAGGTGTATCTGATGGAGAGGTGCAAGACTGTAACAAGACATCCTCTAATTTTTTAAGGAGAGCTATTTATCTCCCCCCGCGGTCAATGTTACTACTATCTGGGGAGGCACGCTATGCTTGGCATCATTATATTCCACACCACAAGGTAATCTTCCTTCAAACTTTGATAGTGTTGCATATTCATAGTAACAAATTCACACGACTATGTTCCACACTGCTTAGAATTTTCACTTTCCACATCCGCCTTTTCATGGTTTGATTTTAATTTGGAAGGAGGTGATTAGATAGGACTTAGGATTTCTTGCCCTTACTGAGGATATGGCCTTACATAGGAGCATTTGGAGAGGTAGGATTAGAGTAGCTGTGTATGCCTTGAGCTAGGGGGTGTTGTTATTGTGTGCCTTATAGGCCTTTGATGCTTGGTGCGATTTGCTATTTGTTTGCAATACTCTTGTTTTGTAACTTTATTTAATTTAGTTTTAATGTTGTGTGCTCGGTGCTTTATTTGCATTGAATCTGTGCTTTCCTTGCTTTATGTATCTATTGTGACCCTTTTTTATGTGCAGCTTGAGCCGTGGGTCTCATGAAAACAGCCTCTCTACTTTCTGGTAGGGGCAAGATCTGCGTAAACACTCTCCCCAGACCATACTTTGTGGGATTCTTCAACTGGGTTGTTTTTGTTGTTGTAAAGTGCAACATTTCATTAAAACCCACCAAAAAAGAATACATCAAAAGTACACAGCCATACAACAACTATCAACTCTAAGATTCAAAAATTACTCCCATCCTACATATCCTTTATATCTAATATAAGTATTACTTTGATGCTTAATTCACTTGAGAATTTCCTCAACATTAATCTTCTCATTCTTGTACATCTTCGTGTTCCTTGCCTTACGTTCCAGGTCCAACTCCACATACTTACTAAATCTACACTTAGTAAGAAGCATGTTCGTGCATTTCAGCTACATAAATTGATGTTTGTGTATAGATCAATTATTCCACACCAATTTAACCCAATCAGGGGTTATTCTGTCTCCCAACAACCATTTGTAACCCTTCTTTGTATCATAACTCTCCCCCTTAGGCATATCTGTGAAGGAATTTCTGATATGTAGGAGTTTTTTCCAATAATAGCAAGCTTTCCAATAGTAGCGAACATTTACTAGTAGGACACTCCCAAACAATACTAACTTTGAGATATTTACTATGAATCCATTCAAACCAGAGTATATTTTCTTTTTCGCTGTGTCCCATGGTAGACTCATAGCATTGAACAAAGTATTTAGTAACTCGTTCCCTCTATTTCACTCCCAAACATACCCTATGAAACCAAACCAACCTGGCAACCCATTATATTCCACTCGGGTGTGGTGGGTGTAGGGGAAGGTCTGTAGAAATATATGCAACCTTACCTCTATCCTGAGGAATATAGTTGTTTCCGACATGGAAAACATACCTTATGAGATGCTTCAAAAAGTCAGATGTCATCCTTGGCTTCCTTGCATGTAAATACTCCCTATGTCCGGAGTTAGTTGTCCACTAACTTAAAAATCTCTTTTTTAAGAAAAAAGTTTAGAATTACAAATAAGTCCTTCAAATGAGTTTTAATTGTTCATGTCAACAGTGCTCATAGCCTGTGTGTAGATATTTTAGACAAATCAGCATTATTTCTTTATTGAATATGAAATGTAGTCAACTGAATCCTGACAGCGGGAGTAGTTTTCATCATAGGATTTTTGCCATTTTCAAACTTTCCCTTGTAGACAAAGAATAGATACTCTTTCCCTTTCTTATCATGTTGACCTGTGTACTCTAATGTCTTTGTGGAAGGTTGACATAGTGAAAGACAACACAATAAGACGGGCATCAAGGAGAGTATCATTTACACTGCGCAAGGTATATTTATGATCAGATGGTATTGAATTCTTTTATTTCAAACTCAGAAGTATGCATGCTTGACATAATTGTTGCCTTTCCCGAATTGTTCTCTCTGGATATCATTGAGTTTCCAGTTTTATTTCTCCCATTGTCAAGTTAGAAGTACAGCTGTACAAGGAGCATCTTGTGTAATATTAATGGACCTTTTGGATCCGGCAAAGGGCTCTCAAGTCTCAATAGGAAAAACAAGCTCTAATGAATGTTATTTTATAATGTTTGCGGTTTTCTTTCATAATACTAAGGAAAATTGAATATAATTATTTTTAAAGTTTTTATACATTTATTTAGATTCATTAGTCACATTATAATACAAATAAATGAAAAAAACGTGTAGCAATAGTGTACCACACTTTCTTCTAATTTTCCGATATGTTTTCCATAATAATTTCTTTCCCTAGTATTTTCCGGGATCCAAACAAGGCCTAAAGGCTAACAAGGACATTCTTTTTTCCTCGAGATGCAGGTCAGGGAAGGACCTTGCCACTGTGACTTTCCTGCATGTTGTGATTCCCAGAAATGACATGCAGCGAGGAAGGTTTACAAAACCTTTGGCATTCTCCAATTCATGGTGTAGCTTCTTTGGAAAGAATTGTGGATGCATGAGTTTGACTTGGCTAAGGAAGATGTTTGGGAAGTCCAAACTTGAATTGAATTTAGTTTCTGTTATTTGACATTGAATTTTAGCAGACTTTGGAGGACATTTTTTAATCTCTCAGTATTGCAGAGCACTGATATAGCAATTTGACTTTGAGAAGGTGTTCGCAGGCAATTGAAGGAATTTATTTCATGCACTTTGGATTTTTCATTTTTTTTAAGATTTGGTTTTATTGATTGAAATGAAACGATGTTCTTCACTTCTTCTCAAGTAATGTAATACAAGCAGTACCTATACATGTGTATACTATACTCACATTTTCCTTTATTCTGAATGAATACACTTGACAACAAACAAATCATGTATCCTTTATTCTTCCTTTGAGAACAAAAAAATATCTTATAAAGAATGCTTCTTCCAGAATGCCCATTAAACTATATGCAGCTAGTTATACTAATGGAAGCTTGCAGTGTCAAAAACACGGTTATGGCAAGTTCTATCGCAAGGATATGGGCAATCAATCTTCTTAAATTCCTCCCTGTCAAAAAACCAGTCACCAACTGCTTTTGCAATTGTCTGCACCATAACAGGTTTTCAGTGAAGAGTCATCATCAGTGCAAATGCAGAATCTGCTAATCATTGAAGAATCAAAGCAGAAGATCAAACATGACGGGTTAGTTTTTTCTTTCTATTTTACTTACCTTGTTTGCCAATCTTGGAGAGTCGCTTCTGTACCACGTTTCTTGTACTTCTGTTTGACAGTGTGCATAGCATGAGTTGATAAAGTATCCTCTTGATGAAGAATGTCCTAGTCCACTTGCTAATGCCCTTAAGAACTGCTCTCTATAACCTGGGGGGGGGGGGTATAATGTACAATTTTATCAATTTCGGCAAGGTGCCGCTGTCATGAATCTCGAGTATGCTTTTTAAATTTATTTGTTAGCTTAACTAATGTAAATCGTTTGACTTCAATCTATTAAGTTTGTGACAAACTGCATGCAAAATTAGCTTTACCTTGCATTATACGAAGCTGACTGGATGTACAATTTAATATGTCTATCTTACAGTCGCGCCATGTACCACGCGGATCAGCAGTCGCAGGAGCCAGAATATTTCTTATCTGGAAGTTCACAAAATCCATGCCAGGAAACAAGTAGGATTTGTTAGAACTCAAATTTTCTGCAATTTTCCGCTTAGAAATGTTTGGTTGTCATTAAGCAGAGTTTTCATGAATTATGTAAATGATATGACCTGCCAGGAATCATATGCTGCGTTTATTATGAACAGAGGAGTCCGAACATGTTGCACCACATTTTGAGGGAAAAAACACTGCAACATGCCAACAACGTCGGTAAGCTGTGTTTGGTGTGAGATGCAAAAACGCTTGCATTGCAGAGAGGCAGACAATGAATGCTCTTACCAGACTTGGATCATCTAACCTCAAAGTGCATGATTGAGGCAAGTTCCTGGCTGATCCCTGAACTCATGAATGGACTTTAAAGGATTATTCTTGTTATTGTGAGCCAATCATTAATGAATGAAAGAAAAAATAGTAAAGAATAAGATGAAGAAGAAGAAGAAGAAGAAGCACACATACATGTGTTGTAACAATGTCACTGAAGAACTGCTCAATGTGTGGTGCATGAGAAATATCCGTTCTGTTACAAGGAGTCCACACCTTCTTTAGAAGAGAAACAAATGAACCACATATTGCTTTTTCTGACATGGAAAATGAGTGACAATACATGCATGGACGAAAAGGGGAATTTACAAAGGTTGACTAAATAAATTTTCAATTTAATTTATTTAAAGATTTATATAAATATAAAAAATAAAATTTATATACTTAAAAAATACATCAAAAGTGATACAAAATATAAGGTGATACGATTATATTATTTGATCGAAGTATTGTTGAAAATATATATAAAAATATATATAGTTTGATCTTGCGAAATTTGGACTTTTATTTTGGGACAAAGAGTATAATGTATGGACAAGTGGAGTAAAACATCTAAGGCTCTGTTTAGTACACGGAATTCAAACTATGAAATTAGAGACAATAAATCCAATTTTGCTGTTTGGTAGCACAAAAATATGTGGATTTGGAATTGACAGGGCCAAAAATGAATAGAAATTGGTGAACTCAATTTCATCCAAATCAATTCTATAGAATTTCAACTCCCAATTCAAATCCAATTCTGTGTATCAAATGGATTTTAACTGTTTTTAGAAATAAAAAATAGTCATCTTACTCCTTAATAAAATAACCTGCATCTGCTAAGCATTTGGTTTTGGCACCCATTGGGAGGAGAGCACTAAAGCTGTCACAATGAAGGATGGAAGCAAGTCCCCCTGCTGAACATCCAGACAATATGGCCTAAACATCATTAGTAGAAGGATTTCATTAATTAGCTAACCCCTTGTTCCATATCACACACCAAAAAATCTCAAAATATATAAATAATAATAAAATTTGTTCAGCTGAGAAAACAAATCTTGTGAGACACAAATTCATTACTGCAAAAAGAGAATGAAAAAAAAAATTGTTTTTCTGGAAGATTCAAAAAGGGGAAAGAGAGGAGAGGAGGCACATTTTCAGCATCCTTCAATCCATTGTCTAGCAAATCCGCCATAACTGCAAGAAAAACCCTAGCTCCTCTGAAGTGAAGATTGGTCTCCTGCATATTACAGTAAGTGCAATTTATATATATATATACTATAATGATTCTATCTATCTATTTATAATATTAATAACAATATTGTATTATGGGATGACATACATGATTAACTGCATCAACGTCACCGGTAAACGAGGATCCATCGCAGTATCTAATTTTCACTCTGTTCCAATTGTAAAAATCTGCAGGTTTTGATTTCATGAATGAACCAGAGATCCATGTTTTTCTCATTTCTCCACAACTCTATCAAGAAAGGAATTTAAACCAAGAAGAAGAAGAAGAAATAGAATAGTTTACCTGGATTGAGGAGAGGGTTGTTGCCGAGGAGACCGGAGAAGGCAAGCTGTTTACCCATATAGAGGGAGGATCCCAGCCGAGTTTTCTTCCTCGAAAGGCAAGTCGTCTCATTATTGCACCATCCTCCTCCCTTTTGTTTTTGTTTTTTTTTTTGAAAAATTAAAAAAAAAACATCATTAATTCACTAAAAGTGGAACAAGAAAGTGAGGATTGTGTTTGTCCCCCCAAACTCTGGTGCCTAAGGCAGACTGGACTTCATTTCTAAGTCAGTGTTCTAATTTCTTACATTAAAAAGATACGGAGTAGTATATATAACAACAAACCTCAAGTTGGATTAACCAATTGTTGATGCCGGAGTCGTGGCCGGGATCAAGATGGTAAGCGGGTGGACTCCCATCCAAACATACAGCTCCCCGGGCGACATGAACATTGTGGACAATGGTGATGTCCACTAAGGAAGATGAATCTGTTCTTCTCATCAAACCAAACACAAGTTGCACCAGCAGCATAAACAACATTGTCCCTCTACTCTTCCATTGCTGCTCCAATCCCATCACTTTCATCATCATCATCATCATCATCATCATCATCACACTGCAATTTCCACACCATACCATACATACCAACCACATCATCATCCACAATTCTTTAGCAGCACACCAAAAAAATGCAAAAAAAAAGAAGGAAAAAGAAAAAGAAAAACCTGTGATCAAAGAAAGTGGGTTCTGGGTTCTTGTTCTGCACGAATAGATGAGAGCCCAGATTTTTTTGGGACTTATTTACTAGTAGTATTTAACAAGCTGCGGTGCAGAAGGAAATGCAGAGAGAGAGAGAGAGAGATGTTGTGATTCCAAAGCTGGTGGCTTTCTCTTATGGGAAGGGACTTTTCCTCTTCTTTGTTTGACCGAAAGGAAGCGTCTTTTTCAGAAATGTCTCTCTTCTCTTCTCTTTTCTTTTCTTTCTTTCTTTTATAGAGCTTTGGTGGCCGCCGACACTGCCTTATAGTCCAAGCTGTACTTACCATTTGTGACTATTTTATTTGCAATTAATTTTTTAATGTACAACATTATTAGCCTCATCCCTGAGATGGCTATTCAGAATCGATCGGATGGGTAGAAATAAATACTCTCTCAATCCCTGAAAATTTTTCTTATTTTGATTTTTTTGGTCAAATAGTGATACTCATTGACCACAAATTGATCATAATGTAAATAAATAAATTTATAAAAATTTGATATATTAAAATTGTATCAAAGATAAACTTAATTATATTAAATTTATATTATAATTCAATATACTTTTCTTACAACTTGCAGTCAAAGAGTGACATCATTTGATTAAAAAAGTCAAAATATGTTAAACTTTTAGGGACGGAGAGATTAATAACTAATAAGAACAAGTTAATGAGAACATGACTTAATACTCCGCCAGTCATAGTTTATTCGTCCATTCTGGTTTTGTTAGTAAAACTGAATGAATTTTAGTTACTGAGTACCAATTCTTACACCAAATCTGTATTGCATATTAATATAATAAAACTATTTTAAAAGGTTTTCTACGAAATAAATCTAATAAAATCTTTACGATTTTATACTAGTATATAATGTAATTTTATTTTAATTGAAAATCAAATTTTAAGGCGAAGGACAAATTTATTATAGAACCAACGAAGTGAATAAACAATCACCTCGAAAAACGGAGTGAATATTTATGCTGTATGCTACTCCGTATATTCTTTTTGTTCCAAATTTAAATACTCCGTACTCTATAACGTCCTAAAACTAAGTTCTCATTGTATTTTACGATTTACTAAAGTTATTTTTAATTTAATATATAAAAAAATTGGTGTAAGATTTAAAAATAAAAATTATTAATTTAAAAGAAGAACTCTCTCGATAAGAGTAAAAAACTATGAAAATATTAAAATAGAAGTCCAATGTCTTTTAAACTCATATTAGGAGTTCACACTATCACTGTCAGGCACTAAAGTGGCGTCGGAGATCGTCGTAGGTTGAGTGATCAAACAATCAAAATACATTGTCATCATTTTTTCATCACACTTCAATGTGACACTATCACTTTATGTCACCTTGTCATTATACTCATATTTTGATCTTACTCCCTCCGTCCTAAATTATTTGTCACATTTCTATTAACGAGGCAAAATATCATGTTTTTTCAATTCATTTTATTTACATATTGGTAAAAAATTAAAAAATGAAAATTATATATCAAAAAACTACATGAAAAGTTCTTCGAAATAAGAGGTGTTAAGAATATTTTATTTTATCAAATAACTAATGAAAACGTAGAAATAAATATAAAGCGATGTCCTCCTTAGGATTTCTTCACTTGCAAATCTTCGATTTAAAAAACCGCCCGGCTGCTTCTACTACTTCCGAGTCCTCCGAGTCCTCTTATTCCAAGTAAGTCTCTTTCTTTCTTCTTCCTCGAGTCATGTCTGACCACGAAGACAGCCAGAACTCTTCCGCCCATTCTTACGGTTCTGGTGACCGGGCTCAGACCTCCGGTTCCTCCTCTTCTTCATCCTCTGATTCTGAGCGCCCGGCTACTTCTCCACAGAAGAAGCCGGTTGATGCTTCCACTTGTGCTCCTTCTTCTTCCGTGGCGCAAGTGATCTCGGTTGCCCAACCTGGGGATGAGGGCTTCGTTCTGCTGGACGACCGGTTGCTTAAAAGTTTCCGCGATTTTTGAAAAAGCAAATGTGGCAAATAATTTGGGACGGAGGTAGTATAAGACTTAGACAATACTCTCTTCACCCGATCTAAATGGTTCTAATATAATTGGAATAAGTTTAATCTGGTCTGGTCTGATCTGATCCGAATGTAGTTATGTTTAAAGTTGTTTTTGATTTGGTCTGAGTTTATCTGAATCCAATAAGAATGAGTAATAAGTAAAAAAACTAGTTGACGAGAACATTGTCTTAGAAATCTTATTTTGATATTTTCATATCTTTTTATTTTTATTTAGAGAGAGTTCGTTAATTTAAAAATTAATTAAAAGATTAAAATATCAACAAAACTAGTGATGAAAAGATAAATATAATAATATCAACAACCATGTGGGCATTAGACCGTTTAGGAATGTCAAATATTTTTATAAGATAGATAGAGAATACTCCCTCCGTCCCTAAATATATTACAATTTTTTTTTCTCTCTTCTCGATAACTTTTTTTTGTTTACGCAATTTCATTAAGTATTTGATAAAATAAAATATTCTTGTCACCTCTTGTTTTGTAGAACTTTTGACGTAGCTTTTTAATATGTAATTTTTATATCTTATTGATATACCAATTTGTAGATAAAATGATTTCAAATAATATGAAATTTTACTTCGTAACCCGCAATTTGTAATCAAATTGGGGACGGAGGGAGTACTAAATACGTCACTTATTCTTATACTTTGTATAAGTGCTCATTGCATTTTCAATAAACTCTCTGTCCAATAATTATCGTCCCGTTGCATGTTCAAATATTTGATTTAAGTTATTTTCAAATTATTTTATAAGAAAAACACTGAGAATTAAAAAAAAGAAAAATTAAAAACTAGAGGTGACATGACTATATTATTTTATCGAATAAATAAATAAAGTAGACTAACAAAGTATATAAAATTTGACCTCGTAAATAGTAAACGGAAAGATATTTATTAGACAAAGAGAACACATCAAAAAAAAATAAATGTGACATACTTTGTAATTTAAAAACGGAAATAATAGTTATATGGATCCACCCGGATGCGGTAACGTTGAAGTTATTGACCATGATTTATTAACCTCATTATTAGCCTATTAACCTCATTATTAGCCTAATTTATTACTCCATCCCTCCCTCAATATTATCACGTTGATGTCAAATTAAATTTTGAGTATTTAAATTAACACCAACACAAGAGAAGATAAGAAAAAACTATTTATCTGAAAAACCCATAAAAGAAGGACTACAGATGTAATATTTGATATTAGAGGATTGAATATAAAAACCACTATTATAAAGGATAAATTATGAAATTTTAGATTTTTTGTTGTAATTTTGTTTTAAGTATAGAAATTTTATTTTTTTTAATTTAAGAACCAAATTCAAATAAATTGAATTTAAAAAAAGGAGATTAAACTTCGTAAAATGTGAAAAAGAAAAAGAGTAAATTTCATATCTGGTTCTTTATAACAAGGGTGTTTTCATATTTAGTCCTGTATTATCAAATATTACCCTCATAATCTTTTTAAGAGTGTTTTTCCACAAATGATCCTTTTTTATTTTTTGTCATGTTGGTGTTAATTTAAAGACTAAAAGAATAATTTAACGTCAACCCTATGTCCAATGATGTATTCTGACATTTGTTAGACGGATAACATAAAAATAATGACTTTGGTTCTAGGTTAGGATTCCGGCGAAAGACCACATTTGTAGAATATGATGTTAGTAGAAAGCGATTGTAATTCACAAATGACGCATCAGAAACGACCTTTGGAATTGTATATTACAAAAAGGATACATTATCGTTGTGAAATAATTACAGTTTTAGCTCTCAAATTAATACCAACATGATAAAAGATCAAAAAAAGATTATTTTTAGAAAGATACCTGTAAAATATGAATTGTCAAAATACTTCTTCCGTCCCACTATATTTGTCCACTTTCATTTTTACACACCATCCAATACACTTTTTTAATTTATTTTATCTTGTAATTTGTATATTAAAAAATTATATAAATTATATATTAATAATCTATATGTTAGGACAAATCAAACAAGATCACGCATTACTATATTTAGGTTTACACATTGAGAGAATTTGATGAGTCAAAGTGCTTAGATGAACAGTTCCAAAAGTCAAAAGTGGACGAATATAGTGGGACGGAGGGAGTAATATTTAATAATAAAAGACTAAATAAAGAAATTTTGGATTTGGAATTTTTTAAGGTAGTGTTTGCCAACTAGCATTTCATTTCAATTCATGCATTTCAATTCCAAAATTTTAAATCTTAAATTTCAAATGACAAGGGGAATTGCATGGATTTCAAATTAAACATTGCTATGAATGAGAAGAATTTGACCCAAATCCAAATTCAAATTTTTTAAGTTTTTCAAACATGGAATTTGAGCCAAATCTATATTGGAAAACCATTGGACAACAGAAACATTTGTGAAAGTCAAAGAACAACGGAGTATAAAACGGCCGGAGAGTAATGTGAAGTAGTGGAGGGCAATTATTGATTAGTTTTAAGACGGCAAGGCCCCCACACATGGCTTGCTTGCCAGCTGTCACTCGTCCAGCAGCAATGACGCGCCCACGCTTCCCACACTTTCCCTTTTTCCTATTTTCGAACACAATGCAAATTCATCATCTTATTTTAAGATAAAAAGAAATTCTTTCAAGATAAGAGTAAAAATTTAGAGTATGAAAAATATTAAAATAAAGAGAAATTTACCTAAATAGGAATAAAACATAATGACTTTCCCAAAATAGGACCATATGTTTTTATTTCCTAATGTAGGACCTTTGGTCATTAACAAGTAGTCATTATTCAACTAAATGTCCATCATTACTGGACATTATTCCTTCCACCAGATCATTATTAAGTCCTATTTAGAGAATAAAAAAGTTTAAGTCCTACATTAGGAAAGTCATTATGTTTTAATTCTATTTAGTGCAAATTTTACTAAAATAAAAGTCTTAAGTCTTTGTGGTGTGATAGTACATGTTGGTAATGTGATGTAAAAATAGTGATAGTGTAATATATTAGCGTGACCAGTCACTCATCAGCAGTCCACGACGATACTCGGATATCCGGCGACAACGGATGACAATGTGGCGGTGTTAGCGTGGTTGTTACAATGTCACAAGCCGGTGAGTGTGACAGTGTAACAATGACAGTGTGAATTTCTATTTTGGTCTTAAGAAACTTATTACTCATATTTAAGTATTTTCATAATTTTTTTATTTCTATCTAAGGATTTATCTTTAAGATAAAAACATGTTACTTCCATTTTAAAGATATGAGGTATGTTATACTCTTGTTTTAAATGATTATATTACTTAGTACAAATTGAAAATGTAAAACAAGTCACTCACAACCCAAATTAAATATATGCATGCATGTATAGGAAATTAGGAATTACAAAAAAAAAATCGAAGCCGATGAGACACATATATGCATAAATTGATAATAATGAAAAGTCTAATCGATAAATAAATCCAAATATACCATAAATCAATCACTATTTTTTGATGGTCTTGAAGGAACTAAGAAGTAAGAAGAAGAAGAAGCCTTGGCTTTGTCGTCGTGCTTCCCTGCCGCCGCCGCATGGCGTTCATCACCATCATCGAAAACCATCCCCCAATCTCCATTATAGTAACCTATAATTACCGAACTGCCCTTCCTCTCTCTCCTCTTTTTCCTGTCTCCTTCTCCATTTTTGCTTCTCAACGGCCTGCAGCAGTGCCAAAGGCAGCACGTTGGCATTATTCTATTCTCAAATCTACAATGTCTGTACTGTTTTTTAAATTTTTTAATACATGCACTACAGTATATATATATATACGTAGTATAAAGGAGAGCTGTATATATGTTGTTGTGTCCATTTTTGAAAACACTTCCGCCCTAATTTTTTGCACTCATAAAATACTTTTATTTTCACCTAAAATATCTAAATTAAATACTCCCCGTTATGCAGTTTATTGCGGGTGCAAGTTGTTTGGAAAGTATTTTAGAGATTTTAGGTAGAGTAAAGTATTTTATAAGCTGTACAAAAATTAGGGCAAAATTAATGTACTCTCTACTTTGTACTTCGAAATTCAGCTTATTATAGTACTTGGGTATGTAGGACCCTCTCGGAAATAAGAAAAAATGATATTCGCTACGTACAAAATTAATGTTTTAAAATTAGTGCTGAATATAATTTTTTAATAATCACTTTTATTACAATTTAATACTAGTACAAAATATAAATTTATGTTAAATTTAAAAATCACAAAAAATTAGAACGACGTTCTCAAATAAGACCTAATTTAGTTCAAGCAAGTGTTTAATTGAATAAACTCTTAATAACTAACCAAATTCTATTAAACGTGACTCTGATATACATTAACAAAGTCATCTTGTACACATGTTCTATACTTTATTTATTTATATTTTATAGAAATATTGTACGTGTTGTATAAATACAGTGATGAATTTGTTAATTAGTATGAGAGCTAGCTGGGTATCAAGGAAAAAACGTGACTTGGTTATGTGTCGATAAATATGTATGTGATGAGCTGTTTTTGTCACGCATATTTTGGGCGTATCTGCAGATCCGATGCACACCACACGGAGTTTGCGTTCATGTATAAAATATGAAACAAATTAATCATAAAATTCGCAAAATCTTAAATAATTTAAAACTAAAAATTATATTCACAATCGTAAGTTTGTGAATTTTATGAATTTAGGCATCTAGCAACAACAACACCAACTACCCAATTGAATCCCACAAAAATATGATATCTATACGCAAAAGCCCTTGTCTCAGCATTATATCGAAAGTTACATTGATTAACTAACTATTACTCCGTACGTACTTCATTACTTCTGAATCTAGTTTTACTCATAGATTTTTTTAAAGGGGCATTTCTCAAAAATAGTCATGACATTTTTAGTGATGATTATCTCCGGGTGTGTAAAATATGTTCCCGTTAATCTCTCTCAAAACTAGGGGTGGGTTCGGTTTTGGCGGTTCGGTTTTTACCCAAAACTAAAGACAAAACGGAAAGTAAATTGGCGATTTGGTTCGGTTCGGTTTTGCATAAAATATAAGAAAACCGTTGGTTATTCGGTTCGGTTTTTATTTCGGTTTTTTTCGGTTTTTTCAGTTTATAAAAGTAGAAATTTATAAGCATTAAAAAATTATAAAACACTAAGGGGCTGTTTGTTTCAGCCTCTTAATGATTCAGATGTCTGAATGGTTCAGCACTTAATGGTTCAGACTGTTTGTTTCAGCCTCTTAATGGTTCAGATGTCTGAATGGTTAAGAGATTTGCCTCTGAATGGTTAAGTATTATATAGAGTCTGAATGGTTAAGACCTCTTATATGAATTGATCAGACATTTGACTCTGAATAGTTAAGCAATATACTAGCTCTTAATGGTTCAGACCTCTTACTGGTTCAACACTTAATGGTTCAGACCTCTTACTGGTTCAGCACTTACCGATTCAGAAGTTGCCAAACAGCCCCTAACTCGATGAAACAATAAAAATATGTAGTGTTAGCTTTGGTTTTTTTGTTTGATTTTTACACAAAAACAAAAAACCAAACAGAAGGTTATTGCTCCTTTTAGTTTAATTTTACATAAAAAAGATGTGTGGAGTGCCAACAAACATTTAGAAGATTCTAAATACTTCTAAAGACATTGTATGTAAAATCAATTATGAAGAATTTATATTTTTTGTATAATACTTTCAATTTCATTATAACATCAAAGTATTTTTTATGTAAATATGTAAATTACGCGTATCAATTTTTAATCTTAATATGATTCTATATTAGGATTATTAGTAATTTATTTACATTTATATTTCTATGATTTTTCTACATATCACATATATTCATATAAATTGAGTGAAGTATCTAAAAAGTTCAGTTTATTCGGTTCGGTTTGGTTTTTCAAAGTGAAAACCAAAACGGAACCAAATACTAACGGTTCGGTTTTTTACATTCGGTTTCGGTTTTTTTACTAGCTCGTTTCAATCGATTTCGGTTCGGTTTGCGGTTTTCGGTTTTTCCAACCCAGCCCTACTCAAAACATTTCGATACCGTTTTGGAATTATACCGTTTAATCAGAAATACATTTTTTCCCGAACCATCCCTATTCTAAATGGATGGGGCATTAGCAGGACACCGTAAAAATACCATTCCGCATATATTCCAATAATAAAATATTATACTCCTTTCGTCCCCAATTTGATTACAAATTGCGGGTTACGGAGTAAAATATCTTACTTTTTGAAGTCATTTTATTTACAAATTGGTATATCAATAAGATACAAGAATTACATATTAAAAAACTACGTCAAAAGTTCTACAAAACAAGAGGTGACAAGAATATTTTATTTTATCAAATACTTAATAAAATCACGTAAACAAATAAAAGTTATCGAAAAAAGAAAAAAAAATTATATTCCGTAATTTATTTAGGGACGGGAGGAGTATGTTGGAGGGAAGCTCAAATTCAACGTTTTTCATTAGCAAATGTCCCTGTAAATAGGATAGAGATAAGGTTTATATGGAGAAGAGTGTGCGCATAATACATAAGTTACAACATACAATCTCTAATATACATTCTATATACATCATGTATACCTCTTCCGCCTTAATTTATAGCGCATGTTCACTATTCACAGGGTCAAACTTTATTTACTTTCTTTATCTATTTTAATTATCAATTTGATAAAATAAAGTACTCTTGTCACTATTAGTTTTGTAGAACTTTGGATGTAGTATTTTAATAATAATTTTTATTTTTTAACTCTATACCATTTGTCATATAAAATGATTTGAAAATAATTTTAGTCAAACATCGTAAACTGAAAGAAGCACTATAAATTGGGACAAAGGGAGTAGCACACAATTTGCAGTTTTTTTAACACTCCCCTTGTGCTAAATTGAAGATAGAATCATAGGCTCTTCAAATAGCAAAAACCTCTTGAGAAAATTAAATATCATCTTGAAAGAATGGGAAGGGGGAAGAAGTACCACTTGTAAGAAAATATGGATTACTTTCTTCATTGAGACTAAACTTCTTATTGATCCACTAATTGATCAAAAATGATTTACATATGTCATTGTTTAGTTAAAAGCTTTTGCCAAGCAATAACAACCCGGTGGGAAAATAAATCTTGGCTTAAAAGAGTATTATACTCCCTCCCTCCCTCCTTGAGTGTTTGTCCACTTTCATTTTTGCACACCATCCAATGCACTTCTTTAATCCATTTTATCTTGTAAATTTGTATATTAAAAAATTATAAAAATTATATATTAATAATCTATATGTTAAGACGAATCAAACAAGATCACACATGACTATTTTTAGGCTTAAACATTGAGAGAATTTGATGAGTCAAAGTGTTTAGATAAACAATTCCAAAAGTCAAGAGTAGACAAACATTCTGGGACGGACCAAGTATTATATAATGTCGGTGCTCGACTTCCCTCCTCTGGGAGAGTTTTTAGCTAAAGAACAATTGCTTCCCTAAGCAAGTCTCGCAACTCTTTTAATAAATTAAGTAGTTCATGCTTCACTTAAGATCCACATAACCGCTACGTAGGCTCAACGTTATGTTTTTTCCATTAAAGATGCCTAAGGCCCATGGTGCACTGACTGCACTCACCGCACACCCGTATATGAAGCTTATAAAATATTTTTATTTGAGTAATACCGGACACGAAATAAAATACATCAATTTTTATCATATATTCTTTATTGATTCATTATATGTTATTATCAATACTAAGATTGTATGGTGGAGAAGTATTGAATACATTTTTAGCATACCCCTATAACTATTGTTTTTATTTTTATTTTGAAAAAAATTACTCCTTAAAGAACTTATCTTAATACCCAACTTTTTATGTTTAAAGAGAAAAAATCACACATTTTTGTAGAGCACGCCATTCATCGTGAGCTAGCCGTTAGGGACCATTCTCTCATTTCATTTATTCTGTTATTTTCATCCCTCCATCAATGGCCGATATCTCCTTCCTTTCGGACAGCGACGATGACGTCAGAGCAGCAGCCGACGAGCTTCTGTCTCAGGCGATGGATCACTATGTTCTCGAGCAGGTCGCCGCCATCAACTGCTCCGGATTCGCCGATTCGCCCCTCCCGTCTCACCTCGAATCTCGCTTCCGTAAGCTCAAATCCTTCCCTTCTGCAAACCCTAAACCCCCTAATCTCGCCGCCCCCGCCCCTATAAGCTCCGCCGTCTCTCAGTCCGCTGCTGATCCGGCGAAGGAAGACCGATTCGAGGGGAATAAAGGTCCAGAGAAGGGTTCGATTTCCGATTTCGTTTCATCGCCGCCGAAATTGGATTTACCAGAAAGGAAATTCGGGTCGGGTTCCTTTTCGTCTTCGGATTCCTCGGCTTCGACGGATCCCCCGTCGCCTCCGGCGAAAACCGGCTGCCTGTGGTGTTCCCCGAGGAAGAAGAACAAGGGGAAAGAGAACAGAGGCGCCGCAGGCAAGAGATTCCTGTCCGATTTGAACAGTTTCTCCGAGAAGAAGCAGGAGAAAATGCTCAAGAAGGCGATGAAGGAGGGGGAGAAGATCAGCAGGGAGGCGGAGAAGATAGTGAAGTGGGCGAAACAGGCATCTGCTAGGATGGAGTTTGCTGGCCTTGATGAAGACGACGACGATGACGTCAGCGGGAAAGAGCTTCGTTGACGACGATTCGTTTCTTCATTGGGTCCAAATTCTAACCATCCACCCACATGCATCTATATATCTTTACGCAGTAAATGGTTGTATGGATATTTTGAGCATTGAGTCTAAAAAAAACTCTCTTTTAATTTTATTTCTTTAAAAAAACTCTTGAATTTGGCCTAATTAAACATAAATATCTCTATTTTTTTAAATTTAATCTAACATATCCCGACTTTTTTTATGTCTAACACAGTCTGTTATTTCTCAAATGCTACACGTTTTAACTTTTAATTGTCGTCATTTTAGTTTGGTGAAACTTCTACTAGTAACACCTCCTAAAGGTCAAATTTGGAAAAAAATTGAGATGTAAAAAGTTTCATGATGTATATCGCTTTATTTGAGGTATACATCCATCAAATAAATAACAAGTACTCCCACCATCCCAAATTATAATGTCTGTTCACTGTTCACTAGATCAAACTTTATTCACTTTCTTTCTCTATTTTCGTTAGCAATTTGATAAAATAAAATACTATTGTCACTACTAGTTTTGTAGATCTTTTGATGTAGTTTTTTAATATGTAATTTTTATTTTTTAGCTCTATACCATTTGTCATATAAAATGGTTTGCAAATAATTTCAGTCAAACATCGTAAACTGAAACATGCGTTATAAAATGAGACGAAGGGAGTACTTTGTTATTTGAAAATGTACCGTCTATATAACCTTAACGAGTAGAGGAATGCTAGGGGTACACCATTTGGTCTACCCCATTTGTCTCCCACCCATTTCTCCACCATACAATTTTTCTTTATTTTTATTTGTTTATTTTTTTTATTTTCTTGTCTTTTTTGTAGTGATGGAGGGGGTGAGGGACAAATGAGGTACACCAAAGGTGTACCCCTAGCATTTTTCTAATGAGTAGAGGATTATGTACTTCTCAAGAAAGTGAAGAAACAAACATATATTGGAATGATGTGGTGGAGAAAGTACTTGTGAGACTTGACATAGAAAGATAATTTTTTACACTCATCTTGAATGTCATACTTCCTCTATCAATTTTCGTTCACTTTCTTTCTTTATTTTCATTTGTTATTTGATAAAATAATATAATTACATCATTTTTTATTTTGTAAAATTTTTTATGTAATTTTTAACATATAAAATTTATGTTTTAATTCTACTCGCAGAGGGAGTAGAATAAAATCTTGAAGTCATAATATAACACTAAAAAAATCACTCAAAACAAACATTAAAAAAATCAAGGTAGGTTAAATCTCACACTACTTGTGTCAATATTTATGGTACAAAGGCCATGTTTGGTTAATGGCGGTTCACCCATCAGTTGACATCTTTGACCATAAACGGCAGATTAGACTAGTCAAACCGCCAAATTAATTGTTTGGATAATGGCTTTTGGAATTGGCATTTAGAACCGAACAGCCAAAATTTGAAATGCCAACCCTAGTAGCATTTCATTTAGCAGTTCACCCCCTTTTCCGTTTCTTACCCTTTTTTCGGTGCTGCGTCTCTCTGCGTCTTCCAATTCTTTCCAGTTTCTTCCAATTTTTCCGGTTCTTCCAATTTCTTCCATTTTCTTCCAGTTTTTTCTAATTTTTCCAATTTCTTCCAATATTCAGTTCTTTTTTTCGAGTCCTAAAGAACAGGCCCTAATTCCATAAACGTTTGGTAAATTAATTAACCTACTTTTTTCATGGTAATGGTCCCATTCCCCGTTCACATATTCAAATTACACCTTTTCATTCATTTTTTTAAAAATCAATCGTTAAAATAATGGTCTATATAATCAAGTGACTAGTTTTATAGAGTTTTTAGTTCTTAATTATATTTAAATTTTATTTTTGAACTTCGCACTCGTTTAAATAAATTGAATTGGAATAAATTTTAACATGGAGACAAAAATTACACAAAAAAAGGAATATAGGGCACGATAAGTTCATACTCTATACAAACTCAATTTTAAGAGTGATGGCATTATCATAATCCGTAATAATTACAAAATGGGATTGGTTGGCAGTCTGGATGATGATAGTATATATCTGACATTTCATATACAACCAAATGTGACAATACTGCACAAGAAAATACAATAAAAAAGGCTACTTGAAAAAAAAAGGTGGAAATAAATGGATGAGAAAACAAAGGCAAGGCAAACAAACACTACTAGGATTTCAAAACAGAAACCAAACAAGGCCATCACAGCAAAATCAGCCACTGTGGGGATTATAAAGGAAAAAGGCTAAAGGAGAAAGAATAAGAATGGGAGTATGAGAACACTCACAATTTCAATTCATGAGCGTAACGGTGATGCATCCATCAGTCTGAGCTGGAGTCGTAGAAGTCGCTGGGGCAAGGGGTCATCACTTCAGATTCAAGAATCTGGAGTACCCTGTGCATCGTGGGCCTATCCTCCGGATTCGAAGAGACGCATTGTATTGCAATTGAGAGCAATGCATCAAAGCTACTCTCGGCCTGCGCTCTGTCGCAGTTTGGATCTGCTATTTCCTGTTGCCTGTTCTCTGTCGCCAGAAAATTCAACTGCAAAACCAATACATACAATTAAAGAGACTTGTGGTTGCATCCAAGCAGTTTCTACTTCTCTTTTTTTGTTTTTCCGAAAAAAAAACAGCTTTCACTTAAAGCAAAAAATCAAGTGGTTCATATTCTTTCTTTTCTTCTTAATAGCTGCACCTGATCAATTGTGAAACTTATTGAGCGATTATGGCCATAGCAATGCTAAAAATTCTCTCAAATTAGCTCTAAAAAAAGACCCAGGCGACATCTGTTTATGTTAGGACTTAGGGATGGACATTGAGGACTGATTTGACCCGGAGAATTTGTTACTCCCTCCGTCCCACAAAAAAGTTCCCATTTTGAATAGTATTTAGTCAAATATTTATACGCTTTGACTACAAATTGTGAGAAAGGTATATTGAATTATAAAATAAATTTTATATAATTGGATTCATCTTAGGATCTAGTTTTGATATCTCAAATTTTTTTAGCATTTTTTTATTTAGATTATATTTAATTAGGGTCAAAGTGTGCAATAGTTTGACCAATTTATGGTCAAAATGGGAACTTTTTTGTGGGACGGAGGAAGTATTAGTTTCTAGTTTTCGCAATGTTGTTCCTGAACTGTAATC
Organism: Cuscuta australis; assembly: GCA_003260385.1. Lineage (NCBI taxonomy): Eukaryota > Viridiplantae > Streptophyta > Magnoliopsida > Solanales > Convolvulaceae > Cuscuta > Cuscuta australis. Next base: position 2,017,735 of record NQVE01000115.1, on the reverse strand, counting down.
AAACCATTCTAAAATGGACTATATAACAAAGCAGGACAAAAAAAACCAAAAAAATGGACCAAACTAAATTTGGTTATTTGGCAATCTTTTCCAAGTCCTAACCATGTCAGACAGAGCTTATGGTAAAAACTATCGCAATATCACCAAATGGGTACAAGTCAAGTAGGCAAAGAAAACAGATATTCTGGCAAAACTCAAACAGAGGTGCAGGAGGAGGAGAGCCACTGAGGTCTATTTAAGAATTAACTTTGAAGTTTTTTTTTTCTTTTGAGGAGAGGGGGGGGGGGGGGGGGGGGGAGGGAGGTTGGAGGTATTTGATTTGGTTCATCTAATGGGACACCTACCATTACTCAAGGGTAAGTCCAATGAACCAATCTCGAGGAGAAAAATATGAACACAGTATCCAAGTTCAAGATGAACTCCAGTTTCCAAAAAAATAAACATACCCAACCAACAATGTTTAGACCCTTTTCAATGAAAGATGCATCAGTTGGACGCTTTCCGCTCAGTATTTCAAGAACCAAAACACCAAAACTGTAAACATCTGTCTTCTCTGTGGCTCGACCACTCTGCATGTATTCTACAAAGTAGACAAACATACATATCAGAGAAACATAATGAATGAAATGAATCAAAACGTACCACCATGCGACTCAGCAACTTAAAAGAAACTTTAAAAAATATTTCAACTTTTTTAGTGTCACAGAACACTTTCTCAAATTTCATTATTTGTACATGGATTTCACAATATCAAACTTGTTATGGAAAACAAAATTAGCAATCTCAATTCATCAGTCTCACTTTTCCATGCATGTGGAAATTACCTATGAATCAATGATGATGACATTTTAAAAATCATCTCATTATACCTTCTTATGAAGGGATTGCAATATCAAGGACAACAACAACCTAAATACTAATTTCACACAAGTGGGGTCTGAGTGAGTATACGCATACTTTACACCTATCTATAAAAATGTAGAGAGGTTGTTTATGAAAGTACCCCGACTTAAAAACAAAAGACACAAATTAGAACAGTGCAACAAGAGGTAAATAAATAGGAATACCGAAGAGCAGTGACAAAAATGGTACCTATGAACAAATAGGGCCACAATGCAACCCTACTACACCTAGTTAACCCCTAGAACCCTAGACACGTGGTGCAGCACTCCTATCTAAGAATACCCTGCAACTTTTATTCTCGGCCTCTAAACACTCATATCTAATGTATAGAGTACTCGGTGAGTTGCAGAAGCCTCAAGTCATGTTCAATAACCATGCCTCAATATTGACACTATGCTTCTTGCATGAATTTAGGACTAATTGTCACAACAAATTTAATGCCACCGATTTGATGCATGTAACTTAGTGGATTTACTGTCAAGTAACCTTATACAATTAATGGTCACAATTATAAAATGCCACCAACCCCAAGTCGTTAAAATTAAGGTGTTGAAAACTAATTGCACCCACCAGTACAGCACTAAAATTCAAATAGCATGCGGACACAGCTTTTTCGTCTCGTAAAGTAAACACCCATGGGTAATATATCAAGTTCGATGTCTTTCACCTTTATAAAATGAAGAGACTGGCAGAATGAGTTAATTGAGCAAAACAGCAGCTAGAAAAATACACTGTGGCCATGTTCTATGATATATAAAATGGCTTTACAATATTAATGTAATGATGAGCCATGGCTAATTGACTATATAAAAAACCTAGATCATCTCTGCCTCATTAGTCCCGTGAATCATGAAATGTCGTGCCAATAAACTGATTAAGGGTGGCAACAAGGTGCTGATGATGGAGAAAATTGAAATCACTGAGGGGAATTATGTCGTTGGAGATTTGGCTTGTGCAACATTAAGTAACTGAAATGAATTTTCAATAGCGCATACCTGGAGCTAAATAACCAAAGGTGCCAGCCACAATTGTAGTGATGTGGGACTCCTCATCCTCAAGTAGCTTGGCCAATCCAAAGTCAGATACGCGTGCTTCAAAATTCCCATCTAGTAAGATGTTACTAGACTTTATGTCACGATGTATTATTCGTGGTGAACAATCATGATGCAAATATGCAAGCCCTTTTGCAGCTCCCATTATTATAGTCACTCGTGTATCCCAGTCTAATTGCTCAGATCTATCTGTGCAGAACACATAACCTTTCACGAATCAACAAAAAAATCACAGAGGAAAATACTCCCTCTGTCCTAAAAATAAACTTTGGGGTTTCAATTAACTGAGTTTAAGAAAAGTATTTGGTTAGGATTTATTTAGAAGAAAGAGAAATAATGCAGGCCACACATTTTATTCCTCAATAAGTTAAATGGAAAAGGAGAAGTGTGATGTTTATTTTTGAGACAGAGAGAGTACGTATTACAGTGTGACATCAATACTAGAATAGGCTTGTATGTTTCTAGAATAGACTACCTTCTGATGCAAAGGCTATTCCATAATCAATTACGAAGTACTACAAGCACCCAGGTTCCAAAATTACATGCAGGTTACAGAGTTAAATTTATGGAGAAATTTATATGGACGGAAGTAAATTCATCCTTGAACCATTTAGTATACCACAGAGCATATGTAAATAAAGTACTATACCATGTAGAACTTCATCTAGGCTGCCTCCTGGTAAGAAATCATATATTAACAGCTTTGATGTGGGAGAATTGCAATATCCTCGCAGATTTACCAAGTGCCTGTGCTTAATGCTTCCCAGGATTTCAAGTTCCCTTTCAAAAAACCTATCAAAACGCTCATTTATTTTGAGAATTCTTTTCAATGCAAATGCATTGCCATCATCCATTACAAGCCTGTACACAGTTCCAAACCCCCCAGAACCAATTATGTGTTCTTCATTCAGTAATTCTAAATTCCTTATTATATCCTTTGATGAGTATGGCAAATCTCCGTGGAACATCACAATTGAGGCACCTGAAAAGATAAATTTGTGAGGATTTTCACTGTAGTAGAAAACAGAGCCACACCAAACTCAAAATGGTCTTTCAATGGGGCAGATGGACAAGTATCTATTCATAATAAGGATAGAACCTGAACCAACGTCCTTAGCCAAGCTTCCATTTTCATTTTTAGCAAATCTCTTGTAGAGGAGGCAGCCCCAGTAACACATCAAAGCCACCAAAAGCAAAGCCCCAACGGTAACAGATGCAGATATTAGCACTTTCTCAGAAATTTTCTTATCATGACCTGAAAAAACAAGAAACAGATTGTTTTGTTAATACACTACGCCACACGTGAAGAGAAACATGAATAAATTGCATAAACAAGACTGAAAGATATGATGAAACAAAAGAAGAAGATAAATTCAAAAACTATGTGAAGCAGCATGTGTTCAGGTAAAACATGATAATGGCAGCAAATAATATCTTAAAATGGGATGTAGACATAGAGTTACTGGATTGATGATTTACCTGGATTACTATGAGATTGAATGTAGAAAATAATCATAATCTATTTCAGTATTTCAGAATCCCAGTTATTATTTTGCAGAGAAGAATTTGTTTTTAAATGTACTTTTCATAATAAGAAGACTTGAGGTGCATAATCCACCAATTTATCTGTTTCAAAGTTAGTCATGCTTCTTTTTTTCAAAACAAAAAACAAGTAACCCATTTATCCAAAATAACTAAAGACAGAGTACATAAAATATTGTCAGCCATCAGAAGACGAAATTATCTATTATGCCACATTTCAAAAACGAATCAGGGGTCAGAAAATGCCCTCCAAAACAGGTAAACCGTAAAAGATCAATAAGTCACTGACCATTATCTCCCCAATACCCCATAGATAGACATGGAATGGGGATTCTTGGATAAAAAATGATACATGAAATTTACCGGAATTGGGAGGCTGATAGGTTGGCGTAGAACCTCCAGCATTTTGTTTGCAGACTGAATCAATTTGTTGTCCACATAAATTACGGTTTCCAAAAAATCTGCAATTGATGGTGGAAATATCAGAACAGAAGGATGACAAATGATGTATCTGATCTTCTGATGATACATAATGATTTTCACTCGGTTACTAAGATTCAACTTGCAACTTTGGTAAATTTCATATCTGGTACACAGAATATCAAACATGCAATTTCATCCTAACCCACACTTTGCAGCTAATGGAAAAGATATTGGCAGTTCATAGAGAGATATTGCCTGTCGAATCAGTAATCAAAATTTATGCACATGCCCCATACACATTTGTATGGAATACAGAAGTTGCATTGCATATATATACAACTCAATTAAGGTTGTGTTCTTTTTAACTTTTAACTCGAGGCTCCACTCCACACTCCACACTTTTAAGTAAATTGAATTCAAGACTCAAGTTAAGGGGAAAAGCCTTAAATCCTATAAGTGGGGTCTAGGGATGTAGATGTGCGCAGACCTTACCCCTAGCCAATATATTGATATTCTATCATTTATAAGTTGATATGCATTGTTCATGACCAAATATACTGAAACTTAAAGTAAATATTACAGTCTGATAAAAACAAGTGGGAGTCGTAATTCCTGAGAAAGCAAAGACAACTCTCTTTAAGTAAACGTATGAATTAGCCTTGAATTTATCAGTGCAAAAAAAACATATAGAGGTCCTAGAAATACTTGAGTTTTGAAGTGTATGGCAAGCATATACTAGATACAACATAAAACTACATTAGCACCATGTCCAGGCCAAACTAATAAAAGTATTCACAAAATTTTAAAGAAGCAGCTCATAGGAAAAAATGGGAAAGGGAAAATATTGAGAAAGTAGAAGCATTCAGTCATTCGCCAAATGAAACCACAGAGAAATTTATCCTTGTTAAAAAAACTATTGAGTATTGGAGGCCCATGTTACTGTTTTCCGTACTTATAAGCATAATCAATTTCCTATTTGGGTAGGGATCTTACTGGGTTGTTGATGTTGTGACAGAATTTAGTGTTATTGATAGTTATTTTCATTATTAATTATTACTCCCTATGTCCGATCTTTTATAATTGATAGTTATTTTCATTATTTATTATATTCCCTATGTCCCACTTTTTTGTCACATCACATTTTGTGATGTTTAAGTGAAGTTATTTTCAATCTGTTTTATTCAAAGATTGGTGTGACACTAACAAAAGTAAAATTTACTCCGTATATATTTCAAAATTACATCAAAAGATCTACTAAACAAGAGGTGACATGACTAGTATTTTAGCAAATGATCAATGAAAATATGTAAGGAAGATATAGTGTAATATTAATACATAAAATTATTATTAAAGTAGTATAGTAGTAGTTTCTTATTAGTATTAGTTGTCTCCTACTAGTATTTAATTCCCTATATTGTACACAAATAATTATTGTTTAAAACTTAAATATAACAAGTTATTTAGTAAGCTTCTATTAATAAGTTTACTTTTGCATTTAGGAATAATAGGCTTCTACATAAGGCAACTTGGTATCTATTATATTTATTATGGAATAATAATTTTTTTAAATTCTTTCTGCTGCTTGTTATATTGATGCTCTCCCCCATAACTTCCTGAGTGCGTGTTGTGTATTTTAAGTCATAGGTTGGAGCTCTCTCTCCTTATATCTCAGGCCCATAACGAGGAGTATTAGCGGCAAACATATCACTAATCAGTTATCAATTTAAAAATGGGAAAAAGTGGAACATATATAGAAATGTGGGGTTGGAGAACAATAAATATTCACATGCTAAGAAGGCACCACCTAATGTAGCAATTTAACCACTTAAATAAAATAAATAAATCGGTAAAACATAAAATATTTAATACGTACGAGTCTTTTCTGAAGTTCGCAAGATGGCTATCCGAAGGTATTTGCCCAGTCAGAAAATTATTTGATACATTGCTGTCAATAGTACACAAACAAAAAATAACATATTTTGATCTCAAAGTTGCCGTGAACATGACAAAATTATTACACTCACAGTGTTCTTAGTTTTTCTAACTTCCCAAGTGATTGTGGAATATTTCCACTGAGAGAGTTGCCTGAAAGATCCCTGAACAAAAAGTAGATATTATGACCTATTGACCTTCACCATATATATGAACAGAATCCATTGTGTATACAATATTGCAATGACACGCGTGAGCCCATATACATAGAACATGCCCACACACACATACACATGACACATACAGTGGAAACAAGCAGGTGGGAAATAAAAGCTCTGAAGCAACATCAATTCAAAGACAGTTATAGGGAAACAGATCTAGCACTGGTTGCATAACAACTAAATATAGCTTTAATGTTTGCAGATTGACTCAATTTAGCAATGGTTGAGACTATTTCGGGTAAATGTTACTTGTATGTTAAGATATCAAACACACCTACAGTGATACATGTAATGATAATCCAAATTCAAAAGCATGTGTGTGTGATCAAATAAACACGTTATCCCAATTTCTTTTGATAGATGTTATAATAACGAAGAAAGTTAAAAAACACAATGACACACATAACACACACCATACATATCTCCTACACTTCTAATTAAGGCAATATTCTTTAAATAGAACAAGCACTAAAGGTGTCAGCCATGTGAGATGTTAAAGTTAATGGGACTCATCTAAATGGGTTGTGCAACTAACACCAACTAATATAAAGTCACCAACTAACCTTCTGAAACAACTTACATTCAGGACTTTCCCTATTTTCAATTATAGAAAACAAACGTGCATAGTGGGCTAAAAAATCTATGCATTTCTACATTTGGCCAAGCTCATTCAAAGCGAAAACAAGCTCCATAAAACTTGAAAACAGAAAAAAAAATATTTTGCACTTAAGAATGTTCCTAGTCAGGTCTGATATTGAATTTCAGAAGAATGTCGGCTGGTAGTTAAGGTATAAGAAAATCTTGTCCACATTAAGTACCTCACAGAATATAAATATAAGAATGGGGAATGACCATTGTTGCGTAAAAGAAAAGTATCTTACATATTTTCAAGATAAGAAAGGTTTCCCAATTGATCGGGGATCATTCCACTCAAATAATTACCCTGCAAAAGCCTGTCATGAATTATAGGTAAATGACACAGAATGCAACACATTAGATGCGAAATGCATGGAGAAATCCATATCCAAAATTTGACATTAGAAGCAAAATGCATGGAGAAATCTGTATCCAAAATTTGACATCACAAGCATCCATGTATACAACAGTGCAAAGCACTACTCTAAAGTAATGCTAGGAAAAAGAATTACAAGTGTGCTAGGAAATGAGCTAGCCAAGGAAAATGAAGTATTGGGATTTGGGACACTAAGTACAAAATATAATAGGAAATGGCACAAACAAATCCAGCCACTTTATGATTTTTTGACTCAATGGTGTGTCATGACTCGTGATATTTTGTATACAACAAGAACAACAACTCCCTCGGGGTCTAGGGGGTCAAGATGTAACCAACCTTACCCCTGCAAAAAAAGCAGGCTGGTTGTTTCACATAGACCCTTGAAGCATAATGACCAAAACATAATACAAAGTAACAAGCAAAGGAAGTTTGGTGTGTGACTTATTTCATCCATTGTTTACCCAAAACTAAAACATTGACAGAAATGACTCTTTTAGCTCCATTAGCAATGGACGGTGTCATGATATTTTCTATGCATGTGAAACTAACATATTATGAAGACAATTTAAGAATTTCCCATTCCAATATTCATTCCTATGAAAGTTGTGATATGAAGGGCATCTGGCTTAAACCTTTGCCAATGTGGTTTTTTCCAAATTTAATGGTGTTAATGGGCACTATAAATCTAATGCCACCTAAAATACTTGGGATTAGTGTGATGATGATGATGATGAATTACACGGCCAACTAAAATCTACATACGATGTCCATTTATTTAGCATAAGCTATAAGCTACTCTGCGCTTCTGCACATTTATGACAGAGCCGAGGTTTAAAAACTCCAGGTACTTTTGTATTTCAATTTTCGATCCCAACAATAACAGCAGAAGTCTTCAAGCACCTTTATTTTTTCTTTTGATTCGCACTCACTGAGAACTTAAATATCTCCAAACATTTTTCTTCTCTTCTTCTTTTCATAGGGACTTCAATTTCTCATAGGATTAAAATTTTTAAAAGCTATATTCAAAGAGAAAAATAGACTACACTGAATACATGATAGTGATTTATGACACTAACCATGGCTTCTTAACTATGCATGATCATGATTGATAGTACTATAGATTGTTAGTATTTTGGATTTGTAAAGGAAGTTCGTAAGTAAGCTTGATTTTTATGACTCAAATCATCTTGAGGTTTATGCCTCGCCTCACAAATATCAAATGCTGAGGCCTTAAAGCAGCTTTCCAAACCTTAGAATGACTTTGGTCTACCTGATAAATTTTGATGAGCTACTCCCTTTGTCCCTAAATGATCTTCCCACTTCTTTTTTGAGTCATCCCAAAATTACATCTCATTTCTATTTATGGAAAGTATTATATAGTTCTAATTGTTTCCTCCTCTTCCAAGTAAATCACAACTGCATTGCTTTTCTTTTCTCAATTGTTGTGCCCGGAAAATGTAGGCTTTTATTTAAGGGAGGGAGAACTATAAACTTAGGGGCCAAAGACCCTGCTCATAGGTCATGAGTGTCAAGTCATATAGATAAATGACTAAAGGAATTTCCTTAAAAAAATATGAAGAACTTACAAAGATTTCAACTTTGTACAGTTTCCAAGTTCAAGAGGTATTGTCCCATAAAAGTTATTGTCATGAAGCACTCTGCATATGCAAATGCTAGGTTAACATATTAGCAATAAGCCAATAACTTTGATCATTGAAAAGAGTAAGAAGAGACTCGTACAAGAATTGCAACTTCTCTAGCTTCCCAATATCTGGTGATATAGGTCCACTCAGCTTGTGATTAGGGAGGGTCCTGAAGCAGTAAACGCCAAAAACTCCATCAATTGGTCCAGTATGAAACTACAAGATCCAATAAGCTACACATGAAATTGACAAATTGTTGTTTATGTTAGGAATACCAGTAATCTTTCTGTCAAGTGCTCCCTCTGTGTCCCTTAAAAAAGTTATTGTTGTACTTTTTGTCAGTCCCTAAATTAAGTCCCCTTCCCTTGTTTGATAAAAGTAACAGACTTATTCTACTGCTCTCATTAACTCTTACCACACACCACCATAAATAATTCCAAATTGCATATTAAAAGGGCAATTTTGGGAGTCAAGGACAACTGTTAAGGAAATTAAAACCATGCAAGTCAAACTAGGAACTTCTTCAAGGGATGGAGGGAGCATTGAATAGATAATGAGAACTATGATACTTTTCCAAAAGTACAGAACCAACGAAAAGGAACAAATAACAAAACAATACAATACAAAAGTGAGAGCACAAGGCAACCAAGTATCTAAAAAGTTAATACAACAAATGCAGGGAAGCACCCTCCATTGTATGAAAAACAACTCACGGGGATGAATGTAGTACTTACACAACTTGATAAACAAAAAATCTAAAGTACAACAGTCGGGGTTAAAGTGACTTTTTTACATAATGGAAACTCACAAGGATATAACACGCTTGGACTTTGGGTCACACTTAACTCCATTCCAACTACACGGGTCGGTGTCTTCTTGTCTCCAAAATTTAAAGACCCCATCTGAACTCATTATTGCTATTCTGAAGTTATTAAGCGCTTGACCTACATAGAAATATTATGCTGCAATAATTAACTTACTGGTGAAAAAAAGAATAGCTCAATTCATATTCCATACAACTTAAATTAGCTTTTATCATGTGCTTAGAATAACTCAGTTCAGACCACTTAAATTAGCTTTTATCATGTGCTGAAGATGCTCTAAAGAACAACTAAAGGTTTCCCTTATCGACTTCCACCATATCACATGTTTCTCTATTTATATCCAATATATCCCAACCATTTAAACCTACGTTTCTCTAATTTTATCATGTGCTTAGAATAACTCAGTTCAGACAACTTAAATTAGTTTTTATATGTACTGAAGATGTTCTAAATGAACAATCAAAAGTCTCCCTTTTCAACATCCACCATATCACATGTTTCTCTATTTATATGCAATATATCCCAATCATTCAAACATATGTAACTCAGTTCAGACTTCAGGCGTATTAAATTACGGAGTAGCTTCTATCATGTGCTGAAGATGCTCTAAGCGAACAACTGAAAGTCTCCCTTTTTGACTTCCACCATATCACATGTTTCTCTATTTATATCCAATGTATCCCGATCACTCTAGGAAAATGACTGAAATTGCAATGAAATATGTAGTAGTCTAGTAGATGATTACTAAGTAAAAAAAATTACAAGCAAAGCACAAAATGTTTCTCTTTCATTTATGAATGAGAGATGGGGGGCCAACTGTAGTAGATCTTGATTTTTTATTCAGAATTTTAGTCATTCCATCCCCGAGCTGACACCATTCCACCCAATTAAAGACTGCTTTAAGTGCTTAAAAGCAAAAGGCTTTCAAGTTTCAACGACAACATACCAAGTAAAGTCCCTCAAGTGCTGTCTAGTGAGGGATGTTGACTGGTGGTACTCAAAGCTTACCCCTACCTAGAAAGATAGTAGGGGCTGTTTCCAAAAGACCACTGAAGTACAAAAAGAAACTATGACTTCCAACATAAAAAGGCCGGATCTATGACTATACTACTAATTTACTATTAATTTTGGCAGAGAAAACACCTCAAAACTTTTAAGGTATAACAGTCTAATCTGTGATTGAAGATCTGGCCAAGGCAACGGACGTGCATATAACTTAAATACAGATCACTGAAGGTTTAACTTGACACTCCTGAATGCATATTTTATGAGTCAGGTGGGGATTAGCCCCCCAAAGCACATGAAATAGGCAGGGTATATATGAAGCACAGAATGAATAGCTTACCATCAGGGCTAAGAGTATGGGCTTCATCTAGCAAGGTGCATGACAATAAGATGTATAAAAGCAGCAGCTTGAAAATTTTGACACATGAGCATCCCATTTTCGTGTTGATGAATCATAAGGTCTCTACAGATCATTTGAGAAACCGCATTCAAATGTTGTTTCTTTGCACATAGGGTTTATACTTTAATGATACAAAGGTGAGGCCGCCCCTTGCATAGGAATAAGTCCTCCCTGCAGAAGAATAAACAAACGGAGAAAAAATATACGGAGTAATTAATAATAACATCATGATAAAAATAGAAAAATAAGAAGATAAGATATGGAGGTCATTTGAAGTTGAATTGTGTTCGCTGATTTCAGTTCTCAGACAGGCACTGAGTTTGGTGTTAAATTCTTCAAAGTAAAAGTAGATAAATGATTTCTTTGATGCCATTGTTGTCTAATTCCTCACCAGTGACCCTTCATAAACAAAAGCTACTCATATCCTAAAATTTCTTCACACTTCCTTTTTGAGTTGTCCTAATTTTTTTATGTAACTTCTTTTTAGGAAAAATTTAAGTGGACATTGTGTATCTCCTTTCTAAATCAACCACAACCACACAACTTCATTTTCTTAATAAAAGTGCTAAGATGGAATGTGAAGAAATTTTTAGGACAGATGGAGGATCAAACAACAGTATTCAATATTCTAAAACTAGCACAAGGGTGTTACAGATGAAGGATTCATTTTTCATAATTGAATTGAAATAAAGGAATCGGCATGATTGTTGAAAGAGCAACTACAATTGCCAAGTTGACAAATGAATTTGCATTCAGGATGAACCCATCAAGATCAAACAACATATTAACCATTTAATACTCCTCCGTCCCACAAAGATTTGCCCAATTACTACTTGAGGGTCAAACTTCAATCACTATCTTTAATTTCATTAATCATTATTCACATGATAAAATAATATATTGTTGTCACCTCTTGTTTAGTCAAAACAGGGTATATAAAGCATGTTTGTTGTCAATGGAGCAAAAATAGTCATAAATGAAAATGTTTTAGCATGGGGTAAATAGTAATCTAAATTAAAATGGCACATTAAAATTCCTTCGAGTCTTACTTCCAATGAAGTTTTGAGTAGTAAATGTAGCAATGGATCAAAGATCTAACGAAAACCGTCTCTCTATATTTTACACAGGTATCTCTGCTAACAACCTGACCACTAGACCTCAATGAAGTTGGGATTATACTAGGTTGTTGTTGTAAAGAGAGGGCATAAAAAAATAGCGACACATTCACTATAATTGTGTGCATAGATCTATCCACCCCAAAAATAAATTGTATACATCTAACTTAGTTGAATTTGAAGGAATATAAAGCATGCATGTTGTCAACGAAGCAAAAATAGTCATAATTTACAATGTTTTAGCTTCGGGTAAACAATGGACTAAAACAAAATGGCACATTAGATTTCCTCTCTGTCATACTTTCAAATCGGTTTTGGGTAGTAAATGTAGCAATGCTTCAAGGATCTAATGAAAACCATCCCTCTGTATTTTACACGGGTCAAGACCACTAAATCCCAATGAAGTTGGGATTATGATGGGTTGTTGTTTACTTGTTGTTGTAAAGAGAGTGCATATAAACAGTCACACATTCACTATAATTGTGTGCATAGAGCCATAGACCCCCCCCCCCAGCAAAACAAATAAAAAATTGTATACATCAACTACTCGTAGTCATTCATATACAAAGTATTTATCATTTAATTATACTTCATTACTTCGTCCCAATAAAATTTACACTTGTTTTTGTTGTACCAAAATAAATACACACTTTTTTTTTAATTTAGCAAAGAAATATGTGACTAGATATCATTTTCTCTCCTGTAACTGAAGTTCAATTTTCAACCACCCAATTTTCACTCTTTAAAAAACTCTGTGAAATCAAAGAGCGGAGTTTATTTTGGAAAGGGAGAGTACATACTAAGCTACTACTATACCTACTTGCCACAATGTCATCTACTCCTCCCTGTTAGTTGAAACATTATGCCTATTATCTATCTCAATTCACATCGTCTCAACCTACTCCTCCCCAAATATGTTTTTCATGATCCACTAGCGTTTGTAAAGTGCATTGTTTAGTCCAATACTCCCTCCGTCCTGAAACTAATTCAGAAATCTTTTTTCTTCTTAGAACGGACCAACATAAAGTCAACATTCCTTAAAAGAAAAATTGGTGGTGCTCATATATTTTTTTCCTCTGCATCAATTTAGAACAAACAATTTCATTTTTCATGAACTCTTCGAAAAAGAAGGTATAACTTGCTTTAGGGAACTCAATTTCAGGACAAAGTATAAACAGCAGGGTAGAGAGTACAGCAAAGAAATCCATCTACCTACAGCTTATGAATTATCATCAAGTTGGATGCAGTTTTACCATTTCAACACACATGTAGAACCCAAATACCCAATACACCCCGTGATTAAGATGTGATACTTGTGTGGACGCCAAACCTGAGGATTGTTAGGCGAGAAGTCGAGGGGCGGACACCGGAGCACGGTTACGGCACTTTAGGTGGCGGGAGGTTGACCGGACACGAGGACAGAGGCCTCGGGTACGGTCAGGAGAACTCTGGCTAAGACAGGTATAAGCACAAGCTCCGGTGGTGTTAGAAAAGAATGATCGGACGTGGGGAATTCGGAGTGGAGTTCAGGCAGTGTCTATAGGCACAGCACGCGGAGTGAGGGTTTGGGAGAAGTCGGCGGTGGCTGGCGAGTCCGGTTATGATGGACTAGTTGCAGCGAGTTGGCGGAATTTCAGATGCTTTTCTGCAACAGTGGTGGAGATGAACGATGGACGGGACGAGAGGAAGCTCCACAATCGACAGGTGTAGTGACCTCAGATCTGTTTGGAACTTCGGGAACGGAGCTAGCATTCAGATCTCCCCTCAGGAGTAGGGTGCTTTGATTCTCCCAAAGGTGAAATAGCTCAAGCCCCTCACCCCCGACCAGACGGGAATGTGAGAGGAGGTAAATCACGGTGACCCAAGCACAACACTTAGCTAGACCATATCCTAGTGCGCACCAGAGACTCCCCCATTTTTCAGGGGTGATCGCCTCCACAACGATCGCTGCCAGGTTTCGATCCTTGGTCATTCTCCAAACTTCACCAAGTGTTTGCCACTTGGGCTACCCGTGCGGGTGAGTAGGGTGCTTTCGTGAGTGGGGTAGGGGTGTAAAAGGACATAATATTAAGAAATTTTATTCATATTTGGAAAAATAATACCATGATTAATGCTCATATTCATATTCCATATTTGTAATCTCTTTGAATAATTATTACTATTCGTATTCGATTCGATATGAAATTCAAATATTTGGTTCTTATCCTGTTATAAATTACTATTTCCTTCGTTCCATAAAACTCTTCCTCTTTCGTTTTTTTGCTTTCCACAAAACACTTCCACTTTCTATTAAAAACCCACTTTTATCCCTACTTTTTCATACTCTACCTATCACATCATACTTTTTCACTAATAACCAAATTATCACATCTTACATTTTCCCATCACATCAGGGGCAAAATTGGAAAGTCAACCAAAATTACATTTTCCTTATTTTTCCCCAAAGTCAAAATCGGAAAGGTTTTGTAGAACGGAGGGAGTACTTTCGTCTCCAAACAATGTGGAAAATTCATCATTTTTAAAATTATTTTAATTATAAATTAGTATAAAATACAAACTACAAATTACACTATTTAAAAGTACATAAAAACTCTATAAAATAAGAGGTGACAAGAATATTTATTTCAACAAATTATAAATGAAATTATACAAATAATGAAAAGTTATCGAGAATCCGTAATAGTAATAGTGATATCCAATTTGGTATCTCAAAGTTGTCCCAGTGTATGAGAATACGAGTAGTCTGGTCATCTGCATGACTATTGATCGAAGTGTTTTTACTATAAAATAAAAGAAAATGACGAGGTGTAGTGCTTCTATGAAATATGGACTTATGGTGATGGACATTCTTATCAATTGGAGTACTACATATTTCAACTCATCTTTACACATTCATTTAAAATTCTACATGGGGCCCAAAAGCTAAATGTGTACTATCAATTATCAATTATGGGGCCACACCAACCGTGATTATTATGGATGGGAAATTTGATGGTTGGTTGACATTGACATCTAATGTGAAGTACTACGTAGTCAACTATCTGAATAGTGCATAATTTTGGATTATACATATTACTATTAAAATGAATGCAATACAATTGATTATGAGATGAAAACCTCTAAAATTAGTTTTTCAATGGCAAATCAAAATGACCCTTAAGTTTGTTTATTTATGCTAGTGAGCGAAAAATGAAATCCGAGTTCCACTCATTTAATGAGGAGATTTGAGAAATTGGGTTTGTTTGGTCATTAGCAAGCTCATATTTGATTCGAATTGAAATTTATATTTATGTCATTAAAGATTAAGTTTTTATTCGAAATTATTTTTAATATAATTTATTATTACTACTACTAATATAATATTATTATTATTACTCATTTCCTCATTTTCTAGAATAAGTTTTTGGATACTTTAGGATACCTGAAGTATATTTTAAAATATATTTGGATATTTTGGATATGCTAAAATATTTTACGCTTTCATCGTTTTTAAAATATACTTCGGGTACCCTAAAATATCTAAAAACTAACTTTGGATGGACTTTTCTCGTTTCCTTCTTTTAATATTAATATTAATATTAATATTAATATTAATACTATTATTATTGTTATTATTGACCTTGTTTGGAACATGGCAGTTGGCTGTTGGCTGGTTTGAATGACTGATTGAGTTAGCTGTTTCTGTTAGCTGTTAAAAATTAGATGTTTGGCAACTTTAGTTGTTTATAGTTAGCTGTTTGTGAGTAAAATTACATATAAGGACATCCCTCCATTTATGTTAGTTAGTGTATGATTTTAATTTTGTTTAATTTGATAAAATACACACATTATACAAGAAAATGTTTTACATATTTTTTTTTGTTGGACAAAAAAGGTTACTTCATTTTTTTTTAATTTAAAAAATGAGAATTTACATTTATATTTTATAAGTAGATTTTTTGTATTTTTCTCATTTATCATTCTACAAATAACAACCATGCATGATATATTTTATTTTATAATTTTTTAAATATGATATCATAAATATATAAAAACACTCTACACCAATTTTAAAAATGATATCATATATTTTTAATATACTCTACACCAATATTAATTTTTTAAACATGATATCATATATTTTTTCTGTTGGACAAAAAAGGCTACTTTGTTTTTTTAAATTTAAGAAATGAGAATTTACATTTATATTTTATAAGTATATTTTTTCGTATTTTTCTCATTTATCATTCTACAAATAACAATCATTCATGATATATTTTATTTTATAATTTTTTAAATATGATATCATAAATATATAAAAATACTCTACACCAATTTTAAATATGATATCATATATTTTTAATATACTCTACACCAATTTTAATTTTTTAAATATGATATCATATATTTTTTTGTTGGACAAAAAAGGCTACTTCGTTGTTTTAAATTTAAGAAATGAGAATTTACATTTATATTTTATAAGTAGATGTTTTTGTATTTTTCTCATTTATCATTCTACAAATAACAACCATGCGTGATATATTTTATTTTATAATTTTTTAAATATGATATCATAAATATATAAAAATAACTACACTAATTCTGGTGCCGTGAGGATCGCAGAGAGACGCAACACCGAGAAAAGGGTAGGAAACAGAAAAGGGGTGAACTGCTAAATGAAATGCTGCTGGGGTTGGCATTTCAATTTTTGGCGGTTTGACTAGTTCAATCCGCCGTTTATGGTCAAAGATGCCAAATGCTAGGTGAACCGTCATTTACCATTGTATTTATCATTAATATTTTACTATTATTATTATTATTATTATTATTATTGTTATTGTCATTATCATTATTATAGTGCGTACAACGACAATCCAACACGACTCAATAGACAATAGCGGCGACTAGTGCAGAAGATAATGACGAAGTGAGTAACGATAATAATGATAATAATAATAATAATAATAACAATAATAAAAAGTAAAATCATAATAATAATGGTAATAATAATAATAAAAGAAGAAGAAGAAGGAAAAAAAGAAAGTCAATCTAGAGTAAGTTTTTGAACATTTTAGAGAACCACGGAATATATTTTTAAAAAAAGGTGGATTTGGAGGTTTTTTCTATAATATTAAACGTATCACAGTAATTATTAAGAAGAAAATAAAATGATGCAAGTGAATATGACTAAGAGATATAAGAAAAATCATTGGAGAATTACTCCTTCCGTCCCAAATTATTTGCAACATTTGTTTTTTCAGCCGTCGCGGGAACTTTTGTTTATTTCTACGTTTTCATGGGTTATTTGATAAAATAAAATATTCTTGACACTTCTTATTTTGAAGAACTTTTAATGTAGTTTTTTGATATGTAAATTTTATTTTTTATTTCTATACCGATATGAAAATAAAATGAATTTAAAAAAAATTGATATTTTTTACTTCGGGAATACAAGTGTGGCAAATATTTAGAGACTGGAGAGAGTAGTTTCTAGTTTCTACACATTTGGAGATAATTTAAAAGTGATGTAATCGTACCCATAGGCCATATCATAAGAAAGGTCGACGGAGTGAAGAGTTTAGGAGCCGAAAGGCAGAGAAGACCTGCACTCAAAAAAATGGCTAGCAAATTCAAAGTCGACGAGCTTCGTGCAGAGTTGGCCAAACGGGGCCTCGACACCACCGGCACCAAGCCGACACTGGTAGCTCTCACTCCCTTCTCCTTCCCTCATTATCGCCCCCAGTTCGAGCCTTGACTCTGAAACATTCGTAGGTGCGGAGGCTGGAAGAAGCCATTCACGAAGAGAGCTCACGTCAATCCACTGGTTCAAGCGCTGTTCCGGAAAATGAGAAGAATCGGAAAAGGCCGAGGGAGGAGTCGGAGAACGAAGACTCCGAGAACACCAATAAGGTCAAGGATACAGAGGAACTGAGGAGAATGACTGTTAAGCAACTCAGGGAAGAAGCAAGCCGCCGGGGGGTTTCAGTCAGCGTTTCGAAGAAGGAATTGATCGATAGGCTTTCTTCTGCAGTTGATGATGTTCATGATGGTTCGGATGATGGTAATTCAATTCACTTTGTTGAAAGGATTTTTACTTTTTACTTCCCATCCGATTGATCCTTTTCGTATGAAAGGTCCATCCTCTTCCTATTTGACTTTCTAGGTCAATTTTTGCTCCAAACTATTTTCATATTTGACTCTTTAAGCCAATTTGCAGTTCACATGTCTTCAGATTTAGGGCGTGTTTGGTTGGTGCTGAGAGTATAGTTTCTATATGAAATTCCTGGTTATGAACAATCATTATAATCCTTGTGTTCATTTAATTTTGGCATAGTTCAAGAAGCTGATAAAAGGAAACTGGTCACAGTAACAAAGAAAGGTGCAGCTATTTTAGATCAATGGCTTCCAGATGACATCAAGGCAAATTACCATCTGCTGCAGTGTGTAAGTGCTAAATTCACATCTTTGTTTCTTTGTATTCAATGTCGATAAGGCAGACCCTATTTTTTTTGGAACTGGGGATGTAATCAAGTTAAGCTGAATTTTCCCTCTCGAACTTTAGCTCGGCATAAGTTTTTTAGTGTGGAAGACTAACTATTGAAAACTAGCTGACACCATAAATTTCATGCCACATACCCCTTTATTTAATCAATATCCCTTCTTGTTGTTTTGTTTTTGTTGTTGGTGTAATTGACATGTAAGAAAGCGCGGGGATATTGAAAATTATTTCTGGTACTGGTAATACATAATGATACTAGTTAATACTCTGTATTTTATTAAACATTAAAAACTCTATCTGAAATGTTCAGAATATGAGACAACAACAATGATGATTTTGATAACAATAATAGTAGTAGACTACTACTACTAGTAGTAGTAGTAATAATAATAATAATAATAATAATAATAATAATTGTAATAACAAACTAAATGGTATTGAATTATGAATAGAACTAAATAATACTGAAATTAAGTGCCCCTGAATATCTGAAGTCATGAGTTTCTCATTATATTTTTCATAGAACTGCCTAAAAAATCTATTGTAGCATGACCCTTTCTGACGTGGAGAACATTCAGTATGAAAACTTGCCACTGATTTTGGCATAAATTTAGAGTGTTGAATACTTATGTTTGAAAACTAATTGACCCAATAAATTTCTTGCCAACTACCCCTATTTAGTTGGGATTAAGGTTCACATAGCCAAAAATGACAAAATTAGGGGCATGTATGCTATTAAATTCATTTAAAACTGCATATATACAGAAATGGTCAATTAGAAGTTAGTAACCCACTAACCAGTTCCTACCTGACCTTGCCAAAGTAACCCGCTAACCAGTTCCTACCTGACCTTGCCAGTTTAGAATCAAATTAGCAGTGTATATGCCCCTAAAGTGGACACTTTGTCTGTGTCTATTTTTTGACAATGACCACGATAATATGTAATGCTGTTTATCTGCAGGGGAACGAAATTTATGATGCAATGCTGAACCAAACAAATGTTGGGCAGAACAATAACAAGTTCTATGTCATTCAAGCTCTAGGTTACTATATATTTTCATCCTTTTGCAAACAAAAATGAAATTTCTATAAAATACGGTGATATTTTAAAACCATTCAGTTGATTATCTTGACCACTTTCTTCTATGAAAAGAAAAAACTAAAGACAAAACTTGGTTGGAATCAGGCTGTTAAAAGGATCAATGGGTTTATAATATAACTAATTTGTCGGATTGTGCACCATGTTGTCCATGTGTGACGTTACCGTAGGCTGAAGCTATTGAAATGATACAAAAAGTTGAATGATGGAAAATTTGTGAGCATCTTATTTGATTATACAAAAATCTTGCAGAATTCGACGGTGGTGGGAAATTTCTAGTCTACAACAGATGGGGCAGAGTTGGTGCCAAGGGTGGGACAAAGATCAGTGGCCCTTATACATCTCAATGTGACGCCATTCAAGAATTCGAGAGCAAGTTTTATGACAAGACAAAGAACCACTGGTCCGAGCGTAAGGAGTTTGTGTGCCACCCTAGGCAATATACTTGGCTGGAAATGGACTACGGCCAAAATGGAGAAGATCCATCAGTAAGTTATTACAGGGTTAGATTGAGAGTTGGGCTTTGGAAGGCTGAGTGTATATCTTTATACATATTTAAGAATTTTTATAAATTGAAGAAACAACATAATATGTGAAAACACAATCTTTCAATCACCCTTTATTTGTTCGTGGAAACATTTCTACTTCGTATTTATCAAGATACAGGATAAATTCTCCAAAGCCTTTCCCTCCAAACACCACCATCCCAAAACCCTCTATATAAACACATCCTTAAGTTAATACGCCGTAGCTCATAAATTCCTTCTTACTCTATGACTATATTGCATACTTTGCACCAATAGAATGCCATCACTGTTTTTCCCACCAATTTCACTTGATTCCATCAGCACATCTGTCAGAAAGAAGTCAATGGTTTCATATGATAATTGAAATATCTGTTTGTAATATGAACCTCAATTCAGCTGTGATCAATGGCATGGGTGGACACATTTTTGTTTCATATTCAACTGATTCTGAGGGCGAGGTTACGATCCAAACAGGTTTCAGGAGATCCAAACGCTTGTATAAAAATCCTGCCCTGTCAAACAAAGCTAGAAGCACCGATTGCAAAGTTCATCTCCCTGATTTGCAATGTTAACATGATGAAGCAACAAATGATGGAAATAGGTTGACATTTTATTGTGCTCTGTATTTTATGTAAATAATGATACTCCGTATTTTTTTTTCAACCCCCCCTCCTCCCATCAATTTTTGTTCACATGTCTAGTTCAACCTTCAACCCAAAACAAACCAAAGAAACCAGTATTTTAAATTTTATTTGATAACCTCATCAGTGAAAACTTTTATAAGGTGATTATCATTTTCTTTTTGACAATGCTGTATTCTCCAAAATTTTATAATTTTACCTTTATCACACAGTTGTGTTTTCTTATAGGGTATAATGCTGACAAGTTGCCCCTTGGCAAACTGAGCAAATCGACTATTTCAAAGGTTCGCATCTGTGACGTGGATGCTCTATTCTCCACTTTAAATTCATTGCTGTGATATAGAGAGCATATTAAATATGACCTGTTCCATGCAGTTAGTTTGTTCCATGTTCTAATAAGAATTTATGAACCTTTGCTCTCCACTATACTACTGAAAATGGTTTCATTTATATTAGTTAATTTTTTTTAGGGGTATGATGTCTTGAAGAGAATCGCTGATGTGATTAACACACCAAATAGAATTATGCTTGAGAATTTAAGCAGGTATGAAGTGAACTTGTGTGTTTCCATAATCCATAGGAGTTATCAATGAGTATTTTTTCACTAAAAGATAAAGCTATTGATTGGATTTCAAAATGCTGTTAGCAATAGATGAACTATAACTTTTTGTTTAAAGAAATTGTAGGCTAAATTGATATTTGCTGATACAAATTGCAGTGAATTCTACACTGTCATTCCTCATGATTTTGGCTTCAAAAAGATGCGTAAGTGCATTTATTTCTTATTGTCGAGGCTTTTGACTAATTGACTCTCTGGCTCTTCTATCTGTGCTTATTCCATTTCCAGTCTGGTGATGCCAACGTATTCCATGATATCCATATGTTTCTACCTATCGTATTAGGAACTAGGACATCTGCACACACACCAATACCCCCATTGAGTTATCACAGAATCACAGCATATTCAAATTCACCCCTAGGCCTAACTGCTGTAACTATTGGACTCAAATGATGAAAGTCAGGAATCTGTTTGCCAGCATGCCTAGAGGGGTAAGGTATACAACTCAACAGGGTTATGAATGGCTTCTAGGCGAACATCCCAAACCAATATGGACAGACTGGGTTTGGAACAGGGAAACACTGCCAAAGTGCCAGTTTATAATGTGGCTAATTATGCGTGGGCGTATACAAACAAAAGTTAGACTGGCGAGAGTTATGGAGTTGGACACAACATGTTTCTTTTGCCAAAACGGGGAAGAGGACATCTCTCATCTCTTTTGCAGGTGCGAGTTTGCCAAGGATGTGTTAGGCCATATAGCTGAATGGATGCAGACAAAACTAGAAGGGGATGATATTGTAGAGATGGCAATGGGCATAATAAAGAACAACCCCGGGAAGAGAAGGAAGGAAGTGCTAGCTGGTTGGGCCACAGCGTGCTACTATATATGGAGGGCTAGGAATTGGAAAAGGCATGATAAAGAAGTTCAAATTCAGGAGATAGTTAGTACCATTAAATATCATTGTTCTGTGACATTTAGTAGATAGAAGGGTGGGTAGAGAAAGTGTTGGAAAATGATGTGGGAGTTTGTGTAATACTTGATGTGTTTGGTGATTATATATATAGCATTTTCGTTTCAAAAAAAAAAAGGCTACTATCTGATAACTATATGACAAACAACATTTAATTTAGCTTTTTAAAGGTTTGCATAATTAAATTGATGATGCCTTTGATGACAGGTGAGTTTACGATAGATACCCCTCAGAAGTTGAAACGCAAATTGGAAATGGTAATTTCCAACCTTATTTGTTACAATAATTATAAACATGCAGACACTGGCATAACTGCATATTCTCCAATCTCCGTACATATTTTTCCCTTGGCATTTATTTTTAAAGTGTTGGAGATAGAGATGACATATGGCTTTTGATTGTTTCATACTCTATTGTCATATACGCCGTAAAATTGTTGGTCAAGAAAAATTATAATTTTCAATGCATCAATTTAGATAAAAAAATGTTTGGTGGGTACCCTTTTACTCCGTACGTCCTACTTTTTGTTTTAGTCCATTCCAAAATAATTGTCCCACTTGCGTAATAAAGTAAAGAATATGTGGTCCACAGTCTTTCTCTTTTTTCCAAACAAATATTAACCATCCAATTTTTACTTTTCAACACTTTTCTTAAACTCCATGAAGTCAAACTAGGACGATTAATTTGAGGCGGGGGGTTTATCAAAGATTCTGAAACATGAAATCTACCTTCAGAGGTTCTACTTGTTGTTTGGGTTTGTTTGCTTGTTTTTGCACATGCATCACTGTAGTTCCTAGTTAAAAGAAGTGAGGTTCAGATATATGCTGATTCTAAAAGATTTCCTTGTTTCTATCTGACTATTGTTGCTTTCTTAGTGATATATTTAATTGATGTACTACTCCTTGGAAATGAAAAGGTGGAATCTCTCGGATTAATTGAGGTTGCCACTAAGTTGCTGGAGGACCCCATGGGCTTAAAGGTACTCTTTTTTATTTACCTTTATAGGCTAACTGATAATCAGAAGTTCTTTATTTACCATTCTAAGGTAATTCATACCAACTTATGGATAGTGGATAGGCGACTAGGCCCGGCCTGGAATTCCTCATCTTCTTCTTATGTTATGTATTGTTCTAAAAAACTACTCTGTATCAAATAAGAACTTGTGAAGATTATTTTTAATTTTTTTGGTTAACAATGATATTTTTTTACTTTATATGGGTAATCTATTGGGTTGTAATAGTCACACCCCACCAAAACATTAAATTCACTCCACATAAAATGTCTCAAAACTTCCCAGTCGAACCCAAGTTATAAAAAAAATGTAACTACCCAGTTGTTCATTTTCAAAATATAAATAATAAAAAAAATACCAGCTGCACCGCCGCCCCTGCACCCGGGTTTGTGCGGCTGTTTTTCGAAGCACCCGTGCTTCATAGGGAAAAACCAAAAAAATGGAGTCAATTAAGTGGGGTTAGTTTTAAAAACAAATAAAGTTAATGGAGTAAACTTTTGTTGGTGGGGTGAATTTAGTTTTTTTGTGGGTGTGGTTATCACCACCTTAATCTATAAGTTACCACACATCAATTAATAAGACATGGTGATAAAGTGCTCCAATGTATTTGTTTAATATTCCAATTTGGGGTGCCCTTATGTATTTGTCCACTTTTCATTTAAGGAAAAGAGATAAAGTGACATTGAGTTATTTTCCCCACCCAGTTATCTAACTCTCCCACCCAAAAATTAAAAGCACATAATGATTACTTCATTCTCTTTTTTCTTCTTCTTGGTCCATGTTCCAAAACTAACGTGGACAAATACACTAGGACATAGGGCGTCTAAATTAAATTTATTATGTTATAAATAACATAATTGAAAATATAGAAAACCATAATTATAGCATACTTGGCATAATTTTACTACTTACATTTCCAAATAAATTTAATAATAAGTGTAGCCATGCTGAGTCACCCCTAGCAAGGACTTTGAACTGGCAGGAATGGATGTGTGTGTGTGTGTGTAAGATCAAGTAAAGTGTGCACATCTATGAAAAATGAGAACTGATATGGTGCATTGGATTTTAGATCTATGGCTAAGAGGAAGAAAACACAAACAATTAAAAAAGGTTGCATTGTCGTAAATAAATGGAAGTTTTTTTAAAATCACGTAAAGTGCATTGGAATAGAACAAATGTGCATCAAAATAGATTGAATGCGCAGTCGTTTGTATTTTTCACAGGAAGACCGCTTTTTATTTGAACCAACCCCTGTGTGTGTTCACCTCTCAGTACCTCTGTTCTTTGTATTTTATGCTCTGTAAGACTGTAACTTGTATTCTCTCCCTTGTAGGATGATCCTTTGTATTACCATTATCAACAACTTAACTGTCAAATGACTCCAGTTGAGGTTGGGACTAAGGAGTATTTATTGGTATTATTTCTTTCTGTTTGATCTTTTTTTATTCTATTTTCTCATTGATTTTGTTTGGAATAACTGTTTGATATATTCACCTACTTTGATTTATGTTGTTTGAAACAAGACTTATTTGATTGGCCCATTGAAAGTGATCACATTCCTTTGCTCAGGTTGAGAGATATATGAAGAATACACATGCCAATACGCATTCCCAATATACTGTGGATATTGTTAACTTATTTAGGGTGGCAAGAGATAGTGAAGGAGAGCGGTTCCAGAAGGTGAAGGCACATAATTTGCATATGATTTTCGGCTCACCTTTTGTTATTACTTCATATTTCAGTTGCATCTACTTGGGTAAATTTGGATGGGCTTAGAGTATGGGGAAGGTTTGCGTACACACACCCTCCCCAGACTGGGATTTTAGGAAGTGGTGTTGTTAGAGGGGGAAGTTTTTAGAAGGCCTAGTCTATATCTTATCTCTGCAAATAGAATGTTTCTAAAACTGGACAAAAGATGATTGAAATGTTATATGGTCACCTATTATCTTATTTGTTAAAATTTTTATAATACAATCTCACATGTTTATGAAGTAGAATCAGCCCCCGAAACCCCTTCATCCGAAGTCCAAACAGACCCTTCAAACACTGATATCAGCCTTCTTTTAAAGCAGTTCTCCAACACCAGAAACAAGATGCTTTTGTGGCATGGCTCTCGGCTCTCCAACTGGATTGGTATTCTGTCCCAAGGTTGTTCAATTGTCTTCTAGATGATCAAAAAGTTTGGATCCATCCCCATGTGAGGCCCACTGATAGTTCTCTTGTGTGAACAATACCAGGTTTACGTATTGCTCCTCCAGAGGCACCTGTGACTGGTTACATGTTTGGAAAAGGAGTTTATTTTGCTGATATGTTCTCTAAGAGCGCAAATTATTGCTATGCAAGCTCTAATGCCAGGGAAGGTGTGCTACTTTTATGTGAGGTTTGACCTCTGACCTCTCTTCTGTTCTTTTTTGTTCTCTTATTCTGCAGAAACAAAAAGGGTTTTTCTATGTTATCCATTTCTTTCCTCACGAAACAAATGAGCCATCACATTGATTTATAGAACAATTTTGTTTCTATGGTCAACCCACATTGAGCCCGCAAACTCCAACGTTACACATTCACTATTCTGTAATTCACATACTTTTGGCACCAACTTGTTACTCATTTTTTCTTTATCAATCATACACTGGATATGCTGCAATAAAACGGCCCTGCAGTTTTTTGTTTATGTTTTAATCTTCAGGTTGCTCTGGGAGAAATGAATGAGCTGCTAACAGCAAAATATGATGCTGACAAATTACCCACCGGGAAGCTAAGGTTCCATTCTTCTCATGTTTGGCTAACATACAATTCTAATTCAAACAGTTTTCACAATTCCCATAAAATAAAACCAGCCTCCATCACAAAGGCTGGTTGGATCCTCAGAGTAAGCAAGGGGAAGTGAATATTTAAAAGGTTTTCTAAGGGAGTAGTTTGGGCATTAATAATGATCTGTTTTTGCGGGTTTTGCAATCATTGAAGTTAATGTGTTGGCTCCTGGGTTTTAAACACACACGTATACACACACATATACATGAATGCATGATGATTCCAGATGCCCCCGCCCCAAAAAAGGGGGAAAAAGAAAGAAAAATTCTCCATTAATGTTGAAACAATTAATTTTTTTCACTGTAATTTGGAGCTGCTACTACTTTGCTTTGGAGTTTGGACTCCCTTTAAAAATGTAACATTTCCAGTACCAAAGGAGTTGGGGAAACTGCACCAGATTTCTCAGAGGCTTGTACACTTGAAGATGGAGTTGTTGTTCCCTGTGGGAAGCCGAAGAAGCAGCCAGACATAAAGGTATGCTGCACTACTCACTCTCATACACAATGTATATTTTTAAATGTGACAATGGTTGAACTAGGTTTTATTCCACTGTTTTCTAGCAGGGTAGCTTGTTATACAATGAGTACATAGTTTACAAGACGGAGCAAATTAGGATGCGCTATGTCGTACATGTGGAGTTTAACTTTGGAAGACATTAGGGCTGATATTTGATCTTTAAAACATTATTACCACATTATTTATTTAGACACTATCTTTGAAAATGAAATGATGTGTAACCAAAATGGAAGACCCGTCCTACCATAAGGATGTGATGTAGACAAACAAAACACATGCATTAAACAATGCTCTATGTGTAAACGCATCTAAGTATTAATGGAGTTGAAAGATGTTAGAAAAATGAAACCTTTGCAGTAATCATTGGTTCCCGATCCTGTTCTTGTGTCAAGCGATTTTGGTTCGGATGTTTGTTTATGCTGTTTTGAGATTGTCCTAGTCCCACATTCTTGGGAATGTCCATTCAGTCTTTCATCTGATAACATCAGGTGAATTGTAGCCTTTATAAGGATCTGATTTTAGTTAGTGTTAGTTTATGGGCTCCTGATTTCTGGTTTTGGTTTACCAATGGTATTCTCATTAAGGGCGTATGCCTTTATACTATGTGAATTATTTCTTGGAAAAATTCACATCAATACTTCCAAAATTGCATGAGTTTACATAAATACTTCGAGAAGTATGACATTAATGCTCCCAAAATTTTCATATATTCACATCGTTGCTCTAAAAATTAATTTTTGTTTACTTCTATGCTCCACATGTTGGGGCAGTGATCTAAACATATATCGATTCTCGAAGCACTGATGTGAATGTATAAATTTTTTGAGAGGATTGATGTCATTTATTGAATCTCGTATGATTTATGTAAACTCTTGCAATTCTGAGAGTATTGGTGTGAATTTTTCCTTATTTCTTTTGTTATGACTATTTATTTCATTTTTCATTTGTTTAAAAAAAGTTCAAATTTCTACTTTTGAAAAAGCTTTTCAAGCTATTATTTTGCTCTTTCCTTTGCATCACTTTTAACAACACTATATTACAGAGTACTTTTCTTAATATTTGTCTCTTGTCAATTGTAGAACAATATTTTGTAGTCTGTTTTAAATTATATACTTTGAAAAAATATCATGTGATTTATATTGTTTTGTTGTCATCTACAACCTAGCTACATACTCCGTATTATATTCATGGCAACTTCTATGGTAGATTTAAGGTCTATCATGGAGTAATTTCTTACTACCTAGATGAGCAATTTTTAAAAAATAAAAAATAAAAGTAAAAAAAGAATTTTTAAATGAGAAGGTTTACAAAAAAAATATGCACCTAAGGTGCACCATAGAAGCACTTTATATAAATATGTAACATCCTCTAATTGTTTTTGTGATTAAATGATTATTATACTCCCTCCATATACAAAAGAATGTTATAGTTTACAATTCAAAAATTACGAATTTTTTTTTTATTAGTCTTGTTATATTCACTCCCATTATGGCTACCTCTACTTCATTTATAGTTAAATGGAAAACCTTACCTTAAAAACACAAGGAGAAATATTAGATGTTAGCCAATTTTTAAACACAAATTTGTTCATTTTACATAAATGGAGTGGATTTAGCTATTATGAGTGTGGATATAGTAATACCACTTGTTTATTTGTACATTTACATTATTGAGTATTTGTTAAAAAAAATATTCTTGTCGTCATTTGTTTTGAAGAATTTTTCACGTAAATTTTAAATATATAAATTTTATTTTTTAATTTTCATATCAATCTTTAAATAAAATGAATTGAAAAAAATTGTAATTTGACTTTATTGTGCACTATGTGACAAACATTTGAAGAGTAAGAATATATTGGAATATTCCAATAAAGAGAGAACTCACAAGAAAATGAAGAAATATTCCCTTCCTCTCAAAATCATCTTCACACGGGTCACTAGCTAGGATATTCCAACGTCATATTGATTTCATTCTTAGCACATATTTTTTGCTTCTTTAATAAAAATATACTTTTATCCTCAAAAGCTTATATATTTATATTGTTTATAACTTCCGTCGTTCTATACAACATTTCATATATTATTGTTCGTCTCACGAAATATATATTTTATCCTCAAAAGTTAATTGTGTGATACTTCGTATGATTCACATAATTTCAGTTGCTTTTGCATAAAATCTAATCAAATACTTTTACTAATCCCAATAACTTTTACCTCTATTTTTTCTTATCATACATATCACATCATACTTTTCCTTATTACATTTTATTTTTATTTATTACATCAAGAGCAAAATTAGAAAGTTAACTAGAAATGCACACTTCATATTTCACCAATTAGTGAAACTAAGAATTCTTTTTAGAGACGGAGAGAGTAAATATATAAATTTCTTTTGATTCTTGATCTTCAAAAGATCTTAGTTAGAGGCAGGCAATAGTAATGGGGGTTGGATACGTTAGAATCGTATCAAACGATATATTATTTGGTTTGTTTGTCAACGGATTCTTTTTTTAAAACAAAATATTCCATTTTTCAAGCCAAGCCCACAATGTATACCATACCATAATCCGTTATAAGAACCAAATCTTCATTATACATTTATACTCCACCACGCTTTCCACCTTTTGTTTTAGGGCAATGCTAGGGTACACTAACATGCAGTACACCATATGTACACCTATAGACACAAAATGCATGTTTGTGCACAACACAAATATTTTGTGTCTGTATGTGTCTATGTTGGCTTTGTGTACATATGGGGTGCCCCATGTTAGTGTACCCCAAGGTTAATTCTTTGATTTATTATTTCTCCATTTTAGAAACAAGTTTTTATTTGTTGCATTATTCACTGGTTAAAATACAATGTTTCTTTTAATTTATCTATTTTTGTTAGAACAAATTTTTTGGGTAATTTACTTATATAGGACTAAAACATAATGATTTTCTCAATATAGGACCATATGTTTTTATTTTTCAATGTAGGATCATTGATCATTATTTATTAGTCATTATTCAAGTAAATGTCAACCATCAATGAACATTATTCCTCTCACTAGACATTATAAAGTCCTATTTAGGGAATAAAAAAATTAAGTCTTACATTGAGAAATGACTTATGTTTCAGTCCTATTTAGTGTAAATTTTTCTGTTAATCATTTCTTAAGATTATGACCCGTAGCATCTTATTGAGTTTAGCAGAGATATTCTAATATACTTAACATTATTAGATTGAAATATCGAAAACGAAAGAGATATACTCTTCCATCCGTCTGGATTTTTTCTTGCTATTTGACTTTTTATGATCAAAATTTTTAGATTTTGATCACCATATATGGAAAAAAATTATGTGTTATGATATAAATGTAATATTAATACATTTCTTTTAAAATATAATTTTTCAATATTGAATTTTTATTAAATATATCTATGTACAAGTATTAATATCAATAGTCAAAGTGTATTATAGTAGATCTTGAAAATTTAAATGAAAAGAAAATTTTCCAACCGAGGGAGTACACATTTTCTTTTGAAGGAACGCATTTTCTATATACACACATGACACATGCACGTCAAGTAGTTGTGACTTGTGACGAACCATAAAACAAAACATATTTTGAACATAATGAGCAGTTTGAGCACATAGTTAACTATTTGATAAATTAAATACCCGTTTGGTATACAGAATTTAAATAATGGAATTGGAATTGAGAATTTTAATTACAATTTTGTTGTTTAGTGGTAGAAAAATACGTTGATTTGGAATTGATAAGGTAAAAAATGAATTAAAATTGGAAAATTCAAATATATTTAATTTAATTTCATAGAATTTTAATTTCAATTCCGTCAATTCAGTGTACCAAATGAGATTCCCTAAGATTTTTTTTCATACTCCTTATAAATGATGTACATACATATTCATCCATTCAAGTTTACTCCCCAATTCTGATTTTTTTTATATTGTTCGAACGATGTCACAATCATATGACTTAATTTTCTCTTTTACAAACTAATATAGAACAAAAGATATACTCCATCCGTCCCGTGAAACATTTTCTCTTTTTTTATCCGTCCCACAAAACACTTCTCATTTCTATTAAAAAGCCAATTTTACCCCTTACTTTTTCATACCTAACTATCACATCATACCTTTTTACTAATAATCTATCCATCAAATCATACTTTTACCCATCACATCAAAGGACATTTTTGGAAATTCAATACCAAAATACACTCCCTTAAATCCCTCCTAAAAAGCAAATGTCACATGTTTCACGGGACGGAGGGAGTATAATTTATAGTAAAATTTGTACTGAATAAGATCAAACATAAGTTATTTTCTAATGTATGACTTAATAATGACTAGTGAAAAGAATAATGTTCAAGTAATACTGGACATTTAGTTGACTAATGACTAATGGATAATGACCAATGGTCCTACATTAGAAAATAAAAACATATGGTCCTATATTAAAAAAATCATTATGTTTCAGTCCTATTTAGGTAAATTACCCTAATTTATATATTGAAAAATCAAATAAAAAGTTTTACAAGATAAAGTTTGATTATTAATTTTTCAAATAATAACAATAAAATTATACAAATAATAATAGTGAAAATTAATTTGGGAGAGATAGAGTTCAATTGAACTTTGAAGAAAGAAAATATAGATGGGAGAAGGATTTGAACGAAAAAAAAAGAGTGGGAAAAAGACAAAGAAAAGGATAAAAATATAGAGTTGGAATTTGACAAGGAGAGTGTAAGCTGAGTCAGCAGGGTGCCCTTTTTATCAATCATGACGTACCCTCTCAACAGTGTGTGTGATCCTTACAGCCCGCCTCTTATTTTCCACCAACGTATACCCACCCCACCCCACCCCTTTTCTCTGTCCAAAAGGTGGAACCTAAGTGTTCCCATCCCCCGTCCCGATATGAATGGTGGAAGAAATAAGTTATGGTAACTCAGTCGGTCAAGAATGTTAGCCCCGTGCCCACCGCGCACAAGGAGCTTCTTCACCAATTATGGGATTTTTGGATTGCTTCCTTTTTCTCTTTTTCATATTTTCCGTTTTTAAATAATATTTTATTTTATCAAATAATCAATGAAACACATAAATTAATAAAAATTTACATAATTTTTAAATAATAAAGTGTATAAATCATTTAAAAACGGACAGAGTACTCAATTTTAAGATGAGTAAGAAAAATTATATACTTAGTGGATAGCAAATAAGTAATCAATTACTCTTTAGAAGAGTTTTAGGATGGAAACTCATATACAAATTGGTGAATCATAGCTTTGCCCTAATTTTAAATGGTATTTAAGAGCATTTACAATGGGGATGGGGAAAAGCGCCGCGCCGGAAGAAATTGGGGGTGCGATTGGCGGATCTCAATTGTAGTTCGCTTGGCGGAAATCAAGCGCGGCACTGAGCCGCGGATGCAGCCCTGAGCCGGTCGTGAAACGGGGCGATCCAGACCCACCTTATTTCGATGATGTTGCTCCCGTTTGGCATCATCGTTAGAGATTAGCGTCAGCGTTTTAGAAAAGTTATCTAACGGTAGCCTTTCGCGTTAGCATTTTTTAAATTAAGCTACACTGTTAATATTTTTATTCAAAACACTAACACTAATTGAAGACGCTCTTCTCAAACAAGGCCGTTATCAATAATCGTGTCTCGTCGTGCTCCCAGTCCCACCTTAATTATTTCGATGATGTTTATCTGTGCAGAGTATGTACAACGTGTTTTCGTACTCTTTTCTCACTTTTTCAGAGATTATTGTTTCATTTTGATGCTCCCCACTTTTTTTTTAACGGAGTCTCCATTTTGAAATACTCCCTCCCTCCCAAATTATTTGTCACATTTCTATTATCGAAGCAAAATATAAAGTTTTTTCAATTCATTTTATTTACATATTGGTAAAAAATAAAAAATAAAAATTACATATAAAAAAACTACATGAAAAGTTCTTCGAAATAGTAGATGTCAAGAATATTTTATTTTATCAAATAACCAATGGAAACGTAGAAATAAACAAAAGTTTTCGCGACTGTTGAAAAAGTAAATGTGGCAAATAATTTGGGACGGAGGAAGTAAATAAATACCGAGTTCAGTTAGTTGGCAATTAAATAGAGCATTGAAATTGCTGTAGTAAAATGTTACTAGTATGTTGTAATAGTTACAAAAAGTAGTAGGAATAAAAAATAAATATTATTATGAATTATTTTTTTATTTTATAGTTACCATATTTCTTTATAGGGAGGGGTTCCAGTGCCACTGAATCCGGTGCCACCGGCATTTTGGGGCACCTCTGGTGCTCCGTTTGCAAAATTAACGATTCCTACCCCTCCTAACCCACCTCTTAAACCCCCCACCCTACCCCCGACCCTGCACCCCCACCCCAACCCCGCCGTAAGCCCCCCACAAAATGTGTGGCTATTATGCGTTGCACCGGAGGTGCCCCAAAATGTCGGTGGCACCGGAGTGGCACCGAATTCCAATGGCACTGGAACCGGGCCATTCTTTATATGGTACCATTATTAGGACTGTTTTCTATTCTTTATATATAGGTCATAAGACTAATTGTCTGTCTCAGAGTATGAGATCGGACTCATCCTTTTTGAGTAAATTGTTAAGGGTGCAATACGAGTACAATTAATGTGAATTAACCCTGAAAAATGTGCATTCCACTCGTCCACGTCAATTGTATACGAGTAATACGGAGTATTAACGCAAAATGTGATTTTTTAAATCAGTTTGAGGAGTGGTGAAAGGGACACTAATTTGATCAATCAATTAATATGATCTGTGCGTGTAAACCAGTACAACAATAATTGCGCTTTGGAGTTGTTTTTCCCAGACGGCTCAATTTACACATTTGTACATTTTATATTATATATATATTGATTGATTAGTACCATCTGAACGCCACCTCACACACTATATATATGTACTGCTCCTACCATGCACATAGTATATGTCTTGCACCCATCATCTACTGATTGCAGCATTTGGATCGTGACCCAAAATATTAATCCCCATTAATCTTCTCATTGGCTCTTTTTATTTATCTCACATAGATCTTTTCATATCTTTTTTAACATTTAAAATACTGCAACTACTCCCACTTTATTTATTACACCTTTTCCACATTATTTAATACACCCCACTCATTTTCATTAAGATTATTTTGATAAACTTTCACTTTTTTCAACTCTCCTTAAAAACCACCAAAAGTCAAAACGAGAAAATCTTAGGGGGCGGAGGGAGTAAATAAATCCCATCCAATGAGAAACAAAATTGAATTTGAAGTACATACTCCCTCCGTCCCGGAGTATTCGTCCAGTTTTGACTTTTGGAATTGTTCATCTAAGCACTTTGACGCATCAAATTCTCTCAATGTGTAAGCCTAAATATAGTCATGTGTGATCTTGTTTGATTTGTCTTAACATATAGATTATTAATATATAATTTCTATAATTTTTTAATATACAAATTTACAATATAAAATGGATTAAAGAAGTGCATTGGATGGTGTGCAAAAATGAAAGTGGACAAAAATTGTGGGACGGAGGGAGTAGTTCATTAGTAAAAATTAAGATGAGCCTCATCCCGAGGATTCCCTCAGATCCGATCAAACGGTCACTAAGAGGAGCTAAATTGGACTTTTATCACAGATTGATTGCAAAGAGTAGAGCATGCACCTGATACTTGCAGAGGCTCTATGCTTATTATAGTTATAAGGAATCAAACTCAAGTCTTACCTCCTTGGCACACCTTACCTTGCCAACTGAGCAACACCCACCGACGTACGTCGTTGTTCATTAGTAAATATTAGACCAGTGGTCTTGTCTTCTTAATTGTCGTGTTTAGATGTTAACGTTAAACGCGGATATTAAATAGGACCATGCTAGGGTGCTACCACATGGGTGCTACCATGGGTGCATCCATGCTTCGCACAGACAAATACAGACGATAATTGTCTGTGTCGCACAGACAATTATCATCTGTGTGTTTGTCTGTGCGAAGCATGGGTGCACCCATGGTTGCACCCATTTGGTGGCACCCTAGCATTTTCCTATTAAATATCATTTTTAGAAGGGTAAATATAAAGGTAAGTGTAAAACAACTCCCAAATTGATGCTAAATAGTGTTGGGTTTTTTATTTGCCATGTTTGATCATATACAAGACCGTGCATCACGCCGGGGGTACGTAGCATGACATCCATAAACAGAATACTCATCACTAAATGAATCTAATACGTACAGTAAAAAAATAATCTAATTTCAGCATATTTTTACAACAAAATTAAAATATAAAAAACAAAAAATCTAAACAAAAAAAAAGTGTTGTAAGTTTCTAACTTCTGACCTGGGCATCCCCCCAAGTCCAGATCCATTTTCAGATTTTCTCAGCTGATGATAAAAGGAAATTACCAGTTTACCCCTAGCGGTACAGGTAACCCCGACAACTTCGCGGTTCATAGCTCAGCAGGGGTTCGTTTCGGGCGGATCAAATAGGTCGGGGCCGAGCCCGGTTCTGCAAATCGGGCAGACCGGGTGCTTGGCGAGCCACGTGTCGGCGCATTCCACGTGGAAACCGTGGTTGCAGCCGGGAACGAGCCGAACCGGTTCGTCGGCCCCGATGACGTCCAGGCAAACCGCGCAGTCCTCGCCCAGGACCAAATCCTTCCCCGTGACGCTGGGAAGCTTCTCGAGCTGCGCGGCGGAGAGGCCGGTCGGCTGGTTGCACTTCACCGCATCGTCGGCGGCGGCGGCCTCCGGACAGGTGGTGGCGTACCAGAGCAAGCAGAAGTACACTACTAGAACCACGGACATGCCGGCGCAGGGCAGGAATAGTGCGAGAAACACGGAGAAAAGCATTTCTTTTCTTCTTTTTTTTTCTCTTTATTTTCTTCTTTTGGTAGTGAGTGTTGTGGATAGGGAAAAGTGCGCCGTATGATTTTATACTACTCGGATCCGTAGTGTCCGTATTTTTTTCAGGGGCACCATTTCCGGCATTATTAACCCGTCAAGTAGTCCTCAAAAGTAGCACGCCAACTCAAATTTTAAGTAGAAAAAATTACTCAAAATAATAAATACTCAATTCTTCTCAATTTTAATTGCAGGTTCCCATTTACGATGTTTGCATGTTTGAGAATTGCGCTAGAGGTTAGCATTTTGAAATGGGTATAACGTGCATCGCTTAGCGTTAGGCTTTTCCAAGTTAATCTGCACCGTTGTTGTATATTAAAACATGAGCAATGATAGTTTTATAAACAGAATGGTCACAAACTTACCATTTACTGATTAAATTTTCATTTTGAAATTATTTTAAACTATTTAATTTTTTTTATTGAAGTTCATAAATGTAAGTTTGTGATCATTTTGTTTGTGAATCTATAATCAATTGTACATACTCTAGAATCCAGTTATCAGATTCTAAATATCAAATTCCAGTTTTAATCATATTTTATTCTTTTGAACTCTTTAGATTTCATTTATTGAACCTTATTTACACATTCACTTCAACATATATTCTTAATCTAGTTAGACCGGACGATGTTGCGATCGTGAAGGGCATCAGTACTAGGGGTGTTCAAAAATATCCGATCCGAAATATCTGTCCACGATCCGGGCCGATCCGATCCGAAAAATGGATATCCGATCCGATATTTTAGCTTGCAAATATTTCGGATCGGATACCCGAAAAAAATCGGATCGGATATGGATTAAATTTCTGGATTTTTTCGGATAATCGGATATCCAATTTTTTTTTGCTATATGTTTTTGGAATTTTATGGATATATATTATGACTATATGTTAAAATGTAATTTTATGTTGATTTTGGAAATCACCCATTTTGGACTTTTTGCATTAGCATTTTAGAATTTTTTGTTTTAATAGTGTTTTTTTGCTTGTTTAAGCAAAATTACCAAAGTTACTCCCAAATTAAATTTGGTATCATTTTTTATTAGGCCATTACCAACTGGTGGAATTCTTCTTTTAGTAAATCTATATTGAATTTGATATTTTATTTTGATTTTGCTATTTTACCTTTTTTTTGTAAATTTTGGCTAAAAACTCAACTTTTCGGATAATCCAGTGATCCGATCCAAAAAATCGGATATCCGAATTTCGGATATCCGAATATTTTTGAATTGGATATGGAATGAGTTTTGCATGATCCGAAACTTTCGGATATCCAAATTTTCGGATCGGATCGATCCGATTGAACACCCCTAATCAGTACCAATGTGGCGGTACCGACGATCGATAGGCACCGCTACTCCCTTTGTGGAGTAGACGGCATCCCCGTCTTCGATTGGCACCGCTAATATTTTATAATATTATAAAGTATTATATTTTTATAATATGTATATATCGATATACAAATAGATATATTAATTATCAAAATATTATTTTAAAGATCGTAACAAATTAAATACTCTAGGTAGAAAGACAAGTTATGAACCGTTGGATTAAAAAGAAGGATGCATGGTATGGGAAGAGTACAAATTTGTACTTATTAGGCAACATAATGTCACGTAGAGAGTACGAAATGTGTTCATTTAATGCAACAGTAATTGTGGCTTCTACGTGGCTAAATTCATCAGTAAATGCTTCGAAGAATCACATCCTTGTACGCTCCTTTGTTGGAAATATTAAATTCCACTATGTTGGAAAAATTAAATTCGAGTATGTTGTACGTTTAGTTTAGAAAAAAAAAGTGGGATATTTGAAGAAGCTATTAGAAGAAAATTGAAAAGAGTTAATGATATGTTTGTAAACTTAAATTAGATTTTAAACTTAGATTTAATCTAAATTAGTTCTTTGTGAATTGAATTCAAAGATTTTGGATTTGGACCAAATTTTTCTAATTCAAAATTAACTCAATTGCAAATTTACACATCTCCCCATTCTATTCACAAATTCAAGTCTAACTATTTTTACTTTATTTCTTATAATTAAAGAGCGATTTCTTTTCATGTTAACAATAGTCTCATGCATATCAACCAATTTTCACTTTTCGGCTTTGCGGACTTCGATTTCAAATTATAGAATTGAATTTCTATGACTTCCAAACAACATTTGGAATTTGAAAATATGATATTTTCAAATATTTGAATTGAAATCTAAGATTTTAAATAAATTCTAATTTCCAAAATCTAAGAGTCCGTTTGGTATACGGAATTCCATAGAATTGAATTCACCAATTCCAATTTATTTTTTACACTAGCAA
This sequence comes from Cuscuta australis, assembly GCA_003260385.1. Taxonomy (NCBI): domain Eukaryota; kingdom Viridiplantae; phylum Streptophyta; class Magnoliopsida; order Solanales; family Convolvulaceae; genus Cuscuta; species Cuscuta australis. The sequence continues at coordinate 1,979,806 of NQVE01000115.1, read as the reverse complement.
TTCTAAATCCACATAAGTTTGAATTCCGTGTACCAAACGGGGCTTAAGATTTCAAACGAACGCCCCCGAACCTTACCCCCGCCCTACTCTTTGCAATAATGATGCTTCCTAATAATCATATACTCCCTCCGTCCCTAAATAAACTTCCCCTTTTGTTTTTTCTTTGTCCCCAAATAAACTTCTCTTTTTCCTTAAAAAACCCCTTTTACCCCGTACTTTTTTCATATCGTACCTATCACATCATATCTTTTTACTTATAATCTACATATCACATCTTACTTTTACCCATCACATCAAGGGTATTTTTGGAAAGTCAACACAAAAATATTTCTCGCTTAAATACTCAAAAAGTTAAGAAGAAAATTTTATTTAGGGACGGAAGGAGTAAATTCTTAGGTGAAAATTTAAAGGTGTCTTTTAGTCACGTAATGGGAGGAGGTTGGTTGTGGATGGTAGTTCATTCGGTCCATCTTTTCCGTATTTTCATGCAACGCAACGTAGGAACGATAGAAAGAGAGAGAGAGAGAGAGAGCCTTACGGTTTACGCTTACAAATACGTACGTGTCTATGAGTAGATGGAAGCAATTTTGGAGTCGTTTTTAGGGTGCCTATGAAATTGTTCTTTTTATTTGCCATTTTTACCCTTTTCAGGGCAACACTTTCACCTTTAATATTTCAATGAATGTATTGCCTATACGTCCTATATATAGTACGTGTATTTTTCCATTTGGTATTTTAAAATTGCAATTCGATATATAAATTTTGAAATTCAATTAAATTAAAATTGTACTCCGCGATCTATATATTAGGGATGAATTGAAGGGAGTATATTATATTACTCCGTATATAAAAAAATATTTCAAAATTGTGCTTTGAAATGAATTTACTCCGTATATTATAATATAATATTTTTTTTCTTCATGTATTACAATCAAAGTTTGAAATAGAGTATCTAAGCAATAAAGAAAGCCAAATAAGTGTCGGTGGGCATTGCGCAGTTGGCAAAGGAGGTAAGACTCGAGATCGACTCCTGACAACTGCACTGCGAGACAATCATGCTAAACATGAGATCTATGCAATTTATATCACCAATGATTTAGGGTTCATCATTTTTTTTAAGAAAGCCAAATAAAAAAGAAAACTTTCAAAAAACGTAGTACGGAGTAACTAAGCTTTTTCTATCACACCCTCAATGTGGTGAGGCTGTCATCTCACATGCACATAGCTCTAGTGGGAAATGTAATGGGGGGGGTCTATTATTATCCCTACGGAGGGGTATCTTTTAATTATATATATATATATATATATATATATATATATATATATATATATATATATATATATATATATATATATATATATATATATATATATGTGTGTGTGTGTGTGTGTGTGTGTGTGTGTGTGTGTGTGTGTGTGTGTGTGTGTGTGTGTGTGTGTGTGTGTGTGTGTGTGTGTGAGATCCATGTTGGGCAAAGGCGATGAAGGACAACCATGCCAAGCGGTGGTGGATCTATCATCTATATAGCTCAAATTATACCCTCCTTGATATAGGGTTTATCTTTCTTTCTTTTTTGAATTTAATTAGGTGGGAGTCATAGGTTACCCGGAGGGTGTGCAAAGTGGTTAACCGCACAAGAATCTTAAAATTTTAGGACTTAATATTTTTAAATTAGTCATTAGTTTTAAACCATAAGTATTTTAAAAAATAAAATATGGATCAAAATGTAAATTTTAGACCAGGTCAATTTTATTTTTTCATATTTCGGAAGCGGCACTCGTGGGAGTCCAAGATATAAATAGTGAACTACTCCCTCCGTCCTAACATTAACTTCTCAGTTTGATTTTTTTAGTCAAACTTTTTAAATTTTGACAGTATATTAAGAAAAAAATACATTGAGTTTTCATATAAATTTATTAGCAATAGATTCATTTTGAACATAGGTTTGAAATATATAATTTTTGTAAAATATATTTATATAAAAATTGAGATATTGATGGTCAAAATATCGCATTGGAAACCGTGAAAAGTAAAATGAGATGTTAGTTTTAGGACAGAGGGAATATAATAATAATGGGTGCATCATATCGTTTCATTATCGTGCGTACTTTATTATCTTTTCCCCAGCTGATAAAAGTGCTACCCTGCAGCTGCTTGCCACTAAGCTCATCAGCGCTATATATATATATATATATATATATATATATATATATATATATATATATATATATATATATATATATATATATATATATATATATATATATATATATATATAATATATATATATATATATATATATATATATATATATATTATATATATATATATATATATATATATATATATATATATATATATATATATATATATATATATATATATATATAATATATATATATATATATATATATATATATATATATATATATATATATATAAGGGTAGGCATGGACGCACCCAGTTTAGTTAGTTTGTTAACCCCTAAACTCTAAAAAAACATAAAAGTGTACCGTGATATTTTTGTGACATAAAAACAATAAATAATACTCCATTCCTTCCACTAATTTTAGGGCATGACAAAGTGACATACATATAAAGAATCATAAGATTGTGTGACTTGCATTAATGTCATAAAAAATCAATAAAATAATAACGATATATATTAGGACTTACAAAGAACCATGGTATGGCGCAAAAATATTAATAAGATATTTAGATATTTAAAGGTGAAGTTAAACTTTTGAACTCTTTTCTTAAAATATCCCTAATCAAAATCCTAGGGGTGGGAATATTAATGAAGATTGGGCTATTTTGGTATTTTTGTCTCTATGATGTGCACATGTCACCAAAGTGAGAAAATCATAATTAATTTTGGGGACTAGAGTTTGCAATAATTTTTACAACGGTAGGGGTTCAAAGTAAAAAAAAATTAAAGTTTGAATTTACGATACCTCTAAAATTTAATACGGGTTCATGGGGCTAAAAATATGAAGTACTACGTATAATACAAGCTTAAATACTCTCGTAATAATTTTTTTTCTTACCATTAAATCAAAAAACAGTAAAGGGCCTTTCCCCACGGCCCAAACCCAATTTTCTTGATCCAACCGAAGTTCCCACAAAAATGACAGCCTTGAAGCATTTGCCGCACGTAATTGGTTGGCTGCCGTGTTTGAAAAACAGCTTTTCGGATAGCTTTTGGCATCTTTGATTGTTTTTGGTCTTTTGAATAAGAAAACAGCCAAAACCATTGTTTGGCTAATGGCTTTTTCATTTGGCATTTTTATCCGAAAAGCCAAAATCTCAAATGCCAAGGGGAGTAGCATTTGGACTTGGCGGTTAAGAAAAATTAATTTTTTTAAAATCATTTTTCTAGAAAGATTTTTTATAGTACTCTATATGTAAAAAATAAAAATAAAAGATAAAAAAATTAAATACTAAAAAAAAAAATTAAAATTAAAATTTTCAAAAAATGAAATGAGAAAATAAAATGTAAAAATCATTAAAAACTTATATATTAATAATTTCTTATGAATTAAATGAGAGTAAAAAAATGAAAAATAAATATCGTGTGTCTATATATGTACACACACACAGATATATATATGTGTGTGTGTATAGGAAAAACTATTTTCAAACAACTAATTTTACCAAATATTTTTAACGATCAATTGATCCTACCAATCAAATTAGCTAAACTAAACAACCATTCACTACAGCTGGCACGAACTTCCAACAGCTGACAGCCAACATCCAAACAAGGTCATAGTTCATCATGGATTAGCTTCAGGCGGGTCAAATAGATCCGGTCCGAGCCAGTTTCTGCAAACCGGACAGGCCGGGTTCCTAGCGAGCCACGTATCTGCGCATTCCAGGTGGAAGCCGTGGTTGCAGCCAGGAACGAGCCGGGCCGGTTCGTCGGCCCCAATGACGTCCAAGCAAACCGCGCAATCTTCGCCCAGAACCAAATCCTTCCCCGTGACGCTCGGCAGCTTCTGGAGCTGCGTCGGGGAGAGGCCGCTCGGCTGGTTGTCCTTCACCGCCTCCTCGGCGGCGGAGTCGCCGCCGACGTCGTCCGGGTAGGTGGCAGCGTACCAGAGCATGCAGCAGTACACAATCAGCGCTACGGACATGCCGGCGCATGGCAGGAAGACGGCGAGAAACACGGCGAAAAGCATTTGATCTCTTTTTTTTTGTGGATTTATGAAAAGTGCGCCGCCGTGGCGGTTGACTTGCTACAAGTCGGCCGCCGTAAGCGGAGAGGGTTGGAGTAGAGTAAAAGGGCGCACCATTTTTTCCGGTGTGATTATTATATTCTTTGGAGTAACGAAATGTGATACCTGAGAATTTATATTGCCTGCTTGTTGACTTATGTAACATTGTTACGGAGTACTTATAATAATCATTTTGTGTAACTTGTTAAAACGGCATGGTTATGGGCAAGGAACCAACTCAGATATTTTTATACTCCGTATATTCTAAGAGAATAAGATAAAGAAAATGATCCTAACGATTTCTTTACCTTAGCTTGTACGGTTAAAATTAAAACAAATCTGGAAAGAAAGAAAAAACAATTTTTTTATATTCTTAAAATAAAATAACATTATCGCCGTTCCTGAGTATTTGTTCAGTTTTGACTTTTTTTAGTCAACTCTTTTCAACCTTTAATTTGATCTATAATTAAATAAAATAAATATTGTATATTAATTAGATAAAATAATATTTTGAAAATATTTGATATAATAAATCAAATAAAACTATATTCGTATAAATATCTACTATCATTTTTATTTAATTTAAGTTAAGGTTACCAATTTTGACCGCAAAAAGTCAAAAGAGGACAAATACTCTCTCTGCTTTTCATAAATCTTCATATAATGCGTGACGAAATTTGACCGATTTTATTTTTAATTTAATTTATTTGACTGCAAATGTAAAATTAAAATTAAGATTTTAATTTGTTTAGTAAAAAACATATGAAAAGTACTACAAAACAGGAGCTAGATGACAAACATATACTCCCTCCGTCCACCTAAGACTTTCCCATTACGCGTTACGAGACTTGACCTATTTTCAATTCAATTTAATTGATTATAGGAGTAAAATTTGAAAATAAAATTTATATAATAATAAACTACATGAAAAGTTCTACAAAACTAGAAATAACAAGACTATATTATTTTACGAAATGACTAGTAAAAATGAGTAAACAAATTGAGTAAAGTTTGACCATGTGAATATTGTCTGAGAAGATCTATAATGCACAGAGGGAGTATTATTTTATGAAAAGAATAGTCAAAATAGGCAAACAAATTAAAGTAAGTTAAGCTTGACCCTCTAAATAGTGTCTGAAAAGATCCATCTGGATTAAGAAAATGACCAAAAACACTTTACACCATTTTTCTCTTGATTTTCATTCCTTTGGTGGAGTGACATAAAACAGGACTTTTATCATAACATACTCAATAAAACGTTAAAACGAGTCTTTACATCAATTTCTATCCTTCCCCATGACCCTGCCTCCTTGAAACTCTCGTTAAAAAGAGATTTTTATCGTAACAATCTCAATTAAGCGTGCACTCCGCACCACCAATATATTTGAAGATTATTATGATACCATTAACCAATAATTATTTCAATTACACTAAAATATAGGGTAATTTACCTAAATAGGACTAAAACATAATGATTTTTCTCAATATATGACCATACGTTTTTATTTCCCAATGTAGGACCATTGGTCATTATCTATTAGTCATTATTCAACTAAATGTCCAGCATCACTTAGACATTATTTTTTCACTAGTCATTATTAAGTCCTATTTAGGGAATAAAAAAGTTTAAGTTCTACATTGAGAAATGACTTATGTTTTAGTCTTATTCAGTGCAAATTTTACTAAAATATACTCCCTCCGTCCTAAAAAGATTTACACTTTTCAAAAAAATTGCGTCCCACAATCTCCTACCCATTTCTATTAAAAAACCACTTTTACTCATAACTTTTTCAAACCCTACCTATCACATCATACCTTTTTCCTAATAATCTACACATCACATCTTACTTTACTTATCACATCAAAGGTATTTTTGGAAAGTCAATACAAAATTATCCTTTAAGAGAATGCGGAATTGAAGATTATCTCACCGGTGGGAAAGTAAGCTAATTAAGTTAGTTTAATGGGAATTTGGACGCCCGCAGATAGAACGAAGATCCACTTGCCGAAATGCTTTTCTTCAATTTGGCCATCTCGCTGTATATACCCAGGCCACTTATAGAGTGATCGAGAGTAAATATATATGCAGTAGTGGACTCATGAGTTTTGGTGCGTTAATTTGTCATCATTACTCCCCCAAGGTCGATAATCTGAGTTTTTTCAGTTCTTATAAGCTAATTTAATTTATAAATTAGTTATGTTTATAATTAAATTTAGGGCAATCCTAGGGGTACACCAACATGGGATACCCCAAGTGTACACCAAGCCAACACAGACACAAAATGTCTGTGCAACACAAACACTTTGTGTCTGTGTGTGTGTTGGCTTTGGTGTACACTTGGGATACCCCATGTTGGTGTACCCCTAGCTTAATTCTTAAATTTAACTTGTAAGCTGCTTATGAGCTAGAAAAAGTAAATAAGTTTTAGCTATTTATTTTAGGCTAATTTTTTTGTTTTTCTGTTTTGATCAGATTATTTATAAAATTGTCCCTCACTATTTATCACGGATCGAGTAATATTTACAAATGATTTGTGTATCATTGAAGGCATTTTACTTCTACAAAAAAAAATTGACTTATAAACAACTTATAAACTAAAAATTGTTTATCAATAATAAGCCAATAAACAACAGCATAGAAATACACGTGCAATATATACTCTGTGTGCAAGTTGCACGTTGCAATGGCTTTCAAACCACTGTATATAGTAGGGTTATATAATGCGTTCATTGTTCACTTTCAAACTAAAACTCATCTTAAATTTAGAGATCAAAGGTAAAATAACAATGCAAATATCTTAAAAGTTATTTTATCTTAATAACAAATTGTATACTCCTCTCCTAATTTTTTTCCCTTGACCTCTCACGGTCTATGAGGGTGTTTGGGAGTGATTAGCTTATGGATAAAATGATTTTTACAAAAGTTGAAAGTAAAAGCACCTCATACATGCTTCTCCGAAACGGTGTTTCATGTATAAAATAATGTTGGTGAAAAGCATAAGCTGACAGGCCAAACAGAGTAAAATTACTTTCAATCAAAGCAGAAGCTAAATTGTTAAAAACAACACACTGTCAAACACCATCTATTTATTGTTAAACAAGCGGTTTAGCATATTGGGCTGGCCCAATATCGTGCTACTCCGTAATTATAAGTATGCACGTCATTTGTAGGTCCACTAAATAACCACACTCAATCTGTGGGAGTAAAATTTCTATTCTCATGCTATTCTACAAAATCTTTTTGTTTTTTACTTTTAAAAAAATTAAGGGGAAAGTATTTTATTGTCTGACTTTCTAAAAATATGCTTGGATGTGTCGCGTAAAACAATGATGCGATTGGTAGATTAATAGTAAAGATAGTGTGATGTGATAGAAAAGTTAAAATTAATAAAGATAAAATAATTTTTTGTAAAAAAACAAGAAATGTTTTTCGGAACGATTCAAAACAAAGACCGAACGAGCAGGAGACCCGTGGCCAAGTGAAGTGGCGGGGGGCCTAGGATCACTGTAGTGCTCCTTCTTCATATATACTCCGTACGAACTGTTTGTTTACATTTTGATTATAGTGCAGCAGTATGAAACGCATTGAAATCTCAAACCCCCGACCCAACAAAAAAAACACACACAAACAACTTTTAAAAAAATAAATAAAAAGTGGATGGTGGGTGGTGATGGCTGTCTTCTTCCTTCTCATCACTAACAAGTACTAATATGTGTAGTTGTCGTTGTCCCTCCCCATTCATCTCCTCGTCAACTTCCACAACACCACATGCGTCTACTAAACCCATAGAATAATTATTACGGTCCGTTTGGTATACCGAATCGACGAAATTAAAATTAAATTGGAAGTTGAAATTTTATAGTATTGGATTTTTTAATTTCAATTCATTTTTGGCACTTCAAATTCCAAATCTACATATTTTGTGCAACCAAACGGCAGAATTGGGGTTATTGTTTCCAATTCCATAGTTTGAATTCCGTGTACCAAACGGGACCTTAGACTCCGATTCCTACATTGAACTGAAGCCATAGGATTGAATGATTTGGTAGCACAAATATATATAGATTTGAATTGGTAGTACAAAAAAATGATTTAGAATTAGAAAACTCGACCAATTCCATCCAATTTAATTACAAAGAATTTTAATTTCAATTCAATTTCAGTTCTGTCAATTCTGTGTACCAAATGGACATTAATAATGATGAAAATGTAACTCACAATTACCTTCCTTAGCTCCACCCGTACCCCTCTGGATTAACGTAACTCTCATCCTTAGCTTTCTAAATACATTCTGCACTTGGATTTTTTCACATTCTATGTATGCATAAATATACGAGTGCTCCCTTTTTATTTGTATTGGGACCTTGTTGACAATATGAATGCTCTCCTTGTTGCATTGACACTATAAATTAATTGTGATGACTTTCCTTCTCAACAACAAAAACAACAATAATAATAATAACAATAACAATAATAATAATAACAATAATAATAATAATAATATAGAGCTCCATTTATTCCGCTTTATATTTCTCTTAGATTTCTTACAAAAAGAATCATACAAGTTCTAGTTTTACACTCGGACAAGAAAGATGGGCTTGACCACCCTCCACCACGCCCCTCACCCGTAACATGTAAGGCGTGAGAGGGCGTCGCCTGAAATGTCGCAACCACCATCATTGTGTGATGCTTCTTCCTTTTCCAATTATCTTTTTTTTTAATAAAAATTTCAACCAATCAAAATTTAGCACATTCATACTTCACTACTCATTTCACTAGGGGAGTGATAATCAAGGAGTTTTCTTTCTTGAAATTAAGGTTAGGAAAAGAGTATATAATTAGTGGATACACATATATATTACTCCCTCCGTTCCATAAAACCTTTCTCCTTTCTTTTTTCATCCGTCCCATAAAACACTTCTCATTTCTATTAAAAAGTCACTTTTACCCCTTACTTTTTCATACCCTACCTATCACATCATACCTTTTTACTAATAATCTACCCATCAAATCCTACTTTTACCCATCACATCAAAAGACATTTTTGAAAATTCAATATCAAAATATACTCCCTTAAATCTCTTCAAAAAGCAAAATATCTCATGTTTCATGGGAAAGAGGGAGTATATACTTTACTCGAATACCTCATTAAGTGAGAATTTAATCATCACTCCATCCCTCAAATGGCGGGGAATGGCTAGCATATGGCTGACCACCTAGTTTGACTAAATTGGGGTGATTTGATTGGTCAGCGCAATTGGCGTTAACGCAAATATCTTACTCCGTATGAGTGCACAAGTTGAATCACTAAATTCTTTTAGGGAGTATATGCTTTCCCATTAGACATGATCAAAAACCGGCCCTAAAATAATGGGTTAAAACTTGACATTTTAAGCTACGTGCTTCATAAATGGCGACCCGAGTCATTTAGGGCCATGATCGGGCCTTATGTTCAAGATCGCGGTCCAGCCCGACCAGAATGAAAATAATATTTACTATTACTATAAGAAAATATTACGGAGTAATAAAAACGACATTAGTATCAATAATAACAAAACTATTTCGAAATTTTAATTACTTATTAAAATTTGTTGAGTTTACTTCAACAATATTAAACCAACCAAGGAATTGAGAGAGTACTATTAGCATTTTCCAATGCTAAATTATTAGACCATTTTAGACCATATGTATAGTGATCAAAGGGGAAGGGAAACCCTTTGCCGTAATTAAACATAAGACCTTTAAAATGTCAATTTAGGAGTAATAATAAATTTATTACAAATTATTTATTATGTATAAATATCACAAACCCTTCCCTTCGCCAGTTTTATTCGCCCAACCCTCCATTTTTTATTCATTCAAACCTTCACCACTTTTATTTACTCTAACCCTCAATTGTTAGTATTTTTAATTGTAATGGAATTGTACGAAGTAATATTTTTAATTATAATGGAATTTTACTTTTAATTATATTTAAGTATTTAACTCATTTTAAATTAAAAAAAAAGTGCTAGGGCACTTGTAGTTAAGTGTGCTAATGGTTCCGTGGTTTATGAGTACTTGAAGGTAGAAATGAGATGACAGTACACGATTGACCGGTGCGTGGATAGTACTCATGAATGCCCTTCCCCTCTCATCCTTGAAATTATATCATACTCCTTCCATTCCAAAGTATTTGTCCACTTTTGATTTTTTCGGTCAAAATTGCTAAACTTTGCCCCAAGTTAAATAAAAATGCTATTAAATATTAATATAAAAATAGTTTTATTAGATTAATTATATCAGATATTTTCAAAATATTATTTTATCTAATTAATATACAATACATATTTTATTTAATTGCGAGTCAAAGATTGAAAACAATTCACTAAAAAATCAAAATTGAACATACAAATACTCTGGGACGAACGTAGTACTCTATATTACTTCGGGGTATTTAAAACTGACTACTTTTAGATTTTTTTCTTGTAGTGTATGTGGATTTTATTATTTTAATATTTTTCAGTGGTTTACTACCTCCGTCTATGGGCATTTGTTCATTTTTGATTTTTTTTCAGTCAATTGTATTCAATTTTTGACCTATACTTAAATAAAATATATATTATATATTAACTAGAAAAAAAATATTTTTAAAATATTTTATATACTATAATAATGTAATATCAATATCTAATATCACTTTTATAGTATTAAATTTTTAAAATTTATCAATTTTAACAAAAAAGGTCAAAAGTAGACAAATAGTTAGAAGGAGAGAAGTATTTGCTAGGAATGCTAGCTACTGTATAACGGAGTCAAAACACTCACATGGGCCATGGCCCATGGCCAATGAATAAGCTACTTTTACACTAAAATTTGCATTTGAAATTATACACCACAAGTGTATACTTTCAATTTATGTCACTGTGATGCCAATGTGATGATTCACACAAGTATAGAATGCTACTACAAATTATTCAAATCGCACTAATATTTTGTGTCAGTGTAAATTATCAAAATATTGATACATACATTTGATGTATACTTTGGGGTACACTCACTTTTTCAACATCAACTAAAAAAATATTACCCCGAGTATTTGCATATTATGAATATACAATAAAATCATGTATTCTACTTTCTATCAAACTACCTCAAACACTCGCAAAGATGATTTTTTATCCAGGATTAATTTTTCTAACATATAATTGAATGATTGTTTAATTGAGTGATTTTTTATACTAATATCTTTTGCAATATTTTTAAACTCTTCCCAAAATTTTCAAACATCATCTAGTTTCTGTCATCTTATTCGAGTTTTTTGAGCTCTTTCTAGTTTTTTCCTACATTTAAAATTAATACGGAGTACTACATTTGGCTAAAAGAATTTTAAATGAAAAAAGAGAAAATAATTTTTCTTCATTTTCCTAACCACAATGAGAGAAATTTGGTTTTTCATCTTCTTAGTACTTTTTGTTTTCTCATTTTCTTTTTGTCCGCATTTATTTTTTTTCCTCTCTAACCAAATAAGAAACATGTTTTCCTTCTCATTTTCCATTTCTTTTCCTTTCTAACCAAATAAGAAAAATAGTTTCCTAATAATTCTCTTTTTCTTTTCTTCTAAAATTCCGTAAACCAAACACAATGTATAATTTGAATAAAAAAGAACATGACCTAAGAGCAACTTCAAGGGAGAATGTATGAAAGTAGGGTAACTTCCATTTTTACATTTTTTTTAAACATAAAAATCAAACTCCAATGGACATGATATATGAGAGGTTAGAATACTTTTTTCAATACCAGAGTGGTAAATATACCCTTTTCAACAAGAGAATATAAAATACTAGAATGGGGCTAAAGAAGGAGCTCAAATTGGGAGGAATTGATATGAAGCAAATGTGGAAGAAAATAATGATCAAAAGAGGGAGTGACGAGTTTGGAAAATCAAAGCTTGACGATGGAATGATTAAATCAAAAGAAATTGTTCATAATTCCGTTGATTTAAAAAAATCAATAGTTTGATCTTTTTCTCCTTTTCTTGAAAGAAGTTGGCACTTTTGGGGTGGAAAATGATGACCAACTCTTTTTGGAGTTGAAGACAAGTAATGGTGGAAATGGAAAGGGATAGTGAGGCTTAAGATAGGAAAATTGATGTTTTAGAGAGTAAATGAGATATATATACTTCATCAAAATACCTCTCATCATTGGAGTTGTTCCAAGCGTGTGATTCCAATTAGCACTCTTAATAAAAGAGTGATTACAGTTGCAAATAGAGTACATTGCTTATTTATAGTCCGTTTGGGAATATCGCAGTTAGCGTCGTTAGAATCTTAGATAAAATTTTAATAATATAGGTTAACTTTGAAAATGCCAAGACTTCCCGTGAATAATTTTTTCAAAATGTTAATACTCATCTTTAACGATATTTCAAAGAGACCCTAAATTTGAGGGCCTAGGTGGTTGAACAACTAGGCTATCACAAATGTTAATATGACTAACAACTTAGGACATCATTGTCAAGCCCAATCCCATGAATTCCCATGACAGCCCATTTACCTAAGTCACATAGATACAAAGTGTGACTCTAAAAAATAGTGACTACTCCGTATGTCCAATGCATGGTCCCATCTTGGCATCTCATTTAATAGCTTTTAATTTATTCATAACACATTCGATAATATTTACATTAATATTAATGTATAAATAATAAGGAGTAATTCTAGTTTGAAGGCCACACATCAATTCAATATGTTTTATAGCATCAAAGCAAACAAAGCATTAAATGTTTAAGTGGGGCTAGGCCCATTTTGTAATTCATCTCTAATGTTAATTATTAAGAGTCCCATAAGCTGATTAGGATGAGAGTGAAATTTAAAGTGAAATTTGCACTAAATAAGACTAAAACATAATGACTTTCCTAATGTAGGACTTAAACTTTTTTATTTCCTAAATGGGACTTAATAATGACCTAGTGGAAAGAATAATGTCTTGTAATCATGAACATTTAGTTGAATAATGACTACTTGATAATGACCAAAGGTCCTAGATTGGGAAATAAAAACATATGGTGCTATATTGGGAAAATCATTATGTTTTAGTCCTATTTAGGTAAATTTCTCAAATTTAAAATATGTATGCATTGGACAACCTCTTAAAGTGGGTATTATAAGGTACTCCATAATTAGTAAGACTAGTTACAGAGAGCGTCTGACATCTATAAGGTATTTATTGTGACTTTTTAATGATAAAATTTTAATTCCGTATTTATGTTTTATTGTGAGTTAATAATTTGTTTGAAAATTTAAGTTTATATTTTAATATCAGATTTAGCCGAGAGTTATTCCGAATGAATCATATTTAGACCAAATTCCTCTGACCATATATTTCCACTATAATTCAAACCCTTTCTTTTATAATGTGAACTCCAATACTAAAATTTACATTGAAAATTCAAAAGAGCATACAAACTATTAAACAAACAATATTACGGATGAGACGTAGTGGGGGCCAGAAAGGTTTAGAAGGGGCTGAAAATAACATGAACTATTAATTTTACAAACAAAATAATATAATTGTTTAAAGACAAAAGTTAAATATTATCCTAAAGGTAACATACAAAGAAGCATTAAATGTGATTGATATAAATGCTTTAAAAAATTACTACCTTGCTATCTCAAAAAAATTCCTAGTTTATTTTTATATTTTGAGTATCATTATTTTAAAACAATGTTGCCATTAAAAAATTTAATATAGAAATCGAGCTAATTACACAGTTTAATTAATATTTTTAAATTCTTAAAAAAAATAGAATTGCCCCAAGTAAAAAAAGTACCAAACAATAAATATTTAATGTTAAATAAGAAAATAAAAATGTTAATTATTTGAATTTACAAGAATATAATAATATAATTTGAATCTAAAGAATTTAAAAGTAAAATATTTAAGGTTACAAGTAGGGTTGTAAACGAACCGAATCGAATCGAATATTCATGAAAAATATTCATATTCGTTAAGATGGAGTGATATTCGAATTCGAATTCGGTTAGAATATTTTTTAAGATTTGTATTCGGTTCGTTTAATATATTAAACATATTCGGTTCGTTTAAATATTCGATTCGTTTAAAAATATTCAGTTCATTTAGATTTTAAATATTTTATAACCATTTGATATATATATATATATATATATATATATATATATATATATATATATATATATATATATATATATATATATATATATATATATATATATATATATATATATATATATATATATATATATATATATATATATATATATATATATATATATATATATATATATATATATATATATATGAGAGATTGACTCCAGTGAGATGACATGCTTCGGTGAGATGATACAAATCTCACCATTGCCCACTACAAAGTTCACCAATGGACAATGCAAAGCTCACCTAGGAATAAAATAAAGCTCACCACTTTGAACACCAAAAATCACTTTTTTTAAAAATTTTAAAAATTAAAAAGTTAATAAAAAATAAAATGGCAACACCGGTCAACCACTGGTCAGCGGCGGCGGAGCAGTGGCGGATTCCGGCGACCGGCGGCAGCACCGGTGACTAGCAGAGGTGGATTCCGGCTACCGGCGACTGGAAAAGGTGGATTCCGGCGACCGGCGGCAGTTTCCGGCGATCGGCGGCGGCACCGGTGACTGGCAGCGGTGGAGATCGGCGTTGGATTCCGGCGGTGGTTGGCGGCGACCGACGACTGGCGGAGGTGGATTCCGGCGACCGGCGGCGGAGCGGAAGCATCAACAGGCGGAAGGCGGTGGCCAAAGTTCGTGGTCAATGGTCAAAGTCTAGTCAGCACCCATTTCTCTTATTTTATTTTTTCAAAAAAAATTCAATGTGTTAAAAAAATATGCTGAGCTTTGCCTTAGAGTTTGGTGAGCTTTGTAGTTGTGCTTGGTGAGCTTTGTAGTGGACAGTGGTGAGCTTTGCGTCATCTGACCGTATCATGGCATCTCACCGTAAGGTGTTATCTCACTGGAGTATATATGTGTGTATATATATATATATATATATATATATATATATATATATATATATATATATATATATAATTGTATAATTAGATTTATATTCCCAATATATTTGTCAAACTCACGAATCGAATACCCTTAGATTCATATTCGTATTCGATAAGGATTCGAATATTTATTCAGATTCGTATTCGTATTCGTATTCGGATTTGAAAAAATCGAATACGAATCACCTTAAACGAATACGAATCACGAATCGAACAAAAAATATTCGATTCATTTACAACCCTAGTTACAAGAATATGGTTTGAAAGTAAAAATTGAAGTAGAAAGTAAAATTACATGGAGTATATTTGAGTCTTTTTTCATTAATTATTTGAATGTTAGTTTGAGATGAAATTTGTTTTTTTTGTTGGTGTGATTTCACATTGTTTTTTAAAAAAAAACATGAATGCTGTCCCCAAACCTCCGTATTATTCTTGTTCCATGTCAATCCGATTTTTGGATCCGTTATTGGATGGCGTATAAGCAATTAAAATGAGATGCTTCATCAAATTTTAACAATGTGTTTAAAGAATAACTTCTAAAAAAATAAATAAAAGTACTTTCCAATGAAAGTAATATGATTTTACTTTTATACGGCAATTTTAATTTATTGTATATTTTTAATTTTAATTAAGCAAATACATTTCAATAAATTTAAAAAGAAATAATGAAAAAAGGAGCATAGTTGTAACTTCTATATGCTATTCTCCATGCCCCGGATTTGGGTTGCTATAAATGAGAAAGCTCAACAATGAGCATCTTTAATGGAAAGATTATGTTGAGTTGCTTAACTTTAAAAAGCTGACGTGGAGCATAAGTGGAGTATTGGTTGCTAGACTCATCAAAGAAATTGTTTAAGTAACTATTCATTATCTAATAACTTGCCTAAGAGCATCCACACTCGTAGCACCTCTCATTATATGCTTAAATGTGGGTTCTACTTTAAAAATATTATTACAGAATCTCTTTAAACATCTAAATCTTTTAATGGTGACATCTCGTTGAGATGCATTGGGTGAATCCTACTCACATACAGATAAAATTTGTATATTATTATTTTTAATTATAAATTTTTATATTATATATACGAGTGTTAAATATGGAGTAATAAATTATTAATTAAACTGATTATTTTTTAAAATTATATAAATAATTAAAAATATTATTCATGACTTTTTTTATTGTTAAAAAATTTTGAATAAAAAAATAAAGACACGGTGGTATTACTAAAAACAAAATAGGGTTTCATATTTTTTATGGAGTATTTATTTATTTAATTTTTTTGTGCATATCATACTCCATCAAATGAAACACTTTAAAGAGAATTTTCATGGTATCACTACAAGTTAAAAAATGAAAAGAAAAAAACATGCGAAAATGGTTTGTTTAAAAAAATGGTAAAGATTTTTTCTGGAAAAAAAGAGACACAATAATGGTCTAAAATTGTAGTACCACTACACGTTAACAAAAATAAAAAGAAAAAACATTGAAAAAAGAGTGTATTATTAAAAAAGACTTATTTAAAAAAATAAAATAAAAAAGAAAGAATGCACACATGATTTTGAATGCTAGCACCTGGTGCTCTCTTGAGCATCTCTTACTATCTTTCTTCTTTGAACATCTACTCTAAGCATCTATCTCCAATAGTGGCACCTATAAACATCCTGTTCTCTCTCCTTTGAGCATCCCCTTTGGGCATCCCATTGGAGATGGCCTAAGAGTATCTTTAATTGGGGTTGCTTGCAGAGAGTTCTTAGCTAAGATACAATTGCTTTACTAAGCAATTATGTTAAAAAAAATGAAATAACTGGTGCTCCACATAAAATTTACATGAACTCATTTAGTCGAAACAACTCGAGCATCTAGAACTAAAAATGCTTTAACAACTCCCACTAAAATTGATCTAAGAAGCATTATAGATTTATAGGGGAAGAGGTCAACAATTACTCCATATTTGCCTAAATAATACTCGTAATGCTTAGCTGTAGTCATTATAGTGAACGGTATGAAGCAAGTGAATGCTATTCACAAACGCTAACGCTGCCTTAGATAACATTTTCAAAATGCTAACGCTAATCTCTAACGCTATTCTCAAACATGCTCTATATTTTAAGATCAATTTATATTACAACTTTGGTATTAATTTAAGCTAATTACTTAAAAATAATAGTTACAGTGAGTTATAAATTGGTGTATTTTATACTTTCACTTGTAGTAAAAGTATATAAAATTAGTTGAATATGATATGAGATGATGAGACAACAAAAAAGTAGTGACTGTGGTGTGTCGTCTTAATTAAACTTTTAAATTACACAAAAAGCACTAGAAGTGTAATAGTCAGGGATTTAAACAGTTCAATTACTGGGTTAAAGCCGTCTTACAACCCAAATTCCTTCTACATAAGATTCAGCAGCGAGGCATCGAAGCACTGAAGCGGCCAAGGCGGTAAACGAAGTAACAAAGCCGACGAAGAAGAAGGGTTTTCTCCGAGCAGCGCTCGGTTCTGTCCTCGCCACCGACCGAAGGTACCGTTATCCCGCCCACAGTCACTAGTCATTACTTCAATTTCCGAGCATCGCTATATATCGGCGTAGTAAAACCCCATCTCGAGCATTGAATCCATCGATCTTCGCTTTTGGTTTGGAATACGGCTGTTTATTACGATTTTTGTTCGGTAAATCTGTAGATATTTGAACGATTAGGGTTCTACCATTTAGAACTAACTTTTTGGTGTTGCTTAGATGGATCGGTACCAGAGGGTGGAGAAGCCAAGGGCGGAGACTCCCATTGCTGAGAACGAGATTCGGATTACCAGTCAGGGAAGGATGCGAAACTATATCACTTACGCCATGACTTTACTTCAGGTATTACGCTTGTTTTTTTTGGCAGACGTTTGTGTGGATTTTTGTAGCACTTCTACTTGGTTGCAGTAGTGTAGCATATGTTTTTGTATGATGTCGTTGAAATGGTGTTTATGATTCCACTTTCAATGGCAGAGTGAAAACCTCATAACCCTAATCCTTTTGTAAAGGATTCACGTATTTTTAGTAATTATTCTATCTAGTGAGCATGTATCTGTGAGTTTATAGAAACAAGTTGACAAACAACACACTCTCTCTAACTCCCTACATACTTATTAGCGGAGTATGCAGGAGTTCTTCTTGAGACTTGTTTTCCATAATTGATTTAATTCGTGTTCTTTGCCCACATGGTAGGAAAAAGAAGCAGAACAAATTGTGTTCAAAGCAATGGGCAGGGCAATCAACAAAGCAGTAACAATTGTGGAGCTCATTAAGGTTCTCTACTTTATTTTTCTTACACATTTGAGATTTCTTCTATCTTAGTTTTCTCATCACGGTTAATATGGGTGTTACAGAGAAGAATTGTTGGTCTTCACCAGATTACTTCCATTACATCCGCTGACGTAATTGATACATATGAGCCATTGGAGGAAGGCCTCCTTCCGTAAGAGCATATCAAAATCATTTTCAAACACTGTTGGACATCAAAAAAGTTTTGGACATTGCTGATTTTTTACTATGTTGGTTTTTCCTGCAGCCTGGAGAACACTAGGCACGTTTCAATGATTACAGTTACACTCTCAAAGAAGGAGTTGAACACCAAAAATGTTGGGTGAGTTATTTTTAGTTTCATTTAGGAGCTATTGGGATTTGTTACCAAAATAACTAATTCTAGAGAATCAAGCAGTAGGTATATACTTATGGAAATCAGATTTTGGAAGCACAGTTCACAATTGGTTCTTTTTTAAATCTAAACAAATCCAACAGTCTATTGAGAATTTACGGAAGCAACCAAAAGAAACCTAGCCAACTCGCTCCTTAATATACAACTTGATTTCTTCTTGCACTATTACTTCATTTAAAATAGCAACACTAAGTATAAAAGCTTTCAAGAAATTAAAGTTTAAAACTTATCAGGTGACATTCATATTTTCCTGCTATGAAATGTTTTTTCTTTCAATATCTTTTAGGTATCAGATGCCTATTCCTAAGGAACAGGTTAAGGTGGTTATGGAGACGTATTATGAAGGTGCTGTTAATATGCTTTGGACCTAGGTATACTATTCATTACACCTCTAGTTGGAATGATACCTACTTTGCTTTGTTTTTTTTAAGAGAGATCTCCAACTGGTCGTGGAAGAGGCCGTCATGGTGGTAGAGGAAGAGGCGGGCCTAGAGGTTTATCGGGTATGATATTTAAATTTTATGTACTCTCTCCATGCTTATTTAAACTTCCAACTTCCTTTTTATGTCCGTCCTCAAATAATCTCCCATTTCCTTTTTAGGAAAGGAATTCGTGGTTTATGACATCTCTCTCTCTCTCTCTCTCCCTCACTTTGTTTGAAACAAATGTCAACAACACACTTTGTCTTTCATCACTTTCGTTAAACCGGACATTAGAATAGGAACATAGGGAGAAATAAATAACACATAAAGACCACAATTCAAAGTCGAGATTCATTACATTTTATCTACTTTGAGTCCTTGATCCAATTATTCAATGAGTGCTTGTTTATGCGAGAGTAGTTTCAAAGGTTAGAACCTGATCATTATGTGGTTTGGAGTGCCTTGATCATCACCTGGTGGTTGCCTTATATAATCTCTCTATTTAACATTATGTGGTTTTCAAATTGTTTAACTGCATGAATGTTTTTATAAAATCAGGTATTGTTCTTTAGGTATAAGACTTTTTTGTGAGATTCCAGGGTATTTACTGAGTTTCTAAATTTGTGTGTAAGATCCTTAAATTAAAGTGAATATCAAATGCAGGGAGTATTTGTTCATCACTTTTACTCTTAAATGATATTTTACTTTTACCTCCAGGAAATGATTATGCAGAAGCTGGGTATGACGGTGGAGGATACGATAGAAATCAGAACTACATCAGGGGCAGTACTCGGGGAAGAAGTCAAAATTTTCGTGGGAGTGGAAAGGGTTACGAGGGTCCCCAATATGATACACAACAAGATAGTGGCTATGAGGCACCTGCTCAGGGTAGGGGTAGGGGTCGTGATTTTCATGGTCGTGGAAGAGGAGTGTACGATAATAAGCAGTTTCATGCACAACAAGATGATGGATACAATAATGAGGCATCTTATCGGAGTCGTGGCAGAGGGCGTAATTTCCGTGATCATGGTAGAGGAGGCTACAATGGTCCACAGCAAGACGACATTGTTGATTATGAGGTGCCTTATCAGAATCATGGTAGAGGTCGTAATTTCCGTGAACATGGCAGAGGTTACAATGGTCCACATCAAGTAGGTGGCGCCGATCATGAGATACCTTTTCATAATCGTGGAAGGGGTCGCAATTTCCGTGAACATGGCAGAGGAGGTTACAATGGTCCCCAGCAAGATGGCGGTACTGATTATGAGGCACCTTATGGGGCACCTTCTCAGGGTCATGGCTTCCATGGACGTGGTGGTAGAGGAGGTTATAATGGTCCACCTCAAGGTGGTGGCTATGATTATGATGCACCTTCTTATGGTCAAGGTGTTGGCCGTGATTTCCATGGACGTGGTAATTTCCGTGGGCGTGGAAGAGGAGGCTATAATGGTCCACAATATTATGATACACAGCGAGACGGGGACTACAACTATGAGCCTCATCGGGGTCGAGGTACTGCATTTCGTACATTAGATACTGTTTCTTTCTCTTGCAATGTATCCTTTGAGATGCTGCGTACTTGATTGATATACGATTTTTATACCACCTCTTATGCCGACCCCCTTATGGATTTTAGATTTGAGGTATTTTCCTTTTATGTTGCGACATTATTTCACTTTTGTTGCTTCCTCCAATCCAAAAAAGAACTGTCAAGGCACATCCCTCTAATTTTGGCACAAGTCAACTCTTAAAACTAATAAAACCCAACACATGATCACACTTTTTGCTGCAACTAAATTTAACATGAATGTGTCTATTGTTATTTTGGAAAATGGCATGAAATGTAGCCCCTGAGTTGTATGAAATTGTTCTGACTCTTTTTATTGGGACAAAAACATTTGAAAGTGACTTCTTTTCTTCTTAGTTCAGGGGCGTAGAAAATCTATCCTTGGTTTGGTACTATATGCTCTTTCACGTGGTATTTTGTACATTGCAACTTCTAAATTCTAATGCTATCTTCCAGAGTCGTGCAATGATTTTTAAATTGTGCAACACTAAAGAGCAAATAGTGTCAATATTGCATTATAGACATTTTTTATGTCCAAGGTATCAATGCTGCCATCAAGTTTATCTACTCCCCCCCGCCCAAAATAGTGTCGATAACTTTTGTTTATTCACATGCTTTAATTGATCATTTGATAATATATAATATTTTTTGTCACCTTTTATTTTGTTAAACTTTTGATGTAGTTTTTAAATATGTAAATTGTATGTAATATTTTTGTATTTCTGTACCAATTTATGAATAAAAGAAATTTAAAAGTCACAGGGTTTTGCACATTGTTTTGAGAGTGCAATCCATTTAGGGACATAGGGAGTACTTTTTATAGTGACTATTAGGTATGCAGGCATCTCATATCTGACTTTTTTGCTTGGATTTTTTTATGTTTGTGCGATTATGTATTTTTAATTCACTAAATTCAAAACAATCTTTGGAGTGAAAAGTCATCTCCAAGAAGAGTGGTAAAGCATCATTTATTTTGGACTGTAAGCATTGGGATAATGGAGCGGGCATGAAGAAACTGGAAGAAGACAATAAATAAAGTCCGGATCATAGTTGTGATTTGCCATTTTACTTGAGTACAGTGCATATACCTATTAAAATGAAACTGGATTTTCATTTTTTTCTCATTACTTCTGCAATTAAATCTCTCATGGGATAATATGGATACATACTAGTATAGAACTTGTATATTTTCACATATGATGAATTAATTGTTCATCTAGGCCGTGCTCATGCGAGGGGAGGCCGTGGTGGTGGTCGTTCATGGTAGATGTGATGGGGCCTCTGGAGATGCTTAGTTTGTCAAGTATTGGAAAATGATTGCAGTAACTTTGTTATCTAAGGGATTGTTTCATTTCTCTATTTTTCTGGATTGGTTTATGTTAACTGGAGGATTGAAGTGTAGACTAATCTTGGAAGGGACCACGCCTGCGATTTTGCGGTGAGTCTTTTTTTGCTTTCAATTTTATGCGAGCTTTGTCGTTTATTCGTTGTTTGCCTAGGAGTTTTTTATGTGGAGGGGTGATTACTTACTATCTAGCATGCATTTAAATTTCATGCGCTTTGTCAAGGTTAGAGTTGTGCTATCATGTCTTAATGCTTGTGAATTTCCACAAATACCCCTAAAACGTTTTCCCAAAATCTCTCTCTGCATTGGCATTATAAATTGTTTTACTTGAAAATTAAGGAAGACCTGTAAAGGTGATCTGGTTTTTAGAGCTTAGAAGTTACTCCCTCTGTTGTAATATAACAACTGTCAAATATGTAACAGACCAATGTCAGCAAAACATTGTAAAATGAGTAAATTCTTTTCTTTTTTGTTTCTTTTTGTTTGCTACTTTTAGTGCCTAGGGATAAATATGATATCATCTTTAAAACCATGATTTTTTTAGGGACACATCATTCTAATGATGTATATCTGAATTATCTGAAACAAAGAGTTATGATGCTTTAAAGTTGTTTGTTTTCTAAATTTGATAACATAACCAAACATGCTTGTATTTCTGTAAATTGAAAAATTATAGAAAAACATGCAATGCTTCTCACACACATGAGAATTATATAAATAATATAAAATTTACTATAAGACACTTTAAAAGAACAAGTTTTTAGGAAAAAAGAAGATATAAGTAAACATTTTATTGTGGAATTTGGCGGCTGAATGAAGTTGAGCTCAACTATGTCATTAGTTACTTGAAGAACTGGGGGAGATACTTGGGCAGGAGCTGCTTAACAAGTATCCTGTAAACTTTTTCTGTGGGATGGAAACTGTCCCAAAACAAATACTTTTCGTGATCTTCACATGTCGGTAATAATTGGTTGCACAATATTGCAACTTCTAAATTTCCAGTCCCACAACACCCTTTATCAGCTACCTCCAACCCTGTTCATATAGGCCAATCACGTTATTACTCAAAAATTTTAAGTTTTATTTATTTATTTTTGGGTGAGATAGAATTATGAGTAAACAATGTAGTACTCTACTAGTATACATGTAGTAAGTAGGATCAGAGTGAATTATGTACCATATTGGGCAGGGTTTTGGATGACTTGAAGAAGAGGGTTGTAGAGGTCTAGTAAGACCAGCGTGGCATCAGGTAATGTGATCGATAGGGATTCAATCTCAGCTTGGAACTTCGAATTGGCCAACTTTGACGCTTCGTTGTATTTCTCTGCACAACCCACACCGCCACCTGCCAAAGTCCTCTCCGCTGGCATGCACCCTACCGGCACCTGGCTGAAAACCCCAATCCTTCTTGCTCCCATTCCATACAATTCCTAACAAACACTTAATATTTATTCAATTCCTAACAAACAATATATATATATAATGGAGTATGTTATGATTAGGTTACTTTGTTTTATACGTACTCGGATGAAACTGGAAGCCTTGCCGACCATAAGATCCGTGTAGGAATTAACGTCGTATTGTATCCGGCGAGCTCCAACTGTGAAGTAGGTGTTGGCAATGTCATTACTGCCGGCGACCACCAAGAAGAGGCTGTTGTCTGTTATGAACTTTGTCTCATTTTCTCCATATGCTGCTTTGAGCTTTCCCAGGTACTCTTTGAAGTAGTCTAATTGTGCCGACATCGGGACAACTGACTGGATTGTTTTTATACACAAGTTCAATTAACATTATTATTTCAACCAAAACATGAACTCTTATTGAAATGACCAGAAATCATATATCGATCGGACACTAGGGTAAGGGAATTATCACCATAGTTTGTGATGTTAGGGGGTCGTATCCGGTGCCTCCAGATGCAAAGCTTACTCCGGTTTTCAGATCTCCGGGCTGCAAATTCGGGTCCAAATAAGCAGGTACGAGCTCTTTGATTCCCAGTTCATCCGCTGAATTTAAATTGCGAAACCGTAAACGCATTAGCTTCACTAGTCTTGATTCAAAACTTTATCAATATATTGCATAAATACCTAGGCAACATACAATAAGCCTATGAAGTCTATCTTCTTCATTTACACCCACCATATAGTTTATACATACGGAGTAGAATGGTTGGTACCTACCAACTAGATCAATCGGCGTGTTGCCATTGGTGAAGCGCCCGGTAGGTTTTTTGCCCATAAAGTCTGCCCCGTAGGGTGGGAAGTTGCACTTTACCACGGTGGGGATGTAGTTGTTCATGCCTTGGTCGATGATCGAATCCCCAAACCCTATCACCGCCGGCATGACCCCACCCGCCGGTAACTTTACCCTCGTTTCGCCACATGCGGCTGGCCATAGAATAACCACAGTGTAAGTTATGATCACTTGTCTTGCCCACATGGAGCTTGAAGTGGATTTAGGAGAAAACATTTGTGTATTGTATAATATTATGTATTTATCTGCACAATTTTGTTCCCTGAACTCAAATGGATTTGCGTTGAGGGATCTAAGGGTGGGAGTTTGGGTTTATATAATCATTACTAGTCCGTTTTATCTGCAATTAATGCACATTTTAATGCTAAGGCTAGGGTGGATTTCAATGTACAAGCTGGGTGTTTGGAACGCTTAACTGTCGCGCTAATTAAAAATTATATAAGAGATTGTGATGTAAAGCTCTCAAAGATGGCATTTAATTGAAGCTTAGATGAAAGAATTTAAAACCAAGTGATTTCGTAACAAAAATGATAGCTAGGGGCCAGTCAATAGTTTGAAATGTTTCGCAATATAGTTTGAAATATAGCTTTTATAAAAACTGGCATTCGTGCCTTTTGTCAACTTATGCGTTCGTAGTCAAGAATGTTTGATTGATAAAATAAAGCAATTATATTATCATTGACTTATAAATTCTTAAATACTTTTTCTTGTTTTGACTTTTTTTATTTAAACAGTGACACTATTTTATCACAAATTAAACATAATTTAAGTAAAATAAATGATATAAAAATTTGATATATGAAAAACTATATGAACTTAATTATATTGAATTTATATTGTAATAAAATATGCTATTCTCATAAATTGTGGTTAAAGTGTGTCATTGCTTGATAAAAATAATCAAAACAAGAAAATTTTTTGAGACCAGATGGAGTACATGATTTTTATTTTTTATTTCTTTGCTAATTTGAATAAAGAATAGAACGCCTTCAATTAACTAAATAAGGGCTAGTTATGGTCATCTAAAATTAAGTGCTGGAATTGCTGGTACATTACCAGCACCGTATTTATAGTTTAATACGGAGGATACATTATACATTTAATGTTTTTTATAATATTCTTATTTGGAGTGAAATTTTGCAATACAGATTTCATATTTAAAATGTAAAGAATATTTAATATAATACACATCATGAATTATACAGAATTTTTTATTTTCACGTGAAAGATAAACTATTTGAAAGTAACTAAAGAAGTACCGAGAACCACTTTGGAACCAGATTGGACCGGAAATTTAGTACCGGGTAGTGGCTACTCGGCCTACTCCACCACTATAGTGCTTCTATATAAGTCTCTCATAATGTACAAAGTGCCCGTTTGACACTCTATACTGTATGTAACGTTTCGATGTTAATTTGTGAACTGTTTAAAACATTAATTGAAAATATTATTTTTCCCAAACGCAACTGTATTTTTCTAGGATTGTCTTCATTAAAAAGCTAAGTTAGTTTTAGGCTTATTTTTTGTTATTTTAACTTCATTCCAACTAAATTTGGACGAGAACGTAGAATTTTAAGATATAAGCCTCATTTGGCATATCGTTAGAGATTAGCGTTAGCATTTTGAAAATGCTATTCGACGGAAGTAGCATTTAGCGTTAACGTTTTCAGAATTAATCTACACCATTAAAGAGTAAATTTCATAATTGTTCCTTTATAACAAGGAGTTTCCATATTTAGTCCTCTATTATCAAATACTCTCTCCGTCCCCCTGTATTTGTCCACATTTGACTTTTGGAACTGTTCATCTAAGTACTTTGACTCATCAAATTTTCTCAATGTGTAAGCCTAAATATAGTCATGTGTGATCTTGTTTGATTTGTCTTAACATATAGATAATTAATATATATTTTTATAATTTTTTAATATACAAATTACAAGATAAAATGGATTAAAGAAGTGCATTGGATGATGTGCAAAAATAAAAGTGGACAAATACAGGGGGACGGAGGGAGTATTACCCCCGTAGTCCTTTTTTTGAGGATACCTTTCCACAAATGGTCCTTTTTTGATCTTCTGTCATGGTGTTAATTTAAAGGCTAAAAATATAATTTGACATCAACATTATGTCTAGTGACGTGTATTGTTTTTGGTTAACGGATAACACAAAAGTAATGACTATGATTGTAGGCTAGGATTCCGACGAAAGACCACATTTGTAGACTATGATTGTATTAGAAAAACGACTGTAATTCACAAACGACGCAAACAGAACAGCCTTTAGAATTGTGTATGACAAAAAAGATATATTATCATTGTGAAATTATACATTTAGCCCTCAAATTAACGCTAAAATGATAGAAGATCAAAAAGGATTATTTGTGGAAAGATACCCATAAAAGAAGAGACACTGAGGTATAATATTTAATAATAGAGGACTAAATAGAGAAACTAATCTATTATAAAGGACCAATTATAGAATTATTCTTAAAATTTTATCTAAAACGCTAACTTTAATAAAAAATGTCATTTCCAAATAAGGCCATTGTAATATTTTATTAGGATAAAAAATAAATTAAAATTGGGAAAGATTACCATTACTAAATTGGTCATACAATAATGTTTGAATTTCGTCATCTTGCATCTCTTACTTCACCTTAAACTCAAATGAATGTTATATGCACCATTTTCTTCAATAATTTACACCTCTCATGCTTCTTGTCAACTCATAAGTATTCTGTAGTACGGACTACGGAGGATATTATGGTTTGAAGTCTAATGGCAAATATTATCAGTCCAAAAGGTGGAATCGCCCACCCCAGGCGCCCCCACCCCCTTGCCCGACAGGAATTGTGGAGGAAGTAAATCATGGTGACTCAGTCGGCCAAGAACGCTAGACCCGTGTCCACCGCGCACAAGGAGTCTCTTTACCCTTTATGGGATTTTTGGATAGCTCCCACACTGCCGCTTGCGGGACTCGATCCCTGGTCATCGGTCCAAGATTTCTTGCTCTTGACCAACTGAGCTGCCCATGCGGGCTAATGGCAAACATTATGAAATGCATACAAAGAGTATATACTCTTTCTTTGACCTTTTAAGTACCTGGAGTAATTATATAATTATGAATCTTTGATGGATTTAAAAAATACATAAATGTTTATATTTAGGCATATTTATATTTTCACACTTTAAGAAAATTATAATGGTCAATTTAAAAGGAAAAAGGTAGTGTTCGAGAATTATAATGGTCTTTTGATGGATTTAAAAAATAAATAAATGTTTATATTTAGGCATATTTATATTTTCATACTTTAAGAAAATTATAATGGTCAAATTAAAAGGAATAAGGTAGTGTTTGAGAATTATTATTATTTTAATTTAAATCTTGTATTTCAATTTCAAAATTTAAATTTTTAAATTTCAAATGAATCTACAATTGAACATTGTAATAAATTAGATGAATTTACCTCAGATCTAAATTCAAACATTTATGACTTCTCAAACATGAAATTTTTGAAGCAAATCTAGATTTGAAATCCAAATTCTAATTGCCAAACATGCCAAAATAGTACTCCATAGTGGAGTACTCCGTATTTAGGAATTTGGTGCAAGAAAGTTGAACAAAAAAATTAGATGTTCTTTTTTCAATATTTAGAAATAGTTTAATTTATAATTGTAACCTGGAACTCATATATAATTCCACGTTTACCAAATCATTTAGCATTGAAATATTCAACTTGCTAGAGTTTTAAAAACAAACAAACAAATCGGCAAACGTCTTTATATTGATATTTCTCTATACAATTAATCTTCTGTAGACTTTAATCTAATATTAATAAATACTTCAAACCCACCTCATAATGAA
The DNA here is from genome assembly GCA_003260385.1 of Cuscuta australis. Classification (NCBI taxonomy): domain Eukaryota; kingdom Viridiplantae; phylum Streptophyta; class Magnoliopsida; order Solanales; family Convolvulaceae; genus Cuscuta; species Cuscuta australis. Next base: position 1,951,380 of record NQVE01000115.1, on the reverse strand, counting down.
ATTGATGGCTTCAATTAAAACTCTTTTTGCACAAACATTAATATGTACTTCAATGTTCTCAAACTAAATTGCATGCTTACTACTTACATGGTCAAACGTTATAGTATTCACTTTTATCCTTCATTTTCGCAACTTAATTGATAAAATTATACAGTATTGTCACTTCTTGTTTTGTAGAACTTTTGATGTAATTTTTTAATATCTAAATTTTATTTTTTATTACACCCAATTTCTCAAATAAACTGTATTGAAAATAATTTTAGCCAAACATCGTAAGTTGAAATGTGTGATTTAAACCAAAACATGGGATTTAAAGAAATCACCCTAAATAAAAGTATAACATAGGGAAAGTACCAAAAGAAGTGTTTCATATTTTTATGAAGTATTTCCTAAATAGAAGTTCGCATTGTGATACTGTCACACTATACAACCGATGCTTTTGATCTTTTGCATCGGCTGTTTGAATAAGCGATGCAATTGAGGCAGTCAACTTATTTTTTTATTTATTACTTATTCTTATTAGCTTTAAATATAATTACAATCAGAAATAGCTTTAAGTATAAGTAGAATCAGATTAGAAATAACTTTAAATATAACTATAATCAAATTATATTAGATCAGATCAGAACATATTCTAATTATATCAGACCATATCAGATTGAACGTGACCTCGACTTGCCTGTTTTTGTAGTAGTGAGTAGTGACTTCTTTTATTTTTCTTGCGATTTAAACATCCGAAAATGAAATAATTCAAAAAAACAAAATAGGGAATAAAGGTAGTTGTCAAATTTGTCTTGATGACACTGGAACGAAGCCATGGCCCAGCCTCCAAATTCAGAAGCCAATCAAGCTATCGGCATTAAGCTCCATCTTCTGATGGATATCAGGCCTGGCATTGGGCCGGGAGGCTCAAAGAGTTCCATTACGACGGCCCATGAAAAGTAAGAGTGCTTGGCGCTCATAGTTAAAGTAAAGTGGGCTGCGTAGCCCGGTCAGGTAACGAGCCTACCCGAGCTCAATATCAAACCACACGATACGAGGAGCGCGATCCCATTTATTGTGGGTGATTGACGACTGATTCCTCGCACATAATTGATGCACGATCAGCTATTTAGCCCAAGATTGCTGCGCACGAATTAAATACCATGTATACAGAAATGTTAAAACTATAAATAGGAGGCGTCTACTCCACTGTAAGGCATGCTAAATCAAGCTAATACAAGCATACAAGAGCTATATTCCACTCTAAATTGTTCTTATTCGCATTCTAGTTCTTCGTATCGCCATAATTATTGAGCTAAATCCCATCATCTTCAATATGTAAAGTAATACTCACCAAGGTTATATTAATATTAGCTCTCGTACTGAACTAATTTTAATTCTGAATTACTTTTGATTTGTAGATTTAATTATTCGTAATTCGTGCAGTGAAGGTAGCTTAGGGTCGTGCATAGCATGCATCAAATGCCGCCCACGTACCTTCACATTTATTCATATTTACACCCTTCGTCGCATTTGAGTATTTTTTATTCACGTTATAATATTTGATTAATTTTATTATTTAATTAATTTATTCGATAGTAGTTGTGAAATTCAAAAATAAAAATTATATATTTAAAAATTACGTCAAAAGATCTACTACAAAATAAAATGTGACATGATTTTTTTTATTTGATCAAATTAATAACATAAATAAGAAGACAAAATATATACTCCGTATATATAAAGTTTGACCCGTTATTAGTGTATAAAAAGATTTATTTAAGTGGAACGGAGGTACTAATGTAATTTCCTACGTGCCATTACTTTTTTCTCGGGCCTACATGGAGAAATTTTGAACCATTAATTACGGAGTATATTGTTACGGAGATTAAGAAATAATGACGACCTTAATTAGCTGCTTAAGCCTACAAAGTTTTGCCTACTTATACATTATACCCGAGTCGTGACCGAACACTAATCATCATCTGCGTAGGATAATTATACTATAATTAGGATTTGTTAGCTGGATCAGTGCTTAAGTACAACATAGAATGGCGTTGTTACGTACGTCGCATGTTGTTTTTGTACAAATGTTTTGTTCTTCTTCTTGTGTGGTGGGTCGTCACGTCTTCGGGCGGCGGCGAAGCAAAGATAAAGTTGCCGGAGGGTGTAGTTATTCCGGCGATCTTAGGGTTTGGGGATTCCATAATAGATACAGGCATGAACAACTGTCCCCACGGTGGCCAAGTGCAACTTTCCGCCGTACGGGGAGGACCTTCCGGATGGAAACCCCACCGGCCGCTTTTGCAATGGCAAGACCCCTATTGATCTTATAGGTACCTTATTTTTTTGTTTCTTTTTTAAATTTTATGTGTACATAATTCATGCTCTATCCGGTCTTACCCCGTCCATGTTTTTAAATCTTTCCTCTTTCATCTTCCATATTTTGAACAGAACACTTTCACTTTTAAATAAAATGAATGATATATCCAGATAAAGTTATTATAATATAATCCCTCAGTCCCTAAAAATATGCACGGGATGTTTTGAGTTTTAAGGGATTTAAGAGAAATACATTTTGGTGTTGAGTTTCCAAAAATGTATTTTGATGTGATGTATAAAAATAGGACTTGATGACTAGATTAATGGTGAATATATATGATGTGATAGGTATGTTAATAATTAATATGACTAAAAGTGGCTTTCTAATAGAAATGAAAAAAGTTTTCTAAGACAGATGAAAAATAAAAAGGTTTTCAGGGATCGAACAAGTATATATTATATTCAAACGATCTTTTTTCTCTTCGACTACTAAGTGAAAATTTTAAAATAACTACCAAAAGTCAATATAGAAACGTTTTTCAAAAAGAGGTAGAGTATATTTTATTTTTTTACTTTGACTTCTTCACATGCCATACTTTTAGGTGTTGGAGAGTATTAATTAATGAGTAAATTACTCAAATAGGAGTAAAAGAGAGTAGTTTTCCCTAAATAGGAGTAGTCCTATTTGCACTAACGTGAGGAGAAGGACAAAATTGACCCTGACATCCATTTTATACTCTATTAACCATATATCCCGCACCACATCCTAAATTTATGGGAACCACAAACAGTAGAAAAGGAAAGAATTCTAATTGTAATTGAAATTGATGGCATACATTATGATATAGAGTCGGACTTGTTTTCTAAATTGAGATTTCATTTTCTTGCTTTATTCTTCTTTTTTGTGAAAAATAGGGTTAGAGATTTTGAAATTAAATATTACGGAGTGCATTCCCAATTTTGGTTAATAATTGATCATTACGAAGTAAAATCTTAAAATTTTTTATATTATTATTTTATTTACAAATTGGTACATTAATAAAAAATAAAAATTATATATTAAAAAAGTACGTTAAAAGTTCTATAAAACAAGAATGTAAAAAAAGCATTTTAATTTATCGAATAAATTAAAATATACTGTTGAATTTTATGAAACAATAGATTTTACTCAAGGAAATAAAGGAGGATACATGGGAATATATATAGGTGGAGATCCTAATATGAGTAGGATTCCTCTAGGAAGATATCTAGCTATTACAACTTCTACTAGGAATAGAATTCTAATGTCTAACATCCCCCCTCAAGCTGAACGTCGTGAAACTAGTGGAAGTTTGGAAACCAGTGTGGTGTAGCGTGGAGACGGCAAAGCTTTGGTAAGAAGATCTGCCAATTGCTCATGAGATGGGACGTGTGAAACAGTCATTTGTTCTGCAATAACCTGCTCTCGCACAAAGTGACAGTCGGTATTGACGTGTTTCATGCGTTTGTGGAATACCGGATTCTTGGTTAAGCAAATGGCAGACTGATTGTCACAGTAAAGATGTGGTGGAGGAAGCTTAACCTTCAAGATGTCAAACAGATATGTGAGCCACATGACCTCTGCTGCAGCAGCCGATAGAGCACGGTACTCGGCTTCTGTTGACGAGCGAGATACCCGACTTTGTTTCTCTGTGCTCCAGGAGATGAGGTTCAAGCCAAAGTATACCAAGTAACCTGTAATGGAGCGCCCATCTGTCATATCATTTGCCCAATCAGAATCAGAGTAGGCGTGTAACCTTTGCGGACCTTTGCGAAATATTAACCCTCGATCAAGTGTGCCTTTTACATAGCGCAGAATACGTTTTAAGGATTGAAAATCCTGTTCTGTAGGAGCATGCATACGCTGACAGACATAATTCACCGCAAATTGAATATCTGGCCTGGTATTTGTTAAATACTGAAGAGATCCAACTAAGCTGCGAAAAAAGGTGGGATTCTCGAAGGGACGGTCTGCCCCGTCCTCAGCCGACCGTACGGGAATTGGCGTCGGCGACGGTTTGCACTCCTCCACACCAGCTTTATGAAGCAGTTCCCGGGCATATTTCTCTTGAGACACAATAATGGAATCCTTTGTACGTTTGACCTCAAGACCCAGAAAGTAGTGAAGAGGGCCAAGGTCCTTCATCTGAAATTCTCGTTGCATGGAATCGATAAACATGGTGATAAGAGAGGAGTCACTACCCGTGACAATAATGTCGTCCACATATAACAGAACAATGAGAATACCACGAGCGGAGTGCTTGACGAAAAAACTGGTGTCGTGCTCATTTTTACCAAACCCATAATCATGTAGAAAACCACAGAGCCGCTCGTACCAGGCCCGGGGAGCCTGTTTAAGGCCATATAACGACTTCTTTAATCTGCACACATGATGTGGGAATTTCTGATCAACATATCGAGGTGGCTGCTTCATGTAAATCTCATCCGGGACAATGCCATGCAGAAAGGCATTGGAGACGTCCAGCTGATGCAGCGGCCAGTCATGATTCACTGCAAGTGAGAGGATGAGGCGGATAGTCTGCTGCTTGACCACCGGACTGAAAGTCTCGGAGTAGTCCAAGCCATATTCCTGTGAATACCCTTTTGCCACCAAGCGAGCTTTGTACCTGCTAACAGAGCGATCAGAGTTACGTTTGATTTTGTAAACCCACTTACAACCAATCGGAACCCGATCTGTAGGGCATGGAACTAAGTCCCATGTGTGCTGATTCATCAAGGCAGAGTATTCTTCGTCCATAGCTTGACACCAATAAGTACTCTGGGAGGCATCCTTATATGTAACAGGCTCAGTGTCGGGTGGGGAAGGGTGGTATAGAGATGTAGAGTAGAATTTGGGTTTGAAGATACCACTTCGGGCACGGGTTGTCATTGGGTGGCGGGGTGGTGGTGGTGGGGGTGGAGTGGGGATAGGAGTGGATTCGGGAGTGGGGTGTGAGGCTGGGTGGCTCGCGGGCTGTAGGGTGTTCGGGATGGGGTAATGGTGGGATGCTGTAGGGTGGGTTGACAGGTTGATGGGTGAGGATGGAGAGGGGCTGTGGTTGGCCGTAGTGGGCTGCTAGGGTGTTTGGTCACTGGTCGTGGAGTGTGGGCAGGGTACGGGTGTGGTGGTTAGGAGAGGTGGGTGAGTGGGTTGAGCTACTGGAGGGACCCCGTGAGCATGGGATGGCATGACGGAGGGACTGACCGGGAAGAGTGGGAGGACACCGAAGAATGACGCAGGACGAGTGTCGGACAGTGCAGGTTGGGAAGATGCATGAGAGTATGGAAACTGATTTTCTTGGAACTCAACATGGCGGGAGACGTATATACGACCGGTGGAGGGGTCATAACACCGATATCCCTTGGAGGACGTGTCATATCCGAGGAATATACAGCGTTTGGAACGGGTTTGAAACTTATTTGTGATTTCATGACGAAGACATGGATAAGAGAGGCATCCAAAGACACGGAGAGTGGAGTAGTCAGGGCGTGTGTGATAGAGAGCTTCATATGGGGATTTGTTTTGAAGGGACCGTTTTGGCATGCGATTGATCAAGAAATTGGCGGTATCTAGAGCTTCAACCCAAAATTTAGCTGGAAGTGAAGCGGTGCACAAAAGGGTCACAAGGGTTTGGACCAAGTGACGATGTTTGCGTTCAGCAACCCCGTTCTGTTCAGGGGTATAGGGACATGATTTTTGGTGAAGAACCCCTAAGCGTTGTAAAAATAACCCAAACTGTTTATTAACATATTCACGACCATTATCAGGTCAAAAGATTTTTATTTGAGTTTGGAACTGATTGTGAATCATAGATTGGAAACTTTGGAAAGCATGAAAAGCATCAGATTTACTCTTAAGTGGATAAAGCCAGCAATATTTAGTATAATCATCAATAAAATTAATGTAAAAACGAGAGCCTCCAAAGGAGGGTACAGAAGTTGGTCCCCATACATCAGAGTGAACTAGTTCAAAAGGAAGAAATGCCTTAGTTTCAGACACAGGAAAGGGAAGCTTATGTGATTTTGCTAGTGAGCAAGAATCACAATGACCGAGATCTTGGAATCGGAAACCGAGTTGGGAGAGTAGAGACTTGGTGACTTGAACTGATGGGTGACCAAGGCGGCAATGCCACTGATATGGAGAGGCTTTGACCATGTCGACCACAGGAGACGAACTGGATGCGGGAAGGGAGTACAAACCACGCTCACAGGGGCCCTTGAATAGCACTTGGTTGGTTCTGTTGTCCCGAATCATAAAATCCTTTGAGGTAAATAAAAGAGAACAATTATTATCTTTAGTAAATTGGTGGACAGAGAGAAGGTGAGAGTTAATATTAGGTGAATGTAGTAGATTAGATAGGTGAAAGGTATGGTTAGGGGTAGATAAATTATCTGAGCCTGTGTGAGTAATGGGATAAGTATTACCTCCAGCAGTAGTAATAGTATTAGAGCCATGATATGGAGAAGAGTACTGCAGTCATGAAAAATCAGAAGTCACATGAGTGTTAGCCCCTGTGTCCAGATGCCAATTCGGATTGGTGTCAATAGATTGACTTGTGTAGAACGCCTGTGGAGGACCCGAGTAGGACTCATCGAAATGGTGCCAACAATCCCAAACCGCATGACCGGGCTTTCCACATAGCTAACAGGTTACCGAACCAGGCCGTGGCCCTCCCCTGCCACGGTGGTCATCTCGCGGTGAGCCGGTAGTCCGTGAGCCTAGGCCACCATACGTATTGCCGCCTCGAGAGCCAACCCTGCCGCGGTTACCACCATGTCCTCGGCCACGAAAATTACCTCGACCGGAGGTAGTATAAAGGGCGTTGTGAAGTTCCGAAGTTGATGACGGGGCTGGATCGCTCAGGTTTAATTTCTTCTCAAGGTTGACGTTGAGTTCTTCTGATAGAAGCCAGGCTGAGACTTGATTCAAGGTGACGTTCCCAATATTGGTACGGATGTTCTGCTTCAAGGAACTATATTCTGCCGGCAATCCACGGAGTATGCATAAAATGATGTCTTGATCTGAGATATTTTCATGCGCCAGAGTAAGCGAGGATACAATGTTCAAAGCATTGTCAAGGTAGGTTTGCATGGAATCGCTCCCTTTTTGGAGACTATGAAGGCGTTCTTTCAATTGGAAGATGTGAGTGCGGGATAAGGAATTATACCGTTGTTCGAGACGAGTCCATATTGCGGCGGATGTTAGAAGAGCATGTATGTGTGTTTGGACAGTGGGGGAGACGATGGCTAATAAACATGCACGTAGCTGAGCATCAATGAGCATCCATGTCTCATGAGCATCAAATATATCAAAGATTTTTAGAGGTGAGAAATTTTTTTAATCAAAATTGGAATGGAGAGTATTAAGGGGCTGTTTGGTAACTTCTGAATGGGTAAGTGCTGAACCAGTAAGAGGTCTGAACCATTAAGTGCTGAACCAGGAAGAGGTCTGAACCATTAAGAGCTAGTATATTGTTTAACTATTCAGAGGCAAATGTCTGATCAATTCAGATAAGAGCTCTTAACCATTCAGACTCTGTATAATACTTAACTATTCAGAGGCAAATCTCTTAACCATTCAGACATCTGAACCATTAAGAGGCTGAAACAAACAGTCTGAACCATTAAGTGCTGAATCATTCAGACATCTAAACCATTAAGAGGCTGAAACAAACAGCCCCTAAGTATAGTATAAACAATGTCCATTCAAATTGGACATTAGTTGAGACTTGAGAGTATTTCAGTGGACATTAATTTCTACGATGTCCCACAAATATATATGGGCATTAAAGCGATATAGTCTCGGAAACATTAAGAGAAGAAAGTTAGGACATTATTAGAAATAATAGAGAACATTAGATATTAATATATGAAAATTCTACCTCAAGAAAATAGAGTTTTAGTGTATTAAAAGTAGTGAATAATGTCCATTCAAATTCGACATAAATCCAAAGTAGATCAGTGGACATTAAATCACCACAATCTCTCCAAAATGAATATATAGACATTAAAGAAATATACTTTGGAGAACATTAAGGGAAGGGAGTTTGGAGGACATTATTAGAAGTAATAAATAACATTTGGACATTAATATATGACATTGGGCATTAAGGAGAGAGAGTTTTAGTGTTATTTAGGAAATGTTTCCTTCTTTTTTCTTCACTAGTGGACATTAAATATCATAGACATTATATTTTTTTAAGCACATTATTTTATCTATTATTTTTCATCACCAGACATTAAAATTCATATACATTATTTTTTTCACGAATACAAAGACAATGAACATTCAAAGTTGGGCAATGTGGGAGCGACAAAGGTGGCCGGTAGGCATTGAGGCCGGGTTGTATCAACGGGAGGGGAGGGGGTAGGGTAGTGGGAATTGATGTTGGTACAAGTAAGCTGGAGTTGTAAAATATTGATCGAAATTATTTTCAATTCAATTTAAATGAATATTGTTGTATAATAAAAAGTAAATTTACACATTCAAAAAACTATTTCAAAAGATCTACAAAACAAAAGATAATACGATTATTTTTTATTACCAAATACTCCCTCCGTCCCATGAAACTTTTCCCCTTTCTTTTTTTATCCGTCCCACAAAACACTTCCCATTTCTATTAAAAAGTCATTTTTACCCCTTACTTTTTCATACCTTAACTATCACATCATACCTTTTTACTAATAATCTATCCATCAAATCATACTTTTACCCATCACATCAAAGCACAATTTTGGAAATTCAATACCAAAATATACTCCCCTTAAATCCCTCATAAAAAGCAAAAGTCGCATGTTTCATGGGACGGAGGGAGTAATTAATAAAAATATGTATCAAATAATCAATGTCCTTGGACAATATTTTAATTTTTTGTATGACGATACTAGGTCAGATAATGTCAAACATATTGTAGGAGGGAAAGTGAGCATGATGATGGGAAATGTAGAGAAGAGAGCAAAATTAATGAAGAGGAGGAGAGCTATCGCAGAGAAGGAGAGAAGTGTAGATAATGCAATTATTGCTTGATTTATAAGGTGATAAATGAGTAGTTATTTTTTAATTATGTAACTGAAATCATATGGATCGCACGGAGTAATTGGAGGAACGGGTAAATGAAAAAATAAGAGGAATAAATATACAAGGGTAAAGATGGAATACCGTATAGAAAAAAGTCCTATTAATAGAAAACAACTTAACTAGTCCTATTAATGGAAAACTAACAACTTTAAGGGGCTTGTTTCAGCCTCTTAATGGTTCAGATGTCTGAATGATTCAGCACTTAATGGTTCAGACTGTTTGTTTCAGCCTCTTAATGGTTCAGATGTCTGAATGGTTAAGAGATTTGCCTCTGAATGGTTAAGTATTATACAGAGTCTGAATGGTTAAGAGCTCTTATCTGAATTGATCAGACATTTGCCTCTGAATAGTTAAACAATATACTAGCTCTTAATGGTTCAGACCTCTTACTGGTTCAGCACTTAATGGTTCACACTACTTACTGGTTCAGCACTTACCCATTCAGAAGTTACCAAACAGCCCATAAGTCCTAGATACAACAAATTTTACTTAATTATACTAAGTTACTAACTCTGTCTTTTTTTCTTGTGATTTTGATTTTTGCAATCAACATAAATAGTCTTTTATTTAAATATAAAAAATATACTCCCTCCGTCTAAAAAAGATTAGGATATTTTGAATAAAGTGGTAAAATAAGGAGGGATGTGTTAACTTTCCAAAAATACCCTTGATGTGATGGGTAAAAGTATGATGTGATGGGTAGATTATTAGAAAAAAGGTATGATGTGATAGCTAGGGTATGAAAAGTAAGAGATAAAAGTGGTTTTTTAATATAAATGGGACGGACTTTAAGGAACGCAAATTTTTTGAAACGTGACAGACTTTTTGGGACGGAGGGAGTATAACATATCAATTAGATATAATAATATGATGTGATAGGTAGGGTATGAAAAAATAAGGGTAAAAATGGTTTTTTAATAGAAAGTGGAAATGTTTTAGGAAATTCAAAAAAAAACGAAAGAGAAGGATTTTGTGGAACGGATGGAGTAATTTTTTTCTCTAGTAATCTATCAATCTCATCTTATTTTTACTAATCACATCATGTACGAATCTTTTTTGAAAATAGAGGAAGTTTGTGTTAGTACTATTAGGGGAAGTTTGTGTTAGTACTATTAAGTTAAAACTTTACAATTCAAAAGCTAAGTCTTATCATATGATGAGGAATTGTACGGGCTGGGAGGGAGAAGGATAGGGGTATTCAGCCAGGTGCCGATAGGGTGTGTCCCGGCGGTGAGGAGGTTGGTCGGGGGAAGCGAGAGGGACTGCGCGGAGAGGTACAACGACGCGGCGAAGCTGGCCAACGCCAAGCTCGCGGCGGAGATCGAGTCACTGTCGGGGACCTTGCCGCCGGACGCGCGGGTGGTTTTCATCGACATATACCGGCCGATGGTGGACGTGATCCAGAACCCGGGGAGGTACGGTCTGACGGAAAGCGGGAGAGGGTGTTGCGGGACGGGGGATCTGGAAGTCTCCTATTTGTGCAACAAGTTGTCGGCGACAACATGCGAAGAACACGACAAGTATCTGTTTTGGGACAGCTTCCATCCCACGGAAATAGGCTACAAGATTCTCATCGACCAGATTCTTCCCGACTACGTCTCCCGCTTCATTTAGCAGCTACGTACCTGGTAGCTAGCGTCGAATTAATCCGCTCAGATCAGAGATTTGTTTGCTGAGGGATGATGATTATTATGTGGAGTTTTTATTCTATTAACTCTTGTAATCATGCATGGTTACGGGATGTATAATCTTAATTGTTATCTGATATCTTAATTGTTCTCTCATATCTTAAACATATCTTAAACAGTACTAAAAGATAAGACTTTTTTCAATGTACTATTCAAAGTTTTTTTCTTCTCAAAATAGTATTTGAATAATTTCTAATGACGAGAACAATGTCCAGTGATGGTATACATTTAGTTTGAACAATGTCTAGACGTCTAGTGACGGTGAACATTTATTTGAACAATGAACAGTAGACAATAATCAGTGATACTACATTAGGAAATAAAAACATATGTTACTAAATTAGAAAATCACTATATTTTAGTAATACTATTTAGGTAAATTCCCCCAATATAACCGTTTTATCTTTTTGGCAGATTTTTCGTGATCTTTAAATTCCTGTTAATTTTATAGATCTTGATACAATTTGATAATAACTTGTCTTATTGAATATTGAGAGATATGGCCCTATATATAGGGAATACAAGAGTAATCAAAGTACAAGTAGGAAAGGAAAGAATAATCCTAGTAGGAAAAGAAAGAAGTATCCTAATTTAATTAAACTTCCTAATATCCCCCCGCAAGCTGATCAACGGAGACGAGGGGCAGCTTGGAACATAAGTACTCAAAAGGAACTGGCGGAAGCGGTTTGGTAAGAATGTCTGCTAGCTGCTCTGAGGAGGAAACATGATGTGGACTCGTAGTGCCTGCCATAACCTCATCTCGTACAAAGTGACAGTCTGTGCCCACATGCTTCATGCGATCATGAAGAACCGGATTTTTGGTGACACAGATAGTCGACTCATTGTCACAGTATAACTTCGGTTTGGATGGAGGAATACCCAGTGCATCAGTGATATATCGAAGCCACATAGCTTCTGCAACCCCTGCAGTCATAGCTCGATATTCAGCTTCAGTGAATGATCTAGAAACACGAGTCTGTTTTTTCGTGCACCAAAAGATGATATTAGGACCGAGTAGGAGTATGTAGCCCGTGGTAGACTTGCGATCATCTTTATCATTGGCCCAGTCAGAGTCAGAGTAGACAGATAGGTCGAATCCCCCCTTGCGAAAAAGAAGACCATGATTCAAAGTGCCTTTGAGATAGCGCAGAACGCGTTGCAAGGCATGATAGTCCTGCTCAGTGGGGTTGTGCATAGTCTGAGACACTCGATTAACAGCATACTGAATGTCTGGACGAGTGACAGCCAAGTAATGTAAACCGCCAACAATGCTCCAAAAATGAGAAATATCCTTGAAAGGCAACGAAGGTTTAGTGATAGGTCTCGTAGCCATAGGAGTAATAGCCGGATGACAGTCGGACATCCCAGCTCGGTGTAGAAGACCACGGGCATATTTGGATTGATGGAGAAGTATAGAATCTTGCGTGCGCTGAACCTCAATGCCTAAGAAGTAATGAAGAGGTCCAAGTTCTTTGAGCTTGAAGTCACGGTGCATGGCCTGAGTAACTTCTGAGATGAGAGTAGAAGAGCTGCCAGTGAGAACAATATCATCAACATAGACAAGGACAACAATAGTCCCACGAGAGCAGTGTCTGGTGAACAAGCTGGTATCATGAATGCAGCACTTGAATCCAAGGCCCTGCAAAAAAGAGGAGAGGCGTGTGTACCATGCACGGGGTGCCTGTTTGAGACCATATAGTGATTTGCGGAGCTTGCAAACATAGTGAGGATGAGTGGGATTTATGTACCCCGGGGGCTGCTCCATATAAATTTCCTTGTCCACTGTACCGTGAAGAAAGGCATTGCTAACATCTAGTTGATGAAGAGGCCAATCACGGTTGAGTGCTAAAGAGAGGACCAGGCGCACTGTTTGTTGCTTGACCACAGGACTGAATGTCTCCTTGTAATCAATGTCATACTCCTGATGATAACCTTTTGCGACAAGACGAGCCTTGTACCTTGAAACAGATCCATCAGCATTCCATTTAATGCGATACACCCATTTGCAACCAATCGGAGTGCGGTTCTTGGGTGGTGGAACCAAGTCCCATGTACGTTGCTCATTCAAAGCAATAAACTCCCCATCCATAGCCTGACACCAAAAACTATTACCAGAGGCTTGGCGGTAAGTGCTAGGCTCAGTGGTAGGTGGGGTAGTATCAAAGGTGGTAATGGTATAGGCTTTAGGTTTGAAAATTCCAGATTTGGCTCGGGTTTGCATGGTGTGTGTGTTTTGGGGCGGGGGTCGGTTAACCGATTGTGTGTTTTGGAGAGGAGTAGGTGACGGTCGAGGGTGGGTTGGGGTACGGTTCTGGGGTTGGACCGTCTGTGGCGTGTCCATAGGGAGGGTGTCGGGCTGTCGTCTGTGACTAGTGGGACGGGTCTGGGGTTGGACCGTCAGTGGGACAGGAGCATGTGAGCCTGGGCTTGGAGGAAAAATAGGGGGTTATAGGAGAGGGTGACGAGAGGGATGACAATTTGGGATATGGAAACTGATCCTCGACGAACCGAACATGACGAGAGACATAAACTTTTTGAGACACGGGTTCATAGCATTTATACCCTTTAGTGGTGGGGTGATATCCTAAGAAGACACAAGGAGTGGAGCGTGGTTGAAGTTTGTGGTGAGTGTAAGGGCGGAGCCATGGATAGACCAAGCAACCAAAGGCACGAAGGTGGGTATATGTAGGAGGACGGTTATAAAGAGTTTCAAAGGGAGATTTGTTGGAGAGAGTTTTGGTGGGCATACGGTTGATAAGATAGTTTCCTGTGGCAAGAGCTTCGACCCAAAAGGTAGTCGGGAGAGCAGAGTCGTATAGAAGAGAAACAACTGTTTCAATGAGATGACGGTGTTTCCGTTCAGCGACCCCATTTTGCTCAGGAGTGTAGGGACAAGAGGTGTGATGAAGGACTCCTAAAGTTTGAAGGAAAAGGCCAAAAGCGTTATTTACAAATTCTTTGCCATTATCACTTCGAAAAATTTTGATGTGAGAATTAAACTGAGTTTTAATCATTTTTTCAAAATTCACAAAAACAGAGTAAGCTTCAGATTTATGTTTTAGGGGATAAATCCAGGTAAATTTGCTGAAATCATCAACAAAAGAGATATAAAATCGAAAACCGCTACAAGAAGGAACAGAGGTGGGACCCCAAACATCAGAATGTATTAATTGAAAGGGCGCTGTGGCCTTATGTTCAGACAATTCAAAAGGTAAACGACAGGACTTAGAGACATAACATGATTCACAATGTAAAGGCTCTGAAAACTGAAAACCTAAGGAAGACAAAATAGATTTGGCAATCGCAGGAGCTGGATGACCGAGTCTACGATGCCAAGTGGACTCTTAGATAGCTTGATACGCAACGGTTGGGAGTTTGGAAGGAAGTGTGTATAACCCATGCTCACAGAGGCCCTTGTACCGCACCTGGTTGGTAGGATTGTCCACTATCTGGAAATCGTTGGCATTGAAAACAAGAGTGCAGTTGTTATCTTTGGTAAATCGATGGACAGACAATAGATTGGAGGTAAGGGAAGGGACATAATGAAGAGTAGAAAGGTGGTATTTACCATTAGGAGTATGGACAAAACCTGAGCCAGAGTGTGTGATGGGTAGGGATTGACCATTGCCTACGGTAATAGCATCAGTACCGATGTATTGATGAGGAGATTGTAGCTGAGAATAATCAGACGTGACATGGGTGTTGCCACCAGTGTCCAGATACCAGTTTCCAGAATGATTACTCGTAGATGCATGCATTGCACGGGGAGCACTAGAGGAGGAGTTCGCAGTATAAGAATCATCAAATCAATGCCAGCACGCAGACGCAGAGTGACCTTGTTTCTCGCAGATTTGGCAGGTTGGCAGATCCCGTGACGGTCGACCGTTTCCCTGGGACGGTCGACCGTTGTTCCTTTCTCCACGTCCGTTGTTGTATCCACGTCCAGGTGACGGTCGACCGCGGTAGCCTCCTCTACCGCGACCTCGACCGTTCGTAGCGAGAAGTGTTGTGCGAGGTTCGGTGATGGTAGACTCGGTGAGGCTGAGTTTATTCTCCATCTCCAGGTTTATTTCCTCGGAGATCAGCCATCCAGAAAGCTGATTTAACGAAATATTGATATTGTTCATGCGAATGTTTTGCTTAAAGGATGAGTATTCGGTGGGAAGACCACGAATAACAACATTCACCACATCACGTTCAGGGATCTCTTCTTTCAAGGCATCGAGATCCGAGAGAATAGTTGCCACATCATCAAGGTATTGTGTCATAGTTTTGGTACCTTTACGAAGAGTGTGGAGTTTGTCCCGAAGCTGATAAACATGAGCGGTGGACACGGAGTTGTACCGTGCGGCCAAAGCATCCCAGAGGGCAGCAGATGTGGTGAAGCCGCGAGCATGTTTGTGAACGGAGAGGCTGAGGACCGCTAGGAGGCAGGCGCGGATCTGTGTGTCAACGATGGTCCAGGAGGTATACTCTGGATTAGGGACGGTTTTATCGTTTTTGGAGATAGTTGGCGCCGGGGCTACTTCATGACCATCAATCCATCCAAGGAGGAGATTAGCTGAAAGAGCTGTCTGGACATTGAGAGACCATGCCGGATAATTTGTTTCAGTGAGTTTTTCTGGGATTAAGTTGTGGAGACTCCGAAGCAAAAGTTTTACTCCGGAGGGTAAGGACGCCAAAGGATCCGATGGGGCTGCCATAGTGGGCGGCGGTCGGAAAAAAAAGAGAGGCTAGGTTTTTGAGAGCCTTAGCTCCGATACCATGATACAATTTGATAATAACTTGTCTTATTGAATATTGAGAGATATGGCCCTATATATAGGGAATACAAGAGTAATCAAAGTACAAGTAGGAAATGAAAGAATAATCCTAGTAGGAAAAGAAAGAAGTATCCTAATTTAATTAAACTTCCTAATAGATCTTAATACATACGATGTACAAACTAAAACAAGCCATGTAAATGTATGAGAAAATTAATAATTTCTCTGGTTCTAAAATTCTTCATGTTTTTACTTTTTTGGTCAAACTGTGACACTCTTTGACCATAAATTAAACATAATCTAAATAAATAAATGTTATAAAATATGATATATAAAAATTATATCAACCTATATATCCTCAATTTATATTCTAATTTAATATACTTTTTCTCGTATTTTGTGTCTCAAAGAGCATCACGTACTGTTTAACCAAAAAAATTAAAATAAGAAGAATTTTTAAGACGGAATGATCAATCTTACATGTGGACCTTAGTAGCACAATAACACAACTCATCATATCGATTTAGTTATGGTCGGGTTTCATTCATTTTTGGCAAGTAACTCCTATTCGGATAAACAAAATTTTTGTTCAAGATCTAATATTTTCAACTACTTTTGGTCAAAAATAGGCTGAAGCAATTGGGGATGCTATGGTAGTTGACGGATTTCCTAACATAACCGAACCTAATTATTGGTTGACAGAGCGAGGTGAGGTGTGTACGTATGGTAGCTCATCTATTTAAGGAGGAGAATTGAATTCTAGGAAGGTAACATACCGTACAATACCACTTGTAGAAAAATTTACTCCCCCCCCGGAAAAATGGAGAGTTTTGGTTTTCGAGAACGATTTAAGGGGAGTGTATTTTTGTATTGAATTTCCAAAAATGTCCTTTGATGTGATGGGTAAAAGTATGATTTGATGGATAGATTATTAGTAAAAAGGTATGATATGATAGGTAAGGTATGAAAAAGTAAGGGGTAAAAGTGACTTTTTAATATAAATGAGAAGTGTTTTTTGGTACAGATGAAAAAAGAAAGGAGAAAGGTTTTCTGGAACGGAGGGAGTAATTTCTATATCTTATTGATATATAAATTTGTAAATAAAATGATTTCAAAAGGTAAAAAATTTTACTTCGTAACCCGCAATTTGTAATCAAATTGGGGACGGATGGAGTATTAAAATCAATCAAAACAAAAGATATTGATATCACGTTTATATTATAGAAACACAATGTACTCCCTCCGTTTGGAAAAAGCATTCCCACTTTGACTATAAGGCAAAATAAGGAAGTGTAAAATTATAGTTGACTTCCAATTTTGCCCTTGATGTGATGGGTAAAAGTAAGATTTGATAGATTTATTATTAGAGAAAAGGTATGATGTGATAGGTAGGGTATGAAAAAATAAGGGTAAAAGTGATTTTTTAATAGAAAGGGAAAATGTTTTGTTGGAAGTGAAAAAAATGAAAGAGGAATTGTTTTTTAAAAGGAGTATTTTTTTCGTAAATTGAGGTCAAGTTTACTAACTTTATATATAAACCCAATTATTCACCTACTCCCTCAATATACAATCGATTAATACACAAATATAATGTTGTCTGCTAATTTACAATGGTGTGGCTCAATCTCCATATGGGCAACGACACAAGTAGTGATCCTAACTTACACTAGTGCGGCGGCTCTTCTATGGCTGCTGGCGGCATGCAGCTGCGAGGCCAGGGCAAAATTACCGGCGGGTGGGTGGACGACGACCATGCCGGCGGTGATAGGGTTTGGGGATTCCATCATCGATCAAGGCATGAACAACTACATCCCCACCGTCGGAAAGTTCATGGCCGGCGGCCAAAAGCCTACCGGACGTTTCACCAATGGCAAAACGCCAGCTGATCTAATAGGTAGGGTAGGTATATAGGTACCTGTATACCCACCAACTAATCATTCCATTCCATGTTTGTATAGTAGTGGTGTCAAAATCTTTGTTCAAAATTCAGTATTTTCCAACTAAGTTAAAGTAAAAAAAATAGGAGTGTTATCGTTTTGACTTTGACGCGACTATCATAAGGTGAAGTGTTATGATGGTTTAGCATTTAAATTCGTGCAGCGGAGGAACTAGGAATCAAAGAGCTTGTACCTCCTTATTTGGACCCGAACCTGGATCCCGAGGATCTGAAAACGGGCGTGAGCTTTGCATCCGGAGGCACGGGATACGACCCGCAAACGTCGGAAGTTGCGGTACGCAATCGATCATTTTCTTCGAACGAGTAGTAATATATGATCCATTCATGGTAGTAACTCACTACTTCAATGATATGTTATTGATTGAATTGTATGTTAAAAAAACAATGCAGTCAAGTGTCCCTATGTCGAGACAACTAGACTACTTCAAAGAGTACCTGGGAAAGCTGAAGGCTGTGTTTGGAGAAAACGAGACAAAGTTCATAACGGACAACGCTCTCTTCTTGGTGGTCGCCGGCAGTAATGACATTGCCAACACCTACTTCACCTTCGGACTCCGTCGGTTACAATACGATGTTGATTCCTACACCTATCTTATAGTCCGCAAGGCTTCCACTTTCATCCAAGTACGTATCAATCGAAATACGATCATAGGTAGGGTAAGAAAAAATAAAAGTAAAAGTCATTTTTTTAATCGAAAGTGGAAGTTTTTGTGAAAAAACCAAAAAAAAATGGAAGAAGAGTGTTTTATTTAAGAGTCATGAGGTATTATTCCATACCCGTGTAACAAAATAAAGTGTTTGATATTAGGAATTGTACGGAATGGGAGCAAGAAGGATAGGGGTATTCAGCCAGGTGCCGGTAGGGTGTTTGCCGGCGGAGAGGACTTTGGGAGGTGGTGGTTTGGGTGGTTGTGTAGAGAAATACAACGAAGCGGCGGAGTTGGCAAATTCGAAGTTCCAAGCTGAGATTGATTCCCTATCAGCTAACACATTACCAAATGCCAAGCTGGTTTTCATAGACCTCTACAACCCTCTTCTTCAACTCATCCAAAACCCTGCCCTATATGGTACATCATTCACTCTCACCCACTTCCTCTGGCTCTAAGGAATTAACCAACTCATCAACTTAAAACTCAAACTTTGTGGTCTTAAAAATGAGAAAAGTTTTTGTATTCTAGAAGTCTAGAACACACTCTCATGTGGCCGGAGACATGATCGCTTTTGTCTTACACGTGAAATCATAATTTTTTATTTGGGTTATAGTGAGTTTTAAACTCTTGATATTTTGATCAACTCAACTAAAAATTCAAACTTGAGTTGTACTCCATCTGTTTCTTAAAATACTTTTTCCTTTCATTTTTTCACTTTCTCCAAAATACTTCCACTTTTTTTAAAAAAATTACTTTTACCCCTACGTTTTCTTACCCTGCATATCACGTCATATCATTAGTCAAAATAGTGAAAATAGGAACCTTTTTAAAAACGGAGGATGTAGTTCAAAAAATTTCTTTTAATTATGATTTCTACTTGATCAAATCAAAAAGAAAGATACTCCTTTCTTCCCAAAAACCTCTTTCTTTATTTTTGCGTCCCGTGAAAGTCCTTCATATTTCTATTAAAAAAGTACATTTATTACCTCAACTAATTTGTATCTTATCTATCACAACATATATAGAATTTTACTAATAATTTACCTATCACATGCATCAAGGACGTTTTTAAAAAGTCAATATAAAAATTTAACTCTTTTTAAATTTCTTAAAAGTGAAAATGAGAATAACTTTATGAGACGGAAGAAGTGCTTTAATTTGTACTATACATGATCAAAGTGTAGGCTTGGCCGAGATACCCGAATGTCTATAAAATTCAACATAAAATTATTCTTCCCTTATTTTACCACTTTGGTCCAAATGTCTCTATTCAGATACCCAGAGTCCATGATGGAGTATACTCCGTACAAAGATTATCTTTTGTATAATAACACATGACTGCCTTGCCTTTGGTGAATAGGGCTGGAGGTAACCGATAAAGGGTGTTGTGGGACTGGGAATTTAGAAGTGTCAATATTGTGCAACAAATTATCACCGACATGCGAAGATCACGAAAAGTATTTATTTTGGGACAGTTTTCATCCCACGGAAAAGGGTTACCGGATACTTGTTGACCACATCCTACTCAAGTATCTCCCCCAATTCTTCAAGTAATTAATGACACAGTTTTATTTCATATTTTTTGGGAATGAATTCTTGTTTGATTTAATATTTACTGTCTTTTGTGGTCATTGGTGTAGATGTTTGATGAGATACTTGTTTTAAAAAAAATTCCTTGTTAATTTCAAAAAAATTAAATTAAAGTTGGAGTATGAAGTACTACCACCTTTGGTCCCGATTCTCCCAAATTAAAGGTGGTGATCGGCCGCCGTGCCACACTGAGCATGACGGGGCGTGGTCTACACATTTGTTGGCACGTGATACTCGTTTTAGTGGATGTTTAGATTCGTGAATTGGGTCACCTCAAATGTATTACCATGGCGACTTAATTTATTGTATTGTTTCAAAAATTAAAAAATTCAAGTTAATGCAAATTTGGGTGAGTAGAAATGTAATAATATTCATTTTTAATCAATTCAGCTACCAAAAGAAGAGAGTTGATGTTACACTCTTTGCCCAAATAAATTGTCACATAACTAAGTGTTGGTAGCAAAATGGAGGGAACGAAATATGAAGAAAGGAAATTTAAACAATATAAGCATGCCCGAAATTAAACTTAGTATTCAAATTGTGTATACTCCATAGTCCCTACTTATGCACCTTTCTGGGTATAAGAGCATGAACAATGGTGAGGCAAAAATTAAATGTCACACGCTGACGCGGAGCATTTCAACCAATAAAAAATACTCCAGTCAACGAGTGGCACGTGAGTGGAGTGGCATGCCTTACAGTGGCAAGTCATTGTTTTCATCACTTTTTTCATATTTTTTCCATATTTGAATTATTAAAAATTATTTTACTTATATATTTTTATCATGAAAATATTTCTATTTACTCAAATAAATAATTTTTTTTATATATTTTAATTATTAAAAATGTTTTTGTTATCTACTCCATATTTTTATTTATTCCTTCATCTCAATTTAGATTATTATTTTAGAATTACGATGCAAAAACCCTTTGTTTTTAAAAATCATTTTATTTAAAAATTGGTATAAGAATTAAAAATAAAACTTATAAATTTAAAGATTACATCAAAAGTTTTACAAAAAAGATGTGACAAAAATTTTTTAATTAAATAATCAATGAAAACATACAAATAAACAAAAGATATTGAGAGATGAAGGAAAAAATAGGTTAGATGTGCCTCGCCCAAGTCTTGCATCCCATGGAGGAATGGTGCTTCCACGCAAGGAGAGAGAATCTTTTGTCCTAGGTGGCATGGCGTGGCAACGGCTTGGAATCCCGCTGCCCATGCTCTAAGTAGTTTAATTTTAAATTTAATTTAAAAAGCTAAGTTTTCATCTTCATTTAGTTTTTTATTTTAAGATTTAGTTTTAAAAATTGATTTGTCTTTTTTTTATGCACTTTCAATTTGTTCTTGATGATTGATTTTTGGGTTTAAAATTGAGAAATTTACCTAAATAGGACTAAAACATAATGACTTTCCCAATATAAGACCATATGTTTTTATTTCCCAATGTAGGACCTTTGGTCATTACGAAGTAGTCATTATTCAAGTAAATGTTCGTCATTACAGGACATTATTCCTCCCACTAGGTCATTATTAAGTCCTATTTAGGGAATAAAAAAGTTTAAGTCCTACATTAGGAAAGACAGGGGTGTAAATGGATAACCGAAAATCCGATTACCGTCCGCATCCGTATTCGTTTAAATGGAAAAAATCCGCATCCGTTTTAAACGGATATTATCCGTATCCGATTAAGCACATCCGATTGATAAACGGATGCGGATTTGGTAATTACTGATCCGATCCGTTTAAAATCCGATCCGTGTATACATCCGTTTATATATCCGCATATCCAATTATCCGATCCGTTATACCAAATATAGGTAATAAAAAATTATCCGTAGTTAAAAAAAATTATCCATAGTTTAGACTAATTAATATTTTTATGTATAAAGTATACTCCTAGTTTTCTAATTTCTACTCAGCCCACTAAGCCTAGGCCCAAAACCACTATTGAGACTTGGGGTATTGATTAAACCTAAATAATACCTAATACGGAGCACTTTTTTTCCGGAACTAGCATCCAGCGACCAACTGACCTAGCGGCGTCGTCTTCCTCAGCTATTTTCCGAATCTAGCGACCATTTCAGCGAGTCTGCGGCTTCAGCTCAGCACCTCATGATGTGATTTAACTGATTTTACTTTTTGGTTACAAATTTAGATTTCATGTTTTACAATTTTTGTTGGTTGTTGCAAGGTCAAATCTTTTTGTTGTTTGATTTGTAGATTCAGAAACTTGGTTAAGGATGTAAAGCTTTTAGTTGTGCTTGGTTGATTTTAGATTTTTAGATTTTCATATTACATATTCGGATATTCGGATGGATGTTTTTTTCGGATACGGATACGGTTTTTCCTTGTGAATCGGATGTTTTATCGAATCTAGAAACGGATTTGGATTCGGATTTTTTACTAGTCGGATGCTCCATCGGATGCGGATATATCCGAATCCGCATCCGTATCCGCCGGATTCGGATTCGGATTTAGTATCGTAGACATCCGTCGGATACGGATGCGGATTCGGATAACGGTTTTGCTAATCGGATTCGGATACGGTTTTAATACATCCGAAACGGATATTATCCGTTTACACCCCTAAGGAAAGTCATTATGTTTTACTCATATTTAGTGCAAATTTCACTTTAAAAATTATTCGTTTCTAATTTTGGTTTTAAAAATTATTCTAAAGTAATAAAGTCTGAATGGATTGATTTTAATGACTAATGAAACTATGAAAGTGACTTTCTTGAGCATGTGAAGATTGTTAGAGCACTGGAAATAAATTTGAAGCCCCGAGGCTTCAAACTTTCTCTCTCTGACACGTCAGTTTTAATTTACACCCAAAATTTACTGGAAATGGGTTTGAAGCCCCGGGGCTTCAAACTGGGGCTTCAAACCTTCATTTTTTACATTTTTAAATATACATCTTCTAAAATTAAATTAATAAAATGTAATTAATTTATTATTTAATTATATTAAAACACGAATAATAAAAAAAATACATTCATTAAATGAAAATAATTAACTTCAATAAAAAAGAACATTTAATTAAAAAATTAAAACAAATTATATTTCGCTTTGATCTCGTTATGTCTGCTCTCGAAAGAAAATTATATTCGTTTGGTCGTTTGACTCGAGACCGGACAAAGGAACATCAAAAATGAAGAGATTTATGTTAAAAAGATGGAAAAAATTGAATTTTTTTTTAATTTGAAGAAGATAGAGGAAAAGATTTTGTGGGTGTTTAATTTTAAAAAAAAATTAAAGAAGAAAGATTTTGTTTGTGAGTTTTATTTTTTAAAAAAATGAAGAGGAAAATATTTTGTGGGTGTTTAGAGGAAGAGTTTTTTTTTTAAATTTGAAGAAAATTGGGCAAAACACCCGTTATAAGTTTAACGCAATGCATATCACGCTCGGATGAAGCCCCCTGGGGGCGGTGTTTAACGCCCCTGGGCGTTAAAAATGCAATAACGCCATTGGGCGTTACATGCATACCCAGTGGCCTTAGTACAAAGATGATATTGAGGCTTTTGTTTAAAACATTCTCACAAGGATGAGTTTTTTTTTAAAAAAATAGCGATTATACTCCCTTGTGTTAGAGCATCTCCAACCATAGCCAAATGACTTGCTATATGTTATAATTTGACAAGCATATACAAAATTTCATGTTCCAAAGGGTTATTCAAAATTTGACTAGCTTGCTAAAAAATGAAAATACCTTGCTATTTATAACAAGCATGCTAGAATATAGCTAAACAAAAATTAAGGTAAGTTTCTTTTATAATGATATATACTGCACAAATTAAATACTCCGTATAACATTTTCTTTTGTTTTTTCAATGTGAATGTGATTTTTATCGTAGGAAGAGTTCTTTGGTTTATTTTTTTTTAATAGAAATATTTTATTTTATATTTTTTAATTAGATACTATTAGAATATAAATAACTTTTTCTGGATATAACCACAAGTTTGAGCTTTTGGTTGAATCAGTTCTTTGACACATACTCCATATTTATGTGGTTTCTGGACATAACCACATAGTAGTACTTTTTTTTTAACAGGAATAAATATAATTCAAGAATTATTGTATTTGGTGTATTATAATGGTTATTGGAACAAAATATATTTGTTAGTTACTCCCTCCCTCCAAAAAAGAATTACCCATTTACTATTACGGCTTCTCGATAACTCTTATTTGTTTGTGTATTTTCATTGATTATTTTATTAAAAAAAATTTTGTCAGCTCTTGTTTTGTAAATTTTTTGATGTAGTTTTTTAAATATAATTTTTTTATTTTGTATTTTATTTAACAATTTATAAATAAAATCATTTTAAAATCATGGAGATTTGCACGTTGATAAAAAATGAGTAAAACATTATTGGAAGGAGGGAGTGTAATATAACAAGTCATGGTTGGAAAAGGGAGCAAAAAGTGACTTGTTATACCACTATTCATTAGCTAAAGAAAAGCAATAGCAAGCCACATATACCAAGCCCCTTTGGAGATGCTCTTACAAAAACTCCTTCACCTTTCTTTTTTTCTTGTCTCACAAACTTTTTCTTTTTTCTATTGAAAAATCACTTCTATCCCTATTAGTTCTTAACATATTTATCACATCTACTCCATCCGTTCTCAAAAACTCTTCTTCTTTCATTTTTTTACTTCCAACAAAACACTTCCACTTTCTATTAAAAAACTATTTTTACCCTTACTTTTTCATACCCTACCTATCACATCATACTTTTTCTCTAATACTCAATCCATCATATCTTACTTTTACCCATCACACCAAGGGCAAAATTGGAAGTCAACTACAATTTAACACTTCCTTATTTTTACACAAAGTCAAAATAGGAACACTTTTAAAAAACGGAGAGAGTATTAAACTGCATCCCACATCGAAAGTTTCAGAGTAAAATAATCGATATATAAGCTCTTGAGTTGAACTAACTAATAGGTTGGATTCAATCTATTAATGTGGTTTAACCCAAGTGTCTTATTGCCCAGTCCAGTTGTCCATGCCCAACCCTAAATTTTATCATGGTATCAGAGCAGGTTTTGGCCACCTCGTTTGTCAAGGTGTCTGTCTAGATGTCATTCATAGCGGCCCATTGGTCTTTAGCCCAGTTGTCCGTAAGGAGTATGTACCCAACGGGCCGTGGCCCGTTTAACACAATTGCTTGTCTCGAAGTCCATATTCATCGGCTCGTGGTCTTTTAGTGGTTGACCCTAAAAAATCAAGGGAATGAGAGTTCATTTGCAAATGGTCAACCGGTTAGATCCAAAATGACTCAATTGTCCACTTGAGGGGAGTGTTAAAGTGCATCCCACATCGGAAGTTCTAGAATAAAATAATCGGTATATAAGCTCTTGAGTTGGACTAACTAATCGATTGGATTTAATCTTTTAATGTGGTTCAACCCAAGTGTCTTATCGTCAAGTCCAATTGTCCATACCCAATCCTAAATTTTATCAACATCATACCTTTTTACAAATAATCTACCAATCACATACTCTCTCCAGTCCTAAAAACATGGGAGTTATTGATTTTTAAGAGATTTAAGGAAAGTGTATTTTGGTATTGAATTTTCAAAAAAGTCAATTGATGTGATGGGTAAAAATAGAAATTGATGGATAGATGGGTAAAAATAGAAATTAATGAATAGATTATTCGTAAAAAAGTACGATGTGATAAGTATGGTATGAATAAGTAAGAGGTAAAAGTGAATTTTTAATAGAAATAAGAAGTATTTTTAGGAACGGATGAAAAAAGAAAGAAGAAATGTTTTCATGGACAGAGGAAGTATTATTTTTACCTATCACATCAGGGTATTTTTGAAAAATCAATAAAAAATATCTTTTTCTTAAATTTCTAAAAGTCAAAATGAGAATATATCTTTTTGGGACGGAGGAAATATATATTTTAAGTCCTATCTAACATAATTTTCCCTATATGGTTAAATAATCTCTCTAAAAGAAATTAAAGCCCTTGAACAACAATGACTTCAAGTTAAAAGCACATGAACAACTCCACAATCTCTTGACTCAAAAGGATACTCTTTACGTGGCGGCTCCAACTAGTACTCCGGTCTAGGGGTGGACACGGTACCGGTACGGTACCGTCACCAGCAACGGTACCGCCGGTACCCGCCACCGTCACCGGCAAGGTCGCCGTGTCACCGGTTCCGGGAACCGGTACCGGTACCGCCACTTTCGGTACCGGTTCCGGTACCTATTTTTTGGTACCGGTACCGGCGGTACCGGTCCGGTTCCGGTACCGGTATAATTTTTTTTTTTTTTTTTTGATTTGAAATGCAAAAAAGTTAAAGAAAAAAGGTGGGGGGCGAAACAATTGCATTCTTTCCTTAAACAATTGCAATTTTTAAACAATTGCAATTTTTTATAATTTAAAAATTAAAAAAAAAATAGGGGGGGGGGGGGGGGCGAAACCGGCCGGTCCGGTACCGGAACCGGTACCGGCCGGCACGGTATACTATCCGGTTACTCGGGGTGGCGGTACCGGAACCGTACCGTGTCCACCCCTACTCCGGTCCGGTCTAACATGTACTCCGTAAAATCTATCATGAAAAACGAATAAATATCTAACAGTCTTAAATGGAGTCATTGGAGTGTGTGTTGGACAAAGATCTTTAAAAAAATCTATGCTAAATAGGGGTAGAATAAAAATATACTATCAAAATAGAAGTTTTATGTTTTTATTCCTAAAATATGAATTTGCAATGTGTTAATGTATGCGACGCTATATATACGTACATTTCATAACAATATTTTTGGTATTATATATTGGCATCATATATGTATTTACTGACACTTTGGGTTTGGTTGAAAGACCAAACTAGGGCTAAAACATTGAAAATATATCAAAATAAGATTTTCATGTTTTTATTTCCGAAATAGGACTTAAAATGAATTTATATTACCAAACATGGTCATGTAGATTACCAAAAAGTATAGTAATGCATGTGCACATGTACAGTGCCACATTACAACCACATTACCACAGTGCAAAGTCCTTTTACGGGGGGGAACATGAAAGTCATATTTTAATACTTTTCTCTATGTTTTAATCCTATTTAGGGTGATTTCTATTGGATTTTTTCTTTAAAAAAGGATGAACTCCGGTTCCATTAGAGAGCCTTGAGCATCGACTGGATAGTTATCTGAGAAGAGCTAAATTGAGTTGTAATCTCTTTCGGTTGGCATAAATTTTTTAAAGCTTTACCCCATTGAGACCCTCTCACCATTTGTATCGACCACGTCAATTTTCTTTTATCTTTTCCTACACTGTTTTAGTTGGTACACTTTTACATTAAAAACTTAATTAAATCAATGTTTTATGAAATAAAGAATAAAAAAATATATAAGTAATTAAAAAATAATAAAGTGCGCAATTGTTCAGGAATGGAGAGAGTATATATGAAATTATGTGCTTGGAATTTATGTAAAATTGAAATAATATGGACCATACGAGTAGTGTTTATTTAACACTAGACATTGTTCAAACTAAATGTCTAACATCATTTGACATTGTTTCTATCATTAGACATTATTCAAGAATTATTTAAAGAATAAACAAGTTAAAGTACATTGGGAAAAGATATACTCCGTAGTCCGTATGTTTTAGCACTATTAAGTGCAAATTTCACTATTTAAAAAATCAAACAATATCTTTCTTGACATATTTTTATTGATAAATTGAAAAAATAATACTCATTCTGTCTAGGTATAATTTTTTTGTTTCTTCTTTTTCTCCATCTGGATTTAATCTTCTGATCTCTCTTGTATATCAATGTTTGGGTAAAATTATTCCCCCTTTTCTACGTCCAAATTAAATTTCTCATTTCTTATAATTAAGTACTTCTTGTGTCCTAAAAAGATGTCCCCATTTCTCATAATTAAGTATTTCTTCTTTCCAAAAATTAAATACCCTTGATATGATGGATAAAAGTAGGATATATATTATTAGTAGATTATTACTCTCTCCATTCTCAAAAACACTTTCTCTTTCATTTTTTCTCTTTCTAAAAAAATACTTCCACTTTCTATTAAATGACTTTAATTCTTAATTTTTCATACCCTATCGGATCACATCATACATTTTCTCTAATAATCTATCCATCACATCTTACTTTTATCCATCACATCAAAGGCAAAATTGGACATCTATTACAATTTAACACTTCCTTAATTTACACTTGGTCAAAATAGGAAGTCTTTTTAAGAAACGTAGGAAGTAATAAAAATATATGATATGATAGGTAGGTTAAGAATTACTCCGTAATAAGGATATAAGTAGTTTTTAATATAAAAAATGAAAAGATTTCGTCAGACAAGAAAAAAGGAAGGAGTTTTTGGGACGAATAGTTTACCACAATACAAAGCTAAAAACAATTTCTTGGTATTGTAGAATTGAAGAGAGACATGAAATATATATTAAGCAAACTAAAACAAAATTACATGAAAATAAAGTCCAATAATAATGACTACATACACAACCATTATACAAGGATGCTAATTAGCCGAGCGCTGTTTTTAGTAGCCTTAATTAGCTTCTTTGAATATAATGAATGGATGGGTGTTTCTTGATTAATAATAAAAAATACAATAATTGTCCTCCTCCGATCCTTAGCTTGTGTGTAATGTATTTTTATTATGGGGAGTATTAATAATAATAATAATAATAATAAGGATCATCAGTCCAATTAATTTGAATGGGTTCAGAAAAATTGAGGGATATATTTGTCGATGACCTGACCAATTAGGATTTTGTACCCTCTTTCCGTGGGATGATAGCTGTCCCAAAACAGATACTTGTCGTGTTCTTCACATGTCGGTAAAAATTTGTTACATAAAATTGCCACTTCCACGTTTCCTGTCCCGCAACACCCTTTTTCTACCTCCGTAAATCCTGCATGTAATTATTATATTAGTTAATGGTAAAAAAAAAAATACTCCACTGTATATATTTTGTTTGATGAGAAAAAGAAAAATGTTTGGCCGCCGTTAAGTACGTACGTACCATATTGTTGAGGGTTAAGGATGATTCGAAGGAGGGGATCGTAGATGTTGACAAAAACAAGTTTGGTTCGGGGCAAGGTGTTGGAGAGGGAATGTAGGGCGGCGGAGAACTTGGCGTTCGCCAGCAACGCGGCTTGGTTGTAGTTCTCCGCGCACGCCCTACTCTTCCCTCCTCCCAGCGTCCTCTGGGAGGGGAGGCACCCGATGGGAGGGACGCTGAACACCCCGATCCTCCTCGCCCCGAGCATGTAGATTTCCTGGATGAAGGCGGAAGCGCCGCTGACGACGAGGTCGGTGTAGGCGTCGACGTCGTATTTCAGGCGGCGGATGCCGACGGTGAAGTAGGTGTTGGCGAGGTCGTCGCTGCCGGCCACCACCAGGAACAGGCTGTTGTCGGTTATGAACTTCGTTTCCTCCTCCCCAAACGCGGCCTTCAGCTTTCCCAAATACTCTTTGAAGTACTCCAGCTGTTGGGACAGCGGGATCACCGACTGAAATTTATTCATTGCATTTATTAGTCACCCATCAAAATTAATTAATCAAGATTAAGGAATGTAATTCATGAAGAATAATTAATTAATTAACTAATTAGGTAAAATAAGTGGGTAGGTACCACAATTTGTGGAGTTTGTGGGTCGTATCCACTGGCACCCGAAGCAAAGCTAACACCGGTTTTGAGATCTTGGAGTTTCAAATTGGGGTCCAAATAGGCAGGCACTAATTCTTTGATTCCCAACTCGTCAGCTGAAATCATACAAGTATGTTATATTTATTATGCATTAATTGATGAAACCATTTTATTGGGAAAAATATACATAGAAAAAACAAGATTAATGAGATGGATCTTCAAAATCTATAGAGTTTTCCTTTGTACTTGGTATTTTCCATGTCAAGCCAAGCATATATTGGAGCATATATAACTTCAATAACGCCCTTTCCTTCTTAACATTCGGCCGGTTTCCTTTTCCTTGCTAAAGCCCAAATTCATGAAACTACTTTAATTTCCCCATTCAATAAATGCGGGTGGGAGTAAGTATATATTCTGGGGAACCACCTACTCCCTAGTTAAAAATAATAACCCACATATATTTAGGGTCATACTAGTGCTACACCTACAGCTGGCAAATCGGTCGGTCATGCACGGTTCAGGTTTGGGTTCTGTCATTTTCAAACTCGGGTTACATCGGGTT
Source organism: Cuscuta australis (assembly GCA_003260385.1). Taxonomy (NCBI): domain Eukaryota; kingdom Viridiplantae; phylum Streptophyta; class Magnoliopsida; order Solanales; family Convolvulaceae; genus Cuscuta; species Cuscuta australis. Next base: position 1,921,104 of record NQVE01000115.1, on the reverse strand, counting down.
CAGGTAAGTTCGGGTCCGGGTTAAGAATTCTATGTTCGTGACTAGTGTCATCGGGTTTGAAGAACCCAACGGGTTATGAAATTTATTTTAAGAATATAGAAATTCATACTAGCACTTACATTTTACACCAAAAAAATATCTCATGTAATAAAATATCAAAATACATATATTAAACCTCTTAGAATATTCATTTTGAATTTTGAATTTCTCGTTAGATATGTTTAACAATGTAATGAGTAGTACGTAAAAAAAGAAAAAGTGCATCACATTTTGAAAAAAATACGGAGTATAAGATAACTAAATGTGATACTCATCTTTAAAAACTTGTATCAAAATATATGTTTATACATTAAAAATGAGTAATAATTAAGAAAAAGATAACACATAATCTTATTTTAATTACATTATTTTCCATATTAAAATACGTAGTTTCGTAAAATTCTTACATTAGCGGATCGGTCAGGTCGGGTTCGCCCTATTTTTAGCGGGGTTTCAATCATCTTCGGGTTTGGTCAACGAAATCTTTGTTCAAAACTTGATAATTTCGGGTCGGGTCTCAGGTAAAAAACGGATTGAGTCATTTTTGCCATGTCTAGTTACACCCACCTATTTGACACGAGTAGATCGAGTCATAGACAATATTTATTAGTAAGCAATTATTGTACCATTAAAAATTTATATTTTGGCAACTCTGATAACATTCCTTTTATTAAAATAATATTTTTCTTTAATTTAGGTTGTGACTAAGACCAATCAAAAGAGAAAGCACATAAGGCAGTTGGGGTAGCACAACTAAACAGATTTCACTCGGTGGAATAGCTCAACTGGTCAATTAGTCAATTCGTAGTGCAAAATGGTATTGTAGCCAGATTCAACTTCTAAAAATAAAATATTCGAGTTATTTCACGTATCAAAGACAATATTCACTCTATTAGTCTAAGAGTGAAAATGGTGTTCGGGACCGTGTTAAGAAAAAAACAATTCAAGCTTCTACTTTGTACAAAAGCAATTTTGTACGTATGTTTGACAAATTTATTTCTCATTTATGTTTGTGGTATAAGGCTTCAAGTGCAAAATAAGGTTCAAAGTATTTGCATTATGATTTTTGACTTTTCAACAAACGGTCAAATTGGTAGTTTCATTTGCATAAAGTTCATCATAGTCAACTTTTCTTTTTTCTTTATGACATGCATATTTCATTCAAAAACTACTTTTCACGTTAAAGCAATAAATCTAGCTAGTAGGGGTACGTACATATAATATCAGTAGGGGTTTTGCCATTGGTAAAGCGTCCGGTGGGGATTCCGCCCATGAAGTCCTCCCCATACGGCGGGAAGTCAGCCTTGACCACCGTGGGGATGTAGTTGTTCATCCCCTGGTCAATGATGGAATCCCCGAACCCTATGACCGCCGGCACCACCACGCCCTCCGGCAACTTTATCTTTGCTTCGCCGATTCTGGCGGCAAACCAGACGACGGCGGAGCAAAAGAACACATGCCGGACGACAAAACACCACGACCGCGGCGCCGAGCTGGAAGGCAGCACTAAATGGTTGTGGTGGTGAGAGAACATTGTATTGTTTAGGGTTTATTGGGAGTGTCGGTCACTTGAAGTGGTGCATATGCATATACATATATATATGTACACACCTTTTCTTTTTGTGCTTTGCTAAAGAAGGAAAATGGTGGATATTTATAGCAGCAAGGGGATATTGTTTTTTTCTTAGCCAAAGCCAAGATAAGCTATATATGGTGATGGAATCGCAATGTAGCCACCGCGGCGGCGTCTTATTATTTAATTTTTCGGCCCCCCCATATAAAATTTTAATATTTGGATGAGTGACTTGTGCTAGCTAGGGTTGGTATTCTTGTTGATTGTTTCATGAATATAAGGAATACATTGGAGTGTATTTTAGTGTTTTTTTTCCAAAAATGTTTTAGATTAAAAGTAGATGTGATGAATAGATTAATAGTAAAAAAATGTGATGTGATAGTATGATAAGAATTAGTATGAATAAAAGTAACTTTTTAATAAAAATGTGATATGTTTTTTGGGACAGACAAAAAAAGAAAGAAAAAAAGTTTTGAGGGATGGAGATGCATTAGGGTCCACTTGAACATGTATATATTTCATATTTGACATTGTGGATCCAATTGGCTGAGATGCACAAAATATTTTTTCTGTTCCGTAAAATTCTACACTTACGATATGTTTCTCTTACATAGGGTCTTTTTTTTCAGATTGAAAAAAGTATACAAAATTGAAAAAATTTGGAAGGAGTTGAAAAATCTTAAACAAGTAAAAGAATGTCGAAAAATGTAGTATTTCAAATTTTATTTAAAATCCTAATGGGTATATAAATTTTAATGAAATTTGCACTGAATAGGGCTAAAACATAAGTCATTTTCCAATGTATGACTTAACATTTTTTATTCCCTAAATAAAATTTAATAATGACCAGTGTTAAGAATAATGTCCAAATGATGCTGGATATTTAGTTGAATAATGACTAATAGATAATGACAAATAGTCCTACATTGAGAAATAAAAACATATGGTCCTAAATTGAGAAAATAATGATATTTTAGTTCGTATTATAGGTATATTACCCTAAATTTTATCCACGCATTTTACTGCAATACAACTTCATTACATTTATGGACTCAAATGGTACGGTTACTTTTATTTCAGAAGCGAGCGAGTATTATTATTATTATTATTATTATTATTATTATTATTATTATTACTATTATTATTTATTTTATTTTTATTTGCTACTCCCTTAAAAAAACTTTCTGATTCATTTTTTGTACATCCCTAGATTCACTTTTACACATATTTATAATATCTAATTAAGATTAACCGTAATTCTTCTTTATTACTGACAGAAGTTGTTTTGGAAATATTTTAGATATTGTTGATAGAAAAAAATGTTGTAAAAAGCATTAAAAAATGAAAGAAAATTTTTTTCAGAGAAAAAGCAGTATTATATTGTTGTAGTATTAATTAATTTCTCAACGCTACAAGGTGTATAGTAGTGCAATAAGTGGTTGAATTTATTTATCACGCACAATTAATGACCTGCAGTCCTACGATTATGTACCTATTCACTCTCAAAATAACTTAAGTTTCTCATTTTCTTTTTCAGTTGTTCAAAATTGTTCTTCTCTTTTCTTTGAAAAATGGTTCAAATAATTTTTCTCACTTTTATACAAATCTAAACCAAATTACGGAGTATATACTACTCCATCCGTTCTAAAAATACTTCTTTTTTTTCCACTTACAACAAAGCACTTCCACTTTCTATTAAAAACTCACTTTTAGCCTTACATTTTCATACCCTACCTATCACATCATACTTTTTCTCTTATAATCTATCAATCACATCTTACTTTTACTCATCACACAATAGGCAAAATTGAAAGTCAACTATAATTTAATACTTTTATTTTGGCTCCAAGTAAAACTAGGAAGCTTTTTTGCAACGGAAGGAGTAACACAGGGAGAATTTACCCCCTAGGATTTTTGTAATAATAACACACGAGGGTAAATTGTATATACGGAGTACTAAGAGGTTACTACCCCCGATCTCCTACTCTTGTGGAAGGGAGGGTGGTAATGAATGTGAATGGAGTACTATATTAACAAATTGTAATGAGTATCATTGTATGAATACAAAAAAAATGTATTGTGTATAATTTGTACTTATGAGGCAAATAATGTCACTCGTATATCATCATCATCATCATCATTGTTGTTGTTGTTGTTGTTATTGCTATATATTGTTGTTGATGTTAGAGATGGTGTTGTTAATGTTTTTATGTTATTATTGAAAGGACTTTCATCATTAGGTCATAACTTCAAATTTGAGAACATTGGAAATACAAAAGAAAAAGGCCGGAACATTGGAAATGCAAAATGAGATGTCTTAGCTAACAAACGAGCAACTTGATTTGCGTGTTATTCTTCTAACCATTGACCAAGAGAGATGTGAAAATTTTGACCTTATTAACAACGAACAATCAGAAACACGGACAATTTGGATTATCTTCCATCTCAATTCTCAACCAATTCATCAATTGGATATTATCCCCACGGCAAGAGAAATCATTCGCTATTACATAGTAAATGATGGGAAGGATGGCAGAGCATGTATCAACCTTCACGCCACTCGATCATCACACATTCATTCACCCATTACTACCATTATTGTAACAAATACTTATGACTCCTATTTTTATGTTTTTCTATAGTTTTTTACTCCATTATGATACGAACAGTGTATTATGAAATATTATTATCATGGCGGCAGTTCGGGTGACATGAACCCCGGCCCTTATGTCATCCTATGACATGTGTTAGAGTGGGCATACAACATCGGAAGTTCAAGGGTAAAATAATCGGTATATAAGCTCTCGAGTTGAACTAACTAATCGATTGAATTCAATCTTTTAATGTGGTTCAGCCCAAGTGTCTTATTATCCAATCCAGTTGTTCATACCTCATACTAAATTTTATCAACATGGGCCACGATTAGGGCATCTACGATGCTTCGTTCGAAAATTTGATTGTTCCCACCCCTAATCCCCCGATAATCCCCCACTCCCTGCCCGGCTCGATCAAACATACCCTCACACCCCTGTCAATTACATGCCACAAAATTTAGTTGACTTTGGAGTTAAATTTTGACTCCAAGGTCAACTAAATCTTGTGTCATGTAATTGACAGGGGTGTGGGGGTATGTTTGGGTCGGGCTGGGGATGGCGATTTGTCGAGAGATAGAAACTATCAATTTTTTCAAACGGAGTATCGCATGAACCTCAAATCATCTCATGACATTGAATCCGGGTGGGAACGAAGGTGTATTATCATTATTATTGCTCTACTAGCTTTCTCCTACTTGCAGCTGATACGGTAATAACTATTTGCCGCCTTCCATCCATATCGTGTGTGTGTGTGTGTGTGTGTGTGTGTGTGTGTGTGTGTGTGTGTGTGTGTGTGTGTGTGTGTATCCCACGTCCATCCGTTCATCATAAGACACCGCAATATTATGGTAGGTATGTGAATCATGTGATGCCTCTATTATTCATGTCTCTAAAAATATGTAAAAGAAAAAAAGACTTGTAACTTTGTAAGTAATAAAAATATATATCAACAACTAAAAATTTCAAATATTGGTGATTTTAATGTTATCAGTTATTTTATTTAAATGAAAACAAGAATTTTAATAAAAGTTAATAAATCCAGAGATGCAGTGTACATACATGCTTTAAACAATATTACAATTTCTAAAAAGATCAACTTCATCCCCGAGGGTCCTTCAGACCCGGCCAAACGATCACTGAGAATATGTAAATTGGATTTTAATCCTAAAGTCCGGATGTTTGAGTGCAAACTTTCAATGTTAACGAAAAGTTGTGTTGTATCATCAACTAACAAGTCCATTATTTGGATTTTGCATATAAATAGATGGTTCCGGGTATGTTTGAGACACAAAAAAAACTTTCATACTCGTTCATACGTGATTCACTAAGAAGTCTATCAAGTCGCTTTTTACATTAGTTCATCGAATACCGATTCTCCTAAAACCTCACGCAGCTACGTGCGTTATTACCTCTCTCAAATTTCCAACATAAAATACAGTTGGTTTTTTTAATACATCTAGTATACGATGCTTGACTGAAATATTTTCATGACAATTTATTTGAAAATTATGGTGGAATTAAAAAATAAAATTTACATATTTAAAAGTTAATAAATTGGTGCTGGAAATTTTTGCGCTATGTGAAAGAATTAGATTGAACTATCAGAAAAAATTACGCTACAATTTTTTGTTGTGTACTACAATCTGTTCTCTAAAAGACTAAAACAAAACTAAATATTTTTGACGACTCGATCACTATAACACTTTTTTCACAAAATGGAATTATAAATTATTTTATCGATAATGAATTACTCTTTTTCCCAAAATGACACTACAAAAGTTGTGAACTGATATTTTTTTAAAAGGCTCGCACAAATCTTCAAAAACAGTGTAGTTTTCTATTTTTAGAAACAATATTTAAAATTTAAAAACTCTAAAAAAATTAAAATAAAAAGAAATTTGCCTCAAATAATCTCAGCTTTCATTTCTTTGCACAAAATAAGCTTTTTTTAAAAAAAACCGTTAGATCACCGTTACATATCTAATGGCGATCCAAAATTGACACACACGCGAGAAACTTGGATTATTACGTGTAACATTGAAAAGTCATATTATTTTTGGGAAATTTACTACAATAGCACTAAAATATAGTGAGTTTTCCTACATAGCATCACAAGTTTTAATTTTCATAACTACTTTCTAATTAATTAATTATTAATTTTAGTATACTATCATTCACCGAGCATTGATAACAAAATGCCAGCGTAAGTGTCGTGCCGCCACTTTGTTAATAATGTTCATTATGCATGAGGGACTTGATGACTTTCGTGGTTTCACTCTAGTAATGTCCAATATCGTTATTAATGTCTACATGTCTATTGCCAAGACATTATCGGTTGAGTAAAAGGATATTATCGAGAATGAATACTACTGTACTTTAAAATGAGTAGTACACGATTGTACATTACTTCCGGTACAACCGGTTGTACCATATACCTACCCATAGACTACAAAGCATGGATTGGTCCCCTAATTAAAACTTATGTAGTGCTTTTTTTATCTAGGGAAAAGTTTATGTAGTGCCTTAATTATCACAATAATCCTGCTAGGTGTAGGGTGTATCCCAAGAATTATATTCTAAAATATATCTTAAAAAGTTTATACCAACATTTTAATAGATTAGATTGACATAAAATTTGAAATTACATTTTAAAGCACATTCTTTAGAATACAAATGGATTGATTCTTACCTCAAAATGCAAAATGGACATATCCGATCGGCCCATGCCTAAATGCCCCCCTAATAATTAATGTGCTAGGAGAAATGTATTATTAACTATCGGGGCTGTCCCCCTTTATTAATTAGCACAGGTTCGCCGCTCACCGCTATTTATTACTCTTCCCTTGTCTACTTGCAACCTTTTTCTTTTCCAAAATTTTAGTAAATTATTTATAAAACCCCTCTTTTATTTTTTATTATTGTTATCTTCTTTTATTTCCCTTTGATCGATGTGCAAAACTGAAAAACGTGTCTCTCCATATCACTTTGATATATGGAGTAGGTGATGGTTCCAAAAACTCACTTTTAATTGGTATATAAATTTTTTTTGGGGCTATGAACACAGTCTGCTTTGATGACTCTTCATTGGGTTACGTTTAATATTTCTAAGATTAAAGTTGTGATTCATAGAATCTTAGTTAATTTTTAGTTTCAGGGTGCATGCCACTTTGGTTTTTGCTTTTGTGAATTTGGTTATTGTAAACTGCTTGATGTTCAAGAATGTCGGTCCTATTTGTATTCTTTTTCTCGGGATTGCAACATTATTTTTATGTCACCCCAAATAAATGAACACGACTGCAAGGACCGTGTGAAATGGTTCATGCCCTTTATGGGTATTTTCTGCCACGTGGACGTCATGTTAACATAGACTCTGTTTCGTTCAACTTATTTTTTCTGATCTGATCTGATTTTTTGTAGTTCTGATCTGATTAGATCTGGTCTGATCTGATTGGATCTGATCTGGTCTGATCTGATTGGATCTGATCTGGTCTGATCTCATCTGATTGGATCTGATCTGATTAATTATAATTTGATTTAAAATTCGAATCAATAATTTGATTTGAATTTATAATAACATTTGAAAATTGTTATGATAAATCATATTATAATATAATCAATATTTTTTATTTTATAATTATTTTTTAATAAAATAAAATTAGTTAATTTACATATTAGAATAATCATTCATATTTTAATGTAATAATATTTTTTATTTTATGATTATTGCTTGTGAAATAAGAATATTGATTTAATATTTTAATAATTAGTTCATACATACATTAGAATAAATATTTAATTTATATAAAATCAATACAGAGAAGAGATAATATTTTTATTAAAATATGTTATCCTTATAAAAGATCAAAACTTTAGAAACTCAATTACATATAGCAATAAAAATGTATTTTAAAAGTAGAATTAGATTGACATTGTCAATGTATTTTAAAAATAATTTTTTCGACGTCTAATAATTAAGGATTAATTTCTCAGTTTTCTATTTAACTTGTTTCTAAAGTTTATTCTTTTTCATTTTTAAGAAGAAGAAGAAGAAGAAGAAGAATAATAATAATAATAATAATAATAATAATAATAATAATAATAATAATAATAATAATAATAATAATAATAATAAGAATAAGAAGAAGAAGAAGAAGAAGAAGAAGAAGAACAACAACAACAACAATAATAATAATTCTTTATGGATCTGATCTGATCTGATCTAGTCTAATCTGATTGGATCTGGTCTGATTTGTTCTGATCTGATCTGATTTGTTCTGATTCAATCTGATCTGGTCTGGTTTTAATAAGAATAAGAAAAAATAAGTTGGACAGAACAAGGCCATAGTCCTTTTCAGGGACAAAATGGTGTAATGTTTCATGCCCCTCAACAACAAATCAAACACCACTTCCATGCTTTTCAATCAACAATACATGCTCCTCAGCGGTCAAATTTGAAGGTCATTCACCACCGTATCTAAGTAGAGGGGTAAAACAGAGTTGAGATAGAGATTTTAAACAAATATACCATAAACTAAGGTAACAATTTGCATATACAGTAACAATTTTTGCATATCACCAATGCATTCAATTTACATTCATAGCAACGACAGACGACCAATTTGTTCGCATTTAAAAGGTTAACCAACAAAACAAAGCACGGTGAGGAAATAAAAGACAAGAACCCGCAAGACAAGTGACCGGGCGCAAGAACGTATTAAGTACCACAAACCAACTCATAATCACACATAAATACCGTAATAATATGGCGCGAAGAAGTGAGAGAGTTCAGTGAGCACTGACAATGAAAGAATGTTGGCAAACACCACATTCTATGGTCTCTGAACCGGAGCTTGGAACTTGAACCTGCAAATGAACTGTACAAGTAGGGCACGCAACCTCCTTCGTCCTCCTTCCGGAACCAGCTGACCTCGTGGAGCCTGAAAATCAAAGGAAGCTTTTCATCAAGCCAAATGCAGAGGCATAAATATATAAAGAGAAAGAGAAGGTAACTTATTCCTGCACTGAGATTTACCAGATGATGCCTTGCTGTTTCTCTCCATCTCCTCCTGCGGAAAATGGAATAGCCATAGTGATCAGAGCTAATTTGCTTACGGAGGCAAAATGCTTTACGGTTTTACTTTTACTGGGTTTAAGAAAAATGTTGAAAATTAAAACATGTATGGTCAACTTTGTTTAGATGAGAGAGATATATTATAATTTATAAGCCACATATTCATTACTAAAATACTCCCTCCGTCCCCCTAAGATCTTCTCGTTTTGACTTTTTGCGGTTTTTAAGGAGAGTTGAAAAAAGGTGAAAGTTTACCAAAATACCCTTAATGAAAATGGGTGAGGTGTATTAAATAAGGTGGAAAAGGTGTAATAAATAAAGTAAGTGGGGGTAGTTGAGGTATTTTAAATGTTAAAAAAGGTAATGAGAAGATCTATGTGGGACAAATAAAAAGGGCTAATGGGAAGATCTATGGGGGACGGAGGGAGTAGAAAATAAAGTGCAAAGGTTTTTTTTTTGGGACGTTTTAAAAAAGAATGTGTAAAGCTTTTTATGGTATGGAGGGAGTATATAAAAAGATTAGCAGCTTTTTTGCCTTCTTTCTACTATTTGAAAGTGGAGATTTGGCTTTGATATCTTCTACAGAGGTTAAGGGTTCACAGTTTTAAGCTACCTGAAGCTTCTTAGCGAGGTCTTCGTGACTATGCAACACAGTAGATCTACTGGCAGCTTCCTTGGCATTGCTTAGCCTGCGAGAAACCTCAGCCTGAAAAAAGAGGAGTGGAATATAGTTGCAACATGTCATATCCAAGTAAAGTATCCGGGATATCATTAAATCAGAATTTCTGAAAGCAAACACTAAATGCACCTTGCATCGGTCACAAACACGGACAACTGGTGAATTCTCATCAGATGTCAAAGCAATTCTTGCTTGAGTACACTTGTCGCAGAAAATATCTCCACAATTACGGCAGTGATGCTGAAAGTATAAGAGGAAAAGCCGTTGTACATTTATTTACTCAGTTGGGTGGCACTTTCCAACTGCTGAAGTCATAAATAAATCATACTTATAAGAATGATACATGCCTTTCTATTAAAAGCATTAAAGTCTGCACCACAAGCTGTGCACTTCGAAACTGCTTCATCGGGGACCTGTTAACGTTAGCAGGTGAATAAAAGTCATCAACGTAACGATTAATCTTGATAAGGGCATAATCTACACCATTTGCACCAGACCAGCCCTTTTCATACTCAATAAAAACATAAAGAGAACTTATTATGCTCCATTTGATTGCGGGAAAATACAACCCAGTTGAATCCCACGGAGGTAGGGTCTGGGGAGGGTGTGTGCATGCAGACCTTACCCCTACCCGAAAGTAGAGAAGCTGTTTCCAAAGGTAGCCCTGGCTCGAGCACCACAGGTGATCATGTACCCAGCCTGACCCCTATGTTTAAAGCATAGAGTAGCTGTTTCCGGATGACCGATGATGAGCGTCGAAAGTAGCATTGACTAATTGCTACTTCACTCACAAAAGAAGCGCACACAGTTTAAAGAGTCATTTTGCTTTATTCCATCATACCCAAACCCAAAAAATAGTGAATCTTTGGCTCCATCAAACATGATGAAAAATGGTTGCAGAAAATGGTTTCCATGAAGTATGCTTTCATTTCAAAATAGGTTGTTCTATGTATAATATTATGTTTAATGCACAAAAAACTATACCCCATCCATCCTAAAAAAAAGAGTTTGGTGTCATCAATGTATAACTTTTTAATTATAAGATACAGCCATTATAAAACATGAGAACTCGCTTGTTTTCATCCATTCCTTTTTTGGGATTAAAAAAACAAGTCAATAAACTGAATTTTTTTGCAGACAGAGGGAGTAAAACATAAAACTGTTTCGAGGAATCACAATCAAGCACAAGAAAATCATTCCAGAAAATTGTTTTAATGTGTCACACAAAGAAAAATCCAAAGAACATTATTCTAGATAATATTTCCATTTTCCCATGAAACAAATGGTGCCTAAGGGACAGAAATTTGAAGGAAGCATTAATTGGTTTATGTATAACAGTCGGAAATAGATTAGGATGTTTGTCACACTTATGAGTACAACGCAACATATCATGTTAACAGTGACACATGAACCGGAAATAATAGATGATCTAATTACCCAATGATCTTTCTCCTCGTTGACGGGCTTTATTGCATTGAGCCAACCCAAACCTTTTCTCTTTTCAGCAGGCTGTTCAGCCATCTTGTGTGATTCAGACGGTATACTTCCTCCACCCATCTCCTTAAACTTCATTACCAAGAGAAAAAAGATCAATATATTATGTTTTTGAATAGGGAGCAAGACTATTATGAAGAAGAAACACCCTTTGTACAGTTAACTCTTAACTGGTGAATGGTGATCCACAATCTGAAGACAAGAAGTATTCAGGGTGAACTAAATAGGTCAGAATGCATTGCAGCCCAAAACAGCAGGTGAGCTTTGCATGTATACGAGTGGATGAATTCACAAGTAGGTTAATTCATTACACATTCCTCTTTAAAGTTGTACTCCCTCCACAAAAAGAAAAGAGAAAAAAACAGTGTTTGAGTAAGGTACAACTTTTTATTTTCAGTCACATCTCAATCAAGGTACGAACTTTTACAAGTTTTTTTATGAACTTTTACAAGTTATGAAGGGTAACTTGTACCCCAAAATCTTATTTCCAAAATTGTTTGGAATAACTGACTAAAACCATTATATTTTCTGATTCGCTTTACATGAATTCTACTTGAAGTTAAAGCTGACATTTAAAACTTGACACTCTATTTTGAAACAAAAAGGTTCTCGTCACACCTGCCCAATGATTTTTTTATGATATTTGGAGGCCGTGTGCAATATTTATACATTTGGGCTTTGTTTGGGAATGACATTTTCAATCAGTGTAAGTCTTTTAGGTAATTTTGTAATGATTTAGATTAACTTTCAAGGTGTCTAAATGCTGCCGTTAGAATATTCAAATTGCTGAAGCTAAATGCTGAAGTTGTTGAAAAAGAGAATTTTCATTATACAATCAATAAAAAACTGCTCCATATATTATACGAGAAAAGGAGAAATTTTTATTTGTATTTATTAGATACATAATATAATTAACATTAAATCAATAAAAACTACTCCATGTATAAAATTGAAATATCATTATAGTTGGTTTAAATTGCTAGAACTAACAAACAGCGATAGTATGCGTGGACATGAGGTAGGTATTATTGTAAGGCTCCAAGACCTTGTCTAATTAAATGATAACGGGAATGAGTTCTTTCATTTGTTCTGCTACAAAGTTTTCACTAAAGTTTTCACTTTGTTTAATAGAAAAGAATATGTATCTCAGAATATTTTCTCTCTTTTAAAAAAATCTCATCACAATTTAAACTTTTCAACACTTTCTAATAACTTTTTTAAATTTTAAAAAAATCGAAGTGTAAACTTTGTTTCGGAACAAAGGAAGTATAGCTTTAAAAAAGGACCTTCTTAGATTTTGGGTCCTATGCACTTGCACCTATTGAGCCCCCCTTTGCGGGCCTCTTCTTGAGACATGACTCTTTCTTTGGGGGGTGAAGGGAATAATGTTTGAAATGCTACTACGTACATTAAAATGAAAAGAGGGACAACTTACCTGTAATTTATGAAAACTACATGTAATTTATTGAATAACAAATATAAACTTAAAAAACTATCACAAGATTTCCCCATGTTTCACCTCAAATAGGGTAGTCTTTATCAAATTTCATTACTCATATCTTGCTTAAAACAAGGCAGCAATTGAATTAGGAGAAAAATAAATAAGAGGCATCAAGAAAAAATGAATATAGATGCAAGTTCATAATTAATTATGCTGTAATTAATTAATAAATTAGTAAGTATAAGTATTTGACACCTGTATAGTAGCAGCTGTAACAGCGTCTAAGAGGGTTGTAGTCGTATAACTATTTGACTTCAGTCTAATACGCCTTGGTTCTATGTCTACGGTGCTTTTCGACCAAAAAGCCAAGGTAGATGAATCAAATACCTAGAACGGGACAAACACAACCAGCGTAAAATTGAAACCAGCAAAATAACACCTGCCAAGTAGTCAACAAGAAAACAAACATCTACCCATATTCTATCAATTTCCCCAACGGAATAAAAGTGGGATGCCGAACTTACCTCACATCTTGTAACTGTATCAAGAGGGTATATTCTCAATGTCCGGCTTGTGCTTGGGTCAAGCATACGAATTCCATCTAACCCAATCTGTATGATGTCACACATTATACAATCCAACATTAAATTTCCCCTTCCCAAAACAAGGTAAAACATGAAATATGTGGTGAGGATCATCGCAGATAAAGAAATGATTATTGTGCTACTAAATCCAAGTTCCATTCTTAACCATATAATATTATCAAATTCCATCAAAATACAAGCTTATGTCATTCTTTTATACTGAATGCACAAAAAACTCAAGCCATGAACCATTTGCTTAACTTTTGCGAGTACTTATTTCTTACAACCATTAACCACCTCAAAGAGAGAACAATTTGCTTCTAGTTGGCCACCAAACCAATGGAAAAACGAAAGTAAAGAACTCAGCACACGCGATGAGTTCCCAAAATGTTAATTTGCCAACAGTCTAGCTAAACCAAACTTGAATGTAAACCCCGATTACTGTAAAGGTCTGTTTGGAACTCTGAATCCTAAGGAAAGAAAATGGAGAGGGAGGTATAAGGGTAATTTGGAAGTAATGATAATGTAAGCATATTGTTCAAACTCATTTAATTTGTCTATTTCTATTAGAGGGTATTATATAAAGACTAAACTTGAAATTTTTTACAAACAATAATCACATTTCATTTAAACAAGCACGAGAAAATAATAAACCTGGCAAAGAACATCTTGGGTGCTCTGACCACCGCTTTCAGCCAGCAGCTTCACTCTGAACTTCTGAACTCCTGCTTTCACGTCCTGCTGGGTCTCTGCTTTAGGAACAGCTCGAACGGTCTTCGTGCTCAAGCCCGAAGGCCTGTCCTCCGAACGAAGTCCAATGGGCCTCCCAAAATCATCAAAACTAGACCAAGTAGACGACTTCGGAGCAGTTCCTCGAGCCCCATACGGTTCAGCCCTACTCCCCTGATAAGCATACACTCCATCGCCATGATCATCAGTCCCATAGTGTCTCTCAGGTCGTCTTCCATAATGATCTTGTCCCAATTCGGCTCTCCCAGACCCGTAACTCCCATAACGACCTGCAGATTCATCCATGTATCTTCTAGAGTGATCGAATTCAAAACTAGTATTACTATACATCTTTTCTTGATCAGAACTTAGTTGATTACTGTATGGGGACTGGTAGGTTGAGGAAAACGAAGTATTGGGCGCCTGGCTAAGGTTTGTGGGGACATAATTCGGGGATTGATCATACGGTGGATAAAATGAATTTTGTTGGGTGGGAGGTTGGTAATCTCCGGCGGGGGTTTCGTATCTCGGAAATGTGGGGGAAGGCTGAGGCTGTTGGGTCACCGGCAAAGGCGCCGGAGGTGGATTATACGATTGGAAGTTCGGGGCAGGAGTGCTTGCGAAAACATCTGGATGGTGAAGATAAGGAGAGTGAGAAGATGATGAATACGAGTGGTGATCGGGTGCAGGAGGGAAGCCGGCGCTGAATGGCGGAGCGGAGGCGTAAAACGGCTGTGGTGGCTGTGATGGCGGAGGAGGAGGAGGAGGAGGAGGATGATCGAGCAAATTGGGAGTAGGATTTGGGGTATAATTGGGATTTTGGGGATACTGGGGGTACGTAATGGAGCTGAGATCGCTCTGTTGCATCGTCGCGTACGGAGGGAAGACGACGGAGCAGGGAGCGGAGAAGTCTACGTTTTCGCCGCCGATTGGACCCACGGAGGTGAAAGTTTTGGGATGATCGTCGGCGTCTGGATAGAGAATGAATATTTGGTTGGATGGATTTCTTTTTCTTTTTCTTTTCAGCGTTAGAAATTACAAGCCCATCTTAATCCAACAACAGCCCAAGGTCTTTAAGGCCCACTCCCCTTATTCATTTAGGGACCACCAAGCAGAGTTTATAAGAGAAGAGTCCAATGGCATTTTCAAATTATGGGCTACGCCCATGGCCCAGTGCTCATACCCATTTGATCCAAGTTACGTTAATTTCTTTTGCATACGTTTTCGTAAATATTATCAACCGAAAAAATGCTCCATCAAATTTATTTAATTCACTACTCAAAAAAATGATTTAACTTAAATTTTGAAAAAACTAAAATTTACATACTCTGTACTTGAAATCCTCATAAAGAATTCAAAAAATAAATGGTGACAAGACTTTTATTTGTTCTTCTAGGCAAATTCTATGATGAATTGTATCATTTGTTTTTTTAATAAAAAAAATTATGTGAAAAAATCTATAAAAATGATATGCACCTAAGGTGCAACATAGAAGCACTCAGTTTGTAGTGCAAAAGACTTATTTTAATGTGATTAAATAAAAAATTGTGATTTTGAACTTTACACTAATTTTTAGCATAATATGTAGCTTGAGTTGAGAATAACTTTAAGTCATACCATGTGTTCTCTACTTCTCTCCTTTAAACTTTCTTTTTATTACTAGTCATACACTCCAATTTTACTTGCTTTATTTGTCAATTTTCATTGGTCATTTACGTTGTAGAATTATTGGTATAGTTGTAAAATGTATAAATTATATTTTAAAATATACACTTATAAATTACGGAGTATAATGTAAGAAATTGCGTTGAAACAAAGTTTGTTCAAACATTGAAAATTGAAATAGAAAGAAAAATTTAGGCAGAATAGCCTAAGTCATATATGGAACAAAAAAGAGTTATTCCGTAGTCTTAAGGTCCAAATATGAAATATGGCTCTTCTTATATATTAAATGAGCTCACAAGTGGATTTCCTTCTATTTTTGCAAAAAGTCCAATTTTTTATGGTATCAATATACTAATATTCATAAAATGAACATGAGACTTAATACCACGTAAGAATATCTTCAAAATAAAAAATACTCCCTCCGTCCTATAATGATCTTCCCAGAGCACTATTCCAACTTCACGGGAATTTATATTTATTTGTGTTTTTTCATGGCCTATATGATAAAATAAAATATTCTTGTCACCACTTGTTTTGTTGAACTTTTGGTGTAGTTTTTAAATATGAATGTTTTATTTTTTATTTCTATACCAATATTTAAATAAAATAGATTGAAAAAACTTTGGATTTTTCTTCGTTTTGCGAATCGGGAAGATCATTATAGGACGGAGGGAGTATTTATTTAGGATGAAAAATCATGAGATTGTTTGTTAGTCTATTTTGACGAAATGGTTCACATTATAGAAAATACTAGTGTACAATTTGGAGTAAAAGTTTTAGAATACAAATACGATTCTAGTAATTGTTGATAGTGGCAATAGGAGAAAAAAAAAGCTCATCATCAACATCAACATCAAGAGGTGGCGTGTATGGAAAGAAGAGATGAGAGAGAGTTCCTCAAAAAAGGAGAGGACACGAGATAAGCCCAATCCTAATATGGATCCTCTCTATTTATCTGTTAAGCTTTTTCTTTTGTCAATGGGGTGACCTCTTATCAATAATATGTTCCCTTTTTCTCATTGTATTGTCTCTCTGTCTCTCTTCTTTGAGAAAGAAGTTAAAACATGAAGTTTTACATGTTTAATCTTATATGATCAAACATCATGTCTATAATCCTTCTTTTATGAGTATTTTTCCCGAATAAGCTAGCCTTACTTTGAGCTTCTATTATGATGGTGTTGAATTGAAACCAAAAAATATTAATTTCACATTGACTTAATTACATATCTTCTACTTCAATTCATCCACTCTCATCTCTCTCAGGACGATTTAATTGAAGAAGTTGTGTCTGAGAAGTCGCGTCTCGTGAGCAGAATAAGGTTGTCTATGCAAGAGAAAAACCTAGAGCCACAGGTCAGACTCAGGATGGACGAGCGACACGAACGACCCTTTGCCTTGCCAACTATTTAAACACACACAAATAATATGCGAGAAACGAGAGAAACGGAACACGGACGACACACAAAAATTTA
Organism: Cuscuta australis; assembly: GCA_003260385.1. NCBI lineage: Eukaryota > Viridiplantae > Streptophyta > Magnoliopsida > Solanales > Convolvulaceae > Cuscuta > Cuscuta australis. Next base: position 1,903,763 of record NQVE01000115.1, on the reverse strand, counting down.
ATGTGGTTCGATTTCCCTATTCCACGGCTGCAACAAGAGGATTTCTATTTCACTTGTCGTGTCTCACGGAATTACAAGTACAAGGGCTCAATATATATATAGGAGAAAAGAAACTATGGTTATATAACATGGGTCGGGCCTACAAGTCAAGCCCAAGCATGCACAAACCCAACAAGACCACTAGTTGTTTTATCTCGAAGATGTTTTATTTATTGTCGGTGGACGTTGCATAGTTGGCAAGGCAAAGGGTGCCAAGAGGTAAGACCCGCGTTCGATTTCTGACAACTACGTTGGGAGGCAAGAGGCAACTATGCTAAACATAGGATCTCTGCAATTGCCATGTGCATGCTTCATTCTTTGTCACCAATCTCTGATTAAAATCCAATTTATCTCCTCTCAGTAACTGTCCGGATGGGTCTGAGTGGCTAATCCTTTTTCAAAGATATTTTTCTGTGCCGCTGAGCGTTGCCGCGTTGCGCAGTTGGGAAGGCAATGAGGTAAGGTCCGAGTTCGATTCCTAGCATCTGCGCTGAGAAGCAACTAACTATGCTAAGCGTAGCCACGTAGGACCTTTGCAAGTACCAGGTGTAGACTTCATTATTTATCACTATCTACAATCAAAATCTAATTTATCTCCTTTTCGTTATTGTTCGGCCGGGTCTGAGTGTTATTTAAACGAATATTGCTACTACGGTGTAGATTGAATGAATTTAAAAAAAATCTTAATGAGTAGAAAATCAAGACATTATTTATGGGACAAGAGTGGTACGTACTGGGTTAGCTCAGGGCTTCTGACAATGAAAATAGCATCCCACCATAACCCTCAGTTTATTTACTGTATGTTTTTTCGAAGAGGGAGTAAATAATTAGAGGGAGGGAGTAGTAATTATATTACTCATATATACTCCGTATTGGTTAGGTTTGTGGTACGGAGTAATTTAATTATATTAATTACTTTTGGCAGCAATATAATGATAGGTGCTCTGCTCTTACATTATAAAAAACAGAAGGATAAATTGTACTCCCTAAAGTGAAATGTGTCACTATTACTTGCAAAAATCTTATCTTTAATATAGTTGTTTCTGGAAAACAGTTCGAAATCGAATTTGAATGCGAATCTTTAACACTCTAATACCTCTTATTTTTGCTAATTGCGCAACACACACCGGTGTTATATGCTCATTTCGTCCCTAAATATTTGTCACACTTGTATTCCTGAGATAAAGTACTCCGTATCAAGTTTTCTCAATTCATTTTATTTACAAATTGATATAAAAATAAAAAATAAAATTTACAGATTAAAAAAACTACATGAAAAGTTCTTCGAAATAAAAAGTGTCAATAATATTTTATTTTATCAAATAACCAATGAAAACGTAGAAATAAAAAAAAGTTTCTACGACTGCTAAAAAACAAATGTTGCAAATATTTAGGGATGGAGGAAATATTAGGCTTGGCTTGGAGTACAAATTGTACAATGGAAATGGAAATCCTCACTTGCCCACATAATTAAAGAAGTGGTACCCGCCCGCTATCCTATGCTGCCAACAACTCTACAAAACTACCCCTTCACTTACAAAGACGATGAGCCCTAATCTTGAAGACTATTTCAGATCTGGTATGACGGCCACTGATAAAAAGTAAATTAGATTTTAATTATAAATTAGTGTCAAAGATTAGAGTCTGCAACTTCGTCCTCTCAGCGCAATTACCAAGAATCAAGCTCAGGTCTAACTTTCTTGGCACTTCTTGCCTTTGCGAACTGCGCAACGCTCACCGGCACTACCCGTTCTTTATAATTCCGCTCGGGTAAAAGTGACTTTTTAATAAAAATGAAAAAGATTTTTTGCGACGGATAAAAAAAGAAGTCAGAAAGATTTTTTTTGGGATAAGAGGAGTATTTTAGATTCTTGATAACTTTGTCTTGTTCACAGGTTTTAATTAACTATTTGATAAAATAAAATATTCATATCGATTTGAGTTTTATGGAATTTCGTATGTAATTTTAAACAATACTCCGTATAATTTATATTTTTATTTTTATACTAATTTATAAATAAAATTATTTTAAAAATAATGAATTTCACACTTTGTTCAACGTGAGAAAGTACTTTTGGAACGGCGGATTTAGTTATTAATTTCTATTAGTTGAATTTTACACTCCTCATCCCATGAAATATTTCCTTTTAAAAAAAGGCAAGCCTTTAAAATGATTAATTTTGATGTTTTTTTCAAGAAATATTTGCACTAAATAGCATTAAAACTTAAGTCATTTCTCTAAATAGTATTTAAACTATTTTATTCTCTAAATAGCACTTAATAATGTCCATAATGTTCAGTGATGTCGAATGTTTGCTTGAATAATGACTAATGCATAATGACTAAAAGTGCTACATTGAGAAGAAAAACACATGTGGTGCTATTTAGGAAAAATTATTATGTTTTAGTGTTATTTAAGTAAATTCCTCTTTTTTAAACTTATGACTCATCTATCATATACATCCCATTCTACTCTATTATTAATAAGTAATGATAAAATTTAAAAATAATACCAAAATTACTTATGCAAGTTACTCGGTACTATTTTAATCTATTAATGAGTCTTTTAAAAGGTATTGACACGACTTTTATTCATCTGCTAACACTACTCTCACGTATATTGGTTCTTTGACATGATTTTATAGCCTTGATGATTATGTGTTCACGAGTTCAAAACTCATCGATACTCAATTAAAAAAATTAAGTTTCACGCGCAAGGCTAAAAAATGGTCACGCCTGCATGTGAGAAAGCATATTAGAATATAAAACCTTTTTCTAGAACAATAACCAAAAGCTTGATTTTTTGGTTTAAGTGACTCTTTGGCAGAAAACACCGTCCCCGCCCTTAGCCATTCGGCGTTTGGAAAATTCAACATCCAGGCCACGATCTTCTTGATTCCTGTTCAATCCAATCCATCTTGTCAGCACCGATGGAACGGAATGTGGGATAAATTCGAGTTCGATTTCAAAATAAGTACAACACTTCTCATGTACACAAAGTCAATTTTTGGTTATCGAGTCTGTAATTATAAGTCGATTTACTTCTTGGGTGATTCTAGAAGTAACTTGGAGCCCCATTTAATGGAAAACAAAGAGTCTCTCTCTCGTGTCCTTACTATACCCTGCATGCATCAGTGCATGTGCTGTCACAAAGATCTCCATCTCTTTCTCTCTTTACTACCTAAAACACTTTTTTTTTCTGGCTTTCTTTTTTCTGTTTTCTTTTCTTTTTTTGGGGTTTTCTTCTTCTGGGTTTTGGACTCCACATAAGCAGAGAGCCCCAGAAACAACCGCAACAATAAAGCTAGCTACGTACCTCGGTACTAAGTACGTGCTACCCGACAAATTCACGGCTATTATTTTTTATTGTGTTCGGATCGATCTACTGTAAGACCAACCAACCATGTTAATTACGAAGACGACCCACCATTTTTGTTTTGTCTGATCCCTTTTTTACTCCCCTAATTGCGTGTCATTATTTGCCTTCCTTCCCAAACTTTAATCCTACTTCAATTATAATGTGTGGCCAAATTGTACTCTCTTCCTCATATTTTTAGTTTTTTACGATATTGACTAAAGTTATTTTGAAATTTATTTATTTGAAAATTGAGACAGAATTAAAAATTAAATTTATATATTTAAAAATTAAATAAAAAGATTCACAGAAAGATGTGACATGACTATTTTATTTTATCATTTGAGTAACAAAAATTTATTAAGAAAATAATTAAAGATTAACCTAATGAATAATAAACATGCAACTTAAATTATGGCAAATAGAGTAGTTACTATTACATCATCCCAATCAATTTTTAAAAATAGATCATCTCTTATTTCCAATTATCGGTTCCAAAAAGATATTCGTGTTACGGATTATGAATTTATGGTTTTTGAGTAAAATTATTTTTAATTTAATTTATAATAATATTTAATAATATTTAAAAAAAATAAAAAATTTAACAACTATGAGTCTATAAAAAATTGTACAAACTAAGAGTTGAGAACGTTATATTCCGTATAATTTCATCAAATGATTAATAAAATTAAAAAAATAAATTAATCTCTTCGCCCTACAATAGCTACCACTTTCTAAATAATGTACAAAATCTGACCTATTATTTTTAAAATTATTTTAAATAACAATTGGTATAGAAATAAAAAGTATCAATTACTTTGTACAAAAATACACAAAAAGTTTTTTAAAACAATAGAGTACAAAGAATATTTTATTCTATCAAATGATCAATGAAAATATACAAACAAAAAAATATTGATCGAGATGTCATAGTAGTAACAAGGGCATCCATTTTATGATGGAGGGAGTATATTAAAAAGTCACTTTAACCACTACTTATTTTTACCCTACATATCACAAATACACTCAAACGAAATACTCCATCCGTCCCAAAAAGATTTACACGTTTCAAAAAAATTGTGTCCCACTAACCCTTACCCATTTCTACTAAAAAACCACTTTTACCCCTTACTTTTTCAAACCCTACCTATCACATCATACTTTTTTTCTAATAATCTACACATCACATCCTACTTTTACCCATCACATCAAGGGTATTTTTGGAAAGTCAACACAAAATTATCTCTCCCTTAATTTTAACTTTAGTCAAAATGGGTAACACTTTATGGGACGGAGGGAGTATGTAATATTACTTATTTCGTTCTAGTGTATTTATCGAATTTGATTTTTCAAACTTGACAAATACACTAGGGTGGAGGTAGTGTTCGCTATTATTCCTATTAATATATAATCACATACAAGAATATTTTTAATTTGGAAAGTCAATATCAAAATACAATCTCATTAAATTCCTTAATAGTCAATACATGAAGGTTTTTAGAGATGGATGGAGAGATGGTAGACATGAAAATATTTTTGGGATGAAAGAAGTATTATACTCCGTATGTAATAAAACCAGTTTCTCCTTTTTGCTAAAAGATTTTTGGGAGAACACCATCGATATGAGAAAAAACTATGAAAATACCAAAATAGAATTGAGTCTTTTAAGACATAATAAGATTGAATTCACACTTTCATTGTTACATTGCCACACTCATCATATTATCAAACTGCGAATAGTTGAGAATTGTTAGGATTTTGGCAATTTATGTTGTACTCCCTCCGTCCCGTGAAACATTTCCCCTTTCTTTTTTTATCCGTCCCACAAAACACTTCTCATTTCTACTAAAAAGTCACTTTTACCCCTTACTTTTTCATACCCTAACTATCACATCATACCTTTTTACTAATAATCTATCCATCAAATTATACTTTTACCCATCACATCAAAGGACATTTTTGGAAATTCAATACCAAAATACACTCCCTTAAATCCCTCATAAAAAGCAAATGTCCCATGTTTCACGGGACGGAGGGAGTAATAGATTATACGGAGCGTTAAACTTTTAATGCTGTGAGCCGTCATTTTGACATGTAGTCCTAGTCATCATGCCTCAATATCACTGTCATTTGTTACCGTTGGCCACCCGAGTGCCGTTGTTAATTGCAAGTGATTGATTAATCACTCTGCCATATTACACTGTCATGATTTTTTCATCACACTATCAATGCAATCGCTGTTATTGTTGGGAGTTCTAACGACAAATTTTAAGATGGAACCGTCATGATTGGATCACAAGTCTCTTATCATGGTATCAGAGTAACTTCACCTTGTGTTTAACTTTTGATCTAGTGCAACGTTTTTGCAAAAACACAAGGCCAAACAATTGCATTTGAGGGGGTGTCGGGTTCTACATATATACCCCACACCAAAAAAGAAACAAGCGAAGATGTCAAACATATAAGTTTCATGATATCTTCTCCTACTATCGCTTAGTTTAGAATGCAAGCTCATGAGCTTGTGTGTTGGGCATATTGCACAATTGCGCTCGAATCATCGTGTGTCCTCCCACGCTATATATTTTCGTCCACCCCACACAGTTTTATCGCCTATGAAAGTTGTCCAAACATTTGCCTTAATTAAATCCGCAACGCCGTTGACATTTTACTTGCATTGCCGTAATGCAATTGATTATTGTTTGCAATTTTGCATACAATGTGAGGTGATGGTGAAAAATATGGAACAAACATACATTGTTGGTTGCTCAACTAACAAAGCAAGTCATGTTGATTTTTTTTCAGCCGGGGCAATTTACATCTATTTCTTTTTGTAATTAAATATAAATAATTGTTCATGAAACCACCGAAATTACAAAGTTCTCGGGTAATTTGTTGTCAAATTAGGGATCCAAGTAGCCGGACTTTTTTAAACTTGGTATTAAATTTAGAAATAGTCAAATTTATTTTAATTGAAATCTCTTAGCTTTATATTAAAAACCCTTTTCACGTGTTAAAAAGGTAGCTTACATCATATTTAAATAATCCATAGCAGTGTTCTACTATTTTCTAATCTCAAGTCCTGTTCTTTTAAGTTTAAAAAATTAAATTTCAACTTCTTCTAATTCTTTCCAATTTTTTTCTTAGTTGCTTTCAACTTCTTCCAGTTTCTTTTAATAATGACTTAAAAAAAATATTTATACTCCCTCCGTCCCTAAATAAAGTTCCATTTTTGACTTTTTAAGGATTTAATGGAGGGATATTTTGGTGTTAACTCTCCAAAAATACTCTTGATGTGATGTGTTAAAGTAAGATGTGATAGATAGATTATTAGTAAAAAGGTATGATGTGATAGGTAGGGTATGAAAAAACAAGGGATAAAAGAGGTTTTTTTAAGGGAAAAGAGAAGTTTATTTAGGAACAAAGAAAAAACGAAAGAGGAATTTTATTTAGGGACGGAGGGAATATGTAATAAATATACAATAATATTAGATATCCAAATTTACGAAATATCACCTCAAGCACGAATAAAAGTGAAATCTTTTTTTATCTAAAATTAAACTTTTTTTACACATTTATATGAATGATACTTTAATTGATCTTTTTTAAATACTTTGATTCTTCCAATATTTTTTAAATTCTTCCAATTTTATGTAACTCCTCCCACTTTCTTTCACAATCTAACTCCAACATTTCTATATATATATATATATATATATATATATATATATATATATATATATATATATATATATATATATAGGAGGGGAGAGTAGAAGAAAGAAATTAAAGGACTCTAAGTAAGTAATCCTTTCGTTTTCGAAGGGGTCGGTTTCGGTTAAACCGCAAAGCAAAGAAGGGCAAAGCAAAGGCTTTGCGAGCATTTAAAGGCCATCGATCAGACTCTTCGTGACTCATCTCCCACTCCTCCCTCCCATTCTCATCATCATATGTTCACCCAACAAATTAAACACCGAAGAAGAGAGCATTAAGATCCACCATCTTCCTCCATCGCCCTGCCCTTTTCAATCAAATGGCCGTTCACACCACCTTGTTTTGCTCTCAAGATCCTCTTCTCATCCCCAATTCTTCCCAACAATTTTGCCCTCCTCCTTCCTCCTCTTCCCATCTAATGCTCTTCCCCGATCCATTTCCTCCTTCCCAGTCTCCTCTGCAACAAATCCCGTGCTCCCCCCCTCTCAAGAAACAGAGTCTTGTCGATATGGATCTCTTCTTCCAATCTGAGGTATTAAAAAAAAGATATCATGCATCTTTTCCTGTATATATATATATATATATATTTTCATATAGCATCCCATCATATCGTTGTTATTTTAATCGTTGGTTTTTTCTGGGACATTTTAAAAAAAAAAACAGAGCGAGAAATTGAGGGAGATGGTGATGGAAGAACAGAGGAGGCAGCAGGGGGCTCTTCTCCAGAGCTACGAATCAAGAATCGCGGGGGTGATGAGGCAGAGAGAGGCGGAGCTGGCAATGGCGAAGAGCAGAAACAGGGAGCTTCAAGATTTGATGGCGGGGGCAGAACTGGAGGCGAGGCTGTGGGAGAGAAGGGCCGCGGAGAACGAGGCCGCCGTTTCAGAGCTGAGCCAAAGGCTGAGGCAAGCCGCGGTGGCGGAGAGGGAGGCGGAGGAGTCGTGCTGCGGCGGGGGGTCGACGGCGGGGGACGGGTGCAGGACGTGCGGGTCGGGGAGGGCGATGAGCGTGGTGTTCCTTCCGTGCAGACACCTGTGCTGCTGCAAGTCATGTGATGTTTTTCTTGAGGCCTGTCCCGTCTGTGCGGCAGTCAAGGAAGATAGCTTACAAGTCATCCTACCCTAATTAAAGCTTTTGCCCAATCCTTATCCTATCCTATAGGACTCCTCCTACCCTATAATTATGAAGGGCACTAGCTAGCTAGCTAGCTACTAGTAGTAGTAGTTAGTAGTCGTCGTTTTAGTTACTCTGTAGCAAAGTAAAGAAGAAAATCAGATTAGAGCAGACGATAATGATAATGATGGGAAAAACTGAACAAAAAAATCTCTTCTCCCAAGTTATCTTTTTTTTTTTTTAAAGTTTTACTTTGGGTTTTGCAGTTTTTGCTCTGCTTCGTCAGACGTGTTTTTAATGTATGGAGTTGGCACTTGGCATTCTCAAATACTCTGCATTATTTTCTTATATCGATCACATTAATAATTATTTTGGAGCATTAATAATAATAATAAAAATAAAAATAGAGTACAAAATAAAATACTCCGTACATGTTTGATGAATTCCAACTCCATGGTCCTAGTCCAGCAATTACAAGAAGGCAAGAGAAGTTAGGGCATCATAAAGTATTAAACAGTTTAGAGATATTGTTTAAATGTAACTTGTCGTGTGTATTAATCTGTGCCAACTTATAGATTATTAAGACTTCTGAAATTCAAAATTGACTCCATCTTAAAATTGGGATTGGTCGAAAAACAAGCAAAGTGTGTAATAACATATAAAATCTAGATTTACTTTCTAATTCAAAAGTTTCAAGTAGCCAAACTATGTATGCTAGGGTTATTTCTTTTTATTTTCTAATTGATAATTCTGACACTCTCCTCAAGCGATAACTAGTCTAATCTAGCAAGTACTTGAACAAGCGTAACAGATTTAGTATCTCGATCTCTTATAGCTAACAATACAATAGACAGTCAATCTCTTATAGTCAATTCAATCAAACTATGAACGGGTGACTGTATCTCTAAACCCACGTCCAAAGAATCAAGAAGAGCTCTGATACCGTGTTAAAATTTTGGTGGGTCCAGAACAACATGAAGTGTGACTCGTAAAAATATCTACTTGTATACTCCGGGTATAAAATCAGGACAAATTCCTAATCCAAAAGTTTAAACTAATGCATATGGCTTCAACCTTTTAAATATAATAGTGGTATTTCTTTTCAATTCCCAATGTGATAATTCCAACACTCCTGAATACTTTTAAGAAAGTTATTTTTTAAAAAAAATTATTAACTATATTATAATGTAATTTCTGTTCATACTTTAAAAAATGTTACTCCCTCAGTTCTCTTGAGATCTTCTCGTTTTGACTTTTTATGGTTTTTAAGGAGAGCTGAAAAAAGGTAAAAGTTTACTATAATACCTTTAATGAAAATGGGTGGAGTGTATTAAATAAGATGGGTGAGGTGTAATAAATAAAGTAAGTGAGGGTAGTTGTGGTATTTTAATTCATAAAAAGATAATGAGAAAATATATGGTAGACAAATAAAAATGGTTAATGGAAAGACCTATGAGGAATGGAAAAAATATAAAAGAAGAGTACTTGTTTTTCTATTTCTACCTAAAACTTTTGATTTTTGATCAATCTACATCATGTCTACTACTACCCTCTCAAACTTACTCTAAAAACAAGAGCTCTATTTAGATTTTGGACAAGTAATTCAACTAGTGGTGGCAACCCTAGTATAGCTAGCTAGGGTGGACGGACATATCTATCCCTTTTCATGTAATGTGTGTGGGTATAAATAGGATGGGAGCAGTTAATATGGAGTCGTTGTGACTTGTGAGATGGATGGAAAGAATCTTTCCACTTTTTGCTTTGAAAAGCTTCCTTCATGTCGCCGCTGGATTATTTGCAGTCTTAACCCGGCCTGTTATTATTAATTATTATTTCATCTTCTCTTTTTTTTTTTTTAACTTTTGCCAATATCTTTGTTTGTTTGTTACTATAGGACTGACACATCTCCCTGCAAAGTCAGACTTTATTTATTTTCCTTGGTCAACACAACAACGCTGCGAAATTGGCCATTCACATGAAAAGGAAATTAAAGTTGGAAAAAAAATGGTCGTACTCCATATCTTTTTTTTTGTTTGCATTTTTGTTTTTTTGCTCCGTATCTTTTAACTCCACGGGTCCCCCATCACACAAGGAAGTGAAGTCTTTTACTCGTGCTGGTAAAACCTTTTTTTTGGGAAATATGTGAAAAACTACCTACCCCTCCTAAAATGTTTATCACTTTAAAAAATTTCTAAGTTTTTTATAATTTATTTTATCTAAAAATTGGTACTCCCTCCGTCTCGTTTTAAATTGTCTGTTTTGACTTTTGGGCAAAGAAACAACAACGATAGCATTACCCCCATGCCTCAACGGCTCCCGCCCATTGCGAGGTAAGGTGGGTCGGATGTATGCAGTATGACGCCTATGTTTAAAACATAGAGCGGCTGTTTTCAGATGACCAGTGATGAAAGTCGAAAATTGCATTAACCAACTGCTACTTCACAATGACAAGAAGCGCAGACAGTTTAGAGAGCCAATTTGCTTTATTCCATCATACTCCAAAGCCAAAAATAGTGAATCTTTGGCTCCGCATGGGAATGAAAATTTTTCCGAAAATTGCCGTTACTTTTTGAGCATATTTAAGGAAAATAAAAAATAGAGTTGATTTTTTCGAAATTGTCATTACTTTTTAGGAGGAGTGACGATGCATGGAGAGATAAGGTGGAGAAGAGTGACTTACTTTAGGGTAGTTTAGGTATTTTACTCTTAAAAGTTTACGCTAACAAGTAACAGACAACTTATTTTGAGACGGAGAAAAAAGGCAAACAGATAATTTAAAATGGGACAGATGGAGTATATAAATAAAAAATAAAATTTAAAAATTTAAAAAATATCTCAAAAGTTTTTCAAAAACTATTAAGAGATAATAAAAATATTTCATTGTATCAAATACTTGATGAAAATATACAAAGAAATAAAAGCTCTTGTAATTTTCAAAAAATAGTTCATATACCATAATCTCATTCTTAACAATAATATCACTAATGGTAACCATGTTTCTAAATTCTAAATGGCATAGAGGTAGGGGCGAACACCTATCTAAAACTAGCCTGGACCAAAATGGAAAAAAATAGAAAATTTATTATCGGAAATAAGGTAAGTTCGGAACCCACACCTAAAAATTTCCAGTCGGGAACGATTTTTTTCGGACTGGTTTTAGACTTGAAAACCTGGTACAACGTAATCATTATTTGACAATTTAAAAGGGAGAAATGTCCATGATCCACACACAGGCCTTACAGGTTATAATTCACTTGATCGCCACTTTAGTCTATAGCCAAACCACCGCATTATTCAAATAAATGTCAATCGTAACAAAACTGAGTTTAAGAGAGCATTAAAATGTGAACATTATTGCAACAAAAAAATGTACACAAGTCAACAAAACTGAGTTTAAGAGAGCATTAAAATGTGAACATTATTGCAACAAAAAAATGTACACAAGTCAAACTAGACGTTGTAAAATGGAAGGGATAGCATATATTTGAAGGGGTCCCCCGCTAGTAGTAACAAGTGTGTGTTGTTTAAGTCCTCACGTCCCACGGCATTTTAAATGCATACTGTCCACCCCCGTGAAGAACCCCCACCCAACTACTCCAATTGTCTCTTCTTGCCTTGCCCTGCCCTGCCCTGCCCCATGTGATACCAACCAACTAACCCTAAATCAAAGCAAAACCTGATTTGAAACTACTACATACATTTATAACATCACGCTCTTGCCGTGAGTGATAGGGTGGTGAAAAAGTATCAGTCTCCATGTATTATTTGCAGGAAAGAAACAATAAAGATATTGGTTCTGTATCTCAAAATTTGCAACAAAATATTGTTAATGCAACTTGTATTGGGGCTCGTCGGAGCACGGCATAGAGGGGTGAGGCGCAAAGCTAAGCCTGAACCTTGGAAGGTTGCCCGACCGCACTTTCCATCCTAGAGTACCAACTGCCGATGCGTGTGTTCTCCACCATGTCTTTACCCGATTTCAAGTACCGGATAGGTCTCAACACACCGAATACGGCAAGATCAGCCAAATTAGGTTTAGACCCGCCTGTTAACAATCATGAAAACATCCATGCATCATATTGAGACAAACCAGAGACATGAAGTGTGTATGAACGAAAATGCGTGGTGCATGAATAACAAGAATGGAGATAGATGGTGCAGACCTAGAAAATCACGGCCGTTCAAAGCATCAACCCACGTCTCTGCAGCTTCATACAATGATGCACGCTCATCGGTGATGTTGTATTTTTTCTTCAAATTTTTGGATACGAAACACATAGCTGCAGCTCCTGCATACTTTGCCACCGTTCTCTCATAAAAGCTGAAATTGCCTGCTCAAAAAAGTAAGCACAAGTGAATCGGAGGACAAGGGTATGTCGTTTGAAACATGACCGGGTGGGAAGAAAGATACATCAAGTGCAATTCTTTCCTTGAAATGAAACATGACAGTAATATTGAGACAGGGAAAAAATGAAAATGATAAGCTAATTTGAGATGAGGGAGTAGAAACTAAACACTTCTATAGTCATCATTTTTTTTATCTGAAGAGTTGGTAAAACTAACAGTTCCCGTAAAAACTTTGTTCTTGATGTTACAAGTCACGGCCTTATTGATATTCAATGTGAAGATTCCTGAACAAGTTAAAGATTTCTAAATAATTTCCTCAAGATCAAATTGCATAAAAGAGCAGAATCTGTCAGCTTGTTTGATGTGGTGTTCACTAATATCTATTTTTATAGAATGCCATAACGAATTGCAACCTCCATATGTCTGTATAAGCTGCCAAAACTAGTGTTGGCATCCCAATTCCCAATACTCCCTACGTCCCAAAACTAAGGTCTCCCTCTCTGCATAATTGGCATTTCAAAACTAATGTCCCATTTCAATTTTAGGTTTACCTATCCCATTGAAAATACAGAAAATTATAACACCCCTATCTTTTTCCACCACTTTTCTACCCACCCCTATTTACTTCCCACCTTCACGTTACATTTTCAAACTATCATTTCAAGGACAAAATTGGAACGTCAAACACACTTAAAATTTGTCTTAATTTGTGTGAATTCCAAGTAAGATTCTAGTTATGGGACGGAATGAGTAAATTCTAGAATATATCACTTTGCTCAGAAAATACAAGCTGCCAAGAAAGTTGAAACATGAGTTATAATATAATTTAAAATGAAGCAAAATAATACTTAAAAATTTGAGTTATGAAACACTTAATAAATTTTGAAGCAAAACTTTCATTTTGTAAAAATTTCATTCTACATGTCTCTTGTATTGGGTTGCACATTTGCATGTATATTGGCAATCTACCAACCAACCCGCTGCTTTGAACATCATTCATGTGAAAAAATGGAAAATATTAGTACTCCATCATATTGTAATGCACAATATTACCTTGAGTGGTGATGTAGTCAAATGATTCCAAAGCTTCAGAAGCACTTCTATATATATTTGGAGATAAGATGTGCACCAAGTGATTATCCACCCACCTAACTCAAGAATATATCCATCATTATTTCATGATAATAACACTTCCTGATTGAGTACCATACATATATTTTGGATTTCAAGATGTTTCGCAATGCAAAAGTATCACTTCAGAACTGTTCATCATCTGAATGAGAGAAAAAAAGTGCTTACTTGCGCCACTTGTTCTCTTCATCATTGTTTGAAGTAGACTTATTACCAATATTTGGCCGAACCTTTTGAGACAGCTTATCAATTATGTCTACATCCAATAAGAGCCATAAATTGGGAAATCAACCTAACAAAAGGCTACATCCTAAAGCTATACTCAGCTCCAGGTTAACATAAAGTCATGCACTTTAGTTCACTTCATACGAATGGGAAAATGTAAGCTAATATGAAGTATGATGCTGTAATGATGATTAAGAAACAAAAATCAAATAAATGCATAGAAAGAAACCTGATGAATCCACCATTTGTGTGCCATCAACCATCAATATGGGCACTTTCTTGTAATCAGACCACTTGATTTCTTTTTTGCTAAGGGGGTTAACCTCCACAATTTTGTATGGAATGTCATAGTAGTCAAGGAATGCTGATAAAAGGCAGATCAATAATCACCATCAGGCTGCCAGACAATAGCAAAGCGAGAAATCTACTACGAAATTGTAATCAAATTATTCTTTTCCAACAATTCCAGTCTCGGAGTTAGTTTCTAAATAAAACAGCATTGATAATGATGCTCGAAATACGCTGAAATTTCTCAAATACTAAGAAACAAGGAAACGAATACCTTTGACCTTGTTGCAGAAGGGGCAGGCTTCGTACTGGTACAGAACTACATCATTGGGGCGAAAGTTAGGCGGGATCGGCTCTTTGGCGTGAGCCTCTTTGGCCAGCGTTGAAGCGGCGACGGAGAAAAGCACTGTTCCGGATACGACGTTGGCAGAGGGACGGTAGGACTGATCATCGTGCTTATTATTGGAGAAGATGTGCGACATGGAGGATGAACTGTTGCGGGTGCTGTAGAGAGCCGACTGGATCAGCCGGTGCTCCGTGTTTCGCGCTGTGACGGTGGCAAAGACCTTGGCGGATTGGAATGCGGCGGAGATTCCATGAAGCCTCCTCATCTCCGGAGATCTGAGATTCTCGGTCAGTCGCACGCCGGGAGGAAGATGCAGGAACGCCTGAAATTGGAGGAGGTTTTGAGAGGGTTTTGTGGATTGCCAGTCGCCACGTTATGAGAGCCTTTGGGCCGCATTTGCCTTCGCCGCCACCAGAAGCCCAATTTTCCCAGGCTCGCAGGCCGTTGGTGTAGTTCGTGCCAGCCAAGTTTTAGATAAAAATTGGTAAACTTTGATTTATTAACTATAATAAGTTAAAGATTTTTATAAAAATATTAAGTATTGATATAAAAATATTTTTATTAGATTTATTATATAAGATATTTTTAAAATATTATTTTATCTAACTAATATATAATATATATTTTATTTAATAATAAGTTAAAGATTAAACGATTAACTGAAAAAAGTTAAAACTAGACAAATACTCAGAGACGAAGATAGTAGTAAAATTTACTCTAAAAACTGTACTTCCTGCATCCTAATTTAAATTACTTATTTTGATTTATAATTTTTGACTGAAGTTATTTACAAACTATTTTATATGAAAAAATGTTGTATAATTAAAAAATAAAAATTACTCGTACATATTTAAAAATGATATCAAAAGATCTACAAAGTTAGTGGCGTCAGAACTATATTATTTTATCAAAAAATTAATAAAAATAAGAAAAGAAAGTGAATACAGTTTGATAATGTAAATAGTAAACGAGAAATGTAATTTGATAATGTAAATAGTAAAAAGTTTGATAATGTAAATAGTACTGTAAAAGAAAGTGAATAAAGTTTAGATTTATTTTCAAAAATATTTTAAAAAATGTATTTTATTTTGTTATTATGCAATTTAACACTATGTATATATCTAATTAATGATCAAAGTTTTTCTAATTTGACGCACAAGGTTGAAGTGGAAAAATATACTAGTACATTTAAATAAATTTTATTCAATCATTTATTTTGTGAAATTGTTATCTCTTTTTACCAAATAAATTTTTAATTATTATTTCAATATCTCTTAATATTTTTGCATATACTCCGTAAGTGTTTTCACTGATAACTTGTATATTCATTTTACTTTTTGTTTTGCGTAGCTTTTATTTTCAAATATGTAGTATTCAAAATTTACTCTGTAGTTTCTAATCTTATATCAATTTTCAAACAAATACTCCTTACATGGTAAAATTTAAATAAGTAGGTTATTATAACACTCATTTCGAGTGTCGTATTAGGACCCTCGTTCAATTGATTTTGTTTTATTATATTATTTGAAAAATTGATGATTTCTATTTACTTAAGAGCACGGGCAATGACGACTTTTTCTGTGCCAGACCCTACCACTTCACACTTTTACTTGTTTACCGTGGAATGGAAGGAGCATTGCTATGATTAGCTTGACTTGTGAGAGGTATACATGTTCTTTTTCTTTTTGTTTTTTAGAAGAAAGAAAGTAGATCTAGGCTATTGTTATTTTGATAAAAGAATATCAAAATGGCAAAAAAAGACTTACCCGTCATGTCACTCAAGATTGGGCTTTTGTTTTAAAAATAAAATATTTTTCTTTGTAAGGCATTTAAATTAATAAAATAGATAAAACTTCAAAAAAAATATTGTAGTAGATAACAATGTTTTTTTTTAATTTTTAATTTTGAGTTTTATATTATGATATTCTTTTGAATATTGTACTATGTATCATCTGTATTAATGTGAAGTACCTACATACTACAAACAGAGAACTAGATTTTTTTTGAGAACAACATTTTTGAAATATATTAACATTTTAAATAAAATTTTAATGATGTAAATTAATTTTAAAAATATTAACGGAAGTAAATAACTTTTTCAAAATAGTTTAAAATACTAGAGTTAATTTCTAAAGAAATTACCAAACGGGCTTTAAACAGCTTCAATGAGGTGTCACCCCGAGAAACTGAATCATCAGAAGATTCGAGTGGAGTCCTGCGTCGGAGAGCTGGCAATCCGCGGAGATGATGATCGGAGACGGAATCGAAGATGAAGAGAAATGGCTCGCAGAAGGCATCGCAGGAATTCAGCAAAACGCCTTCTACTTGCATCGAGCTATGGTATCTTTGAAATTGCCACTTTATCATCATGTGTGAACCCTAACCGTATCACTAATCACAATCCCGATTCACTGTGTCGCAGGATTCGAATAATCTCAGAGAAGCTCTCAAGTACTCTGCTCAATTGTTGTCCGAGCTGCGAACTTCGAGACTTCGGCCGCATAAATACTACGTGCTCTGTATGTTCCACTGATCCGTTTTTTTCGTTGCCTTTTGTGTTTTCAACTCATATAATGTGTTTTTTTTATGTACAATGTTGGTAGACATGCGAGCATTCGATGAGTTAAGGAAGCTGGAGCTGTTCTTTAAGGATGAGGATCGCCATGGATGTTCAATTGTTGACCTATACGAACTTGTCCAACATGCTGGCAATGTTCTACCTAGACTGTTAGTCTCTTCAACCTGGCTTTACTGAATTACTTCATTGCATCCCTCATGATTATTTTTTTGGACACAAGGGAATGCATATTTATTTGAAGTTTCAAGACATTACTACATGCTTTTCAAAGAGTGCATGCACAATTGTGCACCCCGTGCGTCATGAACTATTTTGGAAACATGTATGAGAATTGAGAAGTGTTCAAAACAAGATACACATTACTAAGTATAGGTTGATATGGCACTATATAGAAATTAGCCGTGTTACCTAATATGTTCTTTCTCAATTGTTTGCCCTGGCTCTTTGGAGATTGAAATGTAGGAGTCCTTGTTTTACCTTAGATTGAGAAAAAATAATATGGATACCTCTGACAAACAAAAATTAATGGACATTGTTGGGAAAGTTACCTCAAGTTTCTAGCGGAAGCAATTAATAATTTTCCGTCTTTGTGTTGTCAAAATGAGCAAAATCATATGACTGATCAAGAATAGTAAACACACCAAAAATAATAATCAATCAAGCAATAAACAGACACCAAGATTTATGTGGAAAGCCCAAGTCAGGGAAAAGACCACGGGACCGTAAGCACAGTACCAATCACCTTCCACTAATCACTAAGAAATTCAGCAGGTATAACCAAGAATCCTCTCTAAATCAGTTAGAGGTATACACAATCATCAAGTAAGAACTTAGAACACCAAACAACAATAATCTTCACTCAAAGAGTGAGAAATACCCAAAAAATGCAGCAGCAAACACAGGACAAGTTTACCATTGTCGAGAGGCCAAAACAACAATCCCACCGTTGGATATGGAGAGAATGATGTCTGGAAAAACAAACTAAAAGTTCATCCCAATTGGAGTTCGTTTGGTCGTAGATCAGAGCGCAAAACCTAGATTGCAACTCTCTTTTTCTCCCTTTCTCTCTCGGCTCAAAACTCTGGTCTCTCTCTTTTCTGCGGTTGTTCCGTGAAAGGCTACTGCCAAGTACCAAGCCTTTTAAATTCTTTGATTTTAGTTGCCACCTTTTCAAATGGTCCAGCCCCACTTTGAGCCCAATCATAACAATGTAATATTGATATTATTATTATTATTATTTTAATTGCACCCCTAAACCAATATGATATTTAACATCAAATGTGTGGTTTAGGAAGTCATTCCTCCATGTAGGGAGGATATCCCAACAGATATGTCATAACATTTGTTATGGTACTTACCTCATCTAATTATATTTTTCTTTGTTTTGAGAGGATACTTCCATGGCCTTTTGAATGCAAAAGGAGAAATGAGGTAGATGAGTGGGAGAGACATTGAGACTCTGGGTATTGTCGGTGCATTAGTGAAGTGAAGGTGGTGAGGGCTATCCAAGGAATGAGGAGGAGATCCTTGGGCCGGATGAGATCTCGATGGAGTTTTGGAAGTCGGCGGGCAAAAATGTGTTGGTTTGGGTAATCAAATTCTTCAATGTTATTTTTAGGGTGGGTAAAGTTCTTGGTATGGATGTGTGGGCAGACGATGTTTGATAGAATCAGAATGAGGTTATCTGGAGATGGGTGGGAGTGAAATACATGGAGGATAAGCTACGAGAGACTAGGTTGAGATGATTTGGTCACATGAAATAACGTAACATTGAGGCCCCAGTGTGGAGATGCGAGAGGCTAGCAATAGTGGGTGGGGTGGGGGGAAGGAGTAGGCCTAAGAATGAGGAATGAGGAAATGATCTCAGATAAAAACGTTTAGCACTACTAGGGTAGTTGGATAGTTGTTTGGATATGAGTCGTATTTCTTGATTTTTTTGTTGTGTATTTCATGGGCTTGTATTTCATGGGCTTGGGGTCTTGTTGCTTCCAGTTCCTTGTGTGTCTTTGCCTGCTTGCGCTTTTCGCACCCTTAGTTTGCTCTTTTATATTTATCTTGCCATGTATTTTCTGTGTTGCTGGGGTTTGTAGGGGTAAGATCTACGTACACATCACTATTCAAAATGGCATGACGTAACCTGCCATATGGCGCGCCTCGTGGCAATTTCCAAAAAAATTACGCCCCATGGTGATGTAGCCATTACGCAACAAGGGTGTAGGAGGTAATAAGCAAATATTGCGGGCGATGACGGAAGCTTTTTGAGGCGTACGCCATGAGACTATTAGAAGCGTATACGATGTCTCTCCCTAAGAAATTAAGATTGGGGTTAAATAAGTAATTCATTTAAAAAACCCAAAAGTTAAACTACATAATTAAGCCTTAACCCTAGTAGATCGCCTCTCCTATTCGTGGAGCATCATCTTTCTTCTTCGATTTCTATGCACCTCTACTCATCTATCACCTCTATTTTCTGCCAGGTAAATTTTATGGAGTATTCTTATTATTGTCGTTTTTGAATTATTCGTCGGGCATCGTCATCTTCCTTATCACTCTCAGATTCTTGTTGGTTTTTATATAGTATTTTTTAAGGGTTTATGGAGTATTGACTTTGGCTGCATTCTGTTTGCCTTATCTGATCTGATCTGATTATTTAAAGATCTCATCTGGTCTGATTGGATTTAATCTGATCTGATTGAATCTGATCTGGTCTGATATGATTAGATTTGATCTGATATAAATTCATTTTAAATTTAAATTTAAATTATTATTATAATAGTTATAATAATAATAAGAAGAAAATAGAAATAATAATAATAATATATATAATAATAATACCAGTAATAATAATAGAAATAATAATAATAATAGTAACAATAATAATAAATCATAATAATAGTAATAATAATAATATTATTAATAGTAATAATAATAATAATTATAGTAATAATTATTATAATCATAATAATAATAATAGTAATAATAAAAATAATAGTTAAAATAGTAATGGTAATGATAATTGTAATAATAATAACCATCATAATAAGAATAGTAATAAAATAATAATACAAATGATAATAATAATAATAATAGTAATAGAAATAGTAATAATAACAATAGTAATAATAATTATAATCATAATAATAATATTAATATTAATATTCGTAGTAGTAGTAATAATAATAGTAATAATAATAATAATAATAATAATAATAATAATAATAATAATAATAATAATATTAACAATAAGATTAATATCAATAGTGATAATAATAATAGTAATAATAATAACAATAACAATAGTAATTATAATCATAGTAATAGTAATATGAATAAAATAATACTAATAGTAATAATAATAATAATGTTTATATATGATTTGATAGGACATGATATGATTTGATCTGTCTTATCTGATTGGATCTGATCTGGTCTGATGTGATAAAACTTAAGTAGCCTGGATGCCAATTGATATCTGATCGGCGTCCAGGCTACTTAAGTTTTATCGCTCCATTTGTTTTTACCCATGTATATTTGTTCAATGTTAGCAATCTATTCTAACTCAACAACAACAACAACCCAGTTGAATCCCACTACAGTAAGGTCTTGGGAGGGTGTGTGTACGCAGACCTTGCCCCTACTCGGAAGTAGGGAGGCTGTTTCCAAGAGACCCCTGGCTCAACCTGCACAATTAATTCAGCATTAATTTAAGGTTTTTTATTTTTATTGTTATTAATTTCTCATTTACATATATAAATTTTTAATTTTGTTATTTTAGTTAAACAGATCGCTTAAAATGTTATATCCAGACTACATACAACAACAACCTAGCTGAATCCCACTAAAATGTTATATCCAGACTTTTGAAGTTTAAATTTGAGGCTTACCCCTCAATGCGACTTGACATAAAAATGCCTCGAAATCTCAATATGTAATTTTGAGCATTGGTACACACACCTTCCCCCGACCCTAATTTCGTAGGATCCTACTAGGTTGTTGTTGCTGCTGGACTTTGGACATTAGTACATCAGTACATGACATGTTAGGCCATGTTCTCTTCACCTCATATGGATGGTTCTGATTTGATTGGAATAAGTTCTGGTCTGGTCTGATCTGATCTGAATGTAATTATATTTAAAACTATTTCTGATCTTATTCCAATAAGAAAAAGTAATAAGTAATAAGAATAAGTTGAAGAGAATATGGCCTTAATTCAGGAATCTGATTTCTTATAGTGAATATATGTAAATGAAATATGGCATTATGTCAGGTATCTCCTATGTACTGTTGGCTCAGTGTACATCAAATCAAAGGAGGCTCCTGCAAAGGATATACTGAAAGACCTTGTTGAAATGTGTCGTGCCGTACAACATCCTATACGTGGACTTTTTCTAAGGAGCTATCTTGCTCAAATTAGCAGGGATAAGTTGCCAGACATTGGTTCGGAGTATGAAAGGTAAAAGTTCTGCCTTTCTCCAATTTTTGTGCACCTGGCAGTATATGAATGCCCTTTGTAGTGCATAAATTAGGAGCTATGATGCTAGGCTGCAGAGAGATACTTGTATTTTTCGAAACTATGTTGGCTGTTTAACTCATTGCCCAATTTGCTAGTATCTCATGAGAAGCTATATTACTGTTCTTAACACAGAGAAGGTGATACTGTCATGGATGCTGTGGATTTTGTGCTGCAAAACTTCATAGAGATGAATAAACTATGGGTTAGAATGCAACATCAGGTTATAGAGATCTTGTCAAAATATAGTTGGTTTCACATCTCACATGCATGGCATCTGAATAAATACATTCTCTAGGAAGATAAGAATGAATCATGAAAGCATGTTTTGGCCATGCAGGTGTTATAGTGATTGTGATACATTCATTTGCTTAGGTGATCCTGAGTTCAGGCCCTCTTTCGGGCTTTCTGGTCTGCAGGGACCTGCCAGGATTGAAGAGAAGCTGGAAAAGGAACGGAGCGAGCTTCGAGATCTTGTAAGATCTTTGGCTGAACACCATTGAACTTTTCTGATTACATCCCAACCGTTTGATTTCTTAAGATATTCAGCTATTTCAATCATATTTTAGGTAGGGAAGAATTTGCATGTTCTTAGTCAGATAGAGGGTGTTGACCTTGAAATATATAGAGAGACCGTGCTTCCTCGAGTACTGGAGCAGGTAAGACTGTGTAGTACACATTTTCTTTTCGGTAGAAAATCATCGTTTCCAATTTGTAATGTATAAGGGACTAGTAAATTGCTTCTCACAGGTTGTCAACTGTAAGGAAGTGCTTGCACAACATTATTTGATGGACTGCATAATTCAGGTCTTTCCTGATGAGTACCACTTGCAGACTCTTGAAATACTATTGAGTGCTTGTCCCCAACTTCAAGTAGGTAGCAGATAATCATTTATGCCTGAAGTGCTCTATCGGTTAAATGTAGTTGCTAACAACTTTCAAATGATAAAATATTTAATGGCATACTTTATTATTATTATTTATTATTATTATAGCCCGCTGTTGACATCAAGACTGTTTTATCACGCTTGATGGATAGATTGTCAAACTATGCTGCTTCAAGTCCTGAAGTAAGAGTTTGTCTCATCACTCCTTCCACAAGGTTTTATTCATTTCTAATCTTTATTCTTCTGATTCTTTGAATGGGACTTCTCAGGTGTTACCTGAGTTCCTTCAAGTTGAAGCATTTGCCAAGTTGAGCAGTGCTATTTGGAAGGTAAATCTGATCATCATCAATGTCCCCTTAATTCCAACTTTGCCGGGACTGATTACATGAATTTTTCAGTGTCAATCAATTGTCTGAAAGTAATTACAATATAAGATTAATGCAGCAAATTATACTTCTTGCTATAATGTTCTTGTTACTTCGACCCCCCATACCCTGCAATGCGTGGGAGCCTTTGAGGCACTGGGATAATGTTGTTGTTGTTGTAATGTTCTTGTTACTCTGTTGACTTAGTTTTACTTCTCTTTTCATTGAACTCTTGTTTTATCATGACTATGTTGTGGCAATACAAAGTCCTCCACATATCTTCAACACCATTTTCTTGACGACAAAGATTCTTTTCGGTAATTTGGGTACATCAAATAATTTCAGACATCACAAGATTGGTGATTGCTACTGTAGTTTATTAATGTATATGAAATATAAGCGCATGCTATTCTGTTATTACATAAATGTAGTTTTATAGTAGTGAAATATGTGTTTACAAGAAGTCAAGAAGTGAAGAAACTGTTAGGTTTACTTAAACCCTCAAAGTAACACTTGGATCACTTATATTTGTTTTCAGATTAATGTGTTTCTTATATTTAAGTTTATCAGGAAAAAATGTTTCTTCTTTTTAATAGTTCAGGGCTCTGTTTGTACGAGAATGCAGTTGCGAGTGATGTTGCTATTCTTTCAAGAAATTAACAGATTTTCAAATGCCAGGTAGCAGAAGCACAAGTTGACATGCCTATAGTTGGAGCTGTTTCGTTGTATGTCTCTCTTTTGACTTTTACACTTCGTGTACATCCTGATCGACTTGATTATGTGGATCAAGTATTGGTAAGTATTTTTCTTTTTGATGACAAAAGAGTATGAGTCAGTAGTTTGTTTGTGCAGTGTCACTGCCACATCTCATGTAGTGATAACTTGAATTGCTATAACACTCATGGATCTGTAGCATTGTACTTACACCCATCAATAATGGCTGACACTTTCTTATATAAATTAGGTGGAAAGAATATGTGACTCATTCTTAAACTAAGATGTGTACCTTATATATTATTTTTCCTTTTTGAACTTTTGGAAAAGGAAGAATCTGACATTTACAAAAACTACCAAGCCTCTCCAACAAATTCTGTCACGAGGTCATATGTAACACATACAATCCAAAATGAATTGATATGATGAGTTTGAATCCCTTCAGTACATCTTTGATCCCTATTATCCCATAATTCAGCTGTTTTTTTCTTCTTGTTTTGTCTGTGCTTCTACTATTGACAGGGAGCTTGTGTTAAGAAACTCTCTGGTAAACCAAAGCTTAATGATAGTAAAGCGACAAAACAAATTGTTGCTCTCCTCAGTGCGCCATTAGAGAAGTACAGTGATATTGTCACAGCTCTAACACTCTCTAACTATCCACGAGTCATGGATCACCTTGATGCCGGAACAAATAAAATCATGTCAAAAATTATAATTGAAAACATAATGAAAAGGGATACCTGTGTGTCTACTGCTGACAAGGTACTAAACTCGCTGATTTACTTTTGTTTAATCTGTTTTTGACCTATGAGTCTACGACCCAGCAGCTGGATTTGTCTTTCTTTTCAGGTTGAGGTTTTGTTTGAGTTGATAAAGGGCCTCATCAAAGATTTTGATGGAAGCTCTACTAATGAGGTTCAATATTTCATTATCTTACACTTGGATTTCTTGGTTTTCGTATTGATGACATTTATTTAGAGGCTTATAGCACTTCTATGGAATTAGTCCCAATAGGGGTGACAAAAGAGCCAATCTGTTCACTATTCCATCTAGTTCATCAGAAAATTAAATCTATGGGGCCTATCCACTCATCCATCAAAGATGTTTAAATTTATGTATTGAATCCAATTCATCCATTTGATTTATAGTTTACACAGGCAGTTAGCATTTCACCTAATAATGTTTAAGCCATTCAATATTTGGTTCATATAAAAAACCTTCTAATTTCTAAATTCATTGTACCTATTGAATTTCTTCATTTTTAATGATTTAATCCCTCTGTCCCATAATTTTTTTCTCCATTTTACTTGGCACAATGTTTAATAAAGTGTAATTTGTATCAAAAATAGGACCTCCTATATTTTATCCCCTAAATAGGACCCTTGGCACTATGTAATGCCACAACTTGCTGTTGTATGTTGGTATTTCATATTGTTTTTGGCACACACTTTGACATTATACGTCTTATTTCGGTATAAAAACATTGAAAGTCCTATTTCGGTAAATGAAACATGTTTTAGTCATATTTTGGTAGTTCTCCCTTGATTTAAAAATAAAATATAATATGAACTACACAAAATAATTTGGAAGATAAATTTTGGAAGACCAAAATGCCAAAATAATTTGGAGATAAATTTTGACAACATCAATTTTTTTAGGATCTCTGATTGGCAACAAATATACTAGAGAGCCAAAAAGCCAGCCACTCAACCACTTACATTCATTAGTGAACAATCATATACACCTTTAAAAAAGAGGCCATTGGCGGATGCTATCATCAACATGGGAAAAGGGTGCTCTTGAAAGGATGTGCAAATATTCTCTCACGGAATACAACTCCTGATGGTGGCATTATATTAAGAAACTTTGGAAAGATCATTTTAGAATGGAGTATAACACCTACAAGTTGATGAAAAATTATTAGGAGCATTATGGGCCCAGTATCTTTTGATTCATACTCCCTCCGTTCCGGAGTTTTGTTCACTTTTGACTTTTTTTGGTCAAAATTGGTAAACTTTGGTTCCAAGTTAAATAAATATGATATTAGATATTGATACAAATATAGTTTTATTAGATTTATTATATAAAATGTTTTCAAAATATTATTTTATCTAATTAATATACAATATTTATATTTAATTTTAGGTCAATGGTTGAAAACAATCGACTGCAAAAAGTCTAAACTGGACAAATACTCCGGGGCGGAGGTAGTATTTACTAATTAATGAGTCAGTTGAAAATTAGTTCTACAATTCATATTTAACAAACAAATTATGATAAATTATTTAAATTACTCTCTAACTAGCATATTGGTGTCATTGACATCATTAACTAGTAACCTCTTTATTTGACAATGTTTTACTTCCAAGTAAATAATGGACTAAATTTCTTGATTTTATCACAATTTTATATTGCTATTAATAAATGGCTTCTTGATTTTATGTTGTGTTGTCTAATAGCTTGATGATGAGGATTTCAAGGAGGAACAAAATTCTGTTGCTAGGCTAGTACACATGTTATATAATGATGATTCAGATGAGATGTTAAAGGTAATTACTCTTCTTCTTTCAAATATGAAAAATGGATGTAGTTATGGTTTGTGTTCTTTTGTGCTTAGGTTTGTAGTTTCTGCTTGTGTGCTTTTGTGCCTAAATTTAAAGTTTCTGCATGTGTGTTTGTTTTTGTTTATCCTCTTACTTTGTGCTACTTTCTTCTGTCATTGTTCTCTTGTGTTTTGAGTTGGGGTGTTGGGGAAACAACCTCTCTACTTATCAAGTAGGGGTATGTTTTGTGCACACCCCACTCTGTGGGGTTTTTCTGGGAATGTTGTTTTTGTATGAAAATGGAAGATTGTTTTCTCATTTTTCTCCTATCACCCAACTCTGCAGTGATCACCTCTCCAACTTCCAAAAACAGTGGCTGCCACCGTCAACTTTTCACTTACTATGGGAAGTGAAAAGGATAAGGGAGTGATATGGAAAAGACTTATTGGTCTAATACCCTAGTATACCTTTAAGTGACAAACATTGGAAGGTGCTATGAAATTGGCATTTTAGTTCCATTCATTCCCATTCTTTTTCCCTGACCCTTTTTATTGCACATAGATTTTTATGTTGGAAAATAGGTTTACTATAAAAATTAACCAAGCCAGAAAAAAAAGGAAAAAGAGAACAAAAAAATTGAATTTGGAAAAAGTGAAGCAAGGATGCCATGTGCATCCTTATATTTGAAGACACTTCACTCAATCATTCAGTGGAGGCTTGTTGTTCCATTACAATTTTGGTGCTTCATAATTTTTTCTAATATTTTTGTCCACATCGTTTTGATCCAGCTGCTTCTATTTAACCATCATTTATTATTTTGTTGTGCATTGTCAGATAATATGCACTTTGAGAAAGCATATCTTGGTTGGAGGTCCAAAGCGACTCCCATATACAGTTCCTCCTTTAGTTTTCTCTGCGCTGAAGGTTTGTTCCCTGATTTTTTTTGTGTGGTGGTGGTGGGGGGGGGGGGGGGTTGTCAAGGGTTTACTCTGGTTCGGATTAGTACTCCATGAGTTTCAGTAGCAAGCTCAAATCCTCATTTGACATGATGTCCTACATCATAGTTCATGCTTGTTCACAAAACTATTGCTGATCTATTTTGTTGTTCCATTACTGAAGAAAATTATACATATAATATTTGAAAACACATATGACGTTTGTTGTCAGGCTCTTTGATTGTTATACTCCGGTATACAAGTAGTATACATGAGTATTTATATTATTGTTACTGTTTCTGGTGGAGTAGAGGGACACTTTGGGAAGAATCCAATTTAAATGGTTGCATTTTGACATGCAGTTGATACGACAATTGCAAGGTCAGGATGTAGTAGAGATTCCTTCCACACCAGAGGACATTTTTCAGTTGTTGAATCAGGTAATAGGCAATATATGGGTGGCTACTATAGGTACAATAAACAAAATACTTGTCCGTAGGGACTCTAAGCTGTTAGTTGAAGGGTGTACATTCAATTTTTAGTTGTCAAACATGTACTTATACATAACAGCATACCTATTGAAAGAATTTTCTCTCTCACTCACACAGACACACATGGAAATTATCCAAAAACCACCATCATGCACCTGCCAAAACCTTCCACATGTCCGCCTATGAAATATTTAAAACTACCCTTGACAGTGGGCATGGTAAGGGGTAAAGGGGGTGGTCGGAATGTCAGGTGTTTAAAAGGGCAATTTTTGAATTGTTGCTGCAACAGGCAGAGTTTCTTGCTTTTGTTGGAATGACTACATGATGCTGCAAGTATTCTGCTTCCTACCATTGTATCTTATACATCTGTCTTTGCACAGATCTAAGCCATTTAGTTTATGAAGGCAAAATGGTTGGAGGAGCCTTACATTTTTCCTATCTTTGTTCTTAACAGTCTTCCATCTTTTTTTTCTCTTTCAAATTGTTTGTCAATTTTTTTATCCAGATCATTGAGGCTCTCTCAGCAGTTCCATCTCCCGAGCTGGCATTGAGGCTGTACTTGCAGTGTGCAGAGGTGCATAATTTACCAACACTATGTTTGGTTCAAGGAATTAGGAAGGAAAAGAAAAGAAAATGAGTTTCTCTCATTTTCCTTGCTAAAATGGGAGGAATTTGGTTTTGTATATTTTGCCTTTTCATTTTCTCTTCCATCCACTTTTCTCTTTTCTTTTCCTCTCGAGCCAAATAAGAAAATTTATTTTCCATCTCAATTTTTTTTCTTTTCCCTTTCAAATACCTTGAACCAAACATACTGCAAATGTTTTGCTATACTTGCATCAAGGGTCATGTTAGATTTTCATCATGAAGGATCATAGGTAAATGCTGTGTCAGATTAACATGCTTTTGATATACA
The DNA here is from genome assembly GCA_003260385.1 of Cuscuta australis. NCBI lineage: Eukaryota > Viridiplantae > Streptophyta > Magnoliopsida > Solanales > Convolvulaceae > Cuscuta > Cuscuta australis. The sequence goes on along the minus strand of NQVE01000115.1, from coordinate 1,875,272 downwards.
CTAGCAACTTACAACTTGTTATTTTAATATTCTTCAAAGACACTCAATATTCATGTAGAGATACATTCTTTAAAGATTAATGAGGATCTCAACCCAGCCAGTTTTTCGTTGGACCTGCCTACCCGGTGTAACTTTCTTTATATAATGAATGTTTTCCCACTAATATCGCTTAGCATTTGTTGTCATAATATAATGAAAACATGTTCACCCTGCAAGTTATGTTAAATATTTGTTTAGTTTTTTGGTTTTACAAAAAATTGCCTCATTCTTCAGGCTGCCAATGACTGTGATCTTGAACCAGTTGCTTATGAATTTTTCACTCAAGCATTTGTACTATACGAGGAAGAAGTTGCGGTAATTACTCAGCGAATCAGAGAAATTCATTGTCATTGAAAATATTTGAGAGTTATGTGACATTGTTTTCCTGATCTCCGCACTTTCCCCTTTCCAATATTAGGATTCTAAAGCGCAAGTGACTGCTATCCACTTAATAATTGGAACTCTTCAGCGGATGAATGTTTTTGGCGTTGAAAACAGGGATACCTTAACTCACAAAGCCACTGGGGTAGTCAAACTACATAATCTAAGATTCTCTGCTGCTCTCTCGCTGTCTAATGCTTTGATTTGTTTTGTGCTATAGTATTCAGCAAAGCTTCTGAAGAAACCTGATCAATGCAGAGCAGTTTATGCTTGTTCACATCTCTTTTGGGTTGATGATCAAGATGGTATCAAGGATGGTGAGAGGTAAGCCTGAATAGTATGGTGGTTCTCATTTACTCTCATCAAATTATAAAATTTAAGAACAGTTAATTACGAAAACCTTTTGTTAAGAGGACTATTTGTTACTTGACTGATGCCGCATACTGTTTACAAAATTACTTGCAATTACAATACCTGAAGCTCCTGTCGTTATGCAGGGTTTTATTGTGCTTAAAGCGCTCTTTGAGAATTGCAAATGCTGCTCAGCAGATGGCAAATGTTACGAGAGGCAGCAGTGGGCCCGTCACGCTATTTGTTGAAATTCTAAACAAGTTAGTAAAGAAAACCAGTGCGGCAAGCTGCATTTTTTCCTTTTTTGTTCTGGAAGGATGTGCCTCAGAATGTGGTTTACGATATGGTGCCATTTTTCTTACACCAAAAAATGTCATTTCTGTGTGTTCCAACAGGTACCTACACTTTTTTGAAAAGGGAAATCCTCAAATCACCACTGCTGCAATTCAAGGCCTTATTGAGTTGATCAAGACAGAGATGCAGAACGACAACACAACGGCGAATCCAGCTTATGATGCTTTCTTTGCCAGCACGTTGCGGTATATTCAATTTCAAAAACAAAAGGGCGGGGTAATGGGTGAGAAATTTGGTCCAATCAAAGGTGTGATTCTTGGGTTGGATGGCTAGCATTCAAAATTTGTGTAGAGACCATTCCCTTTCTTCTAAATCTGTTCTCTCCATGCCAGCACCATTTACATCAACAAAAGAATAAATGAAAGCAAGAGAAGTGTCTGTATTGCCAAAGAAAAATTTGGTTACTTTGTGGTATGCTGCATTTTCTAACCAAGTTTATTAAGCTAAAATGTACTAAATTGAATATTGATGAGCTAAAAGTAGAGATCAAGATGAACTGAAGTGAATTGAATGGTACAAAACTGAATTGATTACATAGTAATTTTGAAATATAATCCGGATATCAAATTTTCAACAACCATTCTAGGTGTATACCAAGGGTTGTACCTCAAGTTGTTCACCATAGGTATACACTTAGTATTTCAAAGATATATACAAATGATCATTGTCTATGAGACATAGACAACCATTATCAGTACATTCTTGTGAAGTCATTACTCTTTAATGTCAAGCACTTGGTGTCAAACATTTTTACTTTTACAAGGGCTTACATATTGCTCGTCGTAACACGACATTACCTTTCTAACTACCATGCATGTCCAATATGCGGATTCAATTTAAGTGTGAGCCAAGAGCCCTGCTTGCCTAGGTCTATTCTTTAAGAATATATATAAGGTTTTTGAATTTATATTTATTATTTAATTTATTTTATTTTATTTAAGTGTAAGATTCAAAAATTAAATTTATATATTTAAAACTAGATAAAAAAATTTATAAATTAAAAAATGAGATGATTATGTTATATCATGTATAATGAAATTAGTAAAAATATATTTAAAAAGTAAATAAAATTTAATCATGTAAAATAGAGTATTTTTCTATATATTTATAAAGTGGTAAAAAATGATTTATTACTTCGTATGAAATACGGAGTACTTGTTTTTTTCTAACAACCAAACTAGGTAGGCTTATTTAGTAAAAGGTGAAGCACCCACTACGGGTGCCCACACCACGACCAAACAAGATTGTGAAAGGGTAATTATGGTTTATTAGTTTCAATTTGGTCTTGAGAGGCTGCTAGGGTTGTTTTCACGCCCCGGGGGCGTTAAACACCGCCCTCGGTGGCGTTACCCGAGCGTGAAACGGCCTACGTAAATGGAATGACGCTTCGTCATTCTCTTCCCCTCCCCCTTTAACGGCAATAATAGCCGTTGAACCCAAAAAAAAATTCCTTATAAATTCAAACCCCCCTCCCAATCTCTTACACCTTCCTTCTTCACTCTTCTTCAATCTTCTTCTTCTCATAATTTCGAAATCATCCCCTCTTTTCAACATGAATCCTTCCGGCTCCGGCTTCTTTCCCGACGATGTCCCGCCGAGCAACGCCGCGATGTGGTTGTACCAAGAGTGGGGCGATCGACCACCGATCTACGAGACGCAACAATCGGGGTACGTCGAGCGAGATTCGGTTCTGGAGACTTAACCGGAACCGACCGGGTCAAAAAAAAGTACACGCCAAAAAAGCCACAAAGCCAAAGGCACGATGACTGAGGCGGCACAATCAATCCAAAAGTGGACGCTAGAGGAGGAGTGCTTATTGGCGTCGGCTTGGGTTGACGTCTCCGAGCATCCTATCATTTGTAAAAAAATGATTTTTTCTAATATATTTATATTTTTATTTATATATATTATATTTAATCATGTCTAAAAAAATTGTGTTATACATTTTTAAAGGTTCGGAGATTGGACGAATGCTCTACGAGCAAAGAATAAAAGAGATCAAGGAGAAATATAATTTTCTTTAAAGTTTTTATTAATGTATCTTTTTTTATTATTGTCGCTTTTTTTATTTAATGAATGTATTTTTTTATTATTCGTGTTTCAATATAATTTTAGAAGATGTATATTTAAACATATAAAAAATGAAGGTTTGAATCTCCAGTTTGAAGCCCGGGGCTTCAAACCCATTTCTAGTAAACTTCGAGTGTAAGTTAAAACTGACGTGACAGAAAGAAAAAGTTTAAAGCCTCGGGACTTGAAACGTATTTTGAGTGCCTTAGGGAACGGGTAAGTTTATTTATTTTTAGACTTTAGAGCACTGCTAGTGCCTACGCAGTAGCTAGAGGCAGTAATGAGTGATAGGAGTAATTATGAATGAGGCAGTAGAGTTTGGTTTTCTTGAAATTGCCATTTAACTGATCGAGTCTCTGCCAAAAAAGAAAAAAGAGTGATTTAGAAAGAAGATGAACTATTTGCGTGAAAGTGACATTTTTGCCCCGGACAGCCAACCTACTATACCTACTTACCTACCTTTCCAGACTTAGCTTGGAGCAACTTTAATTTACTCCGTTTTTTTTTGGACAATTTTTTATGGAGTACTGTATCTCTATATGGAATATACTCCCTAATTTTAGTCACAAGTGCACATTTAACAAAGAGAGAAAGTGTTAACAAGGTATATCTGAGTTTGATTCCTTGTAAAACTGCGCTGAGAGATTATTATGCGAAGTATAAGACCTCTACAAGTATTAGGTGCAAAAACTTCACTCTTTGACACCAATCTTCGATATTTTTGTTAAGTTTTATTTCTATTCAAGGAGGTTACTTTTGAAAATACCATCAGTTAAACATTATATTCTAGCACTGAAACTTAAGTCATTTTTCTAAATAGCACTTAATAATGTCTAGTTCTGGGAAACATTTATTTGAATAATTTGACCAAAAGTGCTACATTGGAAAAAAACAGATGTGATACTCCCTTCGTCCTAAAACTTTCTTCCCGGAGCACTATTCCAACTTCACGGAAATTCATATTTATTTGTGTTTTTTCATGGCCTATATGATAAAATAAAATATTCTTGTCACCACTTGTTTTGTTGGACTTTTGATGTAGTTTTTAAATATGTATGTTTTATTTTTTATTTCTATACCAATATTTAAATAAAATAGATTGAAAAAACTTGGAATTTTTCTTCGTTTTGCGCAAAGGGAAGAAAGTTTTAGGATGGAGGAATACTATTTAAGAAAAGTCATTACTCCGTATGCTTTAGTGTTATTTACATAAATTCCCCTAAAAAAATTCATGTCTTTTTTTGATTATCCTCTTTAGAATTTTTCTTCTTTACATCTCCTATAATGACAATTTTATTTTTTCAAATCTATGTGCTAAGTCAAAAGTACAATTACCTTTTATTGGAACGTAGGGAGCATAAATAATGTGTAAAAAATTTAATGGGTGTAGGGAGTACCATTATTTTGAAATTATATTGTTGAAATTATATTTATTGCTACTATTACAATTATTTTTTTAGAGTTATTAATAGTCTGATATTGTATGAATTGAAAAAAAATCTATTTTAAAAAAATTAAACTCGTCATGTTTTATTTTTTTATGTTTTTGATCGTTTTAAATTTGAAACCAATACTTCTATTTAACAAGTTAAAACTGTGCTTTTATATACAGAATTATGCTTTTATTTAATTATTTTTTTTAGTGATGCTTGTTCATTTTTTTGGCACGGTTTGAACATGTTTATGGTATTGTACCAATCCGTTTCGAAATGGAATGGTACCGAATGGTTTTAGGGTTCATACTGTACCGATACCGAACCGTTTAAATAAGAGCGGTCCGTGATAGGTTCCGTTGATATCACGGACCGTTACAGACCGCGCCCACCCCTAGGTAAAGCTCATCCTTTTTTCATAATGAAATATTTGCACTAAATAGTACTTCATCCGTCTTAAAATGTTCTTCTCACTTACTTTTCACACGGTCAAACTTTAACCACATTCTTTACTTATTTTCATTAGGTATTTGATAAAATAATATAGTCTTGTCACCACTTTTTTTGTAGAACTTTTGATGTAGTTTTAAATATATAAATTTTATTTTTAAATTTTACACCTACAATCAAATAATTTGATTTAAAAATAAAGTCGGTCAAACCTCGTAAATAGAACTAGGAAGAACATTATAGGACGGAGGGAGTACTAAAATTTAAGTCATTTCCCTAAATAGCACTTAAATTGTTTTATTTCCTAAATAACACTTAATAATGTCCAGTAATGATGAATATTTACTTGAATAATGACTAATGCATAATGACTAAAAATTCTACATTGGAAAGAAAAACATATGTGGTGATATTTAGAGAAAATAATTATGTTTTAGTGCTATTTAAATAAATGCCTCTTTCATGCATAATACATATTGATCAGTATATACTTTCTTCTCTCAAAAAAATTTTTTATTTTCTTTTTAGAACGCTTGAAAGAAGACACGTGCGTGTGACCTTGACATCGTGGGACACTTACGTGGCACCATATAAAGTCGTAGCTCAAACCCCGCCATAACAAATGGTTATGAAAGAGACAAGTGCGTGTGACCTTGACATGAAAACCAAACCTAAAAATGTGCAAATGGACGGCTCTTTACACGACAGACAGAACATGCATGCCCATGCAATGTACGTCGCCACGAGCTAGGTGGCGTGAGCTAGCTGGCTCACCATAAAAAGAGGTTTGGATACACATCATCATTTGTCAGTGCAAATTTTTGAAAGATTTCTTATTGGGAACATACTGCCCTTATCTTATTCTTCTGATACTTCCGTCCTCTCATTTCATTATTGACGGAATGGTTTTAGATTACATAGAAAAGATTTTAGCAAACTCCTTTGTCAAACTATTCGTCTAGAAATTTATTTCTTGCAGCTCGTGATCTTTATTCGAGTTGTCTATATGGAAAATGATTGTTATTCATTCTATCGATTCTTCGTGTGAAAGTTCATATTCGGTCAGTGATTTATATATCATGCTTTAGGCGTTGGAGAGGGGGAAATTCATGTTCAAGTGTAAAAAAGTATTGCACATATATAGAAAATTTGAAGAAAGTAATGTGCAAATAAGTTCTTGGATTGGATTATGATACAATTTGATAATAACTTGTCTTATTGAATATTGAGAGATATGGCCCTATATATAGGGAATACAAGAGTAATCAAAGTACAAGTAGGAAAGGAAAGAATAATCCTAGTAGGAAAGGAAAGAAGTATCCTAATTTAATTATACTTCCTAATATCCCCCCGCAAGCTGATCAACGGAGACGAGGGGCAGCTTGGAACATAAGTACTCAAAAGGAACTGGCGGAAGCGGTTTGGTAAGAATGTCTGCTAGCTGCTCTGAGGAGGAAACATGATGTGGAGTCATAGTGCCTGCCATAACCTCATCTCGTACAAAGTGACAGTCTGTGCCCACATGCTTCATGCGATCATGAAGAACCGGATTTTTGGTGACACAGATAGTCGACTCATTGTCACAGTATAACTTCGGTTTGGACGGAGGAATACCCAGTGCATCAGTGATATATCGAAGCCACATAGCTTCTGCAACCCCTGCAGCCATAGCTCGATATTCAGCTTCAGTGGATGATCTAGAAACACGAGTCTGCTTTTTCGTGCACCAAGAGATGATATTAGGACCGAGTAGGAGTATGTAGCCCGTGGTAGACTTGCGATCATCTTTATCATTGGCCCAGTCAGAGTCAGAGTAGACAGATAGGTCGAATCCCCCTTGCGAAAAAGAAGACCATGATTCAAAGTGCCTTTGAGATAGCGCAGAACGCGTTGCAAGGCATGATAGTCCTGCTCAGTGGGGTTGTGCATAGTCTGAGACACTCGATTAACAGCATACTGAATGTCTGGACGAGTGACAGCCAAGTAATGTAAACCGCCAACAATGCTCCGAAAATGAGAAATATCCTTGAAAGGCAACGAAGGCTTAGTGATAGGTCTCGTAGCCATAGGAGTAATAGCCGGATGACAGTCGGACATCCCAGCTCGGCGTAGAAGACCACGGGCATATTTGGATTGATGGAGAAGTATAGAATCTTGCGTGCGCTGAACCTCAATGCCTAGGAAGTAATGAAGAGGTCCAAGTTCTTTGAGATTGAAGTCACGGTGCATGGCCTGAGTAACTTCTGAGATGAGAGTAGAAGAGCTGCCAGTGAGAACAATATCATCAACATAGACAAGGACAACAATAGTCCCACGAGAGCAGTGTCTGGTGAACAAGCTGGTATCATGAATGCAGCACTTGAATCCAAGGCCCTGCAAAAAAGAGGAGAGGCGTGTGTACCATGCACGGGGTGCCTGTTTGAGACCATATAGTGATTTGCGGAGCTTGCAAACATAGTGAGGATGAGTGGGATTTATGTACCCCGGGGGCTGCTCCATATAAATTTCCTTGTCCACTGTACCGTGAAGAAAGGCATTGCTAACATCTAGTTGATGAAGAGGCCAATCACGGTTGAGTGCTAAAGAGAGGACCAGGCGCACTGTTTGTTGCTTGACCACAGGACTGAATGTCTCCTTGTAATCAATGTCATACTCCTGATGATAACCTTTTGCGACAAGACGAGCCTTGTACCTTGAAACAAATCCATCAGCATTCCATTTAATGCGATACACCCATTTGCAACCAATCGGAGTGCGGTTCTTGGGTGGTGGAACCAAGTCCAATGTACGTTGCTCATTCAAAGCAATAAACTCCCCATCCATAGCCTGACACCAAAAACTATTACCAGAGGCTTGGCGGTAAGTGCTAGGCTCAGTGGTAGGTGGGGTAGTATCAAGGGTGGTAATGGTATAGGCTTTAGGTTTGAAAATTCCAGCTTTGGCTCGGGTTTGCATGGTGTGTGTGTTTTGGGGCGGGGGTCGGTTAACCGATTGTGTGTTTTGGAGAGGAGTAGGTGACGGTCGAGGGTGGGTTGGGGTACGGTTCTGGGGTTGGACCGTCTGTGGCGTGTCCATAGGGAGGGTGTCGGGCTGTCGTCCGTGACTGGTGGGACGGGTCTGGGGTTGGACCGTCAGTGGGACAGGAGCATGTGAGCCTGGGCTTGGAGGAAAAATAGGGGTTATAGGAGAGGGTGACGAGAGGGATGACAATTTGGGATATGGAAACTGATCCTCGACGAACCGAACATGACGAGAGACATAAACTCTTTGAGACACGGGTTCATAGCATTTATACCCTTTAGTGGTGGGGTGATATCCTAAGAAGACACAAGGAGTGGAGCGTGGTTGAAGTTTGTGGTGAGTGTAAGGGCGGAGCCATGGATAGACCAAGCAACCAAAGGCACGAAGGTGGGTATATGTAGGAGGACGGTTATAAAGAGTTTCAAAGGGAGATCTGTTGGAGAGAGTTTTGGTGGGCATACGGTTGATAAGATAGTTTGCTGTGGCAAGAGCTTCGACCCAAAAGGTAGTCGGGAGAGCAGAGTCGTATAGAAGAGAAACAACTGTTTCAATGAGATGACGGTGTTTCCGTTCAGCGACCCCATTTTTCTCAGGAGTGTAGGGACAAGAGGTGTGATGAAGGACTCCTAAAGTTTGAAGGAAAAGGCCAAAAGCGTTATTTACAAATTCTTTGCCATTATCACTTCGAAAAATTTTGATGTGAGAATTAAACTGAGTTTTAATCATTTTTTCAAAATTCACAAAAACAGAGTAAGCTTCAGATTTATGTTTTAGGGGATAAATCCAGGTAAATTTGCTGAAATCATCAACAAAAGAGATATAAAATCGAAAACCGCTACAGGAAGGAACAGAGGTGGGACCCCAAACATCAGAATGTATTAATTGAAAGGGTGCTGTGGCCTTATGTTCAGACAATTCAAAAGGTAAACGACAGGACTTAGAGACATAACATGATTCACAATGTAAAGGCTCTGAAAACTGAAAACCTAAGGAAGACAAAATAGATTTGGCAATCGCAGGGGCTGGATGACCGAGTCTACGATGCCAAGTGGACTCTTGAATAGCTTGATACGCAACGGTTGGGAGTTTGGAAGGAAGTGTGTATAACCCATGCTCACAGAGGCCTTTGTACCGCACCTGGTTGGTAGGATTGTCCACTATCTGGAAATCGTTGGCATTGAAAACAAGAGTGCAATTGTTATCTTTGGTAAATCGATGGACAGACAATAGATTGGAGGTAAGGGAAGGGACATAATGAAGAGTAGAAAGGTGGTATTTACCATTAGGAGTATGGACAAAACCTGAGCCAGAGTGTGTGATGGGTAGGGATTGACCATTGCCTACGGTAATAGCATGAGTACCGGTGTATTGATGAGGAGATTGTAGCTGAGAATAATCAGACGTGACATGGGTGTTGGCACCAGTGCCCAGATACCAGTTTCCAGAATGATTACTCGTAGATGCATGCATTGCACGGGGAGCACTAGAGGAGGAGTTCGCAGTATAAGAATCATCAAATCGATACCATCACGCAGACGCAGAGTGACCTCGTTTCTCGCAGATTTGGCAGGTTGGCAGATCCCGTGACGGTCGACCGTTTCCCTGGGACGGTCGACCGTTGTTCCTTTCTCCACGTCCGTTGTTGTATCCACGTCCAGGTGACGGTCGACCGCGGTAGCCTCCTCTACCGCGACCTCGACCGTTCGTAGCGAGGAGTGTTGTGCGAGGTTCGGTGATGGTAGACTCGGTGAGGTTGAGTTTATTCTCCATCTCCAGGTTTATTTCTTCGGAGATCAGCCATCCAGAAAGCTGATTTAACGAAATATTGGTATTGTTCATGCGAATGTTTTGCTTAAAGGATGAGTATTCGGTGGGAAGACCACGAATAACAACATTCACCACATCACGTTCAGGGATCTCTTCTTTCAAGGCATCGAGATCCGAGAGAATAGTTGCCACATCATCAAGGTATTGTGTCATAGTTTTGGTACCTTTACGAAGAGTGTGGAGTTTGTCGCGAAGCTGATAAACATGAGCGGTGGACACGGAGTTGTACCGTGCGGCCAAAGCATCCCAGAGGGCAGCAGATGTGGTGAAGCCGCGAGCATGTTTGTGAACGGAGGGGCTGATGACCGCTAGGAGGCATGCGCGGATCTGTGTGTCAACGATGGTCCAGGAAGTATACTCTGGATTAGGGACGGTTTTATCGTTTTTGGAGATAGTTGGCGCCGGGGCTGCTTCATGACCATCAATCCATCCAAGGAGGAGATTAGCTGAAAGAGCTGTCTGGACATTGAGAGACCATGCCGGATAATTTGTTTCGGTGAGTTTTTCTGGAATTAAGTTGTGGAGACTCCGAAGTAAAAGTTTTACTCCGGAGGGTAAGGACGCCAAAGGATCCGACGGGGCTGCCATGGTGGGCGGCGGTCGGAAAAAAAGAGAGGCTAGGTTTTTGAGAGTCTTAGCTCCGATACCATGATACAATTTGATAATAACTTGTCTTATTGAATATTGAGAGATATGGCCCTATATATAGGGAATACAAGAGTAATCAAAGTACAAGTAGGAAAGGAAAGAATAATCCTAGTAGGAAAGGAAAGAAGTATCCTAATTTAATTATACTTCCTAATAGATTAGATAATTTTTTGTATTTAAATGAAAAATAATGATAAAATATTTGAAGTATAACAGTAATATTAGATTATGATATATTTTAGGGGAATTTACGTAAATAACACAAAAACATAATGACTTTCCCTAAATAGCATCACATTAGTCATTATCCATTAGTCATTATTCAAGTAAATATTGGCTATCACTGGACATTATAGACATTATGAAGTGCTATTTAGAGAATAAAATAATTTAAGTACTATTTAGAGAAATGACTTAAGTTTTAATACGGAGTACTATTTAGTGCAAATATTTCTGTATTTTATATACTCCCTCCGTCCCATGAAACCTTTCTCCTTTCTTTTTTTATCCGTCCCACAAAACACTTCTCATTTTTATTAAAAAGTCACTTTTACCCCTTACTTTTTCATACTCTAACTATCACATCATACCTTTAAACTAATAATCTATCCATCAAATCATACTTTTACCCATCACATCAATACCAAAATACACTTCCCTTAAATCCCTCCTAAAAAGCAAAAGTCTCATTGTTCATGGGACGGAGGGAGTAGAATATTATATTTCCTACATTAAAAATATGTTATTTTAGTGACTTAAATACGGAGTACTTGTTTAAAAATAAATCTAGTCATTCTTTATCATTATAAATAATCTTTAAAAAATTGAACGGGGAGTAATGCCCCCAAACCCGCCCCACAACTTGTTGGACGATGTTGTCCCACATCAAAAGAAGAAGAAAAAGAAGAAGAAATAGGCTCAAATGCGCATGAAGGAGGTGTGCTCCTCCTCATATTACCAATTGATTTTGTAATGACATCTTCCCTTAGGCTCATGTGTTGTGCCTATCGTATAAGCTAAGTGTGCGCCAACCAGTTGGCGTGCCTCTCCTTCCTCGCGGTGTTTTGTTCACAAAATTAAAATTTCAACATTACTACTCTTTGCTCCAAACGGTGTAATCATTCACTGTGGACACTCCTCACTTTCTGTGTGACAGAATTGTGAGCGGAAATAATCATGATGACTCAATTACTCAAATTTTTTCTTGCATGTGGAATTTGGTAGAGTGCGGGTCCGACACCATCATAGGTCAGCAGGCTTATTGATTAATCCTCATACGTTGAGCTTAGCTTGCTTCAATACTAAGTCTCATTAATTTACCGGGCCACCCCCTTAATTTACTTAAATTCCTCTTTACTTTAAGCTACTTGTAACCAATGTTATTAAATCCAGACCCACAAATCCACTACTTATTTTTCTTCGTGGATTCTTTTGAATCTAACCACTTTTTTATAAAATAACAACAATAATAATTGTTTTGTTTAGTTCCGTTTTTAGTTGTACCAATCTGGTAGAGAAAATAAACTTAAATTAACAGAACATTATGTGCATGCATGCAATGGATCCCACGTTGACCTACGTGGCAACTTTGTTTTTAGCATCATCCTCTACATGGATATGTATGTATGTATGTATATGTATGTATGTGTTATATATATATATATATATATATATATATATATATATATATATATATATATATATATATATATATATATATATATATATATATATATAATATATATATATATATATATATATATATATATATATATATATATATATATATATATATATATATATATATATATATATATATATATATATATATATATATATATATATATATATATATATATATATATATATATATATATATATATATATATATATATATATATATATATATATATATATATATATATAGGTAAGGAAGTAAAGAATATATTTCGGTATATATTATTTTGGTAGTCTCCTGATATATATTGAATTTCTTTCCTTTTGTATTTAGTTTACTTATAGAGTTTCTAGCCGGTGTGATCTTATATACGTGCAGTCTTTGTTCATAATGTCATCATGAGAAATACAAGAGAAATTTTCCCGAATACAACTTTTTCATACTCCTTCCGTCTCAAAAAGAATTTTCTAATTTGATTAACGTGTAAAACCCCGTGAATTTTAAATTAATTTTATTTGCGAATTGGTAAGGAAATAACACATAAAAAATTATATTTAAAAACTACATCGAGAACTATAGAAAATAAGAGGTGACAAAAATATTTTATTTTATTCAATGATCAAAGAAAACCCGCAAACAAATAAACATTATCGAAAAGTCTACCGTAATAGTAAACAGAAAAAACTTTTTGGGGCGAATGGAGTATATGATATCATGAATGGATTTTTATTTGATTGTGTGACAATCAATGATCCATAAGACTTTCAAATTGATTTCAATTCACTCATGCCCGCTCGCCCGCATATCGATCCATATGACTTCTTATCTCATTTATGGGCAGTTTTTATCATATCTGCCCAATTTGGGCATATCTCTTTATTTAAAGGAAAATGCAGGTTTACTTTTAGTTTGCCTCAGCTCCCATGTGAGCCAACCTAAAGAAAAACATTTACCAAACCTTATCTCCATATATACAAAAAGGATATTTATTATGATATTACGATGCACCCCGGCCCGTTCTTTCTCTCTTTCTGCAAAACTTAATCATAATAATAAATTGAACCTTCCCCTTATATATATACTACTCCATCCATACATACATACATCTCAAACTATTTATCCCGTTTTAACATATTGCACCAGTCAATTTGGATTACCTTTTGTTCTATATATATAATTAAATAAAAAAATGCATGAAATATTTATTACATAAAATAATATATCTTGAAAATATTAATTTTACATGCCCCCTCACGTGCAGGCGTAGTCTTTTTTCGAGCCTTGCACGTGAAACTTTAATTTTCTTAAAACTGGGTGGCGCTGAGTTTCGAACTCGTGACCTCCTAATCAACAAGGCTCCGATACCATGTCAAAGAACCAATTTAACCAAAAGCTCAAGCTTGTGGTTGTGGCCCAGGATGACTTATTTATATTCTAACATATACAATAAAAAAACTAAGAGATGAATATATAATACTCCTTTCGTTCTCAAAAACACTTCCTCTTTCATTTTTTCCACTTCCAACAAAACACTTCTCTTTTCTATTAAAAACCACTTTTACCCTTACTTTTTCATACACTACCTATCACATCATACTTTTTCTCTAATAATCTATCCATCACGTCTTACTTTTATCCATCACATCAGGGGCAAAATTGGAAATCAACTATAATTTAACACTTCTTTATTTTTGCCCCAAATCAAAATGGGAAGGGTTTTTCCAAACGGAGGGAGTATAATATACTCTTTCCGACCCAATTTAAATTGTTTTTTTCAATTTAAGATGTTAGATTGAAATTAATTATTTTCAAATCATTTTATATGAAAAACGATGTAGAATTAAAAATACAAATTATATATCTAAAGACTACAACAAAAGATCTACAAAAATCATACTGACATGACTATGTTATTTTATGATATGCCTAACAAAAATAGAGAAAGAAAGGTAATGAAATTTGACCTTATGAATAGTAAATATGCAATTTAATTTGTGATGGGGAAGTAATACGTTTAGAATTACAGTTTGACATTTTTTGTTAATTAAATTGGACTTCGTAATATTTTTGACTAAAAAATAAACATAATTTTTAATTGATAAATGTTAAACCGATTTGATATTTCAATTATATACTTCATTTGTTTCTTTAAACTCTTCCCATTTTGACTTTGGACCAAAATAAGGAAAGTGTAATTTTGGTCGACATTCCAATTTGTGCTCCTGATGTGATGGGTAAAAGTAAGATACTCCCTCCGTTCCAAAATATAAGCAACAATACGCTAAACGAAGTAATTTTTTGAATTTTTTCAATCCATTTTATTTAAAGAATGATCTACAAATGAAAAATAAAACTTACATATTTAAAAACTACGTCAAAAGTTCTACGGAGTACAAAATAAGTGGTGACAAGAATATTTTATTTTTTCAAATAACCAATGAAAATGCAAAAATAAATAAAAGTTCGTGTGATTTTTAAATAGTGGAGTGTTGCTTATATTTTGGGACGGAGGGAGTGTGATAATTTGGTTATTAGTAAAAAAAAGTATGATGTGATAGGTAGGGTATAAAAAAATATGGGTTAAAGTGGGTTTTTAATAGAAAGTGGAAGTATTTTAGGAATTGAAAAAAACGAAAAGAGAAAGATTTTATGAAACAGATAGAGTACATTATAACTAAATTTCTTTTTTCTTAGTTTGTAACCAAATAGTATAACAGCTTAACCAAAAACTTAAAGAGTGAAAATACATAATGAATGTTTTGAAAATCTTATCTTGCTTTTTTTTTTATTTTTAATATTCTTATGAAAAAATAATTTTATGAATTAAATATCGAAATTTCTATGAGACTGATGAGAAGAAGTAGATGGTAAGTGCATTCCACATAGAGCTTGATATACTGTAGTAGTGGAGCGCGCACCATATGTACGTATATGCTACCGGCTACCCTACTTTTCTTCTCCCCTTTTTTCTTTTTTTTTTTCTTTTTATTTTTTTGACTGAGGAAAAAAAATTCTAGCCTAACTTTATATACTCCGTCCGAGTAGGATTCAAGATTTGATTCGACATGTTATTGTAAAGTGTTCATGTTGTGATGTGAAAATTCACACGAACCCAAGGACAAATATCGAATATAATTTGATTCCTCCCTCCCCAAATAAATTAAAATCCCAAGAGGAATTTAATCAACTTATAAGTTAAAAAAATACTCCGTACATTTTTTAAATATGTATTCCGTATTTAAAAAAAGTAATACTCCTTCCATTCCAAGATTATCTTCATATTTATTTTTTCACGGTCTCTAATACATTACTTTGATCATTCGTATCTCTATTTACTTCCTCCGTCTCCCTGTATTTGTCCACATTTCACTTTTGGAACTGTTCATCTAAGCACTTTGACTCATCAAATTCTCTCAATGTGTAAGCCTAAATATAGTCATGTGTTATCTTGTTTGATTTGTCTTAACATATAGATTATTAATATTTACAAGATAAAATAAATTATATAAATGCATTAATAATGTGCTAAAAGGTAAGTAGACAAAGAAAGTGGGACGGAGAGGTATTAAGTAACAAATATTTGGCACAAGTGGAGAATCTGTTTTGGGAATGCATGGGAAAGTGACGGTTAGGAGTTGGGCCGTTTCAATTAACTGAGCTGTTATACACTACTTGCTGTCCCCACCTCCCCCTTTAAATCTTTAATTTTGTGCCCGAGAAAGATAAACCAACTTATTATAAGTACACCTACTGATACTCCGTTATAAATGACGTATGTACACTAATACACAAATACTCCATTGGTTTTACTCGTATAAAATTAGTGAGACTTTAAATGTACGAAAATTAAGAAAATGGTTAAAGAATACAAATGTGTTTGGATAAAATTTATTTCAAGGAGAAAAAAATTTAATAATCACGTACTCCGTATTTCAATACTTCCGTATTTTATTACTGTACTAAAATAGAGAATCAAGTAAATGTTAATAATTTTATGAAATATTCAAAAAAGAAAGTTCAAAAGCTTTTATGTATGGGACACAAAAAGTAAAGCATTCAACATATATTAGTGGTCTCCCATCTTTCACAAAATTAAATAGCTGCATATAAGTAAGACTGTTAAAGTTTGGGCTTAAATTTTATTTATTTGTCATATCACTTGAACAAATTGTATCAGCAACAAAAAAACATCAAGAAAAGTCTTGTTTTGACACCCAACGTGACCAACTTTGGAGTCCCAACTTTTTTATGGATATACTCCAACTATATAAATATGGGCACTGCAACTACTCTTTAAAATTCATAAGATCAGAATAACAGTCTCCATTTATACAAATATCATCCATACAAATTAATTAAATCTCACAATTCTGTGTTTAATTCTCTAATCCAAATGTATCCTAATTCCCCTCCTTTTACTTCTTATCTTCTCTTCTTCATCCCCATTTTCGTCTCCATCCCCACCAAAGGTACCATACAGAAATTGCACACTACTCTAATTTAAATCTGGTTGAATTGCATGCATGGATCGTCGTCAAACATTTTTCTTTCTTTCCTTCTTTTTTTAATTTATTACTTGATATTTATTTATATATACTTGCAGGTGTAATTGGGGCTACATTTGTGGTGATTAACAGATGTGATTACACCGTATGGCCCGGAATCTTGGGAAATGCCGGCAGCGCCGGGCTCGGCAGTACCGGATTCCGGCTTCCACCCGGCGGGTCACGTGCTTTTCAAGTCTCGTCTAGCTGGTCGGGCCGGATTTGGGGCCGAACGGGATGTACATTCGATCCGGTCACCGGTCAGGGTAGTTGCGCCACTGCCGACTGCGGATCGAACCAGATGGAGTGCAACGGCGCCGGCGCAACGCCGCCCGCGACGCTGGCGGAGTTCACCGTTGGGGGCCCCGCCGGAACTCCGGACTTTTACGACGTCAGCCTCGTCGACGGGTTCAACCTGCCCATGCAGGTGGAACCCGTCGGCGGGGCCGGCGCATGCGGGTCGACCGGGTGCGCGGCGGACGTGAACCGGATGTGCCCGGAGGTGCTTCGGGCAGGAGACGGGCAGGCGTGCCGTAGCGCGTGCGGGGCGTTCGGCAGCCCGGAGTACTGTTGCAGCGGCACGTACGGGTCGCCATCGACGTGCCGGCCGTCGGAGTACTCGGAGATGTTCAAAACGGCGTGCCCGAGATCGTATAGCTACGCATACGATGACGCCACGAGCACATTTACGTGTTTAGGAGCTGATTATAGGATCACATTTTGCCCTTCCCAAACAAGGTACATTTCTTCCGAATGAAGTTAGTGTGAAAGGGAGGCAAAACATAATAAATTTTCACAAATTATACTCGCTGTCATAAGAATTTTTAGTCATTATCAATTATTCATTATTCAAGTAAATGTTTAACATTACTGAATATTATTCGGCCCTATTTACAAAATAAAAAAATTTAAATCTTATATTGGGAAAAGACAATATTTCTTCTTTAATTTGTTACTAGTTCAATATGATGAGAGAGAGAAACAAGGTAAATTAAACTCTTTTAGTTAAATACTAGGGGTACATCAAAGGTGTATTTTATTTGTCCCCCACCATAACCATTCAAATAGGCAAGAAAATTCAAAAGAATAAGTAAATAAAAATTAAATATAAATGAGTAGTTATGGAAGGAGTGAGAGAGATGGCATCCCTCACTCTTTTAATTTGTTCTCTGCTTTTTTTTGCATTCAGCTTTTTGCCTTTTCAGGTAATGTCATTTATTCACGATCTTTAATCTTTAATTTTCTGTGGCTCAAACTGCGCGCAGACAAATGCAGAGGTCCTCGTCAACACCAGCATCCGCATTGCCGTCGTCGCAGGTCGCCGGAACATCCTCGTCGAGTAGCGGACCACCGGCGGCCACACAAACAACACGAGGGTTTATCAACTCCGTTTCGGGTCAGCCGGAAGGCATTTTCAAGAATCCGTGGATGCGGGGAATCATACCGGGAGATTCGCCGGCGAAAATGTCGCACTTTGCCTTGCATTATTCCAAGTCTCCGATGATGTCGGCGCTGGCCATGATCCTTGCTCTCTCTTTTATTCACTTAGCTTGTTTGCAAATTGTAATTAATTAATTGATTAAATCTTTCCCCATATCATTATTCTTCCATTTTCATTGTTCTTTTTTACTCCAAACCATTGGAGACATGGCGAGGTTGGACAGATTAGTAGTTTGTGGAGAAAGCTGCGGCTTTCAATCATGCATATATATGTACATACTCTCTTTAATAAAATTGGCCTTAGAAATATTTGCACTAAATAGAACTAAAATTTAAGTCATTTTTTTTAAATATCAATTAAATTGTTTTATTTTCTAAATAGCACTTCATTATATTCATAATGACCAGTGATGACCAATATTTACTTGACTAGTGATTAATGGAAAATGACTAAAACTGTTAGATTGGGAATAAAAAAACATGTGATGCTATTTAGGAAAAACTATTATGTTTTAGTGCTATTTAGTTAAATTTTCACTCATTTTTTTAAGTTTGAGTAATTTATAAATTTATACTCCCTCCGTCCTTAAATATATCTCACATTTCTATTAACGAGGTAAAATATTAAGTTTTTTCTATTTCTTTTTATTTATATATTGATATAAAAATAAAGAAAAATTTACATATAAAAAACTACATGAAAATTTTGAAATAAGAGGAGTCAAAAATATTTTATGTTATCATATAACAATGAAAACGTAAAAATAAATAAAAGTTCATGCAACTGCTGAAAAAGCAAATGTGAAATATATTTAGGGACAGATGGAGTATAAAAATAAAAAATACTATTCTCATTTTGACTTTGGGCAAAATAAAGAAAGTGTAGTTTTGGTTGACTTTCCAATTTTTCCCCTGATGTAATGGGTGAAAGTAAGATGTGATAACTTAGTTATTAGTGAAAAAGTATGATATGATATGTAGGACATAAAAAAAGTATGAGTAAAAATGATTTTTTTAATAGAAAGTGAAAGTGTTTTAGAGAATTAAGTAAAACAAGAATGGTTTAATGGAATGGAGGGAGTATTTAAGTAGAAGAAGACGAGGAGGAAAAAAAAAGAAAGAGTGGGGCATTGTTGGAAGAGGTATTTTGGAAGAAATAGAATAAAAAGTTAGAATGAGAAGATAATTTTTGAACTAAAAAATATATAGAAAATGATCTTTTCTGGAACATATGAATGTTTGTACGTGCTCTCTCATCAAATTGATACATCTTATTTAGGGGTGTAAACGGATAATATCCGTTTCGGATGTATTAAAACCGTATCCGAATCCGATTAGCAAAACCGTTATCCGAATCCGCATCCGTATCCGACGGATGTCTACGATACTAAATCCGAATCCGAATCCGGCGGATACGGATGCGGATTCGGATATATCCGCATCCGATGGAGCATCCGACTAGTAAAAAATCCGAATCCAAATCCGTTTCTAGATTCGATAAAACATCCGATTCACAAGGAAAAACCGTATCCGTATCCGAAAAAAACATCCATCCGAATATCCGAATATGTAATATGAAAATCTAAAAATCTAAAATCAACCAAGCACAACTAAAAGCTTTACATCCTTAACCAAGTTTCTGAATCTACAAATCAAACAACAAAAAGATTTGACCTTGCAACAACCAACAAAAATTGTAAAACATGAAATCTAAATTTGTAACCAAAAAGTAAAATCAGTTAAATCACATCATGAGGTGCTGAGCTGAAGCCGCAGACTCGCTGAAATGGTCGCTAGATTCGGAAAATAGCTGAGGAAGACGACGCCGCTAGGTCAGTTGGTCGCTGGATGCTAGTTCCGGAAAAAAGTGCTCCGTATTAGGTATTATTTAGGTTTAATCAATACCCCAAGTCTCAATAGTGGTTTTGGGCCTAGGCTTAGTGGGCTGAGTAGAAATTAGAAAACTAGGAGTATACTTTATACATAAAAATATTAATTAGTCTAAACTATGGATAATTTTTTTTAACTACGGATAATTTTTTATTACCTATATTTGGTATAACGGATCGGATAATTGGATATGCGGATATATAAACGGATGTATACACGGATCGGATTTTAAACGGATCGGATCAGTAATTACCAAATCCGCATCCGTTTATCAATCGGATGTGCTTAATCGGATACGGATAATATCCGTTTAAAACGGATGCGGATTTTTTCCATTTAAACGAATACGGATGCGGACGGTAATCGGATTTTCGGTTATCCATTTACACCCCTAAATTCTTATATGGAACATAATTAACAGTTTTATCATTGTTAGCCAAATAAAATTAATTTTAATGTTGTATGATTAATCTATTAGTCAATAAAAACATGTTTAACGATTTTTATATCGCGTTCGGTAGCATCCCTCTCTCTTTTCCATGCCCGCATCCCGGTAGGGCGGTGAGGTGGCCGTTAGGGACTGGACGAGCACGTCTCATAGTCTTGGTGCTTGTTTTCCGTAACCTATTCTTATTACTTACAGATTACATATTATTTATTCTTATTAGAATCGATTCAGTTCAGAAACAATTTTAAATAAAATTACATTCAAATTAGATCAGACCAATTTAGATCAAATCAAAACTTGTTTTAATTAGATCAAAATCATTCACATTAGACACATAGTTTTGTTAGTTTCCAATGACAACACTTCTTCATTAATTATGGACACTTCTTACGGGTCTAACCCTTCATATAACTGGGCTGATTATTATATTCATGTCCTCGATTCAAGCAATGGACCGTTCCTTTCATTAAAGATTGGACCGTTGGGCCTACTTATATCAACTAGCCTTTGGCCCGATTTCAATGCAACTATTCCTTATCTAAAATTCCAAAAAATTAAACTAGAATAATTTTGGGACGAAAGAATTGGCATTAGTTTTTAGTGCAATCGATCAAACTTCAACAAAATTACGGAGTATTACTAATTGGATTCAAATAAATATTTCCGTGTAATTGTCGTACCAGTAATTCTTTTGACAAATTTATTTTGTTTTCGTACAAATTTATTTTGTTTTTTATCTTTGTAATTTTTTTTATTTAAGGATGATTTTAATTAAAAATATTTTACTGGATTAAAATAATTTACGTATATTATAAGGACTCTGATGGAGTTAATTGTGTCCGAGTTTCTAGAGATCCAATATCATATCTAGACCCAAAATATCATGAACAGTATGTAGGTTTGTAAAATAAAGTGAATAAGAATTTTTAACTTGAATCCGGGAGAAAAGCACGAACCTTTTTTAGTCTAAGTCAAGCAAACTTGTTCTGGTGTAACAAGGGAGGAGGCTAGAACCCATGAGAGAAAGCTCATCAAGCTTTCTTTCTCTAGAGTACAAGTGGAGAATAAGAGAAACAAAAGACCCCTATATCAAAACACAATTCTTCTTTATATACTATGGTCATTAGGGTTTGGCAATCTTAATGGGAGCAGATTCCCCAAAAAAATCCCTGGGAACAATAAAAAAAGATAATTAATAAGGATTTTTATGAAGTGTCTATTTATTCCTCTTACTGATATGCTTTCCAAGCTCGAAATATATCACTATGGTTAGAAGTTATAACATATCACTTAACTCGGGACATGATACTATGGCCGGGCTTAGGCACTTATATCTTGCCACTCGACTCGGTGGCTCTTGGTCCACACAGGTTGAATATTTGCAATGCTATAGATCTAACATATCACTTAACTCGGGACATGATACTATGGCCGGGCTTAGGCACTTATATCTTGCCACTCGACTCGGTGGCTCTTGGTCCACACAGGTTGAATATTTGCAATGCTATAGATCTAACGAAGAGATCCGATATATGCTTGGACATTATCCCAGCAAACTCAAAACATGATTAACCCTTTAATTTTTGTATTTTGGCTGTTGGTTTTTGCTCATAAGATCAGCTGTCTTAATTTTATTAATTCTCCAAATATTTTTAATCCGACAAATTATATTGTTTTATTGTATTTTTGCTTGCGTGTGGTTTCATAAGATCGACGGCCTAGATTGTTTGTAACACTCAAAAGTACGAGTAATTTCTAAATTCAATGAATTATAAAAAAAAAAACCCAAATCCGGATGGCAAATACCATCAACTGTTGATCTTCTTCATATCTCTGCCGATTCCCTTCCGAGTCATACTGGTCCATATCCTGCCACGCCAGACTCGTCAATGGCCGAATCCCAAAACGGAGCTCCGACTCAAACCCGTCCCTCAACCCCATCGGACCCCGATTCGCTGCACCACTGGTGCTATCACTGCGACAAACGGGTATCCATTGAAACCCTCCCGGATCTTCCCGATGTCGTCTGCCGCGAGTGCAAAAACGGTTTCGTCGAGTCCATCTCCACCGTCGAGTCCATCTCCGTCGTCGCTGCTCCTCCGGCCTCCGAATCCGATCAGATCGGCGATTTCCCTAATTTCAGCGACCAGTTCTACCAAGTCCTGCGCCTCATCGCTCAGGCCGCGCGTGAGGACGACGCCCCTCCTCCGCCCCCCTCCGAACACGCGGATCCATCCGGCGATGATTATCTCCGAGTGGAGATCGCCAGGTCGGAGAACGACGACGAGGACGAGGAGAATGAGGCGGATCAGGAAGAAGAAGACCCAGAGGACGAGAATCGGAACGAATCTGATGAAGACGAGGAAGAGGAATACCGTTTTGGGCCGCACGACGTGATCCGTTTCAGGCTTCGCGAACTAGCTGCTCGTTCCGCTAACAGCCGCAACAGGACTCTCGATTGGGCGGAAATTCTCATAGGGATGGAAGAGAACTCAATGGAAGTGGATGGCTACTATGGGAGCCCTGGAGATTACATGGACGCAGCAGGCTACGAAGCCTTGCTGCAGAACTTGGCAGACATGGATAATGGAGGAAGACGAGGAGCCCCGCCAGCTTCAAGAGCGGCAATAGAGGCTTTGCCCATAGTCACCATCAAAAGCAGCCTGCAGGAACTAGAATGTTCTATATGTAAAGATTCTTTAAACATAGGCGAAGCAGCAATGGAATTGCCTTGCGGGCATAGATACCACGGGGATTGCATTGTGCCATGGTTGGGCTCGAGGAATTCGTGCCCAATTTGCAGGTTTGAGCTGCCTACGGATGATCCGGAGTACGAGGAGGAAAGGAAGAAGAAAGCTCGCAACTTTTCATCATCTAGTTCATCCACTTCTACTGCTGCTGCAGGAAGCAGTGATTGATGATGTATTGTGTGGTAAATCTGCTGCATTCCCATCCATTCATAACCATTCAAACTACCATTTCTTGGTCTTCTTTGGGTGTGGGAATCGCTGGATGGAGAGGTGTAATGTAATACTTGAGAATGTAAATACTTCATATGTTCTTTCTTTGAACCTGTGGTTTAAACTTTAAAACCCCTTTGAATGTTTGTGTAATTCTTATGTGCTGTGATTGATTCTTACTATAATAAAGCATGTTTCTGTGATTGTAATTTATCTTTCTCTCTTGCCTTTGTCTTAATTTGTAGTTGCAGAATCAAGTTTGAGTAAACTTTGAAGATTGCTCTTAAGTATATTAAAACTGTTTCATTCCAAAATACCAATCTTTATTCTCATTATCAATTTGCATAACCCTTTTTGGGACAGTATTCTCTTAATGTGGCATTATATGTACTCCTTGCCATAGTTTTGGATCTCGTGCTTGCTTGTCTTCTTCATATAAGTTGTCCAATCAAAATTGAACGGTCGAGATCCAATAAGCGCAACTTACTCTATAAACAAATATACAATTGAATGACCCAGAAATGCAGAAAAATCGCCATACATACCAATTCACAGTTAAAAGAACTTAACTCAGCAGTAGACTGCTTGTTATTGTTGAATGCCTACTCTGTTATTTTTATATCTCAGGTGGGAGATTGTTTGTTAGCATGTGAACAACTTCGCGCATGGGGGGCCTAGCTCGACTCTCATCCTCGACGCACATCATTGCTATGTTGAACAGATGGACCGCTCCCTGCAAAGGGTAGCCTTTGAGTCGTGGGTCAACCACGGCCAGCACGGCTGCTGCTGAATCCAACGGTTGAGAGAGCTCTGAAACTGTTATCCTCACCCATCTGACTATGTCAACCCCGTCGCCAAACTCCCCCACCGGCTTGCGCCCCACTATCAGCTCTAGCAACACAACTCCAAAGCTGTACACGTCACTCTTCTGGTCCACTTTCAAAGTGTAGGCATACTCTGTTTCACATTGACATGAATGACTTATATAGATTAGAACCATATTTATACTTTATAGACAAAAAAGCTAGGGGAACCCTAGATTTGACACTATAGTGTCTCTATGACTCGTGTGAAACACTTTATTGTCAAAGGTGGTGCCTTGAGAGAGTGGAGTGGTGGCGCACCTGGTGCAATGTAACCGTAGGACCCAGCAACGGACGACATGCACTCTAAGGAGGCATCGGCATCTTTCAAAAACTTTGCCAGCCCAAAATCAGCAACGTGGGCCTCATAATCAGCGTCGAGGAGAATGTTATTGGACTTGATGTCGCGATGAATGATGGGAGGGGAGCAATCGTGGTGCAAGTAGGAGAGCCCCTTGGCAGCCTCCACGGCGATTTGATACCTCATCTCCCACTGCAAATGGCCACCTTTCCCCCCATGCAGCATCTCCCCTAAGCTCCCATTCGACATGAATTCGTACAGAAGCAGATTCGCTTCCTTGTTCTTGACATACCCAAGCAATCTGACAATGTTGCGATGCCTGATTCTCCCAAGCGTCTCGACCTCTGCTTTGAATCCTCGGTCATGGTGGCTGGCCCCACGCCTGATGATCTTCTTGATTGCGATCTCTGTCCCATTCGGCATGGAACCTCTGTAGACAATCCCAGCTCCTCCTTTCCCTATTATGTTCTCCTCCTTCAGGCAATCCTGGACATCCTTGGCCTTGAAGTCCAGCCTCTGGAATGCAGTGAGTTTGAAAGTTCTTCTGGACTTTTTTGCCCTTCCCTTTTGACTGACCATCCACGTGGCAGCCATCAGGGATGCACCGGCGGCCAGGATGATTGTCATGGTTATGACCACCTTCCACGCGTGGTGGTGGTTCTTGCCGGATTCTTGGGATGAAGCTGAAGAGCAGTCTGAGGTATGCGGAGAACAAAGTCTTGAATTCCCGGCGAAGACATGGTCGCCGAAGAATTTTAACTGCCCGTCGACGGGCCTTCGGCCGGAGAAGTCGTTGTTGGAGAGATCCAATACAGTTAAGCTGGTCATCATCCCGAGTTCACTCGGAATTTCGCCTCCGAGTTGATTGTTTGACAGATTTAGAGAATTCAAGCTACCTAGCATGGAAATTCGATTCGGGAGTTGTCCGGTTAGATTGTTTCCGCTGAAATCGATGGAATAGAGCTCTTTGCATTGGATGATAGAGGCTGGGATTTCTCCCGTGAGACGGTTTCCGCTAAAATCCAACGTTACCAGCTTCTTTAATCCCGAGATTTCGGCCGGAATTTCGCCGGAGAATCTGTTGGAATCCAGGGATAGCGTGACCAGTTTCTCTAGGTTTCCTAGAGAGGGAGGGATTTTCCCGGTGAGCCAGTTGTTGGAGAGGGAGACACTGGTGAGGTTCTTGGCCGAAAATTCCGTCGGAAGTTCGCCGGAAAGGTAGTTGTCCCGGAGCTCGAGCATATCGAGAATGGGTAAGGTGAAGAGTCCGGGAGGCACTGTTCCGTTGAGGAAATTCTTCATTATACGAATCCTAGTCAAGGATTTGCAGTGTCCAAGTTCTTCTGGAATCGAACCGAAGAAGAAATTCTGCATTAAAATCAAAGTCTTCAAACTTCCTCCTCTACACAAGTCTCTGGGTATTGGACCGGTAAACCGGTTCGCGGTGACGTCCAGGACAATCAAGGGAGCGTTCCGGCCAAGATTCTCCGGCAACTCGAACGTGAAGTTGTTTCCCCAGACCTGCAAAACTTCGAGGTTCCGGAACTCGCCAATGAAGGGTGGAATCCCACCGTGAAACTTGTTCTTGAACAGGTTTATCAGCGTGAGGTTCTTCAGTCGAGAAAAACCCTCCGGTATTTCTCCGGTGAGCTCGTTGACGGAAAGGTCTAGGGACATCAAATTCTCCAAGCCAGACAATTCCGCCGGTATGTGACCGGACAGATGGTTCATCTGCAAAAACAGAGTATGCAGCTGTTTCAAATTCCCAAGAGCCGGCGGGATTTCTCCGGTGAGGTTACACCCGCCGAGATCCAAGAGCTGGAGGGGGGCAATCGAACCAAGCTCCGGAGGGATGCCGCCTTCGTATGAATTGAAGTACCCGAGGCGGAGCTCTTCCAGGTTCGGAAGCTTAGCCAGGCTCGGAGGTATCACCCCTGTGAGTGAATTTCCCTGCAAGCCTAAGCATTTCAAGCTTTGAATGTCGGAGTAAGCTTCCGGTATTTCTCCGGTGAAGAAATTGCCTCCAAGTTTTAAGGTTTCTAACTTTTTAAGCTTAACAAACTCGGCCGGGAGACTTCCGGTGAAATCGTTGTTGTAAACGTCAAAAACTCGGAGCTCCACCATGCCCAGCAAAATTTCTCCGGGGAACTCGCCGGAGAAGCTGTTGGCGGAGAGATTTATGAATCTGAGGGAAGAGAGCTTTGCTAATTCCAAAGGAAGTGTGCCGGTGAGGTTGTCGGAGACGAGAGTGAGGTTGACAAGCCTATCCAAGAGTCCGATCTCAGGCGGGAGAGTTCCGAAGAGCCGAACATTGGAGATTTTCAGCGAGACCACTCGCGAATCCCCGTCGCATTCAACGCCGGAGAAGGAGCAATGGGCGGCGGCGGCGGACCAATCACCCAGAGCGGTGCTCCCTCGTCCGACCATGGCTGCTTTCAACTTCAAAAGCGTGTCGAGGTCCTTTTCTTGAGCATTAATGGCGGAACAGATGAAGAAAACAGAGAAAAGACGAAACTTTGCAGGGGACATGATTCTGGTTCGTTCTATGTGGAGATAGTTCGATTAAACTGAGCTTTTTCTTGAGGACAGAGTTGCGAATAGAACAGAGAACAAAAGCTACGGCGGCGAGTGTCACTGTCGGAATTTAACTGAGAACCGAAGGATCTGTGAATATATCCCTCCACTGAACAAATTTTTTACTGGAGAATGCAATTTTATACTCTCAATAAAGTTGAGCGTTTTTTTGGCACAAAAAGTTCTGAGCTCTTTTCATGTGTCTAATGTGTGGATGAAGTTAGTAAACGAGAACAAAGAAAATTTTCATTGATTTTATTATTCTCTTATCTAACTAATTTTCATGTGAGTATTTTTTTTCTCACTAATTTCTCATCATTCAAACAATAATTAGAAGAGTTGTGAGATTGTGGTTTTAAAGTCTATATTTGAAATGTCGACCCTATTAGGTATTTTCTATGGATTCATAGTTAGATCTTTTTAATTTTACAAAATCAATTATTTGAGAATAAATTTCATAAATGCTCCCTAGTATTCGGAACTATTCCATGACCAATACTTTAGGGACTATATGTCGAAAAAGTATTTGTCATTATTGGCGTAAAAGACTATTTATGAAATAATTTTTAAAAATTACAGATCATTTATGTAATATTTTAGAATCGGATTAAATACGAAAAAAGAAATCTCCCTAGTAAAAAGCATAAAAATATCAAAATAAGATTTCTAAGTCGTTTAAGACTAAAATAAGAGTATAATGACAGTGCAATGTAAGAGTATGCATTAGAAGTATAATAAAAACGTGATAACATTGTAAAATATGAGTGTGATAAGTCAACATCGGCGATCCGCGACGACACTCTGGTGGCTGAAGGCGACATATGGCAATGTGGCGGTGGTAGTTTAATAGTTACAATGTCACAATGTGCTGAGTGTATGAAAATGTAATAATGACAGTATGAATTTCTATTTTGGTCTTGAAAAACATTTACTCTAATTTTGGTATTTTTATAATATTTTACTCCTATTTCGGGAGTTCCTCCCATTTGAAAAACTATCTGTAATTAGGGACCACTTAAGAAATTTACTCATTATATAAAATCAATTTAAGTCATAATGTTGAATTCATAAAATGAGCATGGGCATAAGGAGCACAAAAGAATTTGTCCGCAATAAAAAAGACATTTATTGGTTGATTAAACTTTTAAATGAATGATTATTTTTAGGTCAAGAAATTGTTTCGTCCAAAAAAATAATCAACTTTTTTTAAGATTAAATTCATAATCATATCCAATGTATTCATAATTTTCTATCAAAATTAAAAACTGCATGTTTATAAAGAAAGTGGAAACATCTACTCCTAGAAAACTAAGGGAGGTAGGGAATGCTAAAAAAATGTCGCACCCAATAGAATCGCAATTAATATTTGGCCTACTTTTATAATAATCGTATATGCATATATGCCTATTGCATAGTCTTTGAAGTGCTCTAGAATATGATACCAAGTACATTTCTTACTTACTTCAGCAATACATACACAGAGAAATTAATTCCCTCATTCGGTGTAATGGACTCCTTCATAAATCATGCATTTCAAAAACCATTCTTACCTTGACTTGACACAAAATTTAATAAAAATATAAATATTTGAGAAGATCTTCTAAGCATGTCTTTCTATAATGATGTCATTTATATGATTTTTATGATGTGCCAAATGCATAATAACTAGAAAAATTAAATAAGTTTATTATCCCGTATTAGATTACTACTTACTCCAAATTTAGTTTTAAGTTTAATATAAAGTGTCAAGAAACCAATTCAACCATAAAATCAATCTTGAGGTTGTGATTCAGAGAATCTTTTTATATATTCTAACATGCTCATGTCAAGGAATCAACTTAAGTTATGTACTTAACCATAAGTTCAAATTTGTAATTGTGACCCATATTTTTTTTAAATGAAGTATATATATACTCTCATATAGAGTATGGTTAGCTCTCAAACTAAAGTTCTCAATTTTTCTTTGACAAGAGTTAAGAAAAAATAGAATGGTTTAGACGAGATTTATAATGAAGAAAGAGAGAATTAAGGTACATACATCAGTCATTCCATTATTTTTAACTATGAGAAGCATGCAGCATTGCAGTTGTCATAAAATAGTTGTGGTGCGGATATATGGTTCACGTAAAAAGTTCTGAAACCAAACAATTTCCTCCACAGCATTGGCAAGGGCATGATATTCAACTTCAGTAGAAGACAAGAAGATAGTGTTTTGACGAGTAGACTTCAAGTAGATATTGTTGAATACGAGATAGAGGACATAGCCTGTCGTAGATCGACCAGCATCACCGTGACCCCATCCCAATCCGCATGAGAGAAGGCCGAGAGGTGCATCGAGACTATCCGTGAAAGAAATAAGTCACATTATATGAGTAGACAAATTTAAAGTCAAATATAGTACTTCCTTGTACCAGTTTTAAATATAGATTATAAAAATATAAACTTTCAAAGTTGTGTTTCAAAAAGAGTGTATTAATCTTAAACATATATCATTATTCAATATATTTTTCTGTAATTTATTATCAAAGTTTAAAACCGTTGACCATCAAAGTCAAATTGTTTTCATTTAGCCCTCATTGATGTTAGAAATTTTAGAGGAAGAATGATGTGAATTAAAGCACTGTTAAAGAGTTTGATGAACGAAGAACGAGATGAACGACTTGATAGATTAATGAATCGTGTCGAGGTATGCCAAACTACTTTAATCGGATTAGATGGTTTAATCAAAGAACAATTGCACGTCGGAATCGAGTGTTTCAAACATATTTGTATTTCTATATTTATAGAAACAAAAATCTATGACCAGACATGTCCCTTCGTGCGAAAGTATCGTTCATTTCTACGAATGGTTGCTTACGGTTTGGGTAATTTTTGGACATCCATCCATACGTTCGAATTTTAAGTACATGTTTTGGACCCCGCTAAGGGCTGCCGCCTTTGACCCCAACTATGAATTTATAATGAGGAATTTATCTAAATAACACTTAAACATAATGATTTTTTCTAAATAGCAACATATGTTTTCCCCAATGTAGTACTTTTAGTCATTATCCATTAGTCATTATTCACTATTCAGGTAAATGTTCGTCATCACTAGGCATTATTCCTCCTTCTCAACATTATTAAGTACTATTTAGAGAATAAAAAAGTTTAAATGCTACATTGGAAAATGAATTATGTTTTAGTGTTATTTAGTACAAATATTTCATTTATAATATCATTGAACGAGGTGCATTCTGTATCCCCTAACTCGTTTGACAATGTTGATCTATTCGAATTCTTGTGTAATCTAAGTAACTCTAATTAAACAAAATAATTGATGAGTGACATATTGATCTAATAAATTCAAATAAAGTTGTTATATATTTTACATTGTTATAATAAGTTATCCAAGTGATTTGTCTCTCTTTTCTCTCCGGACACAATGGATACAAAATTAGGAACTATTTTGTGTGTGTATGAGTGACATATCGATCGATCCGATGAACTCCTAATTTGTCAAATTTAGAATATTGATCTAGGAATTAAGTTTGTGTATTCGATATTATTCCCTAATTGCGTATGGTCTACAATGGTGCAGTTGACCAGCCCCAATAACCCTGAGCTGGCCGGCCCCCGTGCATGCATGCATGCTTCGCCATTAATGTGAAGCGGAGGGAGGTACGTACACATGTCTCTATCTGGGCCAAAAATGAATTTTAGTCAAACGGGCCTTTGGGCCCATTCAGCGCCGGGGTGCGCCCACTCCTGTCTGACTCGCCCGAGTTTTGGCAGCTTCTGATAATAAAAGTCCACTCCTCTTTTTGTTCTTTATCACAACATATATAATTATACTACCTTCGTTTTTTAAAAGTGTTCCTATTTTGACTTTGTGTAAAAATAAGGAAGTGTTAAATTGTACTCCCTCCGTCCCAAAAAGTCTTTCATGTTTCATTTTTTGCGCATCTCATAAAATACTTCTATCTCGCCTTGAATGCCAAAAAACTCTCAAAATAACGTCTCCCCACAATAAAGAAGAAATGTTATAAATTTTAGACATTTTAGATGTCGGTAGAAGTGTTTTATGGGATGCGCGAAAAATGAAATAGGAAAGACTTTTTGGGACGGAGGGAGTAGTTGACTTCCAATTTTGCTCTTGATGTGATGGGTAAGTAAGATGTGATGTATTGAGTATTAGAGAAAAAGTATGATGTGATAGGTATGGTATGAAAAAGTAAGAGTAAAAGTGGTTTTTTAATAGAAAGTGAAAGTGTTTTGTTGGAAATAAAAAAATGAAAGAGAAAGAGTTTTTAAGAACGGAGGGAGTATATATATCGACTAGTTATTGGCTTCTTCATATATCTATCCCCACTATGAATAATGTGCTTCTAAATGCCCATCTCAAATATTGCGTCCTCCACTTGTTGGGCATTAAAGTTTTAGCTGCGTCTTTACGTGCCCAAATTAAATGCAAGAAAATACTTGAGAGACCCCAAAAAATATACATCAAGACAATCACATACACTCAGTGTCTGTGCAAGTATAGACATTAATGCATCATGGGAAACTAGCTAGGCTTTTAATTTGTTACAATGTTAAGGAATAATTATCTTTTAGCTAGGTACATAGTAGAAGCGGGGTACAATATAATTAAGGTGGAACGCCCATTTCAGGCGCCCTCACATTTCTGACTGACAGGATTGCGAAGGGGTATGTAAATCATGGTATATCTCAATCTGGTCATTAGAGAGATCGTCTTGTGTTCGATACGCACAAGGGGCTATTGATAAGAATAGACGTACTCCCACATTGTTGCTCCCGATATTCGAACAGAGGATCACCAATGGGTTTTAACATCATTTTTTTGAACCAGTTGAGCTACCCGTGCGGGCAGAGTATAATACACTACATTAATATAGGGCGAAGAAAAGCATGGCTCGTGTTCCCTGCTAAGCATGACGTACGAATTTCAAAAGCATTTACATATTTGATCGATCTGAGTCAGAAAAAAGGTTGAAAAGATCAACGGGCCATATCGGTCGGGATTGGAATCAATGAATAGAAAGTCAGTATTCTTTGCAAGAAGGCCTTTTATGAGTTTATATTGTTGAAGGTGAAATAAAAGGCCTTTTATCGCTTAAAGGAAGCATCATTTGATTCTGCTTTATTAAATTTGGTCATCACAAAGCTTAATTCTACAACTGGGCCGAACTTAACCTAAGGAATCATTTTTTGAAATATTTACACCAAATAGAAATAAAACTTAAGTCATTTTTCCATATAGCATCTAAATTGTTTTATTCCCTAAATACCACTTAATAAGGTTCTTAATGTCTACTAATAATAAATATTTATTTGAATAATGACTAATGGATAATAATTAAAAGTGCTACATTGGAAAAAAACACATATGATATTATTTAGGAAAAGTCATTATGTTTTAGTGCTATTTAAGTAAATTTTCCATCATTTTATTACTAAGGAAAAATGTTTTTTTTTGGGTTCTAAATTTTACTCCCTCCATCTTTAAAAGATTCCCGCGGTTGCCCTTAAATTATCTTGACATTTTAAAATTTCTACGGTGCTCTGTTCGTAAAAATTGATGATTTGTATCCCCTTAAATTTCTAACCTCTGCCACCCATATATATTAATTTTGAAACATGCCTTAAAATATCAACTTCTTTTTTACTCGACATCCAACGTCATTTTTATAATCAAAAAATAAAGCCTAATAAAAAGTGGATATGTGAGGGAAAAAAAATAAAGGGCTGTTTGACAACTTCTGAATAGGTAAGTGCTGAACGAGTATGAGGTCTGAACCATTAAGTGTTGAACCAGTAAGAGGTCTGAACCATTAAGAGCTAGTATATTGCTTAATTATTCAGAGGCAAATGTCTGATCAATTCAGATAAGAATTCTTAACCATTCAGACTCTGTATAATACTTAACCATTCAGAGGCAAATCTCTTAACCATTCAGACATCTGAACCATTAAGAGGCTGAAACAAACAGTTTGAACCATTAAGTGCTGAACCATTCAGACATCTGAACCATTAAGAGGCTGAAACAAACAGCCCCTAAGAAATAGAAAGTAGAAGTTAAAATAAAGAAAAAACATATTTCCTTCGTCCCAAAATATTTACAACATTTGCTTTTTCAGAAGTCGCGGTAACTTTTGTTTATTTCTACGTTTTCATTGGTTATTTGATAAAAAAAATATTTTTGAAACATCTTATTTCGAAAAAAATTTCATTTAGTTTTTTATATGTAAATTTTATTTTATATTTCTATACCAATATGTAAATAAAATGAATTGGAAAAATGTACTCTCTCCGTTCTACAAAATCCTTCCGGTTTTGACTTTGGGGAAAAATAAAGAAAGTTTAATTTTGGTTGACTTTCCAATTTTGCCCTTGATGTGATGGGAAAAAGTAGGATGTGATAGTTTTGTTATTAGTGAAAAAAGTATGATGTGATAGGTAAAGTATAAAAAAGTAGGGGTAAAAGTGGTTTTTTAATAGAAAGTGAAAGTGTTTTGTGGAATGCAAAAAAAATGAAAGAGGAAGAGTTTTGTGCAATGGAAGGAGTAATATTTAACCTCGGAAATACAAGTGTGGTAAATATTTAGAGAACTCCACCTATATTTACTTATTTATGCATTCACTTAAATTAAAGAAGATATTTAAATTATACTCCCTATAATATAAACTCACTCACATATAATAGAACCAACACAAGACCATATACTTAGTATAAGTGTATTTCAATATAAAAAAGATGAGTAATAACTGTATTTCAATTTAAAAAAAGACTAGTATCGCTTCCAGAGCACAACTCGATCACTTGGTAAAGCTCTAAAAGAATCGACCAAACACAAAAATGAGAAAGAAATTAATGGATGGAGAGGATAACATTTTTACTCCTATATATACTTCCTCCGTCCACAAATAAACTTTACGTTCATTATTCACAGGATCAAACTTTATTCACTTTATTGGCCTATTTTTGTCACCCATTTGATAAAATAATATAGTCATGTCACCTCTAGTTTTTAAATCCTTTGATATAAATTTTTAATGTGTAATTTTTATTTTTCAATTCTACACCATTTTTCATATAAAATGATTTGAAAATAGCTTCAGTCAAACATCGTAACGCACAATGTAAAGTTTATTGGTATACGGAGGGAGTATGTAATTACATTTTCTCAACCAAACACGGGAAAACTTCATTTTCTCTCATATTTTCTTTATTTCGATTTTCTCTCAAGCCAAACCGAGCATAAAGCTACTGTTGCTTAGAAATTAGAATGGGCCAACAAACCTAGCATTTTCCTTGTATATTAGAACAACTCCCGGAAATATGAAAGGGTAAATGAAGAATGATTGATTTCTAATAATCATAATGGAGAGATTACATGTATATATATATAAGAGGGTTTCCTAATTAGAGTAGGAAACATATATGGTAATCTATACACTTAAGGTAACTACAATAATTACAATATTAAATATAGTAGGAATATATTTAACAGTAAAGAGGAATATTTGTGATATATACCTCTTTTCATTAAAAATCATTCTTCAATGGGAGAGGTAAAGAAGAAGGTATTATACCTTCTTCAATTTTGAAGATGTATCTTTACCTTCTTCATTTGGTGAGGTATATCAATTTTTCACACCTTTTAAATTTATTTCATCAATTACTTTAGTTATTGTATTTTTGCTTGAATGTATTATTATAAATTATTAATTTGTATCTTTGTCATTGTAAAACTTAACGAGTCAAGAATTAACAAAAAAAGGATATTTTGTTTGTAATCTTGCACTCTGTATTTTTAAGTTTTTTCTATTCGGATATTTATAGTTTTACATGTGTAATTAGACATAATGTATATTTAACTATTTCAAAACTGACATTCTAATTTTTTTCCCAATAAATTAGTTGTATTTTTATAAAAATTTTTAAATTTAAAAATTTAATCAAGAAGAAACAAAGGCAACAAATCTCAAATTTACCTCCCCATGATTTTTTTAAGAATGTATATTTTCTTTTCTAATAATTAAAATTTGATTTAAGAAAGTAAATCAACTAATTTTTTTCCAATAATGTATGGAGATGAATTTTTTCACTCTTTTGCCTTTTGATTTACCTTCCTCCATTGGAGTTGCACACTTTTTAGAAAGATAAACTTAATTATTTAGAGAGGTAAATGAGATATATACCTCTCCAAACCACCTCTTACCATTCGAATTGATCTCAGGGGTAGTGAGGGAAAATGAGTGAATGGGAATGCATGAGGTGTAGGGTAGTCTCTATAATTGGATTCAATTCGGATCATAATGCATGCCCTATGCCCTACCCTATAATGAGTAGCTATCTATCTATCTGGGACTGGGATTGCCCTCGGGAGGGGAGTATGAGAAACCGGCGGTGGTTCAGAAAAGGACTGTTTTTTTTACAATTTGGGATTATTTTTTCTTTTTAACAATTTTGGAGGATAAATTTCATCAATGGTACTTGAACTTTAGGTGGAATTTTGAAGTGGTACCTTCAAATCATTTCACAAACATCTCTGAACTTACATAATCCTTTCATTAAAAGTCCATTTACCCATTTCCAGGTTAACTTCCAGTCATTTGGGCAAAATTAGAATTTTATATATTTTAAAATATATAAAATTGAGGGGTCCTTGGGGGTCGCCGAAGTGCCAGGAACACTTTGGAGGGGATGCGCAACGTAAATTTTGCTGGAGGTGGCCGGAAAATGCTCCAACCCACCGGAAAACGCCGCCTCCTCGAAGTTTATATATTTTAAAATATACTCTCTCCGTACCATTCTCTTTGTTCACTTACCTTTTGGCACATCATCCAATGCACTTCTTTAATCCATTTTATCTTGTAATTTGTATATTAAAAAATTATAGAAATTATATATTAATAATCTATATATTAAGACAAATCAAACAAGATCACACATGACTCTATTTAGGCTTACACATTGAGAAAATTTGATGAGCCAAAGTGCTTATATGAACAGTTCCAAAAGTCAAAAGTGGACAAAAAGAGTGGGACGGAGGTAGTATAAAATTCTAATTTGGCCCAAATGACTGGAAGTTAACCTGGAAATAGGTAAATGGACTTTTAGTGAAAGTATTATGTAAGTTCAGGGATTTTTGTGAAAGAATTTGAAGTTTAAGTACTACTTCGAAGTTCCAGCTAAAGTTCAGGTACCCTTGGTGAAATTTACCCTAATTTGGGATCAGTTTTAGTCCATTTTCTCACATATATTATACATAATCAAATTTAACTCATTTTATTTTTTTATTTTTAATATTTATTTTTCAAAAATAGTTTAGTCTTGCACATCTTATTTTAAACTCTTTCTGTCCGGCATAGATCTTTACAGATACTATTTACATGTTGAATTTAATTCCCTTTGTTTGTTGATTTTTACTATTTATTTTATAAAGTAATTTATTAGTCTGGTAACATCTTGTTTTGTAGAATTTTTTGTTTAACTTTTTACTATATAAATTTTATTTTTAAATTTTAAACTTACAATCAAATAAATAAAAGTGACAATAAAGTCAGTCAAGCGTCCTAAAACTTCTAATACGTAATGAAAAGATACATGCAGGATGGATGGTGTACCATTAAACTAAATGAAAAGCATTTTGTGACAGAGAATATTAAAAAACATAGGGATATGCTAGGGTTACACCAAATGTGTACCCCA
Organism: Cuscuta australis; assembly: GCA_003260385.1. Classification (NCBI taxonomy): domain Eukaryota; kingdom Viridiplantae; phylum Streptophyta; class Magnoliopsida; order Solanales; family Convolvulaceae; genus Cuscuta; species Cuscuta australis. The sequence continues at coordinate 1,838,282 of NQVE01000115.1, read as the reverse complement.
AATGTACACCACTCCCCTTTCTACCATTCATTTTATTTTATTTTTATTTTTTATTTTTTATTTTTTGAATTTTTTTACTTTTTTTTGTGGTGATGGAGGGGGTGGGGGATGTTTAGGGTACACTTTTAGTGTATCCCTAGCATTTTCCAAAAACATACTACCTTATAGTTTTCAAGATATTGTAAACCTCCATTCAAAATGAAATGTCTCCATTTGACTTCACGGGATTTAAGAAAGCTATTTTAAAATAGAATGTGAGTGATTGAAATTTATTTAGAGAAATTAGCCATATTAAAAACTACACATTCTTACTTAATTAAGACATTAAAAATGTGAAACAATTACTCTCTCATTTCAAAAAAAAATGTCACAATTACTATTTGAGCTTCTCGATGACTTTTAATTGTTTATTCATATTGACTGACCATTTGATAAATAAAATATTCTTATCGCATTTTATTGGATGAAATTTTTAATGTACTTTCGAACGACATAATCTATTACTTTGTATTTCTCTACAATTTTGTTAATAAAATAATTTTAAAAAAGAATACTTTACACATCCTTCAAAATATTGAAAAAACAATTTAGGAAGGAGGGAGGATTTTAGAATGGAGTAAGCAAAATACTCCCTCCGCCCATAAATATTTGATACACTTGTATTCTTGAGGTAAAATATCAAGTTTTTTCAATTCATTTTATTTACATATTGGTATAGAAATAAAAAATAAAATTTACATATCAAAAAAATTACATGAAAAGTTCTTTGAAATAAGAGGTGTCAAGAATATTTTATTTTATCAAATAATTAATGAAAACATAAAAATAAACAAAAGTTATCAGGAATGCTGAAAAAACAAGTTTTGTAAATATTTTGGGAGGGATAAAGTAAAATAATTAGTTTGGGGGAGAGAATGTGAAAACAATCTAGTTTCCGGATTGAGGGTTGATATGACATAGAGCAAGTAAATTCAGACCGGTTCTTGAAGCCAAAATTAAACTCCATTGTATATAAATACAAATACCAAGGAATATCCGATCCGTTCCGCATGGCCATAATTTGTTTTGGCCAGCTTTATTATTTTCATGATTGCTTAATTTGAATACTCGTATATATTTTTAAAAACCTGCTCCCTTCATCTCAATTGTCACTTTTGGCCTTATTTCCGTTCAAAATATGTCCATTCTGGCTTTGATTTGATTTTATAGAGTACGAAATCATACTTCCACCATCTCGAGGTAGATTACAATTTTTTTCAGACATCTCGTTTGCGGGTAATTCATTCTATTGAGGTACCTCATACACCATAAAAGATTTGTCTTAAAGAACGATTTTCTTTGTTGCAACTTGTTTACAACATTTCGAAGAATATGCGAAATATTATTTCTTTTAAAATCATTTATTCACAAATTGATATAGAAAAAAGTAAAAATTACACTGTTCAAAAGTACATCAAAAGTTTTACAAAATAAGATGCGACAAGAATATTTTATTTTATCAAATGGTGAACCAAAATGAATAAGCAACTAAAAGTCATCGAGAGGTCAAAATAGTAACTGTGACATTATTTTTGGAACAAAAGCAATATAAAAATTCCATATTCTAAACAAAAGTGTAAATACATGTATATAAACTTTATTTAGAGACATCTAAAAATAAAAAATATAAACTTTATGTTAAGGCTAATGAGTACTACTTCAGCATTAAAAAAAATTCGGCTTTAAAAAAAGGTAGAACTAATGACATAGTTCTAGCATGGGAGAAAGATCAAAGTAGGACTAAAACATTGAAAATATATCAGAATAGGACTTTCATGTTTTTATTCCCGAAATAGGACTTACATTACCAAATATGGTCATATACATTACCAAAAAAGTATAGTAATTTGCACATGTACACTGCCACATTACCACAATGCAAAGTCACATTACCACAGTGCAAAGTCCTATTCCGGAAAAAAAACATGAAAGTCCTATTTTGATACTTTTCTCTATGTTTTAGTCCTATTTATGATATTTCTATTCTAGTTTAGTAGAATAGGATATGACAAGAAGAATAGTAGAATAGATTGTGATAAATATATTAATAAGGAATATCTACATTGTGATATATAGGCTAATAATTAATAAGAGTAAAAAGTAGATTTTAATTGAAACTAAAAGTGTATACTATTTGTTGTGAAGGATAAAAAATGAAAGTATTTTTTTGAAGGGAGGGTGTACATTTTAGTTCCTTCAATTGTAACTTCAAGTGTTTTCTCTTGTTTTTACATACCAAGTGTATATGAGTGCTTTAGCCATCGAACTTAAGCTACAAAAAAAAAATCTACCTAAAATACTTTTATAAACATATAAAATCAACATGGGCCATATGGCCATTTGGGCTTATCTCAAGTTGTATCTTCTGTACTCGCGTTCTCCTTTTATATTTCGGCTTCGTTAATCATAATCTTATTCTTTTTATATATAAGTAGAATATAATAGTTCCTCGTGCTTAATTAAACTTAACAATTCAATTTAAAAAAAAAACTAAATTAGAAGTAAATATAAAGCAAACTAAATAACGTTTTACTCCCTTTTTGGCAACCATAGAGCATAAACATTTATTTAATGACATTCGTCATTAAATAAATAATGACACACACCCATTCAACCAAAAATTCAAATTTGTTGTTGGCAACTTGGGAAATGTTTCAAACTTCAACACATACTTTTGCACGCATAGATCATACACCATTTTGTTGTTTTTTTTACTATGTTTCGGTACCTGTGGACAAACAATGAGACTCCTTCCTATATGGACAGGGAGAGAAGCTTTGCCATCACAGAAGGGGAAAAAACAATGTCGAAAAAACCTTTAAATTTTACAGCACAAGAATAACGAAGACGAATTTTGATCGATCAAGAAGCAGTCCTCCATTGTAGCTCGACCTGGATCCTACCGTTCTTGGAGTCGATCAGGTGGTACCTCTCATTAATTCTCTTGTTGCTCACTACATCAGCAAGGGATATATCCACATACCCCAGACTCTCCTGCAAAAAAGTACTACTACTTTTGCAAAGCTATCATAATAATTAAAACTTGTTTTTTTTTTGAGTTATTAATTAGTATGCACACAATGTATACAAAACGCACCTTGGGATGTATCAAACCTATTCTCGACGAGGAGCTAAAAACTTCGACACGAATCTTGTCGTTTGTAGGTGGGTCTTCCAACGTGAACTCAAACTCTTCTCCCCACTTAGGATCTCTGTTTTTCTTGACAGTCTGCAATAATAATTTCAATATAGAAAAAAAGGGTCTGCATGAAAAAAATCATTGTTCATAGCGAAGTATTAATAATAATACCTTTGTTTTTCTCTCTTCTCCTCTGAAGTGAAAGCGAACGAACGGATTAGTGTGGTGCTTCCCTTCAAGATCCTGAGCTTCATGGACAATGACAACTAACAGTCCACCATTGGGAGGTGTTCCTTCCGGAGCCTTCTGTACTTCTCCAGTCTCTTCCACATTACTAGCCATCTCGTTGTCTGTAAAAGGCTTGTACATTACTTCTAGAACAATCTGCCCCCGCGACTTCTCATTTTGTGGGTCCTCCCGGTCAAGGGTTTTCAGAAGATCAAGCGTCAACACTCTGGTCTCTTCGGGTGTGAGATCTTTCAAAGATACGATATTTATTCCCATCTTTTCATGTTTCCCCACCTGTTGAAAGATTTACTGTTGCTTAAAGTTCAAAAAGAACATAAACAGGATAGAAAGAATCTTTAATTCAAGCAAGAATAAGACATTATATGTTTGGTTTCTGTTATTCCAATGTTGGTGACTCTTGGATTACTAAAGAGGAAAACATACCTGTTCCCAGTCATAGACAGCAATATCCAAAGTTTGGGATTGCGGGTCCTTGATGACAAAATTGAATTCTTCATTCCATTCAGGATTCAAGTTTCTTTGCTTCACACTTGTTTTCTTTGAAGGGAGTTTTTCCTCGGAGAGCTTGAGTTTAACATAGGGGTCTGAAGCCCCCATAAGATCCTTCTTTTTCAAGTTCATTGCCCTCACTACTTTCACATGAAGAATTCCAACTGCCCTCTTTGTTGCCCTTGGTAAAAAAATGGAGAGACTGTATTTACTAAAATGGTATAGGAAAAAGGACCAAGAAAGAACTATGGCAGAGCTGAGATATGATAACTCACTTGGAAGGATCCATTATTTGGACTTCAAGACTTTTTGGCCACAGGTACAAATTTGCAACCTGATCTTTTATAGTTTCCTGCATTTCAAAACTCTAACTAATAAGAACAGAACAACTAATAATAATTCTCCGTAAGAGTACATTGATGATAATAATATTGAGAAGAAGAAGATAATATTGACCGCATCAGTAGTCATCTAAGTATAACAAACCTGAACAAATCTGTAAAGGCCAGGTATAGACATAGCATCGGCTCCGAGTAATTTTAATCCAAAATCAACATGTGGCTGCATTGAAAGGACGTGTTTGTTAAAGTTCCATGAAGATTAAGGATTTGTTATCATATTTGGCTCGGTGACATTGATTATGTGAAAAAAAAAGATCTTTTTCCCTTTTCTCTGTACAGTGATTCGTAAATGGGGTGTCTTCAACCTTCGAAAATTCATTCCATCCCCAAGCAGTTATCAAACTATTTCATCCACCCAAACAGTGACCACACTCTTTAACTTCTCTTGTAAAACATATAATTCCATTTTATTTTAAGAACGCCGCTGACCTTGTCCATGAGAGAGACTAGAATTTTCGCAAAACATGGAAATGTTGGAACCAATGGCTTTAGTGTAATACGTGGACAGGCAAACACTTGCAGGTCAAGCACCTGAAATACTCCAATTCAATAAATAAATAAGTTCACATCTTCCTTCCATACAAAAACTATGTGTTAAATGAGTTTAAAAAGAAATTGCCCAACATTGCAGAAAAAAATACTGTACTTCAGAGGTAAAGACTTACTGAAAGAAGTGGTTTTATAAACACTTGAGCAATCCACATGCATGTATTTAATTTTTTTTTATTGTGCAAAAAGTACCTGAGCAGTGGCTTTGAGCCCAAATGCCTTGACCGCAACAAGGATGTTAGGATTACCTGCCCACTTCAATGCTAGTTCCATTATCAGTTCCTTCTCCTCAGTAGAATAAACTTTCATTCCTAAGCATGTGAATAAGAGAGAAACAAAATAATATAACTCTCACGAGTGCAAAGACTAATGTGAAAAGTCAGAAAGGCATGGAGGCAAAAACAAGACTGCATATATACATGGTATGAAAAGGGTGCCTTTGAGGGAGGAGCTGAACCTTGAAAAGTAGGAGGCAAGCAGCCGAGCGTAAGTGTTTGAAATTCAACCGACTCAATTTTGTACTTGGGGATTTGCACGGCTATTATAGGCGCTGCTATCTGCTTTACTTGCTTGCAAATTGCCTGAACACTTTTAAACACAGCAATCAATTCTCAACTCAAAGCATATGCAGTAAATAAACAGAAATTACAAACAGACAAGACAGAACCTTGTCCAGATAAGGCCACATGGTCTCTACAAACTTATTAAGCCAATCCAGCTGCATTAAAGTCAGTTTAAAAATAGTTATTAGAATTTGTTTGGATGATGTAAGTGTGTGCTAGATTAGATAGTACATCAATGGCTATACACGATCAAAATCTGGATTCTTCACCCAAGAGGGTATCTCCGGAAGCATCTTTTGCAGACTCTTGGAATCTTTCTCAGCCAGCGGACGGATATCAGGGTCCTAAATAGGAATAGATTTCTCATTTAACACAAGCAGTTGCAGATTACCCAATTGCACAAGGAAGTAAAGTTGAGAATCCATATGGTAAGGGTGATTTGACTAAAACTGATGAAGTTACTGGAACTGTTGAATTATGAAAAAGAAACTGGAAAGTAACCTTAACATCAGTTGGTTGGAAGTAGATGAACATGAAGTACCCAATCACAAGCCCAATTGAGATCCCAAATCCGAACCCAAAAAAACCCATCACAGTGCCGATGAAACCCATCTCCGATCTTCTTTCAAATCGATGAAACCTCAGCTATAATTCTCTGCAGAGCATTCAAATGTTTGCCCAGAAATAGAGCATAAGCAGAAAAAGGCACAGCCAATAGACATCAAAGAATAGCAGAAAAGGAAAAGAACGATGATTTCTTCATTTACTTGCTTTCAGAAAAACTCACACTTTTCATATGATTATTATCGAAATGCGGAGACATCAGGCGGCAGGTTGGGGCACATAGGGTCCAAGAATCATGAGAAGGGAGAGAGAAAACAAACCCCAAATTGAACTACTGTTTCATTTTACAGTCAAGAAGGAAAATTTAATGTTTGCCCTATCCTTACCACCCACCAAATTAAAAACAAAGAATCTTTAAACGGACTAACGGAGGGATAATTTATGCGAAGGGATCATCTCAATTTCCCATTCCGGCCTGTCGGCAACGGATCCTTTTCACCCATTGGCGCTGGAAAGTTTGTGGGAGTCGACGATGAGTGGGAAGAGATTAACGTTTGATGGTTGGTTGAATTGGACCCAGGTAGATTATTAATTTATTATGTTGTCTTCAAAAATCATCACATCTGTTGTAAACTCAGTAAGTCATTCATCATATACGGGGGTATTTATACATACATGGGAGGAGGTATAGTCTAGGTCAATAAGGAAACAACATATTCTAAATAGAATAAGAAATATATCTGCCATATTTAACACTCCCCCTCAGATATATCATCATGCATTATACACTAACAACATTATGCTACAGGATAATGTTGGTTAGGTTCTTCAGGACCTATATTAACTGATACTGCAGGATCAGTTATGCTGCCTCATTAAAAACCTTACTAAGAAAACCCAATGGGACAAAACTTAGTTAAGGGAAAAAGAGTACAGCGTGTATAATATTTTCTGTCAAAATAAAATTATACTCCCCCTCAAATTAATTTATCTTTTTAGACTGCGAAATCCAATCTTCTTTATGAGTTGCTCAAAACTGTGGCTAGGCAGAGATTTGGTGAATAAGTCTGCTAACTTTTGCTTTATTTAACTTGAAGAACATCGACCTCCCCTTCCTTTTGCATATCAGATGTTGAGAAAAACTTTGCAGAGATTTGCTTCATTCTGTCTCCCTTGATGTAGCCTTCCTTGATTTGAGCTATGCATGTTGCGTTACCTTTATATATAATCGTAGCATTCTTCTTGATTTCTTTCAAACTATATGCTCCTTGTATGAGATTCATCAGCAATCTCTACCATGCTCGCTCTTGATCACTGTCATATAATGCTATCAGTTCGGCTTGATTCCATGCTGTTGTTCATACTCGCTTAGTCGACTTCCAAGAAAATGTCGTATCGCCATATGTGAACACATTACCTGTCTAATTTCACACTTAAGTTTGGTACTTCAGGACCAAGTACTTCTTCGCCCTCTTCTGAGAGGCGATTAGAATGTTATGTATATATATATAAGTGAACAACCATGGGTGTGTTCAAAGGATGAACTTTATCCATATTTCAACGTGTTACCATCTTCTGGATGTAGTTTAAATTATGGACAAATGTCCCGTCATATAGGTGTTTAAACGTCGACGTAAACTGCTATAATAAAGAATATTGAGAGCGATCCTTGAATGACAACACATAGGTTAATTTCAAATTTGTATCTTTCTTTTTCGAGATATTCACTAGGTCAATTGTACCACATATGACCAGATTACTTAAGATCATTCCACGATCTCTTCACACATATCTCAATGTATTAATTTTATTGCTTCTGCATTTTGAATCCTACGGGGATTATTATCACACAGATGTCGATTGCAAGTGTCCTTTATATTTATGTTATAACGACATCTATATCATTTATTTGAAGTCCTTTTGAGATTGCGAGGCCAATTAAAATTCTAAAAGGATATTGCATCCACTAGTGGAGAATACATTTCCTCATAATCAAGTCATGGGATTAGGGAAAAACCCTTGCCTTACAAGTAGTACTTCATATCGCACAATCTCATTCATTTTATTTCTGTTGATTACAGACACCCATTTATAACCTATTGGTTTGACGTCTATGGGTGCTCAGACTTCAGGTTTGAAAATATTTCGTTTATCGAGTGACTTATATTCGACCTTCAAGGTCTTTTGCCATTTGGCAAATCATTTATGTATTATCTACATGTACTCTTATTTGAGTTTTAGGCATGTAATCTCTTTTATTGATTACATCCATTGCCATAGCATATGCAAGAATAGCATTAACACGTGTTTCATTTTGGTTCCATATTGTACGGTCTCGTACATAATTAATAGAGATCTCATTTTCTTTCGGTACCGATGTTTTTTAGGAAACTTATTCTTCTAGAATCATATTAGTCTCTTCCAGAACATTTACCTCTTCAGGGGTTTCATTTTCTTCTGGAATAGTATTAGTCTCTTCTGGGATAGTTACCTCTTCAGGGGTTTCATTTTCTTCTGGAATAGTATTAGTCTCTTCTGGGATAGTTACCTCTTCTGGGGTTTCACTCACAATCATGTATGTGGTTTCACTAATAGCATTTTTGCTATCTTCATTTTCATGGGTTTTTATCTTTGAAACCAATTATTCTCCCACATAAATTGTTCAATAGTCACTTCTGTGACTACCTTAAATCGAGCGATGCATAAGATGCTGGTATACGTAACTTTGTCACTCTGCTCATATATGTGAATGCATTTAGTAGTTTATTTGCTCTTCTTTGCAAATCAAACTTCAAAATTATATTGACCACTTCAGGAATCAAAAATTTACAATGATGCATTTCATATAATTTCTTGTATTACCAGTCTTTCATTATTCTTGTCTCCCCCTAAGACTGGAAATATTTCATCATAAAATTGACAATCAACTTACTATGTTGTTAATATATCTCCTGTCAAAAACTCTAAACATTTAACAATAGACAAGGAGTTATAGCCAATGTCAATGCACAGTCTTCTACATTATATTGAACGCATTGTGGGGGAGAGGGCATATTAGGCACACAATCAAACAATCAAATATTGTGAGAAGGGACAAACTTGTTTCTCTTCAGGAGATATCAAGTGTAAGAAACTCAAAATTTTGAAGATTTGACATTTTATTTATAGGGAAGGATTAATAAAAATGAACATGTGTATATAAAATATATGTAAAGGAGAACTTCAGGTTCTCATATGTTGGAAGTACAGGTTCCTTATAATAAGACCATGTTTTTATTGTTGAGAAAATATCAATCAAGAATTCACTTCTAACCAAAGTGTTTACAATTGACACATAAAATTCATGATGAGCACTTTATTTGCAATATCTTAATACAATCTTATTTCTTGAACTTCAGGTTCACATCTTCTTTAATTGAAGAATATATATAATCTAGCATATGTCATGGAATTTATCTTCCATTCAACTCCTTCAAAAATCTTCTCTCAGTGTCTACCTACCATTATGGTATCTTGATAATTTATCTTAATTTAAGCTCATTAAGCATCCGCTCCAAATAATTACCACATAAACGAAGGTTCAAAATCTAGTATAAAATGATTTGTTTTCATAATAAAAAAATATAGCCACTTATTCGATGCACTTTGCATATTAACTAGAGCTGCAGGCTCTTTTGTGACTAATGATGTTCAACATAACCTATAAATTGTGTCCATAATATAACACATAGACAAATATCATAAACTTCGGGTTACGAGTTAATTGTTAACAAATATGACAAATATAACGATGCATTATATAAAGCATATAAATTGTCATCACGAATAGTTGATGGGCCCAATCAATTATCCTTGAACAATTTCTAAATATGTATGAAATGAATCTCAAGTTTCATTAATAATAATCTCATAATAATCTTCTAATGAGAACAAGACTCTAGGATCTTCTGGTCCTAATAATAACAGAAACTTCTAGTCCTTCAGATATTACTCACTTGAGTTTTTAATGATTTTTCCTTCACATCACAAACTAAATTGTGATAATTTAATTGGTTATGTTTAAAATAAAAATTGGTTAAGTAAACTTCTAGTTTACGTGAAAACAAATCTCAACCAAGTGTCATGTAATATTCATTTCCACTGGTATCTTAAACATTAATAGAGACACCTTAAACAATAAGGATTTGTCTATACCCAATAGAATATTCGTCAATGCAAGACAATAACTATCATCTCAAAATATTCAATATTTATGAGACTTTTATTACTTCTATTATGCAGTTCTTATCCTGCAATGCTCTTCTGGAGCTATCTATAAGTTTTGTATAACAAGAAATTTATATTTACACTAACTTCTTTAATTACAAGAGAAAAGAATCTCTTTCATCTAAAAAATATAATATGTATAATCACTACTTTGATTATAATATATTTACTACATTCTTCAAGAATATTGATGAGGAATCATATATAGATTAGAACAAAGGTCTTGAAATATCAAAACGTGTCTGTATAATGAGATTATTTTTTTTTACTAAAAATAAGCCACTTCAGGTGGTAATTAAATATTATAATACCTTAGGTATCTCATATACCCATATAGAATATGATGACTCTTATTTAATTTAGGAGATTATACATCTTAATGATTTGTTTTCAGAATTCAATATTCTTCAGGAATATTTAGATTCAGATAATCAATGTTTTTTTTTTAAATGTAATTCTATGTGACCATAATAGTGACTTTAATGTGTCCATATGTAAACCACAATAGTTGTGATAGCCTATTATTTTCATGCAGGTCAATCAATTTTTTTTACTCACTTCAGGGAATGAATATGTAACATAATTTTTTTTTCAAAAAAAAACTTTCCTAACAATGGGGAAAAAAAATGTAACCAAATATGGAGTATATGAATTTTTTTTACACTACCACTTTAGAGGAAATTAGATTCTCAAATACTATTTTGTAATCTCAAATCACATATACCATGCAATTACATATATTGGTCACACAAGTTTTGTTGCAACTTACTATATCACAGTAAAATATAATGGCATTGCATAAGGAGAAAATGCTTTGAAAAAAAAATCTTTTGGCCATTTTACTTCTGGAAAATGGTAAATGCATGATTAAAAGAAATCTATTTTGTTATTCTCTTTGAGATTATGAACTTTAGAATAAATATCAAATTTGATTTACTTTCAGGGCAAAATTTGACACTTCAATTGAAGTCCTATTTTATATGTCATATACTCCGTATTTCTTATGTACGAATCAACAAAATCATTTATCACATTTGGGATCAAGTAATAAAATATGCATTTTTTTCTCTCACAAATCTTTCATGCCAAAGTAGTACAAGAATATAATCAAATATGGAGTGTATAGAATCTTTAACTTTCTATACTACCACATCATCAAGAGGGAAATTAAAAACCAAAACATTATTTTATAACCCCAAGCAGAATATAATAATATGCAATTAGATATTGGTCACATAAACTTATTGCAATATATTACCCTGGAGTATATTTGAGTGAAATATGATGACATCTCAAAAAATATTAAGAAAATGATTTCACTAAAAGAATCGTTACACCCATTTACTTCTGGAACTTGGTAAAATAACAAAATCTATTTCCTCATTTTTACTTTGGAGAGATGTTATGAAACAAAGATTAAATTTCGTCCATTATAACATAATAATCCAAATTTGACATTTCGTCACTCATGACCATAAATATATCAACGCCATGCTCAGTGAAAATATACGAAATGCCAATCACTATGATTCATCCATACGCCTAATAATCATAATCAAAGGCATAACAAATCAACTCTTTCTTATCTCCTAAAAATAAATCATTATTTGATTTTGTTTAATATCAGGAATAACTTTTTATTCAACAAGTTGAGAGCTATGGTTCATGTGATTACTATTTCTTTGTTTTTTAGCTATATGTGATAATCGATTAATCAAATCAAGTAACATATCACACAAAATAAGGAGAATTAAGAAATCTTAGCTTATGACGGTAGTCGGTGTGAGTCTGAGTGATGGTGGTGATGTTCTGAATAATCACGACCTTTCAACCCTCCATTGTAAACATAAATCCTACTACTCTGAGTTACGTCAAAGTCGGTTCCGTGCTTCTCAGAACGGTGCACAAGCCGTCATCAACGAGAACGTCCCCTCCTTGACGGAATGACGGTGAAAATAGTAGCCTCCGTGTTCGGCCAGAATACGTAGAGGTCTAGAGTCGATCTGGAGTCGTTAGCCATGGCCGCCGTCGTCTCGTAGCTCCAATCCCCTTTGTAAAAAAAACCCTTGAGATTAGATCTATTGAGAAAGAGAGCTTGCGCCGCCTTAAGTCTTCCGTCTCAGAGTTGATCGTGATCAACTGTGGAGCCGATCGGAAGTTTTTCTTCTCATTCGGCGCAGGCAATTTTTTTTTTAGGGTTTCCAAAGCTTTCGTGCTGATAACGTGTTGTAAACTCAGTAATTCATTCATCATATACGGGGGTATTTATACATACATGGGAGGAGGTATAGTCTAGGTCATGAAGGAAACAAGATATTCTAAATAGAATAAGAAATATATCTGCCATATTTAACAACATCGTATTTTATTTAATTTTTATTTAAGAAAAATATCTCATCCTTTTGGTTCTTCTTCAAATAAAACAAGGGGGTTAAGTTTTGTCTTCCATCAAGAAAACTTATTGTGGTGGTGGGGTAATATATAGAGAGCATTCGTATATTTGGATGTATATATCATGTATAATTTGAGTCACTTTTGAAAAAGAGTGAAGAATTACTAGCACAAAGAGAAAATATAGATTCAGACGACCACAACGACAACGACTAGTATCCTCTACCGTGACAACGCTCCTCATATTCGTGCATAAAAACACCAGTGACGATTACAATTACCATCCCCTTCAATACCCTCGAATCCCTGGAGGCGTTGAAGAATTAATGTAGTTGTGATGAAGAACTTGCAAAGTTGCAAATAAGAATTAGACAATAGCTGTGTTTGGAAAATGACTTTTCAGATAGCTTTTGTTATCTTAGATTGACTTTAGCTTATTTGACTTATCGAATTGCCAAAACCATTGTTTAGTTAATGGTTTTTTCACTTGACTTTTTTATCCGAAATGCCAAAATCTAAAAAACTAAGGGGAGTAGATTTTGAATTTGGCAGCACAATGGTGGCCAGCTTAAGAGATGGTGAATTTGGCAGCACTCTAAATTGTAATGAATATTACTTCATATGTTATTTGTAAATGACATTTTGTAAAATTGTAAAATGAATTACTGCTAAACAAGTACTCCGTGGTTTACAAAATGAACGTCAAAACTCCCTTTATTTTCAAAAGTTATTGGTAAAACCCTTGTAGCTTTTAAATAGTGCACAATTGTCACCTCTTGCCTATTTTTAAACATGAAATGACACTTCTGTCCTGGGTTTTTCTCTATCTTCAAATTTCACTCTTTTATTTGCATTTTTTGTTATATAAATAAATAAAATAAAATATACGTCCTCTTTCTCAAATTAAAAATTTTCATTTATTTAATTTTCAAAAACATATTTTTATTAGAAAATGTTTAAAAAATGAAAAATTAGAAAATGAAATAAAATAAACTTTTTCATTATAAGTAAAAGTAAAATAAATAAAATAAAAAATTAGATAACATATACTCACTCTATCTCTAATTAAAAATTCTAACTTATTTGTTTTTTAAAAGTAAAAATATTTTTTAAGGACTTTAAAAAATGAAGAACAGAAAGATGAAATAAAACATGGAGTTAAAGAAAAATATTGTTTTTTATATTTTTATTTATTTTCATTACATTTTTCAATTATTATTTTTACTCTGTATATAATATTTTATTATTCATTTTCTTTTGTAACATTCTCTAAAAAAATCTTTTGTTTTCAAAAGTACATACATTATGAAAAAATCCATTTTGAGATGGGAAGTGTATATTTTATTTTATATATTTGTATAATAAAAGAAAATAAAATTGAGAAAATTCAAGATCAAGGAAAAAAGGGTATAAATGCCATTTTTTGCTTTAAAAATAGGTAAGGAGACATGTGTGCTCTGTTTAGAAACCATATGGACTTTATAAATAACTTTTGAGAGCAGATGAGATTTTGAGGTTTTTTTATAAATTTGAGAGGGCATCCATGCTATTAGCCCTACATAAATATTCTTATAACAAATTTGATAAATTGACCCAAGGGGTGTTATATGTTTGAAAAGAAAAGATTGAAACTTTATTTAGGGTCCGCTTGAAAACTAGAAAAATGCTTGCAAGAAAATGTTTTTTTAAAAAATAAGTTATTATCCAGAAATCATTTTCTTATATAGTGTTTGGTCAGAATTATATATTTATGATCAGTTCATTTCTAGAAAATGGTTATTGCAAAAAAGGGAAGCACACATTAACCTATTCAGATACTAAGTATACACGAAGTAATCTCTTCACATCCTTAACATATTCAAGCCCAAATACAATCTTCAAGGCCTATTGTAGTCTTTGCTGAAATCGGCCCAAATGCCAAATACCCAATAAGGTGCCCAACAATACGGCCGAACCGATTCGCAATGTATGTGGCCCATACATTAAAAATTGTCTTTTACCAAACATCCTTCATTGTGTTGTCGAGATTGAAAGGTACCCAAAACACTAGTACATAAACTTAACTACTCCGGGAATTAGATAAAGATTAGGTCTGAAATTTGGGAGAATGAAGTTTTTTAAAGAAGAAATAGAGTGTTTGATGATACGAATTTAAAGAAACACAAAATATTATTTTTTTAGAATGTCTAAACAGGCGAAACTCGAGATGACACGATTCTGCCATGTTAAACATTTGGATTAGGGGTGGACACGGTACGGTTCCGGTACCGCCACCCCATGTCACCGGAACCGTCACCGTGCCGGCCGGTACCGGTTCCGGTACCAGACCGGCCGGTTTCGCCCCTCCCCTTTTTTTTGTTTTTTTTAAAATTTTTAAGTATAAAATTTTAAATTTGCAATTGTTTAAGGAAAGAATGAAGTACCGGAATGTAGTTATCTAAAAATGTAGTTGTTATTTAAATATTTTAAATGAATAATACACTAACTGAAGAACAACCACATTTAATATCTTGACGGTTCAAAAAAAGCGACGAGGTAAAGAACCGTAAAGAAACCCTCGAAGGAGCTTATATATCGCTCAGCTAAAAAAAACTAATTACATATTTACATTAACAAAAAAAATTATAACTTATTCTTCAGAACTCGGACTTCCATATGTTGTTGCATTCATGTAATGCTCCGATTTGAGTTGGTACGTTGACTCTTGAGCTCGACGTCTTGCCAAGAGCCAATCTTGGTTGCAAACAAGTGTTTCAAGAGATTCAGCGCTAAGACAACTTCGAAAGTCGGTTAGAATGTTGCCGCCAGCACTGAATTCTCGTTCAACTGCTACGGTTGATACCGGAACGGATAACACTTGTCTTGCTAGCATGCTGAGACATGAGAACATGTGTTCGTTCCGCTTCCACCATCCGAGCACGTCAAAATCCACTTCGTCTTCATCGTAATTGCATGGCACACCCTGGTACATAGCAAGTTCGTTGTGCGAGCTTACTGTTGTACCACTTGAACTCGTCGAAGAATGAGCACGCTTCCCTTTCTTTGCAAGAAGCCCACCGACTATTCCGGCAAAACCTTTTTTTGATTTCGGGGGTGGAGGTGGTGCTGTTTCTTCTTGTACAGTGCCGTATAACCTTTGTTATTCCTCAAACAAATTCTCAAAAAAAGTTACAGCATTATCTCTTTCTTTTTTCCATTCTACTGAATAAGAGTAGTAATAACTATTTTCATATAAAAAACACTTGTAGTAATAATCAATTAAAATTTTATAATTTTCAATTTTAAAGTGTGGATCAAAAATAATATCTATTTTATAAATATCAGGAATGTACAAATAATAAGAACACCATTTTTGTATCATAGGAGAGACATATGGGTACAAATCTGGATCAGCCTTACTTTCACGAAAACATGTTGCGATTGTAACACACTCTTTTAAAAATGTATTTGTAGTTGGTTGGTAAACATGAGAAAAAGTAAGAGTTGCGTTATTAAAAACTTCTAATACGGCATTCAATTTTTCAACAAGTACAAATTCAAAAGGATCAATGATTATACAAAGTTCATCACTAAAAAATTCAGCAAGTTCCTCTTTATATTTTAGAATCTGATGAATCAATTTGTATGTACTATTCCATCTAATGTGGATATCTTTTGCAAAAACTATTTCTTTTCTACCTTTAGACTTACAGAAAATCTTCCATTTTTTCGAAACAAGACGAGCCCTTCAAATTCTTTTAATTCCTTCTTTAATATTCGTCAAAACTCCGTCCATAGCTTCTAGTCCCTGTTGAACACATAAATTTAAAACATGACAGGCACACCGTTGATGCAGAAATCTACCCATAGCCGTAGACGGTGGACAAATTTCTCTAAGTCTAGGAATGGCTGCAGTATTATTAGTAGCATTATCAAAACCAAATGAAAACACTTTGTCACATAAGTTGTATTCCCGCAGAATACTCTGAAGCAATAGGAAAATATTTTCAGCAGTATGCTGTTCATTGAAATCACGAAATGCAAGAACACGTTTATGCATAATCTAATCACTATCTATCCAATGACAAGTAACACCCATATAAGACAAATTATGATAAGTTTCACTCCAAATATCAGAACAAATAGCAACACGAGAATTAAAATTAAGAAAAAAATTTGCCAAATTTATTTTTCCATTTTTATACTGACGAATAATTTCTCGTTTAATTGTTTTTCTTGAAAAACCTCGTGCTTGAGGGTTTAATGACTGTTGACAATAATCAATAAAACCAAGTTTCTCAGAAAACATGTATGGCAAATTTTCTTCACAAATCATTTCGGCCATTTTTTGCTTATTTTGCTCGTCGCTATAAGCAAAAAGGCCGCCCTTACCTCTGTTAGCAAACCGAGAAATTTGGGTTTGCACTTCTTGTCGTCCCTTCTTTTTTGCCTCGTATTTGGCAAACTCCACGGGATGCCTCGACCTTAGGTGTTTTTCCGGACCGCTATAACCGCCGGAGACTCCCATTTTTATGACGGTCCCACAATGTTTACAAGTTCCATAAACTACGCCATCTTTTGTTTCTTTGTCAAAATGATAAACAAGTAACTCTGATTTATATTTTTTTTTACCTTTATCCGGACCTCGAGAGATCGCGGGCTCACCTGCCTCCACGTCGACGTTGTTGCTCTGCGGTGTAGGCTCATCGTCCCCGTCCAGATTATCCAGATTTGCTTCATCAATATCTTCGAATACACTATCGTGGGGAGATTTGCGTCCCCTCTACCAGAATAAATCTGGTCAAATTCTTCATCCGTCATAGCGTCTCCAATTAAGTGATCGGGGATAGTAGGAAAGGAAGAGACGGAGTGTCTTCCTCGAGAAACGCATGAGGTCAAACCGTCGGAGGTGACTTTTGCTTTGCCTCTACTCGAACTTCGGTTCACGGCGCCCATATCCACGGACCTTCTACCGGACTCTCTCGACATTTTAATATATATATATATATATATATATATATATATATATATATATATATATATATATATATATATATATATATATATATATATATATATTTTGATATAAAAAAATAATATATTAAATTTCGAAACTTTAAAAAAAATTCGAAATTTTATATATAAAAATTTCGAAAATTTCAAAAAAAATAGAGAATATATTTAAAATATATATTATATATTTTTTGATATTAAAGAAATATTAAATTTCGAAAATTTCAAATAATTTCGAAATTTTTTATATTAAAATATAATATATTTAAAAAAATGTATAAAAGAGATAATAAGATATTAAGATTGAGAAATTAAAATGATAGATTGGGATATTGAAATTTGAGAGAATGAGAGAATAGAGATTAGAGAGTAAGAGAGATGGATATGGATTGATGAGTGTGATTTTTTTAGAATTTAGAAGAAAAAATGAGTATTTATAAAAAAAATTAACCCCCCTTCCCTCCCCCTCCCCATGACCCCATGGCCAATTAGCTGTTTTGGCCCCCCCCCCCCCCCCACTAACTTTGTTTTTTTGCAGGTTTCCGTTGGAGAGCAAAAAGGAGAAAAAAAACCGGTACCGAAACCGGCACCGGTACCGGCGGTGCCGGTAATGATTTTGGGGCACCGGAACTGAGACCGGATGTGGCGGTACCGGTGCCGGTTCTCGGAACCGTTTCGCCGTCCTGGTTGCTGTTACGGTGCTTAGTACCGGCGGTACCGTTTCCGGTGACGGTACCGAACCGGTACCGTGTCCAGCCCTAATTTGGATTGATGTTGAGCGATACTGGTTCAAGACTTCCCACCAAAAATATTAGTAACATACTTCCTCCGTCTTATAAAACATTTCATGTTTCAAACAAAGCGCGCCCTTAAAATGAGTAATTTTGATGTTATTTTCTAATTTTGCCCTTACTTTATAAAAGAGTAGGATGTGATGTGTAGAATAGATTAGTCATAATTAAAAAATAACACTAAAATTATTCATTTTAAAGGCATACCATTTTTGAAACAGGAAATGTTTTATGGGACGGAAGGAGCATTCATAAACAATGTAATGACTCCGTGTTAATGCATAGAAGAAAATATAGTATCCTATGTAAATAAATGGATTTACATGTATTCTTCAAATATTATTGGGCTGGACGAAATCCTCATCCATTAATAACTAATCTCATTCTACAATCTAAAAATTAGAATTTTGAATTCATGAAAAATGGGCTATAAATATCAAGTGTTTTTAGCGAATTGATTCTGATTTTTAGAGTACAGAATGAGATTAGGGGTTAGATTAAAATCAAACCTGTTTTGAGTGTCATATTATGACACTGGTGCAATGAAGGTGCTCTTGAAATATGAATAAGAATAAGACTGACTCCGCATTAAGAAAGCGTCAAAGCAATAAAGTGGAAGAAGGGATAATAAAAAAATGGAGTGCAGCGATAGGGGAATGGACTAACTGATTAGGCCGGTGCCTAATGGTATGCACATCTATCCATGCATGGGCGTGGTCGGTGCAATTTCAATGTACTCGTAAGAAGAAAAAAAAAGAAAAAACTTTAAAATTCTGACCAAATTTATTTTCACATAGTAGATGATACGAATTTTATGAGTAGATTAAAGAATGAATTATTTCTTGATCAAATTTTACAAATTTTGATCACAAATTGTAAAGAATATTTTACGGAGTATTTAGTTATTCTTCGTAATATCAATTTAATGTAAATGGAATTATTTTAAGTTGCAGCTTTGACCTATCAAATTTTTATACACAATCATAGTTAGTAAGAGTGAAAATATTGTATCATTGAACCTAAAAAGTCAAATACATTAAGAAATTTGGAACAGAGAGAATATTTGAGAAAATATAAAGGGTATGTTCTTTTCAATTATACAGAGTATATTCTTATTCTAATTCCAAACATCAATTTTTCGACTCTAATTACCAAACCTCAGATATCCACATGAGACTCTAAGAATAATCTACTGTAAAGGAAATGCTCAAGTACCCCCTCTTGTCTCATTGATTCCTCGACCGTTAAACTTACAATATTACTGATTTACGATATCTGACTCATGCTATTCTCAAATTATATTATTTAAATATTACTGAGTGGTGTAAATTAAAAAAATAAAATTTGTATGCTAACTACTCCATATATGAAAAGATTTTTAAAACACTTGGCGACATGAATATCCTCTATAGGCACGTTCGACTTATTATTTTTTACTTATTACCTATTCTTATTATAATCAGATCAGATAAAAAATAACTTTAATTATAATTGCAATCAGATCAGACCAAATTAAATCTTCAAAACATCATATTAAAGCAGGAGAACGAAACGCAGCCATAATCATTTTGTCGAATGATAATGAAAATACGAAAATAGAAATGAAAATAATTTAACCGTGTAAATGATAACCACAAAAACACTATTGGGAAGGGAGTACAAGCTATTGTTAGCAACTAAAAAGAACGAGCAAATACCGAGTAGTTTCTTTATTACTCGTTTTTTTAAGAGAAAGGAGCTAACATTTGCTTGGTAAAAAGACATGACTTTGGACACGTTCCTTTTATTTAAAGCTTCCATTAGTGGAGGGAGGTCGGCAATATCCTAACTAGGCTCATTAGACTCTGCGGGATCGGCTTATATTATGTTCCAATACTTTCTTCTACTTCCACTTCCACCGATCAGTATTTAACTAGGAGCAGCTCCTCCAAAGATATGACGCCGCCGCCGCCGCCCATATTCCAGTCTCCGCCGTCGGCACCTCTTATAAACCACCGCTCTCTTCCACCTCACCCCGGTCACAATTTCTCATTCCATTATAATCGGCAGCCGCCGCTTCTTCCTCTGCCTACCCTCAACCCCCAAACTCGGACTCTTTCATGCCCGCCACCTACTACCACCACCACCACTAACAGTAATTATAACACCAAGTCGAATAAGGCTAAGAAAAAATCCAAGAAAACCCCACGGCATGCTGTTAATAAGGTTCCTCCGCCGCCAGATGCCGGGCTGCCTCCAAAACGCCTGCACCTTCCGGCCGACGGCAGTGATGTTGTTGTTTCACCTCATCCAAGCTGTTTGCCTCTGCCCACTTTTTCTTTGAGGGCCCCCTCTCCGGCGAGATTAGTTAATTCATGAAAGCTCGCTCAGCTAGAGCGCCACCACCGGGAGGGCCTCATGCACGTGTGAGGGGGGGGGGGGGGTGTCACTGGTTTCAGGGTTTCAAACTTTCAATAAGTATGTATATCAGTATTCTGTAAAATGTTTTCATATTGTTTTGGGGTTGGGGGTTGAAAATTCTTGTATGTGTTTGTGCGTACCACGCCACTGCACCATAATTTTTTTCTATTTTGGGACAGGAACAGGCTGGTTGGCTCTTATAAATGATGATTGTTATGCTGTTTAATATGAGTACTGTTCTCTACCCGTTTTGTTGTTTTGGCAATTTCACTGCCCTAAATGAGACCATCAAGTAATTGAGATTTATTGTGAAATATTATGAATCCCACAATTCTTTTTCTTAGATGAAATGAAAATTTTATTTTGAGATGTTAATAAACAGAGTGTGGGAAGTTAAATATCAGGGAGTATACTAGCTAGAATATATTCCTTATAGTAATAGGGAGATCATAGACACCCTCCATCCCATAATAATTGTCTCAAAGTTTACAAAATTTAAGAGAAGAGTTGAACAATTAAAAGTGTGGTTAAAATTACATTTAATCAATAAATATTAATAGTTTACAAATTTACAGTATAAGATGCAAAACTCTTTCCCATAAGAGCAGGCAAGTTAGGAAGAAAACCTGACCTGGTATCGCACCACTTATTTGGAGAGATATCCAAACAGTCCAAAAAGTAATGCCCCGTGCGCACCTGCATCATATAAAGAGATTGCCTACTCAGCCCGGAGAACCTGCTTAGCAATGCGTCGAAGGAAACGAGTGAGGGACTTCTTGGCTTTGAGAAAAGCCATGTCCACTTCGCCTTCCTTTCCCTCCTCTGTGATTAAGGGCAGTTCAATTGATTGTACATTGCGAACCAGATTCCGCAATTCCTGTGATAATGATATTGAACATTTAGACCCCATGGAAATAATAACTGCTCATGACCAAATTATGCAGCTTATTATGAACCAAAAGGATTCGTAATAATTAAAAATGATATGGAAACTTGAAAAAAACTTCATAGCATCATGTTAACAAAGTAAGCCCTCGTATGGTTTGAAAGAGGGGAGGAAAACAGATGAGCTAAAAAATTAGTTTTGGTCCAAAGGACGAGTGATGTCTGTGATGAGAAATTAGTATTACACAAAAAAAGTACTCTTTCCATCAAAATGGTTTAGATAAGTGCTTATGAGGCGTGTTGTGAGGCTCGTCTCACTTTGAGGCGCTGAAAATGGGTCCTGAGGTTTAAGCCTTGTTTGCATAACAGAGGGCAATGAGGCTTACTCACAAGAAAAAAAAAAGTGTATGATTCGTGTTGCTTTAGAGGCAGGTTTTGTTTTTTGGACTGTTATGGTTTTAAAACGTACTCTTTACTTATGAGGCTCGCCTCATATTGAGGCACTGACATTGGGTACTGAGGCTTAAGCCTTGTTTACAGATATAAGGCTCACGTCCCAAGAAAAAAAAAAGCAAAGGCTTTGAGGCCTTTTGTGATTATTTTGTTAGACTGCTATGTTTTAAAAATGCTTATGAGGTGCGTTGTGAGGCTTGCCTCACATTGACACACTGAGATTGGGCGTTGAGGCTTAAGTCTTGTTTGCAGAATTTGAGGCTTACGCCCCAAGTAAAAGTGTAGGCTTCAAGGAATGTTATAAGGCAGGTTTTGATTTTTTGAACTGTTATGGCTTGAAGAACATTTAGGCACGCCTCACATTGAGGCGCTAAATTTGGGTACTGAGGTTTAAACCTTGTTCGCATAATGGGAGGTTTACGCCCCAAGCAAAAATGTGTAGGCTTCGAGGTGCATTGTGAATCTTTTTGCGAGCTTTTTTTTATTGCTAGAAAAAGTAGTCAGACCCATATAATTATGGAATTCATCCTCATCTTCCAATGCCACTACTCCTACTATGACTACTCCCACTAAGGCCCTATTTTTTTGGGTTTGAATAATTAACTTCCAACTTCTTCCAGTTTTTTCTAACTCTTTTCAGTTTTTACTGGGTATGATCCCATTGCCATTACCTCTATCAAAAAATTTCTTGATGACAGTTTCACAATTAAGGATCTTGGTCTTGCTCACTATTTCCTAGGCTTTGAGCTCACCTACACCTCAGCAGGCATTGTTCTCTCCCAAAAGAAGTTCACACAGGACCTCCTTGCTGAATATCAGTGCTTACATGACAAGTCTTTGAAAACTCCCCTTCCTTTAAATGCTAAATTTCAACATGGTACTTCTGCTCCATGTGCTGATCCACATGCATATAGAAGCTTGATAGGCAAGCTCAATTTTCTCACACACACACGTCCTGATATCTCCTACTCTGTTCAACTCTTAAGTCAGTTTATGCAAACTCCTGAGGATTCCCACATGAAAGGTGCTCTTCATTTACTACATTATCTCCTTGGTACAAAAGATCAAGGGATTCTAATGAAAGGATCTGATCAGCTCTCCTTGCATGCTTTCTCTGACTCTGACTGGGCTTCATGTCCTTTCTCACGACCTTCAGTCACTGGTTACATCATTTTACTTGGAGGTTCCCCCATTTCTTGGAAATCCAAGAAACAAAGCACTGTTTCCAGGTCCTCGTCAGAAGCTGAATACAGAGCCATGTCCCAGGCAGCTTCAGAAATCACATGGTTGGTGCGTTTGCTGGAAGAACTTCACGTCTCAAATTTGAAGCCAGTTACTCTTCATTGTGACAACCAATCAGCTTTGCATATTGCTAGGAATCCAGTTTTCCATGAGAGGACAAAGCACATCGACATTGATTGTCATTTTACAAGAGAGAAAGTCATTGAAGGTCTTATTAATCTCTCATATCTTCCTACAACCAATCAACTGGCAGATGTCCTTACCAAGATCATTCCTGTTGATCAGTTCCACAAGCTTTTGTCCAAGCTGGGGATGGTTTCTCCACCACCCAGCTTGAGGGGGGGTGTGAAGAGTCAAGCTTCAATTGCCAGCTGTCCCAATCTTCAACCGCCAGCTGTCCCAACTGTTTGCTCCACTTTTATAGGCTTTTAGTTAATTTTCTGTTAGTTAGTTTGTTGATTGCCTCGCCAGTATATAAGACTTGGTTGTTATACTTTTGTTGGTGCGCAAGATGAATGAATGAAAAGATCCCTCTTCTTCTTCTTTATTCTCTCTGTTCTTCAATTGAGTAGCTTCAACATATATATATATATATATATATATATATATATATATATATATATATATATATATATATATGATGAATACACAATAACATTATATATCAAAGTTTGTAACATACCACCTCAAACACAAACACGGATGAATTCTTTTATATCCAAAATTAGAATTTCCTTACATATTTATTTGGGTGATTATTTATTTGAGTGACTTTTTAACACTTGAATTCTTCCAACATTTTCCAACCCCTTCCAGTTTTTTCTAACTCCTTCCAGTTTCTTCGAGCATCTAACTCTGAAATTCGAACCCAAAAGAACAGGGCCTAAATCACTAACTTATTAGCAACTAAATAATCGAGCCATTGAGTCCAACTCATGTGGAGTAGAAATTAAATCGAGCTCAAGTTCAATATTGTACTTGATTTGCATAACGAGCCGGCACGTCTCGGCTAGAAAAGACCTTAGTT
The DNA here is from genome assembly GCA_003260385.1 of Cuscuta australis. Classification (NCBI taxonomy): domain Eukaryota; kingdom Viridiplantae; phylum Streptophyta; class Magnoliopsida; order Solanales; family Convolvulaceae; genus Cuscuta; species Cuscuta australis. Next base: position 1,813,842 of record NQVE01000115.1, on the reverse strand, counting down.
CGGCCTACAAAGACTCATTGGCAGGGGCATGTGTCATTCAAGTGTCCATACATACATTAGGGCAGACACATAGTGGTCAAAACTTTCTCATTCCTTCCATCAGATCAATCAACTACCTTTCCGTAAGAATGCAAAGATGTTTTTAAAAATCAAATATTCAAAACATTGAATCTAGTGAAAATGGTTCAAATATAGTACTACAGACTACAGAGTATATGTGATGGTATTATAATATTTCAATAGAGGAAGAGTAATTTTGCACCCAAAAAATGGTGTAAGAATGTGACACCAATTCAATTGGGGCACCTATGGTGCTCTGATCGTTAAGTTTAAGATTACACCAAATGAATGCTTATGTAATAAGTATTCATTTTGATGAGATTTAATAATTTTATTTTAAGTGTTTTGAAGAACATATAGATTGACTAGGGGATAGAGACCTCATAAGCAGAATGTTCTGCCACAGAGTGATGGAGTCATATGAGAAATCTTCATTTGGATAACAAAGCAATGACCTATGGGATAAGCTAAGACTGGAGAAGAACTAACCTGACGGTCGAACTCAACTTCACGAAGAGAATATATTTCATTGCTAACTTCAATGTTCTTATTGATCAAGCCATCAAACCATCTGTCAGCCAATTCAATATTCTGCGACAAGTGAAAAGTGACAACACAATGTGTTAGTTCATATTTTTTCCAAAGTGAAAATTATCACTGATGATTTACTTCTGGTTATTGAAGTATGTTGCTCTAAAAAATCATGGAATCAAAAAACAGGTACATTATGTGCAAGTCCTGTCGGTTCCCATGTTAAAACAAGTGGTAGAGAGAGATAAGTAATGAGAGAACCTCATCTTTAGCATCATCGTCGTCTTCCTCCTCATCCTCATAGTCACTTTCATCAAAATCTTCAATGCTCTGTGTTCGTGACCTAGATAAAGCACGAACCTGATCATGGTCTCCATTGTATGTTGCCTTAATTAATTCATCCATCAATTCCGGCTCAACATCCCGAAGCAGTCTACCTAGCATAAACTTAAAAATATACACAATAAGTATATAGTTTGTAGGAAAGTATATATCAAATTGTAAATCTAAGCTGCAAAAGGGATTGTATTAAGACCATTACAGTAGGAATCACTTCATTGCAATGTATTATTGTGCTTGCATTGATACAAACTACAAGTATTGTAACAATAAATGCTGCAATTTAGTTTTTTCTATGTAATTGTAGGAGGCAAACCTATATAGCTGAATTGTCTTCGTTTTCCTTCTCGAACATCGGGACCTAATCTCTGCATCAAACAATCGAATAGGTTATCTGCATGACCACATGACAACAGAAACGCTATTCTGGCCTAAGTGCACTAATTAAGACAATCACCTTGACAAGCATGAGAGCATCGTAAACATCCTCCTGAAGTGAAGCCACTCTGATAAAAAAACATGAGCAGAGCCTCAAATACATTGCATCCATTGTTAGTTCGAGTAACTAAGGCTATTACAGAATCGTTTTAGAAGAAGAGCAAAACACTTGCATTACCTGAGAATACGTTTAATTTGAGGAGGAGAACACTTGGCGAGTTCAATTCCCCAGCTAACGGCGCGCCGAGCTTCGCGTTTCTTCGCATTTCGGCCCCTATTCGCCTTATCCGAACCGCCTTTTCCGTCGCTCTCGGAAGATTCGCGCGGTATAGAATCGGCCGGCTGTTTGACGGCGCCTGAGCGGAAGCTGAGGTGGCGGGGGGAGGCCGAACGGATCGAAGAAAATAGCGGCGGAGGGAGGCAGGAAGCGGGAGGATAAGATTGTATAGGTGAACGGAGAAGAAACCGTACCGCCGTCACAGCGCGCGGGGAGCAAATATGGCGGCGCCGCCATCCGGGCGGCACCTTCAACCAAACCCTCATCATCGCTTGAGCCTTCATCCTGTTTTTGCCTCCAGGCTTCTTCGTGAAAGAGGAAGAAAGGGGTTTCTCTCAAGGGGCGCTCAATTCATCCCACACCGGAAACGGGAGCGATGGGTTCAGTTGTTCTAGTGTATACATTAAAGGACGGGAGCAATTTTAAAGGGCATGATCCTTCTGGCAAGTTTTTAGGGGATGTGATGAGTGGTCAATACTCACATTTGATGTGAGATGGGTGTCCGCTCCGCCAGCACGACAATAAGGGCACTCTCATCTTTTGCCATCTGATCCCTTGCTTCCAATTGTTTATTTTTATTTTTGCTTTTCATAAGCTTTTTGCGTTTGAAATTTTGCTCTTTATACATATATAAGGAGTATGTGTGTGTATTTCTTTTCCTTAGTTTTTGTTTGTTTTAATAAAATTGAATTATTTTTGTAATTAATGTTTAAACCAAATTTTAAAAATATATATTTTAAGATTGGTAATGAAATAAAATTTGAAATTATACAATTTTAAAATCTATGGGAAGTAATTAAAGTAAATTATTTTATCAAATGATTAAAAGCTATGTTACTTTACATAAAATAATATTTTGAAAATATTTTATATAATAAATCTAAAAAAATTAATTTCATATGATTATTTAATATTATTTTTATTTAATTTGTGTAATAAAGCACCTTTACTAAGATTATGCCAATGCCCTTCCCATGGTCAAAGCCAGTTCTTTGTAACTAGCGTCCAACGGGAGGAAAGACATGAAGGACCATCCTATACTTACATCAAAAAATATACTCCATTTGTATACCACATGTTTGCACAAACATTTCGATAGTTTACATCGACACAAGTGTTGGTGCGTTAATAAATATTCACACAGACACAAATGTTGGTGTGTTTAACAAAAATTAGTTTTACACCAACACAAAGTGTTAGTGCAAAACTGCGGGGTACAAATTAGGATACAAACCTTGAGGTACACATAGCATAATCCAAGACATGAAAGTAGCAAAGAGCAAAAAGATTCTGACAGTAGATTTATAAAGGTGCTTTATATAAGTACTTTAAAAAAAATTCTTATAAAAATTCCAAAAAATGATACTACCTTAAATATGCCCAAATGATATTTCCAAATTATGTCTAGAGTTCATAGAGCAGTGCAATTGCAAAGTAGAATATTTTATTGATATATACGATTACAGGATTCATGGTGTTCTCTAATATAAATAGAGAATAAACCAACACGTCTTCTATTAATCAACACAATTATTACTCTCTCCATTTCATAAAGATAGGGATGTATTGACTAAAGTAGCAAAATAAAAGAAAAATAATTTTGTATTGATTTTTCAAAAATATTTTTGATATAATGTGTAAAAATATGATGTGATGTGCAAAATCAAAAAATATGAGAATGACTTTCGGGGATACAGTTCTTTTGAAATGTGTAGACTTTTTGAGACGGAAGGAATATAAATCAACATACATATTAACATTAGAAACTCAAAAATGTTAGGGGTACACCTTTGTCCATAAATAAAAATAAAACAAAAATGAGTAGTAAAGAAAGGGGTGGGGAACAAATGGGGTGCCTTTAGCAATGTTCTTAGAAACTACCCATAACTGTTTTTGAAAAAATATCCTACTCTTTTTTATTTAAATTAATTAAATATGTCAAACATACTAAATGATACCATACTAATCAACTCGAACATTGACCTATTACTCATTCGGTTATATGTAATATGTGAACAAACATGATTAAATCTAACAATCATGTCCTTAATTGTTGTTTGTTCCCACTGATCTTCATAGCAACATTGGTTCTTCATCATCTTCAATCAAATTTGTAATGTGTCCTTTTTTATCCCATTTTGGACATACCTTTAGAAAATGACATAACTCATTGCACTTGAAACACTTAATGTGACTCTTTTACTGTTGAAACTGCACACCACCTTAATTTTTCCCGGACCCCCAACCTCTACCTTGGCTACGTCCAAAGTTTTCTTGGTTTGAGCACCCACAATCGCAATGCTTTGTTTTGTGCTCCTTAACCTTCTCTTTTCCATCACTTTTAGTGAATCTGTGTATAGTAGTTTACCTTGCATATCTCCTTCCTCGAGTAAAGGTTAGTAAACTATTAACTATTCTCTCTTGTAGTCACAATCTGTGTTAAATATATTTAATATATATTTATGTTAAGTATATTTAATGTATTTATTATTATATCATTGTATTATTGGTAGTTTCCTTTTGTATAGGTTTTTTTAATTATACTCCTACCATGATTAGGAGTCTCATCTTGTATATAAATATGGTTGTACTCTTACACAATTAATCAATTGAAAATATTCATTCTTCATGGTATCGGAGCCTATTCCAAAAACCTAATTTTTCCTCTCCTGCTCTCGGCTCTCTCTCTCTCTTTCTCGTCACTGCCTCTCTCGGCAGTAAGGGTGCCGCAGGCCACCTCTTCACCATTCAACCTTTGATCTCTCCTCCTCCCATGGATAACTCCGACAAAACAACGGACAAATCCTCTTCTTCATCATCTTCCACCAATTCTCCCCACTTGGCATTTACGGCAATATCCAACGTCAAGCTCCATGTTCCCATACAATTGAGCTTTTCTCAACCAAACTACAAAAAATGGTGTCGTCTCTTCTTGCTTCTTGTTCGAAGATTCAATCTTCATGGCTTTCTCTCCGGATCCAGGACCCCCTCATCCGCCGCCGACGACGAGTGGTTTCAACTTGATGCCTTGCTTCAAGGTTGGATTCTCTCCACGGTGACCGATGAGGTCTCCGACTTGGTCATCTCCTCTACTTCTACGGCCTCCGAGCTTTGGCAGGTTATTCATGATCTCTTCCATGACAATAAACCTGCTCGGGCGATGCAATTGGAACATCAATTCCGCACCACGGTCAAGGGATCCATGCCCATGGCTACTTATTGTCAAACCCTACGCAACATAGCTGATTGGCTAGATGATGTCGATGCCCCGGTCTCCGAATCGCAGCTCGTGCTCCAACTATTGCGAGGTCTACCAGACGATCTCCAAGCACAAACATCTTGGATGCAATTTCAACAGCCCCAACCCAACTTTCTCCAAGTCCGGTCGGCACTGCTGCTTCTAGAACGTCAACGACTGCACTCCATCGAGACCGGGACAGCCCTTCTGGCCGGACAAACCAGCGGGCAGCCGGCAACGAACCGGCAGCAGCCGCATGGCCGAACCGGCGTGGCAGATCCGGCAGCTGGCCGTGGCTACCCTGGCCGAGGTGGCGGCCGTGGAAGAGGAAGAGGCCGGAACTCTAGCGGGCAGCGACACTCGGACGGCTACGGATCCTGGAACTCACCTAGCCAAAACCCTAACCCTACCCCGGGTCTTCTCGGCCCTCGCCCACCCCCTACCCCTATCCCAATGCTTTTGCCCACTACTCCCACACCAACTCACCCCAACCCCACTCAAATCTCCCCCCACTAGCCCCATACTACCCCTACCCGACAGCCCTCCTACCCCGGTACCCCACCCTGCCCCCCTCACCTACCCGCAGGCACCCACCCCCACCCCCACAGCCCTTGCCCACAACTTTGACACTATGAGCCTGTGGGAACCCACTTGGCTAATGGACATCGGGGCCTCTCACCACATCGCCTCCGACTCAGGTACTATTTCTCATGTCTATTCTCAATCATTAAATTCACCTCTTCATATCACTGTAGGTAATGGATCTAAAGTTAGCACTACGGCTGTTGGTAACCATTTTTTCTCACCAACCCCCCTTTATCCCTTAAAAATGTCCTCATATCCCCTCATATTATCCATAATCTTATTTCTGTCCGACAATTAACCCGTGACAATAACTGCTCTATTGAATTTGATGCTCATGGCTTTTCTGTGAAGGATCTTCGGACGGGAACCGTGATACATCGATCCAATAATGCTGGCCCTCTCTACCCCCTGTGCCCCACCGCACAAGCCCAAGCACTCAACGCGTCAGTTGACATCCAAACATGGCACCGGCGCCTGGGTCACCCAAGTCTAGCCGTTCTCCGTGGCGTCTCGAGTCTTTCTCATTTATTTAAAAATTCTAGTCTCAGTTTATGTCATGCGTGTCAGTTGGGAAAACATGTTCGTCTCTCATTTTATCAGTCCTGTCGTGTCTCTACTTTTCCATTTGAATTTATTACATACAGATTTGTGGCAATCTCCTATACCTAGTGTTACAGGTTTTAAACATTACATGTTATTATTGGATGATTACTCGCATTATCTATGGGTTTTTCCTCTAAAACAAAAATCTGATACCTTTAATCATCTCAATTTTTCACTAAGTATGTTCAAAACCATTTTAACACCACTATTAAATCTGTTCAATGTGATAATGGTACAGAATATCGCAACTCCCCACTCCAAAATATTTTTGCCTCTTTAGGGATTTTATTCCGTTTCTCGTGTCCCCACACCAGCCAGCAAAATGGCCAGGCAGAGCGCACCATTCGCACCATAAACAATACCGTTCGCACTCTTCTTTTTCAAGCCCACCTACCACCTGAATATTGGGTTGAGGCCCTACACATGGCTGCTCACCTTTTCAACCTTCTTCCAACCACCACACTTCACAACCAAACCCCACACTCCCTTCTATACAAAACTCCACCCACTTACTCCCACCTCTGTGTGTTTGGGTGCCTTTGCTATCCAAACACCACTGCCACCGCCCCACACAAACTCGCCCCACGCTCTGCTCATGAGTGGTCAATGCTCACATTTGATGTGAGAAGGGTGTCCGCTCCGCCAGCACGACAATAGGGCACTCCCATCTTTAGCCATCTGATCCCTTCTACTCATATTTTAGAAACTATTTTTACGTCTTGTATTTCTGACGTCTAATTTTATTACTCTTTTCTTATCTTTTTCGTTCAAAGTTTTTTGTTTTATCTTCTGAAAAAATGAGTACTATTTTTTAGAACGAGTGAATAAAACCATAGTGACTGAGTGATTTGCCAAAGAATTGTGATAATTTGATTTTTTCTACTTTTTTATTGAAGTTCGTAGTTAAGGTTAAATACTGTGTATCATAATATTATACCCGGAGTAATTCTCAAAGCAAATCTCAATTTTAAAATAGTGCAACCAAGGTATATCTAAGTGTGGTTTCGTGAATTTCAGAGGTATAGTAAAATATGAGTTATGAAGTTTAGAGTTATAATAAAATATAAGTCTAGAAAAATGATATAAGTTTTGAAATTTGAAACAAACATGTGAGTAGAAATTTAAAATTATTGTTTACTTAGTGATAAGTGGCGGTAACAGACAACGGGGGTCCATGATGGTAGCGGTGATGGAGATTGATTGATTATTGAGAGAGATGAAATCCACATTTTAATATCTTCCAAACTTGCTAGATATTAAAACTCTTCATTTAAAAGATTTATAATATCTAAAAATATCAATTTTGATATTTTTTGCGTCACCAAACATTCAAAAAAAATTCAAAACACACTTGTTTGTTTCCCAAACAAACTCACTCAGAGAAATATAAGAAATGATATCTCAATGAAATAATAATAATAATAATGTTAATATTAATAAAATAATAATATTAATAAAATAATAATAATAATAGTTGATAGTACTCCATAATAAATTATTTGTGTACATATCCTAAATTATTTTCTAACATTTTTCTTTTTGCATCATATTGTGACAAGGGTTCTAATTATAGAAAAAGATATGCTCATTTATGAATGGTCATGTCTCTTTAGTAAGAGATACACCAATTCAAATTAAAAAAATCAATTGAAAATCAAAACAAATGTTCAAAAGTTATGTCATTTAAGATTGAACATGTCTCTTCAAAGATTTATGTCCATTTGTTTAAAATTCAATTTTAAGTTATTTAATTAAAAGATGATTGTGGTTTAAATACAAACATACACTTTTGTCAGAAATGTTTTAAGCAATAAGCTTCACATTTAAATGCATCCAATGAAATGAATGTTTAACTCCCTCTCTCCATCTAATCAAACACTCACAATCCATTAAATGATACGGAATATCTTCCATCCATCCATATTTTTAAAAACCTTTTAAACATCACCAACCAAGGTACTCTTAGTATTAGTGCTCCCCAAAAAAATTATTAAGCAATTAACATTTTGATGGAGAATGATCAATTTGTAAGAGCATTAGAGCGTATATGGTATATCAATTAGTATATCAATAATTGATATACCATGTGAGTAAAATTGTTTCATCACATATTCCGTATTACTTATATATATATATTTATAAACAATACTAAATTTAAAATTAAACGTCTCAATTATAATATTCACATCAAATATTAAAAGGAATATATATTTCCGTGCAACGCACGGATGAAATACTAGTTGTGGTTTAAAGACAAACAGACACTTTTGTCAGAGATGTTTTAAGTAATATTTTAAAGTGGGCAGAGATCTTGTGTAGACCTTACTTATGTGTAGGGGGAGAAACATGTTTGTGTAGACCTTATGTGTCTCCTTTGGTTGGGCTCAGAGATAATGAGTTTGTTGCTGGTTTAATTTTGATGGTAGAATCAAGCAAGCAAAGGAGCTAAACACGAGAAGGTCTAATTTGCTTTCGATAATTAATACATTTGATTACCTATCTCGAGAAACTATAGAATTTCCTAATAGAGTCTATTAGTGGGGTGTGACTATCAGTCTATCACCACCCAAATGCTTCACTTCTCGGTCCCTGCATAGATTTAACATATTTTGTATATTTTAAGAACTGATTTTGGGCACTAAAAAACGGAATTGGAGACAAATAAATATTCACACAAATATTATTATTTTTGATAATTAAATGGATGGACTAATTAATTGGTTGTTCTCTTGCCCCCTTACAAGTTTTAGGATGAAATGGAATTAAATCTATACACATAAAAATGGAATGAACTCTTTACACATACTTGTCTATTTATATATACTTGTCTATTAAAAAACAGAAAAATAAAGCCCAATTACCTATCCTAACCCATCTAAAAGACTAAAATGTCCAAGGCATTATCCTTTGGAGTTTCTAACTTACAAGGTGAGCTTCCAGCGCTCCTACTATGCCCCCTAACCTTCTCATCATTTCCCCCATTGTTGGATGATGCTTTGACAAGCTCTTCGCTTCTGCTCAACCCAGCGGGGACGACAAGCTTTCTGTTTTGCATCACTCCTTCCAACAATGTCTCGTCTTCTTCGTCGCGAACTTGTACCTTTGGCTTACTGTCATGGAGTGTTGCAGTACCCGAAACATGCCTTTTATCAGTTGATGATCTCCCTGTCGCCAAACCCCTGGTGGGCCCGTTAAATCTCATGAGGCAGATGAGCCGGTGAAGCCACATCACCAGCTCAAGGATGTATGAGTCCATTTTGTGTTTCTCTGCATGATAAAGTGTCTGCAGCCTGGTGAGGTTGGTCTTCTGCATATCCTCTTTTCTCCCGCATTCGTTTCTGCATTTAAGAAAACCTAGCACTTGTCAAGTTACCTACTTTGAAGAACAATGTCTGTGAGAAAGCAGGTGACAATTGAAATCACACTTGGGGTACCCCTAGCATGACCCAACCTCATAAACCGATCAATTGATAAAAGACAAAGGAAGTCCTTTAACTAACCCGGTGTTGGCCCACTCTCCAACCCATCCAAAACCTTGATGTGATCTGCTTCCACATCACAAGAATGAAACAATCAATGGCAGTGCATTGGCATATAAGTAGGAACAATGCAGAGTTTGTTTGTTCAAGTAAAACAAATCATGTTGATCTTACATACTTTGTAGTATCAATAGCGGCAGGAAGAAGCCAAATAAGAATTTTCTCCATTTCAGCCCTGATCTGAGGGACGGTTAACTGGTAAGATGCACATTGTAAATAAGCACACATAAATGTTAGATTTGGTATGAACTCGTTTTTCAAGAAGAGATGAGGTTTATCTCACACTAAAATCAATTCGGTAGCCAATCATGGCTTATTTTCCTTATATAAACAAAATAAATAGTTTTCGGATGAAAAAGAACCTAGAAAAGATTTATCCATTTCAGCCAAATAACTCAAACTCAACAACTGGTGTGGGATACCCAGAAGTAAATATAATAGCTCAAATCCCGGTGTATAAAAGAATGTTAAAGGATGAGAATTTGAAGGAATTAGTGAAAGAGCACAAACCTCTTCCTTGGTATCAGCTTGTGACTGTAGTTGAGATCGAAGTGATGCCTTCACGGTTGAAGGCAACCCTTTGTACAATGCATCCCTCGTGTTTGGGGGGAGGGAAGTGGGGCACGAGGCCTGCCATTATAATGAATACCCATTACAATTATAGTTCATGTGCATACCAAGTAACAATAAGTCAATAACAAGAACAATGTTTGCAAACTTCAACACTAGCTTACAAGGTTATCGATTTTAGTGATGAGGTTAGCATAGTGTAAGGAAAGACCAGTCGGTCCTAATCTTTCTACTCCCTTTGAATTCTTGTTGCACGCATATGTTAATCCTGGTCCAATTAAAGAAAAGAAATTGAATTCCAAGTATATATATTAGAGAAACTTATAATACATTATAATTTATAAGTGCATAGATTATAAAAGCTTAATAAAGGAATCATACCACTATCTCCAAATGCATTTATAAATTTGTGATGAAGAGAGGCAACAATATCAACAAGCTTCTCCACAACCTTAAAAAAAATGTGTGCTTTTATCACGAAGCTCTAAAGAACATATGAAAGATTATCTGAACGCAATGCAGAGATTGTTGGAGTGTTTGGATAAGCAGTTTGAAAGCGTGCATTGTAGTTTGAATATTGTGTGTTTCAAGATGTATATTTTTAATTGAAAGTTGTGGTTTTAAAGTAGCGTTTGGTTGAGTGTTTTCAATGATCACTAGATAAATGTTACTCCGTAGAACATTGTTTTGAAAATTTACAAAAGATTACCATTATTTTGTCCATCTAACACTTAGTGCGGAAGTGTTGAACTTGAAATAGCATTTTGAGAGCCAAAATGCTTAGTCAATCACCTTTGTAAATTACCAAGAGTTACAAATTTAGAGAAGATAAATGATTAAAGATTACCTCTTCCAGAACTTTGGACCAGATGGATTTCTTTTTCAAGCCCCTCACAGTTTTCCTTTGTTTTTTTAGCTCAATGTGCAACATCTCAAGACTTTCTCCTACAACATCAATAAATACATAAATCTGAGAACATGCTCTCTCTGTCCCATTAAAACTTCATACTTTCTTTTTTCAGTCGCCCCAAAAAAAACTTCCTACTTATTTCCTTTTCAAAAAGTGAACATGTGGCACAAAAAAAATTCTATCATCTAAACAAATTTCGACCTCGTACTTTTTGCTTTTTAACACTTTTCTTAAACTCTATGAAAGTAAAACTAGGCTAATTTTTATGGGACTGATGGAGTATAAGATATACCTTTACGAGGTAGGTTTGAAGACACTAATTCATCGATTTGCCTCCTGTAATCCTGTTCGAATCTGTCCAGAGCATGTAACTCATGATACAGTTCCTGCACAAAGAACATCCACAATAGTACCCGATAACATTATGAGAGGTTGAAGTAGTCAATCAATTTGAATCAATCTTTTAATGTGGTCTGGTCTAATTGTCTAAGTGCACAGTCACATGACCTCAGCCTAATTTCGTGCTTCATCACTGACAAAGATAACACCTTCTAAAAGTGTGCAAAACATTCGACAAGAAAAAGAATCTTACTGAAGTATACTCTGCGAGTGTGGCCAACTCTTGCAAAGTCATTTCATCCTCCTCCATGAGTTTCTTATTGTTTACCGGGTCAGAATCCAACCTGACATAGTTACACAAATTGCTTCATACATTCACAACGGACCAAAGTGTAATCCCTGGAAAGCATTCAATAATTTCAATTTCACTAAAAATGTGACGTACTTCGAAAAATAGCGATCCAGGTGGTGCCATTGTGGATCCTTGCACATATTTCCAAATCTCACTACTTCCCGCGAAAAGACATCAAATTCCTCCCTGCAAGAAATGCAAAAATATACATGTGATGAATTGATGATGCCTAAAGTCTAAAAGGTTTGAAACACAGTAAGGTCAGCACATCTTGAAACATCTTTGTTGCCAATAAGGTTGTTGTAACTTTTAAGAGGTGACAATCGTCATTTGTCCAACAATTATCAAAAAGGAACCATTGATTTCAACATGCATAGTTTTGCCTGGGAAAGTGCATGGTTTTTAAGAAAGACACTAACTAACCTTTTGTCAGCCGCGGCTATGGTGAGCAACTCTTGTGTATCAGTTGAGACCAACTCTTGCACAGCCTTTAAATGTAGAATCTCCTCTTTCAAGCGGCGAATGCTTTCTTGGGATAGAGATTGAGACAACGTAGCACCTTTGGAGATGGTATTAGCAACCTCAAACGCCAGTATGGATATTCTATTCCCTCTTGATCTCCCCGTGCCAGAAATAAACCCGCTGTTGTTTAAATTAGTGACACTGCTTCCTAAGCTGTCTAGAACTTCCACGGCCCTCTCAAGGCCTGCTGTCCCGGCTTTCCCAAGAAAAGAACTTGCTTGAGGCGCTGCCTGTCACAAAAAATGTCATCAATTCTGTTCCTACTTACCCAATGGCATAAAAATGCCATTCTGCTTAAATTTACCTTGTTAGTCTTCAACTCTCCTGAAATTGAGAGCAATTCGCCCGAAAAGTATAGGTCAGGCATCTTCTTAGGAGCACCAGGACTGGGATATTCATATGAACCTACATTCTTATCCTGCCCAGACGCTGCTACGGGCTCGAGCTTTTTCGAAACACTTGAGCCTCTCCCATGGCGGCCCTTATCCTTAGTTGTCCCTCCGGAGCAAATTCCCCCCATTTCTCTGCCCAACCAAGTTTCAACCTATGCACCAAGCTAGATCAAGTAAACAAGAACGATTTCAGATTGTTTGCCTATAAAGATCAAATCTTGTTCGTGTTTTATTGGATTGTTATCAGACAAAGACTAAGGAACAGGGCATATGACGAATCAAATAAACATTGAAGCAGCAAAATGAACAGTTCAAAAGCTCATACCGTACCGGGTCAAGCGATGGAAGAATGAACTTCAATCTTCAACTGCACAAAACACTTGACCGATCCGATAACTTTGTACTGCGATTCCGCATTGAATTTGTCTTACTTCTCGTATCTGTCCCCATCTCACTGAATTTGTTTTTTGTTTTCTTTCTGGGCGATATTTGGGCAATAGAGGAATGGAAGTAAAAGTCTCGTCAGAGATGTAGGCGGAACGCGGCGGGAGCCCGGAACAGAAAGACGAGTTCTAATCTCAATTGCAAAGTCAATACCGCCGGCGGGTGGGAGCTGTATTGTGGATTACCGCCCTGAACATTTTTAGTTGACGAAATTGTAACTTGCATTTGATTACTTTTGATCATAAATTTCATAATTTGATTCTTAAAAATTAAAAAAATTTCATACTCCGTATTTAATATGAAGTTAACTATAATCAAATACTCCCTATTTGTTACTCCATCCGTCCTATAAATCTATAATGTTCTTCCCGATTCATTTTACAAGGTTTGACCGACTTTATTTTCAATTTAATTTATCTGATTGTAGGTGTAAAATTAAAAAATAAAATTTATATATTTAAAAAATACCTAATAAAAATTAGTAAAGTAAATAATTAAAGTTTGACCAAATAAAAAGTGAGTAGAAAGAATATTTTAATACAGAGAGAATACTTTTTATGAATAACTTTTTATTATGGAGTACATCTTTTATCATGTTATCACTATAATCCTAGGTCTGATCATCAACGGCGAATGTGAATTATCATTGAAGTGGACATCGACTCTATGGAACAAACGACAAATCAATAGCAAGCAATATGTACTCCGTATTGAATATGGCAATAAAGATGAAGAGCCAGTGTGAAATTACATGTTTATTCTTCAATTTAACACAAAGATGGTAGAATATAAAAAGTATTTTCTATTGATGGTAACTATGCAATTGATATTTGCACTCCACTAATGTTAACTACACTCCACATCTACCTATCTTTTTCTAAAATGACTATAATATCCTTTGTTACAATGACAAAATAAATTCACTTAATTATATTGACACTAGCTAGCAACATTTGCACTCCACTATATTTTTAATATTTATTCTTGACTAGAATAATTTATACTTCATTTGTTCACATTTTTTGTCATTCTAATTTTTTTCATGGCACAATATTTTAAAACTCTCTGGTTCCATTAAAAATTATGAAAAAAATTAGGTGATAAAGTTGTTTTTTATAAAACATATTGCAACTTGCGATTATTTTAGAAAATAAAGTACAAAGTAAAATTTATTTTTCTTGATCGAGGAAATATGAAATTGTTTATATATTATTTTAGTTATTAAAAATAGTGTCCATATTGTCTCGTTACTTTGGGATATATAAGCTGATGCCATCATGTAAATTAAGAAACAAAAAAATGTATGCGAGATATCGATTTTAAAAATAAGAATAAGAATATAATTTACAATAGAAATTATTTTAAATAAGACTAAAACATAAAAAAAAGTATCAAAATAGAACTTCTATATTTTTATTTTTAAACACTCTTTTCGTCTTATTCTAACTTCCAAGAATTTATATTTATATGTGCTTTTTCATGGCGTATATGATAAAATAAAATATTCTTGTCACCACTTGTTTTGTTGAACTTTTGGTGTAGTTTTTAAATACGTATGTTTTATTTTTTATTTCTATACCAATATTTAAATAAAATAGATTAGAAAAATTTGAGATTTTCCTTCGTTTTGTGAACTGCAAAGATCATTATAAGACGGAGGGAGTAAAAGTTTACATTGTGATAATGTGGAAGTAATGTGACACTATACACGTGCACATTATTATACTTTTTGATAATATATATGACCAGATTTAGTAATATAAATGCATTTTAACTCCTATTTTGAAAATAAAAACATGGAAATCCTATTTTAATATTTTTTTAATTTTTAACTTACAACATATTATTTCGGGACATGGGTAAAAGCATGTGAATTTAGAAAAAAAAATAACTACTCCGTATGATTTATAATGATGTTAAAAAGAAGAGCCATGATAGGGTACACCTTTGTCCCCCTTTTCTCCACTATTCATTTTTATCTACTTTTTATTTATTTAATTTTTTTAAAAAATTTTTGCCCATTTTTGTGTAATGGAAGGAGTGGAAAACAAATGGGATACAACTTGATATACCCCTAACATTTTTCTAAAAAGAATAAGAAAAAGTAGGAATCAATGTATCAAAAAGTAGTTTGGACAAAAATAGTACTCCCTCCGTCCCAAATAGAGTTTCCTACTTTAATTAACGTGCAAAATCCAATAAATTTTAAAATAATTTTATTTAAAAATCGGTAAAGAAATAACACATAAAAAAATATATTTAAAAACTACATCGAAAACTCTACAAAATAAAAGGTGATTAGAATATTTTATTTTATCAAATGATCAATGAAAACACGCAAACAAACAAAAGTTATCGAGAGACTATAATAATAAACAAGAAAGACTTTTTGGATAAAAAAATGTCAGAAAATATCAAACAAATGGAGTATAAATTATTTTGATTAAAATATTTTTTTTAAAAATAGTGGAGTGTAAATTGAGTACGTTGTGGTCATTTGTCAAGATTGGAGAGGGAAACATAAAAAACCGGTTTTAAGAGCATTGCATTATTATAGGAATTGAAAAAAGTCACATTTTTGTTAATAGTAAATGTATAGAAAAAAAGAGTAAGATAAGACTATTTTTGTAAAAGAAAACAAATAGAAGAGTACTATTTTTGTAAAAATTTGAGCTACTGTCAATATTGGTAAGTAAATCTATAGTCACGACCCCTCTGTTGCAGCATATGCCAAAACTAGTTTTTCTCTAGTTTTTTAGTTAAATATCCAATTACAAAAGTTCTATTATCTAGTTTATCCATGCCAAGCAATAAGTAAAACATCGAAGATTAGAATTGACGTTCATCAGAGAGAAGAAAGTATGAAACCCATCAGAAATTTGATGCAGCACAAAAAATGAATCAAAGTTTAAACGAAAATTCTTCAGAGATACAAATCAAATGTTTCTTCACAAAAAGAAAAAATTAAATACAAATTACAAAAACAAGAATATTGCTAAATTAAAAAGCATTGAAAGAACGAAGGATTATAGAGCACTCAGAATGAGTAGGAGGTTGTTAATCCTTCATGTCAATATATCGGAATATTTTAAATTAATCCTCATTGTGCTCCCCAGCCTTCACTGAAATAAACCCAACAATGAAAGAAAAAAACATAATCGCAATTATTTGTAAAACACAAAAGAAAAAAAAGAAAATAAAAACAAATTAGTTGACAAATTATTGTGGCGCCATCAG
The DNA here is from genome assembly GCA_003260385.1 of Cuscuta australis. NCBI lineage: Eukaryota > Viridiplantae > Streptophyta > Magnoliopsida > Solanales > Convolvulaceae > Cuscuta > Cuscuta australis. Next base: position 1,797,466 of record NQVE01000115.1, on the reverse strand, counting down.
AAAATATAGATCAGTATACATCATGAGGGATCAGACGACCGTCGTGAGAATTTTGATCGTAAATTCATCATTAGGCATCGCAACTTTCGTCGCGACAAGAAAATCTTAACGAATTCTTTAACAAAGAGACTAAAGATTAAAGAGAAGAAGGAAAGGAAGTAAGAAAAGAAGAGACCTGAGATTTGTATTCCATGCCACCGGGATTAGGGTTCCATAGACGCCGATATTTATGCACCATTCCATGGGCCGGGGTTTACTTCTGCTCAACTTTGCAAGCCCAAATTCATACTCGGCCGTGCCCTTCAAAAAATTTCAATTATCATTTCTATAGCCATGTTTATTAAATGGTTGTTCACCTAGCATTTGATATCTTTGATCAAAAATGGTGAATTGGATTAGTCAAATCGCCCAATTAAATGTTTGGATAATGTCTTTTAGAATTGAAATTTACAATCGAACAGCCAAAAATTGAAATGCTAACTCTAGCAACATTTCACTTAGTTGTTCACCTCCTTTTCCGTTTCCTACCCTTTTCTCGGTGTTGCGTCTCTCTGCGATTCTCAGGCACCGGAATTGGTATAGAGTACTTTTATATATTTCTGATATCATATTTAAAAAATTACAAAATAAAATGTTTCATGCGTGGTTGTTATTTATAGAATGATAAATGAGAAAAATACAAAAAAAACTATTTATAAAATCTAAATATAAATTCTCATTTATTAAATTAAAAAAAATGAAGTAGCCTTTTTTGTCCAACAAAAAAAATATAAGATATCATATTTAAAAAATTAAAATTGGAGTAAAGTATATTAAAAATATATTACTCCCTATATCATATTTAAAAAATTATAAAATAAAATATATCATGCATGGTTGTTATTTGTAGAATGATAAATGAGAAAATTAATAAAAAAATCTACTTATAAAATATAAATTCTCATTTATTAAATTAAAAAAAACGAAGTAGCCTTTTTTGTCCAACAAAAACAATACTCAATATGATATCATATTTAAAAAATTAAAATTGGTGTAGAGTATATTAAAAATATATGATATCATATTTAAAACATTATAAAATAAAATATATCATGCATGGTTGTTATTTGCAGAATGATAAATGAGAAAAATTCAAAAAAAAATATACTTATCAAATATAAATGTAAATTCTCATTTATTAAATTAAAAAAATAAAGTAGCCTTTTTTGTCCAACAAAAAAAATATATGATATCATATTTAAAAAATTATAAAATAAAATATATAATGCATGGTTGTTATTTGTAGAATGATAAATGAGAAAAATACAAAAAAATCTACTTATAAAATATAAATGTAAATTCTCATTTATTAAATTAAAAAAACGAAGTAGTCTTTTTTGTCCAACAAAAAAGATATATAATATCATATTTAAAAAATTAAAATTAGTGTAGAGTATATTAAAAATATATACTATTTATATTTAAAAAATTATCAAATATAATATATCATGCATGGTTGTTATTTGTAGAATAATAAATGAGAAAAATATAAAAAAAAAAATCTACTTAAAAAATATAAGTGTAAATTCTCATTTTTTTAAATTAAAAAAATGAAGTAGAATTTTTTGTCCAACAAAAAAAATATGTGTAAAGCATTTTCTTGTATAATGTGTGTATTTTATCAAATTAAAAAAAAATTAAAATCATACACAAATTAACATTAATGGAGTGATGTCCTTATATGTAATGTTACTCACAAACAGCTAACTATAAATAGCTAAAGTTGCCAAACATCTAATTTTTAACAGCTAACAGAAACAACTGTTCAAAACAGCTAACTTAATCAGTCATTCAAACTAGTCAACATAAACATCCAACTGTCAACTGCCATATTTCAAACAAGGCATATGCCTAAACTTTATTTTCCCTCGTAAAATTCTTAAATTTTATAAATTTTCATGTGTGCCCAAAGTTAAGTTCCACAATCATTTTGGCGGGTAAATTTCACATATGGTACACCACCTTTTCCGTTTATTTCACTTCGATATACAAATTTTGTTTTTTATCAGAAAAGTACACCAACTTACTTGTTTCTTTCACTGACAGTATTTTAGTCGATTTCCAGGTACTCAGTCGGTTACCAATCCTACGTGAATGCCTATTCGGCGCACCCAATCCTACCTGGATGCATACTCTTACATTTTTCTACAACATTCATCATTTTTGAGACTTCCGATTCCAGCCCCTTTATTGATGTTTTTGGCATCAATTTTTGAGCTCTTGAATCGTTTGGAGCCAAGGAAGCCATTCCCAAGCTTGGTTTCTTGATTTTGCTGCTCGAAATTGGGATGCTTAATCAATGTCTGTAGTTGGATTTCCATTCCAGTTGAAGTCCACTACGATTTGAGCATTATTTGGATTTCTGGGCTTTGTTCACAATGCGAGGTTACACTCCAGGGTTTACTCAGTTGCTGGCTCTTCCTGCTTCTAATCTTTTGGCCGGTTTCATTTGTTTCAATTCTAAACCCTTCTTTAATGTAATCAATTTTGAATTTTTTAATTTCACTTTTATATTTTAATTCCAATAATTAATTTTTAATTAATTTTAATTTTTTTTATTTTTTTCTAATTTTTTTTTCAATTTGATTTGTTTTAATTCCAAATCCTTCTCTAATGTAATCAATTTTGAATTTTTTAATTTCAATTTTATTTTTTTAATTCCAATAATTAATATTTAATTAATGTTAATCTTTATATTTATTTTTTTAAATTTTGAATTTATACTTTTATTTTATTTATAATTATTTATCTATTTTTATTAATAAAAAAATATTTGCATTAATTTATATAATTTTTATATTAAAAATGATGAATACTGTAAAAAAATGGAAGAGTAGACATCCACATAGGATTGGGTGCGCCGAGTAGGCATCCACGTAGGATTGGTAACCGGCTGAGTGCCTGGAACTTGATTAAAATACTGTCGGTGAAAGAAACTGATAAGTTGGTATACTTTTCTGATAGAAAACAAAATTTGTATACCGAAGTGAATAAACGTCAAAGTTGGTGTATCATACGTGAAATTTACCCTCATTTTGGCATAATTATAGATTTTTATTTTTCATTTTGACCTCACTACTTATTTCAAGGATTCACTATCCTTTCTTCTTCGGTAGTCTCATTTCCATCCTTTTTAGAGAAGAAAGAGGAGAGGTCAAAATTAAAAATTATAAATATACAAAGGTTAAGTTAGGCCCAAAGTTAACTAACGTTAACTTAAATACCTGCTCTAGGTACTTTTATAAATTCTTTCAACATTTAGATATTTTGGCAAGAAGAAAATAAAGTCTAAGTATTAAAATTATACTCTCTCTAGTCTTAAAAACTTTTTCTGTTATGACTTTTATCAAAGAGTAGCACACTTTGATCTAACAAATTTTTTATATATTTATTTATTTAGATTATGTTTAATTTGAGGTCAAAGTATCGCTATTTGACAAAATAGTTAAAACAGAAAATATTTTTAGGACCAGATAGAGTATATAACTCAAAGATCGGGTACTATTTCTGAAATTTACCTTGCGCTCTTCACTTTTAATATCGACAAGACACGAAAGAATACTCCTATCTGACACGAAAGATATTTTGTTTTGAAATAGATACTTTTAATTATTTTCATAATATTTTAATGCAAGTTGGTTTAATTCGAAAATTGTGGGTATCTGCATGAGTCGAATATGATTTTCAACTGTTAAGCTCGCAAATCGCAATACATATCAACTCGAACTCAAACCTAAAAAATTGTCGCAATGTAATATTGGATGTTGCTATATCCATCTTTATTATGGCTAAATCCACTCCATTCATGTTAAATGAACAATTTTATAAATATCAATTGACAATTGACTAACATCTGATAATTTATTCTTTGTATTTCTAAGAACAAAATTATTGAGGACAAAATTATGTACATTTTTGAGCTGGAGTGTGGTAATGGGCCGTCGGGTCCAAACGGGCCAAAATGAGTTTAAAATTACAGCAGCAATTCACGTGCCCCTGTGTACCCTCCATATTTTGCCTGAAATATCTCCTCCTCTCTTTCTCCTCCTTCCCGCAATAAATACTACGGACACACTTTCTCTCTCTGTCTCTCTCTCCCTCCCTCTCCATTTCCCTCACCGCCATTAATCAAATTCAACCTAGAGAGAGAGAGAGCGAGGGATCGAAATCGACAGGGGAATTCGATAATGAGGGAGATCTTACACATCCAGGGAGGCCAGTGCGGCAACCAGATCGGCTCCAAATTCTGGGAGGTTATCTGTGACGAGCATGGCGTTGATCCGACCGGCCGCTACAAGGGCGAAGAAGGAAGCGCCGCGGCCGATCTCCACCTCGAGCGCATTAACGTTTATTTCAACGAGGCTTCCGGCGGCCGTTACGTCCCCCGCGCTGTCCTCATGGATCTGGAACCTGGAACCATGGATAGCATCAGATCTGGACCGTATGGCCAGATCTTCAGGCCGGACAATTTCGTCTTTGGACAGTCCGGTGCTGGAAATAACTGGGCCAAAGGTCATTATACCGAAGGAGCTGAGTTGATCGATTCCGTTCTCGATGTTGTTCGCAAGGAAGCTGAGAATTGCGATTGTTTGCAAGGTGATAATTAGTTTCGGTTTCCTTCCAGATTAGATCGTTTTTTAAATTTGTTTGTTATGCACACCATAATTGTTTGCGTATGTGAGGTATCTACGCTCTTGTGGACTACAAGCGCATATTGGATTTCGATTTATGCTGTTGCTGTTGGTTATTTGAATCTATATGCTCGGTTACTATCTGATTTTTGCACAATCCGTAATCGCTTTGCAATCATTCTACATTTAAATGAGGTGTCAAACACTGCTTTTTTAGTGTTTGATTTTTAAATTAGAAGCCTGTTTGCGGACAACAATTTTAATCCACTCAGCTCAATCATATTATTCATATGTGATATGTCCTAGATGAGAAGAGATATGTCTATACTCTGGTGAAACCTTTACAATTTTGTCTGAAACTATTCACATAGCACAAATGGTTTTCATGATTAACTGAATCATAACTTAATTCTCACATTATACATATATATGATTCTGCATTTTACACATTAAGAATGCTATGCTGAAACTAAATCCCTTTCAATATTAGTTTCCCCTTTACCTTTAGCTATGTGGGCTATATGTTCTCTTTTATTTTTTATTTTTTGTAGCCTTTTGGTTCTAAATTTCATAACATTGTGTTAAAGTGCTTTGAAATGCATGGAAAATTTCTGGAACTCGATCAGGTTAAGTTGAATTCATGCTAAATTACTCCACCAGCCATCTTGATGAACTTTAACTTTATCTTATAGATTTAATGGTTTTTTGATTAAAAACAAATGAAGTTAATTCTACCAGATCTGGATCCAATAATTTTATTTGAAACTATGAATACCCAAAACAATATACCATCTCTCCACCATGTTTTCTTGGTAACTGTAAGTGAAGGCTATTTATTGTACATTATGGAGTTGTGCCCGTCTCCAAGTCCACACTAGAATGGATTCTTTGAGTGGATGAAGCGATGAACACCATTAGTGTTTCTGAGTTTGCGGGCCCGTGGTGTGGAGGGAGAAAGATAAAACCATTTACATCTTAGTCAATCAATGTCCTGCATTTTGAAGACTGCATCATGTGACTAGCAATTGGTTTGCAGTGATTGTTTTTTCTGCTACTTTTGTCCACATTTATGAGTAACATGGATTTTAGTTAAGTAGGGACGCACCTTCACGCACCCACTTGGAATAATTTGTAGTAGTATTATTCATTGTCTTTATTTTATAAATTTGTTCACATTTATGTGGGCCATTGATTTAATGTTCAATGCGGACTCCCCCTAGAATGAGGTATTCAATTTGTTACTCTAATTTTTATGTGCTGCTGCATGATTAATAGCTACTCTTATCTTAAATTTCACGTACATGAATGAACAAGTCACACCGTCTAAAATCTCATTCCAATGAGTAGCAAGCATATTCAATGTTTAAATGAAACTTGTTTCAAAGAAATAGATCTTGAGTGGTGCTTCTCATAACCCTCATTTCTTTAATGACAGGTTTCCAGGTTTGCCACTCACTTGGAGGTGGTACTGGTTCTGGCATGGGAACTCTCTTGATTTCAAAGATAAGGGAGGAGTATCCAGATAGAATGATGCTCACATTCTCTGTCTTCCCATCACCAAAGGTCTCTGACACAGTTGTGGAGCCCTATAATGCAACACTCTCTGTTCATCAGCTGGTGGAGAATGCAGATGAATGCATGGTCCTTGACAACGAAGCTCTCTATGATATCTGTTTCCGGACCTTGAAACTCAGCACCCCAAGCTGTGAGTACTTACACACATGTCTCCTCAAGTCCATATCTATATAGCTCAGTGACATTCAACATTCATTTTTTATATGGGTTTGGCTCTTAACTTCTTGATTTAGAGCCAATTTCATAGTCACCTTGCAACATACCCTTGTTAATTTGGCAAAGCGAAACATGCATTACAACTATAATGAAATAGTGGCTATTCAAGTTTCCAATTTCAGTATCATCTCTATAGCATATATTTGCCTTAACAAGGAACACTCAAAGTTCATCATTAACAATGCTTCTTTTTTCTTTTCGTTATTATACGTAGTTGGCGACCTCAATCATTTGATCTCTGCAACCATGAGTGGAGTAACCTGCTGTTTAAGATTCCCCGGGCAGCTGAACTCCGACCTTCGGAAACTGGCTGTGAATTTGATCCCCTTCCCCCGCCTCCATTTCTTCATGGTGGGATTTGCTCCGCTCACCTCTCGTGGGTCTCAGCAATACATTTCCCTCACTGTCCCGGAACTGACCCAACAGATGTGGGACTCCAAGAACATGATGTGTGCAGCCGACCCCCGACATGGGCGTTACCTGACTGCATCTGCCATGTTCAGAGGGAAGATGAGCACGAAGGAGGTGGACGAGCAGATGATCAACGTCCAGAACAAGAACTCGTCCTACTTCGTGGAGTGGATCCCCAACAACGTGAAGTCAAGTGTGTGCGACATTCCTCCAACCGGGCTGAAGATGTCGTCGACGTTTGTTGGGAACTCGACCTCAATCCAAGAGATGTTCAGGAGGGTGAGCGAGCAGTTTACGGCCATGTTCAGGCGCAAGGCCTTCTTGCATTGGTACACAGGGGAGGGGATGGATGAGATGGAGTTCACGGAGGCGGAGAGCAATATGAATGATTTGGTGGCGGAGTATCAGCAGTACCAAGATGCCACTGCTGATGACGAGGAAGAAGAGGAATACAATGACGGAAATCAAGAGTATGACTCTTAATAAGAGCTTCTTCACCAAGACCAGACACCCTCAATTTCCTAAGCTACGTTTTTTTTTTAAAAAAAAGATTATCATTTTCATTCAATGACTCTTCATATGCTTGATTGATTCGCCTTTCCTGTTTAAACTCTTTCTCAAGCGCCGGCTTTTCAGAAAGTTATCATATGTTCAAATCCTTGAGATTTCAAATTCTATATGCTGCACTGCGTTTAGCAAAACAATCAAATCTTACAAGCTCTTATCACTAATTTTTCATCTAGTGCGAGTATCACTTTTCCATATATTCAGACGCTTTATCTCAGACTTTAATACAGAAACATACAATTTGAAATAATCAATGGCGTAGAAGGGATAAACTTTGTAGTGTAAGAAATAAGGATTCTCTTTTTTTCCCCTTCTAAAATCTATTATCCGGTAAATGGTAAATCACTTCAAGTAATAAGCGGAATATTTTCTTACATTGTGAAGTTTTCATTACCGCGTTTTTAGAAGTACGTGTTCTGGAGTATTTAATTAGATGTGGACTGTGGTAAATGTAAAAATTGATTGTCTTCTTTTAAAATACCCATTGGTCTCCAAATAAATTTTATCTTTGTTTTTTTTTCTCGAGTCAAAATTTATAAATTTTAGCCTTTATTTCATAAATTTTGTTGTTTTATATGTTGAATAAGTCAATTCTAATTTTATTTATCATTATCATGTTTATTTTTTAATTAGTCATAGTTAGTTGAATCCTATTTTATAGGATCTGGATCCTAAATTGTAGTGCTTCCTGGCCTATTTATACTTAATCATGTAGCAAAGAATATGTGTGTGAGAAATACAATAATCTAATTCTCTTACTCTCTCTGTACGTTGCAAGCTGCACTTTCAAAGTTTTTTTTTCTTTCTTTTGTTCCAACATCTGGTATCGGAGCCTCTTGGTTCATGATGAATCCTCAGGGGACATCACAATTATCTGTTCCTATATTGAATGAGAAAAATTATAATAGATGGAGCGTCCAGATGAAGGTGCTGTTCGACTACCATGAGATGTTAGATATCGTGGAAAATGGAATATCTGCATTAGCAGACAATGCTAATGAGGCGCAGAAGGCAACCCATCGTGAATTAAAGAAAAAAGACAAGAAAGCGTTATACTTCATCCATCAAGGGATGAGTGATGAAACATTCGAGCAGATTGAAGGTGCAAACACCTCACATGAGGCCTGGAGCAATCTGTTATCGGCGTACCAGGGAGACGAGAAAGTGAAGAAGGTGAGACTCCAAACACTGAAGAGGCAGTATGAATTACTGCAGATGGAATCCACTGAAACGGTTGAAGCTTACATCAATCGTCTTCTTGTTTTGACAAACAACATGAAGACAAATGGAGGAACATACACGGAGCAAGAGAAAGTAGAGAAGATTCTGAGGACTTTAACACCCAGATTTGAGCACATCGTGGCAGCAATTGAAGAATCCCATGATGTATCGACAATGACAGTGAAGTTACTGTCAGGTTCTTTACGAGCCCATGAGCAGCGTCTAAATGGGAACAAATCTGAAAAACCCATTGAGCAGGCACTTCATGTACAAGGCTCTGGAGAATTTAATCAGAAATCTGTAAATTCTCGTGGTAGAGAAAGAGGTCGTGGTGGCCGTTACACCAACCAGGGACGTGGCAGTGGAGCAGACAACATGAGCCACAACAATAGGTCGCACTGGAATTCTGATAGCAACTATCAACAGAATGGCAGAGGTCGTGGCCGTGGACGTGGTAAAGGGAGACATGACAAATCCCTCGTGGAGTGTTACAAATGTCATGAGCGTGGTCACTACGCTAATGAATGCAAACTCAAAAACACTCAAACAGCTCATTATGTACAAGAAAGTGATATCAACGTGCAAATTGATGGAGGTCATACTTTATTAATGGTAACGGCATCAAGCGAAGCTGTCAATCATCATACATGGTTTCTTGACACTGGATGCACGAACCACATGTGTGGTAAAAAAGAGCTATTCTGTGATCTTGATGAGACCTTCTGGACAAGTGTTAAATTTGGCGATGGAAGATCTGTACCAGTGACCGGGAAGGGAAGAATTCTCATCACTTTAAAAAATGGAGATCACAGGTATATCTCTAATGTTTTCTACGTTCCAGATATGAAGAGCAACTTACTGAGTATGGGCCAATTGATTGAAAAAGGATATGCCATTAGTATTCAGAATAATGAATTTTTGATTTTTGATCAAAGCAGTACTCTCATCCTTAAGTCCGTTTTATCAAAGAATCGCATGTTTTCCATTGATATCTCTAAAGGTGATTATAAATGTCTGAATGCGATTGTTAATGATGAGTCATGGTTATGGCATCTCCGTTTTGGGCATTTAATTTTCGGAGTCTAAAGAAGCTTTCCAAAGAAAATATGGTGCATGGTCTGCCGAGCATTAATTCTCCTGATCAACTGTGTGAAGCATGTGTTTTGGGAAAGAGTCACAGGTTACCATTCTTAGGGGTACCATGGCGTGCAAAACAACGATTAGAGCTTGTTCATACAAATGTGTGTGGACCGATGAACATTGAATCCATTGGCGGCAATAGGTACTTCTTAACTTTCATTGATGATTTTACCAGAAAAATATGGATTTATTTGCTGAAAAAGAAATCTGAAGTCTTTGAGTGTTTTAAGAAGTTCAAACTTCTTGTTGAAAATCAAAGTGGGTGTTCTGTTAAAGTGTTGCACAGTGATGGAGGGGGGGAGTATATCTTGAACGAATTCAAACTGTATTGCGAAGAACACGGGATACAGCATGAAAAAACTTTTCCATATACTCCCCAACACAATATGGTGTAGCAGAGAGGAAAAATAGAACAATACTAGACATGACACGAAGTATGCTAAAAGCTAAAGGTATGCCTAACCACTTTTGGGGAGAAGCTGTTGCCTGTTCTGCTTACTTGTTAAACAGATCACCAACAAGGAGTGTTCAAAATATGACTCCCACTGAAGCATGGAGTGGATTCAAGCCCAGTGTTCAACATCTTAAAGTGTTTGGATCAGTAGCTTATGCTCATGTCCCAGCTGCAACAAGAACAAAGCTTGATGATCGTGCTGAAAAGTGTGTCCTTGTTGGCTATAAGCAAGGAGGATACAAGTTGTCCAATCCTTTGACCAAGAAAGTAATTGTGAGTCGTGATGTGTCATTTTCTGAAAATGATGCATGGAAATGGGATGTAGACCTTCATGAAAACTCCAGTCAACATTCAATATATGTTTTGAATGAAGAGTCAGACCCTTCAATCACACCTGCAGATTTAACTAACAATGCAAATGGAGTTCAGACAGAACCTTCTAGTGGTACACTCAGACCACAAGTTCAAACCTCTGCTCCATCTGCAAATGAAATTGGGATATCTTTAGCCTCTGGAAAACCACAACGACATCATCGTATGCCAACACACCTTCAAGACTATGAGGTAAATTTGAATGATGACAGTGATGATGATATGGAACTGGTACACTTTGCATTCTTTGCAGCAGTAGAACCTGTGGAGTTTGAAGAGGCTATGCAAGATTCAAGGTGGGTGGATGCTATGAATGAAGAGATGATGGCGATTGAGAGAAACAAAACGTGGGAACTTGCTGATCTCCCACAAGGTCACAATGCCATAAATGTGAAGTGGGTATTCAAAATAAAGACGAAGCCAAGTGGGGAGATAGAAAGATATAAAGCAAGACTTGTGGCGAAAGGATTTGAACAAAGAGCAGGGTATGACTATGAAGAAATATTTTCTCCAGTTGCACGGATGGAAACAGTCAGGCTTCTAATTGCTCTTGCCGCACAAAAGCAATGGAAAATCCATCAAATGGATGTTAAATCAGCATTTCTCAATGGGCCGCTAGAAGAAGAGGTATTTGTGAAACAACCACCTGGGTTTTTGGTAAAAGGAAAAGAAGAAAAGGTGTACAAACTCAAAAAGGCCTTGTATGGCCTTAAGCAGGCACCAAGGTGGTATGAATGCTGGTTTCAGACACCAAGGTGGTATGGAATAAATGTGTTGATTCCTTTCTCCATGGTGCTGGTTTTAAAAAATGCCCGTCTGAACATGGGCTGTATGCAAAGACAAATGGCACTGGTGATATATTGCTTCTTTGTCTTTATGTTGATGATGTAATTTTTACAGGAAATAATTCCAGTATGATTGAAGACTTCAAGAAAGTAATGGAAAAGGAGTTCGAAATGACAGACCTCGGCCTCATGTCTTATTTCTTGGGTATTGAGGTTGTGCAAAATGAGAAGGGAATTTTTATAAGTCAAAAGAAGTATGCTACTGAATTTTTGAAGAAATTTGGTATGCTTGATTGCAATCCTGTAAAGACTCCTGTAGAGGTTGGCACAAAATTATCAAAGGAAGGAGATGACAGATTAGTTGATTCCACTTACTTTAAACAAATTGTGGGAAGCTTAAGGTATCTGACTTGCACTAGACCAGATATATGCTTTGCGGTTGGCTTGGTTAGCAGGTTTATGGAATCACCACGACAATCACATATCCAGGTTGTGAAGAGAATCATGAGATACATAAAAGGAACTCATGACTATGGGTTATTGTATTCCTCAAATAAGTCTAATAATCCATTCAAAATGGTTGGATATTCTGACAGTGATTGGGGAGGAGACTTGGATGACAGAAAGAGCACATCTGGATATTGTTTCAATTTTGGAAATACGGCATGTTCGTGGTCCTCAAAGAAACAATCAATTGTTGCACTTTCAACTTGTGAAGCAGAGTATGTTGCAGCAGCTTCAACTGCGTGTCAAGCTCTGTGGTTAAGCTATGTAATGGATCAAATTCTTTTTCCAGTTAAAGAGCCAATGAAGATCTTTGTTGATAATTTGTCTGCAATAAGTCTAGCCAAAAATCCAGTCACACATGGAAGGTGCAAGCATATTGACATACGGTACCATTTCTTGAGAGATCAAGTTGGGAAGAAAACAATAGAGTTAGTGCATTGCAAGTCAGAGAATCAAATAGCAGATTTATTTACTAAACAATTGAAGTCTGAGGCATTCTTCAAGCTAAGAGACCTACTTGGGATGACAAGTCTCCAGAATTAGAATTGAGGGAGGATGTTGAATAAGTCAATTCTAATTTTATTTATCATTATCATGTTTATTTTTTAATTAGTCATAGTTAGTTGAATCCTATTTTATAGGATCTGGATCCTAAATTGTAGTGCTTCCTGGCCTATTTATACTTAATCATGTAGCAAAGAATATGTGTGTGAGAAATACAATAATCTAATTCTCTTACTCTCTCTGTACGTTGCAAGCTGCACTTTCAAAGTTTTTTTTTCTTTCTTTTGTTCCAACATTATACTTCCTTTGATCTATTTTATATTGCCGTTTCGACTTTAGAACATATTTAAGGAAAAAAGCGATGGTGATCTTTCAAAAATGCCTTACTTTTTTACGGAAGTGGTGATGAATGAGAAGATAAGGTGGAGAAGAGTGATTTATTTTAGGGGTAGTTTAGATATTTTACTCTTAAAGTTTATTATTATAAGAAACAGACAACTTATTTTGAGACAGACAAAAAAGGAAAACAAACAATTTAAAATGGGACAGAGGGAGTAACATTGAATAAATGGAGACCGATTTGTGTCTACTTATATTTTTAGATGTTATTTTACCATTATTTTTTACTGATATTACAATTATATTTATGAGAAAAAACAAATGTTGATATATAGTCTTATGAAAAAAAAGAAGATAATCGGGTAGTAGTAAATTTTATCTGAGGGAGCAAAATCCGTATAACATTTTGACAAGATATTCTTGTAGAACTATGGTATTATAGTTTTAAGGTCAAAATGTGTCATAGGCTAATACTAGATCTCATATATTAGATCAAAGTTAATTGAGGATGTTGTAATCTAGACCATCGTGGGATATTTTCTTCTCGAGGTTACCTGAACATATTCCATACATTTATCTATTTAGATTTGGCATTATTCAAACAAATTTATTTCTTGCATCAATAAAATCAAATTGCGTCATATATAATCTCTTTAAATTAAACCACGCCTATTTTGGCACCACCGTAGAGACCGAGTTTGAGAAAAAAATGCGTAATAAGAAAGTGCCCGTAATTCATTTGCCCTACGTGGCAACCACCGTTTAACCAAATAAACACACCTAAACCCTCCACCATTCTCTTCTTACGTATTCCTTAATGAGTTTTTTTTGCTCCTATCTCTTCCACAACTTTTTTGAATTAACACAAATTCTCCATAAATTTTAAAAATTACACAAATGGTACCCAGAGGCGGACCTATGCCTTAGGAGTAGGAGGCAATGGCCCCCAACTAATTTTTGATATTAAGGTTAATTTTTTACACTTATGTATTGTTTGACCCCAATTAAAATTGAAGGGACTCCAACTAAAGTGTGTTTCAATGTATATAATTACAGAGTAATATTTTATAAAATAAAATTTTAAATTGTCTATTCAAAAATTCACATTCAAAAAATATTTGAATTTTTTTAACTTCTTTTATTATTTTATTGTCTATTAAAAAAACTTAGGCACAAAAAACTCATTCAAGTAGTAACTATTAATAACACACACACATATATATAACTAATCAGAGAAATTTAAGCACACTTTTCCAATTTATCTTTTTATTTATCTTTAGAGAGAGAGAGAGAGAATAGAAGTGGAAAATGAGAAAAGAGAGGAGAGAATTGAACAGGAGAGAGCAGCAAAGCATGTATTCACCATCACCATCAATCTCAGCACCCCCTTTGCCTCTCATGGTTTTCTCAGGCGTGCTCTTCTTTTTCCTGCTCTTGGAGAACGACGAACCCTACAACAACACCAGAACCACCACCACCAGCAGCAGCAGCACCCACCATGGTTTTCTCCAGCTATACTTGATCATCATCTTTGTCCTCCTCTATGTGCATGTCATTACGGGTAACGCCCGTTGGCTCTCAAGAAGGCCGTTGTCCCAGCCCATGAGAAGTAGCACTGTTAATCGCCGTTCGAGTTCCCTATGGGGGCTGGTGTTGCTGCTTGTCCTGCTTCCTGCCATGGTCCGTTATCGAGCGTTTTTCATCTTCCTCCTTGCCTTCCTTTTCTTGTTGTGGTCTTATACAGGTTAACCATGTGGGGTTGGTTTTTGTTTATGCTAGCTTGGGTTCTATGCTTTTGGTCATTGGCATATAGTTCTGTGAAGTACATGTATAATAAGTGTGTGTGTATGTGTGTGTATTGTGTGTTTGATCATATCAATTTGTAGACAGACAAGACAATGCCAATATAGTGAAAAAACATCTCTAAATTAAAGTGTTTGTTTTGAACCACAGATCCTAACACACATGGGCTATGTCAAGCTTTCTATATATGCAGATAGCCAGATACATATACACACCTCAATTTCTACTTAAGTTTCGTAATGCGGAGAAAAAAGAAGCACAAGATCGATCGGGAGGATATGATGATCATATCAATTCATTATCCAACCTGAGATGCAGGGGTCTTCAATTTAGGTATTTTGAACGAAGAAGAAAAGAGTTTTGGGGTGTCATCCATTCGCTTCCTCTTCGAATTCTCATTTCCCTGAAAATAGTTATAATTTAAACAGTTATTGTGATATATAATTCTCAAAGACTGTTTTTTTTATGATTATTTTTCTCCCTGAGCTCATTAAGTGGGATGAACAACTTAAGTTTAAACCACTGCATAAACATAACTACAAAGATTATAAACTAGATGTAGTCATTTAAAAATGGGCCCCACACATTGCAAGAGTTTGTATTTTGATGTAATCAAGAAAAAAGTCCATCTATACTACAACTGAAAAAAAAAATCTTTTTAAGGCTCCCTTAGTTGTTTTAGTAATGGTATTTTTTTCCTATAAAACATTAAGTTATATACCTCTCTGTCTAATATAAATATGCTTAACTTACAAGCACAAAAATAAAATTCACTTCAAGCACAAAAATAAAATTGTTTCAAGAAAATGTTATCTTGTATTTAAAATACTAAATTGCTAAGAAACAACCTCAAACACACAATTTCCTGAGAGATATTTAATCTGAAACTACAGATCCATAGAAAAACAAGCAAAGAGAGTGCATTGAACCCAACAAATCCATTTTTTTATTAAAATAAAAAATAAAAAAAGACGGACCTTCTCAGAAGCTGTTGGATTCATTGAAACTGTAACCGCCGGCTTTACACCCTTCCGTTTCATTCCATTGGTGGTTGTCTCCCTCAGCGAGTTTCCTGACCTAGTTGAGCAGCGTTGCAGCATAGGTGTTGCAGGAACACTTTTGTCCTTGAACATCTGTAACTCCCTTGAAAGTCTTGCAATCTCACCGTTTCGCTTAACTAATACATCTCCCATATTCGCCATTTGATTCTTCAAATCATTGCAGGCAGTTTGAAGTTCCTCGTTGTCTTTCAGAAGCAACTTGACCTTTTCGTTAGCTGTATCAAGCTGATCACATTTTACCCTCAGTTGTTCATTCATGCGATTCTCCAGCGTGTTATATTGGTTCCAGATGAAGCTCTTTTCCCTGACCAGTCTTGAAATTTCACTGTCTTTGTTAGCAGAAAGCTGCTGGTTTTCAAGTTTCAGCCTCCTCAATTCGCTCATTAATGACTTGTTTTTCTCCTTCTCATTTTTCTTGTCAGAAACACCCTGCCGGAATGAAAATAAATGAAATCTTTGATCACATATGCAGTGTAACGAATGCCAAACTGAACGTGCCACAAAAACTGAAACAACATACTTCTGCCTCAGAGCATTTAGAAGAAAGAATGCCGTGACATTCTCTGAGACCCTGCAACTCATCAGTTGTTTTTTCTGCATCGCGTAAACAACAAGAACATGATAATGAGAAAGCATCCCAGTAAATCACGCATGCCAAAATGACAACAATTCAGTGGAATATGTGCCTTAGCAAGGAGAATGTTAATTTTGCCCAATGCACCAACAGATTAATTCTGGCCTCTTTTTTTCAACTACGCAGTAATTCAAAATTTAAAGTGACAAAGTCTGAAATAACATTCATTATTCTCCATCATTTTTTCAATCAGTAGGCTTAATGAATTTAGGAACAGACAAATTCCTTGCAGCAAAGCAAAATCTTGGGGAAAAAAAGCATAAAGAAACTAAAGTATCACAAACCAAGTTTATCTCTAAGCATATAAGCGTCTCGCTCTTTAAGTCCTAAAATCACTTTCCATTCTTCAGCTTCAACCTCGCTCTGTAAATCCCGCACATTGAGTTCACGCTCCATCTGCGGACATAATTTCCAAATCAAAAGAGAACCCCGATAACCAGATCCCCAAATTGAATTCAGAAAACCCCCCAAAACCCTAACTTTAATCCACGGAACACCGGAAAAAAATCCAATTTTACCTGAGCGGTTTGATCTTGCGAAAATTTAACCATGGAAACCCAGCGTTCGTGTTCTAACTTGATCCTGTCTACAAGAAGTTCCCTGTCTTTAAGGAGGAATTGAATCTGCGCCTGCTGCGTTCGCAACAAGTACCCCATGGCGGCGTACACTTTCCGCCATTTTACCCGATCCAAAGAGGCACTCCGAGGGGAATCCCGTATCGCCATTGATGTCGCAGATTTGAGAGAAATATGACCGTTTAGTTAAGGTAGGACCGGTGGTGGTTTTGATGCTTCAGATTGAGAGAGCCGTTAGGAGGAGAGAAAGAAATGACAAACGAAATGAGAGATAGGGAAGATCGATTGCTTCTGATTTCTGAGTAATTAAAGGATGGATAATAAAATAATCAATCTGTCCCAAAAAATACTTCTTGTTTCATTTTTTACGCATCCCATAAAATACTTCAAACGGCATTTAAAATGCCTAAAATTTACAAAATTTCTTCTTTATTAAAGGTAGAAATTATTTTGAAAGTTTTTTTGGCATTCAAGACGGGATAGAAGTGTTTTATGGGATGCACAAAAAATGAAACATGAAAGACTTTTTGGGACGGAGGAAGTACTTTTTCCATTCTTTTCATCATTTATCTATTTCATCCCTATTAAAATTAGAGCATTGGCAGCAGCAAGTCTAAAATGGAATGCCACGGGATGATGTGGCCTCTAACAACCAATCAAAATTCACTGTGGAGTTCCATGGCTTGCAGCGGCAAGGCATAGGCGTGGGTGAAGAGCAGACAGAGACGGTGGAATTGACTCACAGATCCCTCGCAAAGGAGACGACAATTGCCTACGATTTTTCCTCGCAGATGCCTCGCAAAGGGAGTGACTCGTCCCTTGGCTCGCGCGGCTTTTCTCCTTCCTTGCTATTGCACATCGCAACTCTCCTCTCAAGGCAGGGTGAGGCGTTTTTTCCACTCGCCGCTGCCAATGCTCTTATCTACATTATTTACATGGTCAAACTATAATCAATTTCTTTACCTTTTTCGTTAGTTATTTGATAAAATAATATATTCATATCATATCTTGTTTTGTATATCTTTTGATGTAGTTTTAAATATATAATTTTTATATTTTAATGTTACACCTACAATCAAATAAATTGAATTGAAAATATTTTCAGTCAAACCTCGTAAATCAAACTAGGAAGATCATTTTAGGACAGATGAAGTATATTTCAAGGTATTTTCACATTAAAATTATCTGGACAAATCAAATTAAGAGGGGTCAAGCTAAGAGTACACTATTAATGTCTGTGTTTGCTTGGTGTATAAATTCGGCACACCATTTTGGTGCATCCTTAGCTTTATCTCATTAAAAACCCTCTATGTAAAAGTGCATCTTTCTTTTTTGAAATTAACAAAAGCTATAGTAACGATCAGGGCCGGCCCCGAAAAATAAAAAATAAAATTGACCCGGTCCAAAATTTATATTTTGTGCCCTATATTATATTTTTAGAGTACTTTTACTTTAAAATAATTAACAAATTTAAAAATATGATGTCCTAAATTTTAAGGAGACCTGTGCGGTTAGCCATTTTGCATACCCTCCGAGCCACTCATGGTAACGATGAGATGCCCCTTAAGAAACAAAAATCAAATATGATAGTTTATGATTATCAATTATTTAAATTGCAAATAAGCAAAGTAGATTGCACAAAGGAGGACGTTTGTAAGTAGGGGTGTATACGAATCGAATCGAAGCAAATATATCACTATTCAATTCGTATTCGATTAAAGTGATATGTATTCGAATTCGGATTCGTATATAATTCGAATTTTAAAAAACATTCATATTCGATTCGATAAATATTTGACGTATTTGAATTCGTATTCGAATATTCGAATTCGAAAATATTAGTAATTTTTTTCTTAAAACAGATTTCTTAAAGAAATTAAATTATTATTTTATAATAATGTAAAATGTAGTAAAAATATGTTAGAATATATATAAATTTATCTATAAATTATAATATTCGAATATATATAAATTTATATGTACACAAAAATTTAATATGTTAAAATATGCACACAAATATTTAATATATTAGAATATATATAAAATTATTTATAAATTATAATATTCGAATAATTCGAATAATAAACTAATCGAATCTATTAATATTTGTATTCGGATTCGAAAATAATTCGAATCTAAAATATAATTTGTATTCGGATTCGAATATAGCGAATACGAATCATCCTTTTCGAATACGAATCACGAATCGAATACATTTTATTTGATTTGTATACACCCCTATTTGTGAGTACGGTGAATTTTGTGGAAAAAAAAACAGATGTACTAAATCAAAACTAGACAACAATTACTCCGAGATTTGGTGAAAATTACTTTTAGAGCACAATTTATACAATCTGAAATCACAATTCATAATCTAAAACTAATAAATAATGACCAATGGTCCCACATTGGGAAATAAAAACATATGGTCCTATATTGAGAAAGTCATTATGTTTTAGTCCTATTTAGATAAATTATTCTTTAATTTATCACACTAGTACATTGTATCGGAATGAATTATCAGAAACCTAAATATTAGTGCATAACTTTCGTATAGAGTTGGAAAATGCTTGGTTCACAAACAAAATGTTCACAAACTTCACAAACTTACTATTTGTGAACTTCAATAAATAAAATTAAATAGTCTAAAATCAATTTAAAATAAAAATTTAAACCATAAATAATAATTTTGTGAAGTTTGTGAGTATCCTGATTGTGAACGTAGCATTGCTCGATACAGTTTGGGTACAACAGTATGGTTGAAAAACTTTTGATCTTCCCAATATTCTTTAAAAAAACAAATTCGAAGTACTTTACCGGCGCACATTTCCGTCTGCGTAACTTGTTGACCGGAATTCCCCGGTTCGCAGCCAATGAACTTCACGCCATCGCGTACCTTTTCTTTATCTATATAAGCCTTCCTCCTCCTTCAACCTCGTCTTCTCCGGTTCGCTCTTGCTACGGTTCATCTTCGTTATTCACGAGGTCTTTCACTTCCTTCTTCTTCTTCTTTTTGCATTGATTTTGTTTTTGTGTTTTCATTTGAATGCGGAGTTATATGGCTAAAATCGCTCGTACTAAGTAAGGAGTACTCTTCCTTTTTCGTGTCTGTAAAAATGTGCCCATTAACTGAGGTCTGATGATGATGATGATGATATATAGAGTCTTGAAAGTGCAGGTTCTTAGTTAGGTTGGTGTTAATTTCATTTGGTTACCCATCATCTTGATTCTTGAAAATTTTGAAAACAGCGCACAATGTCGCACGCCCCTCTAGCCGTGCCTCAAAATGGGACGATGAAACATCATCAAGAACCGGGGGGCTCTTTGTTCGAAAACGGAGATTGTGATCTCTCTAGGTCACTGGGAAGGTCTAGACTGACGAGCATAGAACGAAACAGATCATTTGATGACAGGTCCTTCAATGAATTGCCTTCAAGTGACCATTTAGACAACAGCGTGTTCTCCCCAGGAAGGAGGTCTTCTTCCATGGGCACTCCAACTTCAGCTTCAGCTCGTGGGTTTGAACCACACCCCCTCATGTCTGAAGCATGGGGTGCCTTAAGGCGTTCCATTGTTTCCTTTCGTGGCCAACCCGTTGGGACAATTGCAGCACTTGATCATTCCACCGAAGAGCTAAACTACGACCAGGTGACATATTACCAACAGTTACCCACTAAGACTTGGCCTCTTCAATCGTGTGTGTGTCTGATTTCCCAAATGTTGACAGGTATTTGTGAGAGACTTTGTGCCGAGTGCTCTGGCTTTCTTGATGAACGGAGAACCAGAAATAGTGAGAAATTTTCTTTTGAAAACACTTCGGCTTCAGTCGTGGGAGAAGAAGATAGACCAGTTCAAGTTGGGGGAAGGGGTGATGCCAGCCAGTTTCAAAGTGCTCCATGACCCAGTCAGGAACTTTGAGACCCTAATTGCAGACTTTGGTGAGAGTGCCATTGGCAGAGTGGCTCCCGTTGATTCCGGCTTCTGGTGGATCATATTGCTTCGCGCATATACCAAGTCAACTGGGGACACTTCCTTAGCCGAATTGCCCGAATGCCAAAGGGGCATAAGGCTCATCCTCACACTATGTCTCTTCGAAGGATTCGACACATTTCCAACCCTCCTATGTGCGGATGGCTGCTCCATGATCGATCGCAGGATGGTTAGCCCCCACACGATATGATTTCAGCTTTTGATTGAGCTAGTTCCTCTATCAGTCTGTCATCAAGACCTTAAATTATTTCTACTTTTTTTTTTGGCAGGGAATATATGGATATCCAATAGAAATACAAGCTCTTTTCTTTATGGCATTAAGATGTGCCCTGCTTCTGCTGAAGCAAGACGAAGAGAGCCGAGAATGTATTGACCAAATAATCAAACGCCTTCACGCGCTGAGTTACCACATGAGGAATTACTTCTGGCTGGACATCAAACAGCTCAACGACATTTACCGTTACAAGACGGAGGAGTACTCCCACACCGCCGTCAACAAGTTCAACGTCATGCCGGACTCTCTTCCCGATTGGGTCTTCGATTTCATGCCCAGCCGCGGCGGTTACTTCATCGGCAACGTCAGTCCGGCGAGGATGGATTTCCGGTGGTTCTGCTTGGGCAATTGCGTCGCGATCCTGTCGTGCCTGGCCACGCCGGAGCAGTCTTCGGCGATAATGGATCTGATCGAGTCGCGGTGGGCGGATCTGTTAGGGGAGATGCCTCTGAAGATCTGTTACCCGGCGATGGAAGGGCACGAGTGGAGGATCGTGACGGGGTGCGATCCGAAGAACACGGGGTGGAGCTACCACAACGGCGGGACGTGGCCGGTTCTGCTCTGGCTGCTGACGGCGGCGAGTATCAAGACGGGGAGACCGCAGATCGGGAGGAGGGCGATCGAGGTGGCGGAGGGGCGGCTGCTGAAGGACGGGTGGCCGGAGTACTACGACGGGAAGCTGGGGCGATTCGTGGGGAAACAGGCGAGGAAGATGCAGACGTGGTCGGTGGCGGGTTACCTGGTGGCGAGGATGATGCTGGAGGATCCATCTCAGCTGGGGATGATTGCTCTTGAGGAAGACAAGCAGATGCTCCCTCAGATCAAACGTTCTTCTTCTTGGATCTTCTGATCCACATCCACTCTTTCTCTTTGGATGCTAATACAAACTTAATTTCCTTCTTCGAGTTAAAGTATTAACAATAATACGGAGTAGATGAAATTATTTCCTGAATTAATAATGATAATTGAATGCCTAAAAAATGATAAAGGAAATTAAAAAAATTACTCAAAATATGAATAAAATATTTTTTGTATCAAAATAAAAGTAACATTTTTATCTCTAAAATAGAAGTTTAAAATATGAAAATGTGACAATGTTTATTGACACTCTATAATGTTTTTTACATTATATTTTTATTATTGACATTGTAAATTCTATTTCAAAAATAAAAATAAAAGAAATCACACTAAATAAGAATAAAACATAGATAACATACTAATATAAGAATTTCATATTTTTATTCTCTAAACAAGAATTTGCACTGCGATAATCACGTAATGTAACGTTGTAAATGTGCATTTTACTATACTTTTTTGTAATGTACATAGTCATGATTCGTAATGTATATGCATTTTAATTTCTATTTTGAAAATAAAAATATAGAACTTTTATGTTAATATTTTTTCAATGTTTTACTCATATTTTAGTCTGTTATTTAAACACACATAGTTTATATTTCGATACTTTTATTAGTTCTTTTATTTCTAGTTTAATTTTTTCCTATGAAATCAATAAGTATCAAAATTTAATTATCTCTACCCATATAGTAATATTTCTACCCCAATGTCTGATTTTCCAAATAAGAAAGAGGAGCCGCAATCCTCAAATCCACACTCTAGTATGAATGGACCACCGACCATGCTACATTTACACCAAATTTTGTATCTGATTTGTACACCGAAGTTATACATAAATATTTTGACGGTTTATACCGACACAAATGTTAGTGCATTAACAAAAATTTACACGAACACAAAGTGTTGGTGTGTTAACAAAAATTAGTTTTACACCAACATAAAATGTTGGTGTAAAACTGCGGGGTACAAAAGGTTGGGGTACAAGTAGCTTTATCCTCCCTTGAATCCTCCAAGTCTAGATACTATAGACAAGTTCCCTTCCCTTGACCTATATTTTTGAACCATTGAGAATCAAATAGCTTTTGAAATTATTTGTATTTGCATTAATTTTTTATAATATTTTTATTTTCTTTTTAGGATGTCCAAAAAAAGTTTTCTCTTTCTTTTTGGAAAAACTTTGAGTTGCATCGTTCTTTGTGTCATATTTCCTCCGTCCCATAAGAGCACTGGTAATACATGTAACGCCACTTGGCGTTATGCTACTTTTGAAGCCCAGGGGCATTAAACACCGCCCCCTGGAGCTTCATCCGGACTTCATCTCTTCTACTTCAAATGTTTAACGGGCTTCAAACCTCCCCTCCCCACTCTCTCTTTAAAAAAAATACTCTGTATACACAAACATAATTTTTTTTACTCTATATTTTTTTGTTTAATGTAATATTTTTTGTTCAATTTTTTTTAGTAATGTAATTTTGTTTTGTTTTTTTATTAAATTTAACATACTTTTTTTATTGACTGTATTTTTTATTTGATTAATTATTTCAGTTTGCAATATTTTACTACAATTCGAATTTGAATGAAGATATTTTTAGTTGCTCGAATAATTAGTAATTTCTTTGTAGTGTTATTTTTTTATGGATGTGATATTTTTTTAATGAATGAAACTTTTTTATGAATGTATTCTTCTATGAATGTAATATTTTTTAATGAATGTAATTTTTTTAATGTACTAATCTCCTTTTGATTAATTTAAATAATAAATTAATTAAAATTTAATAATTTAAATTTAGAAGATGTATATTTAAAAATGTAAAAAATGAAGGTTTGAAGCCCTGGGGCTTCAAACCCATTTCCAGTGAATTTTTGGTGTAAGTTAAAGCTGACGTGGTAGAGAGAGAGTTTGAAGCCCCGGGGCTTCACGAGTATTTCCAGTGCTCTAAAGAGAGGGACATTTGACTAAAGTGACAAAATAAAGGATGGATAATTTTGTGTTGACTTTCAAAAAATACGCTTGATGTGATGGATAAAAGTAGGATGCGATGTGTAAATCATTAGGAATAAGGTATGATATGATAAGTAGTGCATGAAAATGTAAGGACTAAAAATAATTTTTTAATAGAAATGAAAAAGAGATTGTATGACACCATTTTTTAAAATGTGAAAATTTTTTTGAGACGGAGTGAGTATCAAATAGGAGGGAGCTTTTTTGGGAGGGTATACAAGTCCGAAGAACAGTATGAAAATTGAGAATGAGTAGATGAATTTCAACTATGGAAATATATGAAGAAAAAGTGTACCAAACTTCTCGTCAAAGTACTTATGAGACAATATCAATGCATCTTAAATTTGTAAGACTTTTGATACTGCTAAAGTCACAATTTTTAGCTAGTGTACAAATTTTACCTAAAAATTAGTTTGTGCAAAAAGAAAATCCATGTTGAATTATGCATTATTTGATACCATTTTTATCTAACTTGATCTCAATCGTTTAATATTTTAGAACAAATTTTAAGTACAAGTTTTTTTTGGTGAAAAAAGAAAGTCCATTTTAAAATTATGGACTCTTTGATAGCTTTATAATTGCTTATAATGATTTTAGGTTGCTTTCAGTTCTAACTATCCCTTCTAGTATTTTTTAACTTATAATATTTTCCAACTTCTTCTATTTTCTATTAATCATTTTTAAGTTCTATTAATTTCTTTCAGTTTCTTCTAACAATGATCTTAACAAATATTTATGTATATTTTCAAATATTATTATTTTTATCTCAATAAAATAAAAAATTTATATATTGTCATAATAATTGATTTAAAAAATTATCATCGGAATGAATTCTAGTTAATATTATAGAGTCAATGTAAATTATTAAAGAGTAATTTACCTAAATAGGACTAAAACATAATGACTTTCCCAATATAGGACCATATGTTTTTATTTCTCAATGTAGGACTTTTGGTCATTATCAAGTAGTCATTATTCAAGTAAATGTCCATCATTACTGGACATTATTTCTCTCACAAGGTCATTATTAAGTCCTATTTAGGGAATAAAAAAGTTTAAATCCTACATTAGGAAAGTCATTATGTTTTAGTCATATTTAGAGCAAATTTCACATTATTAAAATCTTAACTTCATTAATTTATAATTTCCTTTGTGATTTTAATATTTTCGTTAATTATGTTTTTTGAAACATGTTATAGTCAAAGTTTTGAAATTTTGACCATAAATTCTCTTTTAAAACTTTGACCAAAATAATTGTACACTCTATTTTCTTTCATTAAGCATTACATAAATTTTAAATATGCGCATTATATTTATAGTAAATTTTACGCTAAGAGCCTGTTCTTTAGAACTAGAAAAAAAGAGCTAGAAACTGGAAGAAACTGAAAGAAACTGGAAGAACGGGAAGAACTGGAAGGAACTGGAAAGAATTGGAAAAATAAAAAAAAGTTTTGCAATTTTTTTATGTGTTGTTTTATATTATTCTCATTCTGATTCTTGTTGTTATAAATTATTATTATTATTGTTGTTGTTGTTGTTGTTGTTGTTGTTGTTGTTGGTGGTGGTGGTGTTAGTGATGTCATCACGTTATCTTAATGGTTGTCTTTAAGATAAGAAAACATATTACTACCTCCGTCCCACTCTCTTTGTTCACTTTTGACTTTTGGAACTGTTCATCTAAGCACTTTGACTTATCAAATTCTCTCAATGTGTAAGCCTAAATATAGTCATGTGTGATCTTGTTTGATTTGATGGATTAAAGAAGTGCATTGGATGGTGTGTAAAAATGAAAGTGGACAAAAACAGTGGGACGGAGGGAGTATTATTTTTCATATATATGTAAAAAGCTAGTTTAAAAAATTAATTAGTATAAAATTAGCATAAATATGAAAATGTTAAATACTTAAGAGTTATTATGGCTATGTTACATTTATTATAAAATAATATATTTGTAATATATTTTATATATTACAAGATAGGCCCAAAGTGATATTGTTTGATGAACAAACTAAATATGCAATGAAGCAGTTTAGAGATGAACTAACACTTAATATTCTACAATGTAGTTAAGCTTAATTGAAGATATTAAATACGAATTATAGTTTTTACAATATGATTTCGTTGAAACTGATTGGATTATTTATATTTATATGCACACTATTTTACATATTAGAGACAATAAAAAGTAGATTAAATAAATGAAAGTATAACTTTTTTGTTACTTGTTTTTTACTCATTGGGGATGTTAGTTGTTGAATTTCTATTTTACACTTATTGGGTCATTTTTTCTTTTTCAAAATGTAGTTTCTCTTGGTTTTCATAATGTTGTACTTCCCACCACATTCCATATTTTATATTTTAGATTAAAATATTGATGTTTACCTCATATAAATTTAGATTAAAAAAATATTGTACATAACTATTTTATCCATAATTTTTTAAATAGTTTCATAATTTTTTATGTAGATTAATATACCAAAAAATAGTATTATTCATATTAAAAAGTTGAAGAAAAAATAATAATGAAGGTGTATCTTAAAAATAGTGAGATGAAAAAATGAAATATTTTATAAACTATAGTTATGAACATAATAGTTGTAATAATAATAATAATATATTTTTTTAGAATGATTTGTCAGAAAGTAGAAAGAATTTGAAGAAAATAAATATAATTGAAAGAAACTGGAAAGAACTGGAAGATTCAAGCTCTAAAGAACAAGCTTTAAATAGCACTAGAACGTATGTTCACTTTTAATTTTTTTTAAACTGGTTGGTGCTGGGTTTCGAACCCGTGATCTCTTAGTCAACGAGGCTCCGATACCATGTCAAGAAACCAACTCAACCAAAAGCTCAAGCTTGTGACTGTGGCCTAGGAACAGTTATTTAAATTCTAACAAATTCTAATGACGGAAACAATGTCTAGTGATGATGGACATTTAGTTTGAAAAATGTTCTGTGGTGGTGGACTTTTAGTTGAACAATGACCAATGAAAATTGAACAGTAGTACTACATTGGGAAATAAAAATATATGGTTCCATATTATTGAGAAAATCACTATATTTTAATACTATTTAAATAAATTTTCTCTATTTTATATTGTGCTCATTCTATGTATATGCAAAAAAATAAATTTTCATACATCAATTTAATAAAATGAATGCTCTAAAGTAGGAGTATATGCGAGAAAATAATTATGTGAAATCAATATTTTTTAATTTTTCAATGTACGTATGATCCCGTTCTATTGTTTCATTTGATTTTAAAAAGTGAGGAAAATAAAAGTGCAGATCACATAAAATTGCTAATATGGTTTTAATAAAATATAATCGTAGAGAAGACAAATCATTAAAAATGTAGAATATAAATTATTTAAAAAAATATGAAATTTATAAAATTAAATAATTATTTCAACATTTTTTTTAACTTTTTTCTAACTTCTTCCAATTTTTTCTAACTACTAATTTCTTCCAACTCTTACATTTTTCTCCAACTCTTTCCAGTTTTCTTTCTACTTCTTTCACTCTGTTTTTACAATCGAAACCAATATAGCCTTAGTACACAAGTCTTACTTCTTTTGAATAAAAATATTCTCTGATATACTCTGTTTTTTTTTGAAAAATAGAATTAAACACATAAGTCGCTCATATGGAGCATTAAACATAAATGATATTCCCTCCATCTCAGAATCATTGTTCAGATTTGTTTTTTTAGAGTTGAACAATATCAATTTTTAACGTACAATTAAGTAAAAAATTTAGAGAGTATAATATGATAATTAGATTAAATAATATTTTTGAATTATTTTTCAATATAAATCTACTAAAATTAATGTTTAAAGGTTGTCAATTTAAATCGTAAAAATGTAAGAGTGGAAAACACTCGGAACGGTACTCTCTAATTACATGCGCTCTTCTCGATCGTCATATCCCTTAAAATGATTTTAATTAGAAGATGCAATAATTCATTTGTTTATTCCAAACATAATTATTTATCCCACCATCGATTGAGAATAATTTAATTTTTTCTATTCTGATCTGTTTTCTTCTTTTATGGATTTCGTTCCATGCACTTTGTTTTGTTTTATATTACTCAGCCACCATAAACATCATCAAGTGAAGGAAAACATTAACAATTAAATAAAGCCTTCTTAATTCATTCTCTCCACAATTTTACTCATCCCCGAAATTAAGAAAAATAGAATTATATCGCTCTAATTTGAGTATGATTTTTATTATGAAAGGGAATAAGTATTTTCTCAATCCTAATTTTGATTAGAAATTAGGATTTTCGAGGTAATATTCTGTATCTTTTGAAATTATTTTATTTTACAAATTGTTACTCCCTCCGTCCTATAATGATCTTCCCAGA
This sequence comes from Cuscuta australis, assembly GCA_003260385.1. Lineage (NCBI taxonomy): Eukaryota > Viridiplantae > Streptophyta > Magnoliopsida > Solanales > Convolvulaceae > Cuscuta > Cuscuta australis. The sequence goes on along the minus strand of NQVE01000115.1, from coordinate 1,769,139 downwards.
GCACTATTCCAACTTCACAAGAATTTATATTTATTTGTGTTTTTTCATGGCCTATATGATAAAATAAAATATTCTTGTCATCATTTGTTTTGTTGAACTTTTGGTGTAGTTTTTAAATATGTATGTATTATTTTTTTTTCTATACCAATATTTAAATAAAATAGATTGAAAAAACTTGAGATTTTTCTTCGTTTTGCGAACCGAGAAGATCATTATAAGACGGAAGAAGTATATAAAAAATCAAAATTACATACTCCGCTTTAAGTAAAAGTAATTGAAAAGTGAAAAAAAAAATTGTAATTAAAATTGGGAAAGAGAATATAAGATAGCTTTTCTTCACCTACCACATTTATTTCTCCGGATTACACATACAAAGGCTTGTTTGGACGGCGTGAAATTGGGGAAGGCTCCAAAAGTTTGCCAAGCTGGAAAATTCTTTTGATGATATCTTATGTCCTACACTCATGCATACATATATCTAGCCCGGTCACACCCTATATGATCTTTCCATCTTAAAATTTACAGTAATAAATTATCCACTTCCTATTTTTGGAAGGAAATCCAAAAAATATTTGTCATTTAATTTATTTTCTTTCTACTACTCCGTAATAAAAATGTGAATTATAAAGTTTTTCATGTCTAAATAAATTTAACCACGCATATATTTTTTCTCTAATTTTGTGGAAGTCAAATAATAATAAATATACCAAGTGGTGATTTTAATACGAAGGGCTTGTTTGAACAAAATTTTAACGGTGTAGATTACTTTGAATTGAAAACGCTAAACGCTGCTTGTAGATAGTCTTTGTTTGGTAACAGCTTTTTCGATTAGCGTTAGCGTTTTGGATAAAATTTTAACGGTGCAGATTAAGGGCCTCTTTGGGAATAGCGTTAGAGATTAGCGTTAGCGTTTTAGATAAAATTTTAACGGTGCAGATTACTTTGAAAACGCTAACGCTAAACGCTGGCCGTAGATAGCCTTTTCAAAACGCTAACGCTAATCTCTAAAGCTATTCCTAAACAGGCCCTAATTCTGAAAACGCTAACGCTAAAGGCTACCATCGGATAGCTTTTTCAAAACGCTAACTCTAATCTCTGACGCTGATGCCAAACGGGACCATAGTCTTTTCAAAATGCTAACGCTAATCTCTAACACTATTTTCGAATTAATAATTAATTATCATCCATAAATACCCCCTCACCTTAAATCACATTACTTTATTCCATTTTCAAAGCTCTATGATTATTGTCTCTTTCTGCCATCATCATCCTTAAATACCCCCCACCTCTGCCCTTGATTTTCCACAACTATATATATTTGTATATATCTATATTTCCATAGAGCTTAAAAATATATACTTAAAATTATTGCCACTCCTGCATAAATCAATAATAATATGGCGGTTTCATTAATCTTCTCTAATAATAATAATCATAACAATAATAAGTCTTTGTTCATCTTCTTCTTCCTCGGGTCACTAGTCCTCGTGTTCTCCACACTTATTCACATGGCTCAATCTTCTCCTGAACCGGCGGTGAACGGAGCAGAACCGGGCTTTCCACTCCAGGATACTTCTGTTATAGGTTTCTTCATTTATTTTCAATCATCCTACGAACCTTTAAATTTTACTACTAACTATATCCATCTTTCCTCTCACTGTAATTTTTTGGTCAAATTTTTTTTAAAGTTTTGAGCATAAAATTCAGAATGATATACTCCGTATTGAATTAGTGATAGATACCTAATACCAAAAGATTGATTTCGAAACGTAGTTTTATGACATCATAATCGTGTATGAATGAAGATATTAATGGTCAAGGTATACTGAAAAATCAAATGAGAAGAATATATAGTTAACGTACATTATGCATGTAATGTATGGGTGTGTGTGCATGTATCAGATTGTGGGGCATCATGCGCGGCGAGGTGCAAGTTGTCGTCGCGGCCGAGGCTGTGCAAGAGGGCGTGCGGGACTTGTTGCGCAAGGTGCAACTGCGTCCCCCCGGGAACCGCCGGCAACGAGGAAGTCTGTCCATGCTATGCCACCATGACCACCCACGGCGGCAGGCACAAGTGCCCTTGATTAATAATTTCATTATTTCAATTCATCATCATTCATATAATATACGCACCATGTGTATTTTTTTTATAAAAAAATCTCGTTTTCAATCCTCGTCCGTATCTCATTCAAATACATATATAAATAAATACCTTTGTGTGCTTGTCTGTGTCTGTTATATATTAGAATATGTACCTAGCTTCAATTCATTTGAAACAATAATTGTGTTCCTACTTTAGCTTATTATTATTATTAGTAGAATTTCTAATTATAAAATTATTACCAATCCAATAATTCTTCTTCTACCTATACTCTTATTAAATATTAACTACTTCCTCCATCCATCTCTCTCACCTCAGCTCAATATTTTGTTTGACTATTGTAACAAAACATTAATTCACCATCCATTTGATGGGGGGAAGTACGTGCATCTTCTTCAAAGCTCATAACACAAATATTTTACACACTTACGACGTGACACTTTATCAAGCCTCACGTTCTACAAAATAATGTTCACTCGTAATTTATAATTATCTTCTAGCTAGCCCATAAACTGTGTTTTCATGGAATTGAAACCATCTTAAATACGGAGCAAATGTTATAAGGGAAAAATTCTCTTGGAAAATCTCTTATACATACGGAGTATATTTGGAATTTCGAAATTGATGGGCTTACATTGATGTACCCAAAATGTCAGTGACAAAATTTTGTGATCACACTGACGTTTGGTGTCAATGTAAATTATCAAAACACATAACCTTTGGGATACATTTTGGCCGGGATGCAATGTTTGGGGCACACCAAACATGATTGTAATTTTTTTGTTTGAATAGTAAAATTAAAGAATAGATAGTAACATGCGATTTGAGACGCGCTCGAGTGTGTGCAATCTAAGTACAAATCGGTGTATCCCTGGCATTACTCTAAAATTGAATTACAAACATAGCTATAAAATTGAATGATCTGATAGTAAGATCAGTCTCTTGATTTAAGATCTGGAGGCCTCTTTACCTAGAAAAAAATAGAATGATATTTTTCCAAGAGCGACTTTAATGTATAGAGACTGAGAGCTTGTAATCTTCAACTTAATTTTATTATTTATTTTTATTGAAAACAAATGAAATCATTATATCAGATTAGAAAAGCTTTAAATATAACTACAATTAGATTAAATTAAATTAAATCATATCAAAATTTATTCTAATCAGACCACCAGAAGAAAACAAATTCTCATTTCGAATATTTTGTCTTCGAGTGGCTGCGAAAAGATGGGCTGATCGTTACTGATTTGAGCTTCTTTGTTAGGCTAGAGAAAGGGCCAGTTCGATTTATTGGGTTTTGGGCTTCCGCCCAAACCGAATCTCTTCATTTTTTTAACTTCGACTTCCGCTAGCATTTACCCATTTAGCGATTTATTGGGTTTTGGGTTTTGGTCTTTTAGCGTAAAAAAATGGCCTTTTGGGTAACGTAAAGTAACAGGAATATGAATAATACTCCATGTGTTTCGCCAACATTTCCCTTTTTTACTCTTTTCACCAAAATAAGAAATGTATATTTTATGCTTACTTTCTAATTTCTTTTGTAGATGTGATTAGTAAATTAATAATGAATACATATGACATGATATATCGAGAAGATAAGAATATATCAAAAGAGAATTTAAAAATACTATTATATAATTGCTCAAATCTAAGAGTATTTACGTGAACATTTCCTACAAACAATGATAACATACTCCTTTCCCTTCTTATTTGGTTACATATAATATAATTTTCCCTTGAATTCCGGTATTAATAACATTTTCACAAGTTTGTGATAAAATATTAACCTCTCGTCTAAAAGTTATATTTCTGTTACACGTTAAGATATTTGGCTAATATTATTTTTAAATCATTTTATATAAAAAATGGTGTGAAATTAAAAGATAAAAATTACATATTTAAAAACTATATCAAAAGATTTATAAAATTAGAGATGACTTGATTATATATTATTTTATCAAATGGGCAACGTAAATGACCAACAAAATTTAAAAATTAACTAGAGTCTAGATTTGTTAAATTCAAAAATTTCAAGCTAGTGTTTAAGTAAATGAAAAAAATAATATTCAATCAAAATTACTACTCCGTATCTAATAAATGTATGAAAATTTTTTAAATATCAAATGGAGATTGAATAAATATTTAAAATGAGGAAGGATAGCAAAACTGTCCAAAAAGGTATTGTTAATCATCTTTTCCCCTCAAGGGTACCAAAGAATATCCCTTACTTAAAATCTATGGTTTAATTATTTTATTGACCTTAATCATTTCGTTTAAATACCGCCCCCCCCCCCCCCCCACCTCGTCCTCATATATCCAATCCAATATACTATTACTGAATAAGATAATTATATTAATCGATTATTAACATTGTTATTATTGTATAACAGATTAATTAACCCAGCCATATAATTACAATTTATAAATGGCGGGTGCAATGATCTCATCATCATCCTTGTCCAGCTTGCTCGTTGCGTCGGCACTCGTCACCTTCGTTTCACTAATGCATACTGCTCAGTCTTCTGCTTCTGAACCGGTGGCGGCGGTTCCGGTCCATGCGGCGGCCCCTCCTCCCCCCCACCAGATAGGTTTGTTTATTTTCAATTTCATTTTCATATACAAGCCCGTAAAAATTACTCCTCCCGTCCCAAAACAAATTTAAAAGTCCATTGTATGATTGTGTGTGTGTGTGTGTGTGTGTATCAGATTGTGGGGCAGCATGCGCCGGGCGGTGCAAGCTGGCGTCGAGGCAGAAGATCTGCATGAGGGCGTGCAAGACTTGCTGCGGCAGGTGCAACTGTGTCCCGCCTGGAACCTCCGGGAACAAGGATGTTTGTCCGTGCTATGCTAATATGACCACTCACGGCGGCAAGCCCAAGTGCCCTTAATTCATTCATTCATTCAATTCCCTCCTCCTTGAGGATGTGTGTGTGTGTGTGTAAAGATGATGAATACAAGTTAATCCTCGTATTGCCAATTGGTTTTGGGTGGAACCTCATGTTTCTACAGTTTTATTCCCATCCCACACAAATGTTTCTAAAAAACAAAACAAAAGAAGAATATGAATTCACACGTACTTTGGCGTTTCCTAAGAGGCAAGCAAAGAAAGAATGAAAGATTATCCTTCATCTCTCATCTTGCATCTGCCTAGCTAATCACAATGGTAAATCTATAATTACAACACAGACATTTAATTTACCATCTATCTACGAACTATGATTGAAAACGAGGTGTCCGTACATACTTGGAGTTTGCAGCAGCCAGGAGAGCGGCACCAATGCCAGACCCGTCTTTGGAATGCTCTATCACCACATTCTTTGAAATCTCTTCTCCCAGCAGCTCGGTCACGGCTTCTTGGAGGTAATCCCTGTACTGGGGATAATTCTCGTACAGCCCTCCGTCCATGGCTACCACCGCTCTCTTCCTCCCGAACACGCTCCCCTTTTCATCCTCCTCCATCTTCTGAAGGATCCCCACTATTCCTGCACCCGCCAGGCGCCCCCCACGCCTTGCAATGGCGTCGCATATCCCTACCACTATCTTCCTCGCGCTGGGATCAGACTTCACCTGATATACATACATCATCAATGTCAAAGCGCCATTCTCAGAAAGTGTTTTCATCTAGACAGCAATGCAAGTTCGTATATACCCCAGTTAATTTATAGAGGATTGATCCGACGGATTCAAGATCTCTGGAAGTGTCCTGTTGCATTGCACATATATCTGGTGTCCTGTTTTATAGAGAAAAATCTATGTTTGTGACTAGTGAGGATGATGAGAAACATACGACCAATTGATGTTTGTGTGGACATAAAAATTACCCGAGAACGAATGGCGTGAATAGTTTTTCCGCGACGGAGTCTCCAAACAGGCCACTACTTTTAGACATCTTTACAAGGACTCGCCTGACAATCTCTCCTAGATACATGCCCGAAATTGTCTTCTCAAATATCTGTTTCATTACATATATGCAAGGTTGAGAAGTCTGATAACCACTTGTTTACAAATAGATAAGACCGACAAAAGCAATTTATGTTGAGGGACATATTAAAATAACTTGCCTGCTCACCGGGATTAATGCTGTCGGCGTCCATTTCTCTATCAAACTCTGTCAAGGGAAGGCCACTTGAAAATGCTCCCCACTCTGTATTCACAACCTGAAATGATAAAGCCAGTGTAAGAAGTAATTTTTTTTTACATATAAAGATTTCAACGCAACCACTTCAAGACTCTAACAACCATTAGCCCAGATGATGAATGGTGATGATCTGAGAGTTTAGGAATGGCATTGGTGCGCTCAACATAGCACGCATTGGTTCCGGTCCCAAGAATGATAGCAACCAGCACATCATCATCCCAATACCTTGCTCCAGCTAGTGTTGCCACGGTGTCATTAACCTAGGAAAACTCCACATATAAATTAAACTGGTGAAGAAAAAAACATATAGAGTCATTCAAGACACATTTTTATGATCATTGAGGTTCTTTTGACACCAAACCGTGTCATGAGTCATGACCCCGGGACCCAGGCCCATTTGAGAGTCCTACGGTGCTTCGCTTGGCTCCAAAGTGGTTCCTACCCCCCATAGCCCCCCAGGCCCTAGGCTCCTTGTTTTTCCGATATGCTTCTGGCGAAGCAGAGGGCAGAATGTGGGTTGGGGAGATTTGAGGATAAGGAGGATAGAAACCACTTCAGGGTCGAATGGAGCACCGAAGGGCCCTCAAATGGTCCGGTGTCATATTCTATTCATTTTATTATCTGCTGGTGAAGGAAGATAACATACCAAGGCTGATACTTGCATATCTAGTCCTAGCCTCTCCATGGCTTCATTTAAACAGGCAGCCACATCTTTCCCCACCTGTCCCATGCAATCCCTATGTTAGACAGAAAGCTTATGTATGAAACTTCAATGTCCTGTTTGGATCAAAAGGTTTTAGAGGACATATATACATGATGGGGAACAACATAATCCTCGTTCAAAAGTAGAAGAAAGTTTTGGACTTTTAGTTATGAGTATTAACCAACAACAGATGCTGTGTTTGGTTGGGGAAGCGGAGAACTAACCCAGGAAACCATTCCAAATTTACAATATATTCCCAGACCGGATAATAAGTGCCTGTCTGGCAAGCACTTCTTCCCATAATTTCAACAAAACACAAACCTATTTGCAAGTTATGAAAAGAGGTAGTGCTGGATTTACTTCGTATACTGAAGATGATAATTTTAGAGCTTTTTTGACAACATGAATTGTTTATATTATATGCTCCGGTATAAAATATATTTCAACTATTTTTGTATAATTAAGATATTTTAGCAATTTCATCAATATCAGCCATAATTATCCTTATTGAATGGGCTATAAGACTAATGATTTGGATATTTGGGGGGGGGGAGGTCATCAAGAATACTCACAGTTCCAGAGACGGCAAAACCCTTTGTCCAATTGATTAGAATGCCAGATTTAACAGAAGTCTGCCTCACCGGGAAAGAGAAGGTAAATCCTATTTCCCTTGTCCTTCCAGGTGGCATATGACACTTCTCACCCTCCTGTGCAAACTTTGCCAGTGCAGAAGCTATAAAATTAAAAAGCTCCTGGACGGAAAGGAATAAGCCACATATGATAATGCAAGCGTGAAATTATACTTCGTATTAAAGAAAAGAAAACTAGGCACAGAAGATAACTGACCTCAGAGGTACCAAACATCAATTCTTGCGGTATAGACAATTGCTCAAATTCTGTGGAAACTACACGCTCCTCCTTCCCTCCCAATTGTACTCTTAACACCCGGAAATTAGTACCGCCAAGGTCCAATGCATAAAACATCCCCTTCTCATTCCTTCAAGAGCAAAAAAAATACAAGAATTAAATCATTTAGAAGTATAGATTGGTTGAATCATCAAGGCAATGTAAAGTTTGCCTACTTCACACCCTTATGATGCTTTGGGCATTGGACTGCTCTCTTATGCTTTATCATGAACGTTAACCGGATTACCGGACTACAGTGTCAATTTAATTTTGAATAGACCTAAAAAGCTCAGCTTTATATAACAGTAGGGTTCAAACTTTAAAACCTACAAAAAACAAACAAATCCAATAAAATCTAGTAGAAAATAGCTGCAGAAGGGTGTGCTTACGCAGACATTACCCTCCCAACTTGAACACATGATAATGCAGAGTAATAATGAATACATGTATGATGATCATATGTAAGGAATTGAAGTAAAAAAACACACACAAATTAAAGAATCTTGTTTTGTAGTTAATGAACATCATGATATATGAAGAGGTTAAAAAGTAGACATTATTAAGGAAAAAACAGTGCAAATTAGAGTAGGGCATAGGGTTACCCAGTCGGCAGAGTATCAACATAGCTGAGAATCATCTTCAGATCGCTGCCGCCGTCAACGGCGAGGCCAGAACGAACATCAGCGGCCATGGCATTTGCCACGCGGCGCAAGACCGGCAGAGGGGTGGCGCAGTCCTTCTCCAATTTAGTCAGGATGGAAGCTTCGCCGAGGCTGACGGCAGACCGGACGGCCATTGCCACCCGCTGCCGCGATCTAATCTTGGTCAGCGGTCGCCGGACATGAAAAGGTCCGACGACGCTGGCGGCGGTGCCGGTGGCCGACATATTAGGTAAGTTTGGGACTAAAAGGAGATAACTAGTAGAGGTTGTTAAAAAAATTGTTTTTTTTTAAATAGAGTACTCCGTAGGTTTTTAAACTAAAAAAACATCAAAACATACTCCACGAGGACTCGAATCGGAAATTGTCCATTTGCAGGAAGGACTATATTTTTGTTCCAATCCACTGATGAGATAAGATTAACTTTCTTGTTAAAGAGTTCATTTGATTGGTTCTCGTTAAATCTCTCATTAATTAACAATAGTGAAGCTAAAAAATGCTCGTTTGTCTTTTAGAAAAATCTTAATTCTATAATATTCTTCTATAGTTCTATCTATTTTAAAATGATGTTATTTATAAGTTGGTATAAAAAAATAATTCAAATTATATATTTATAAACTGGATCAAAAGTGATATAATAAATGACGATAGAAAATATATCATTTTATCGATTGACTAATACAAAAACACATGTAAACAAAAGTTATCGAAAACTTGAATAGTAAAAAAAGTTGTTTTGAAACGAATGGAATAACCTTTTACGGAGTAAATGTTATTTTAACTCAGATTTTTCCAACATCTAGTAACACCAAAAATAAATACAACAATATATTTTGTCAAAAAATATATATACAAATACAACAACGATCGAAGTTTATCGTATCTAAACATATGATTCAAGTTAGATTAGAACTCTTCTTTAAATTAGAGGTTCTTTAAACTTTTAAGTGTGTGAGAAGTATCATTTTTACACCATCAATTTGACATACTACATCTCTCCTGAGTATTTGTTCAATCTTGACTTTTTTCAGTTTATCGTTTGCAATTTTTGACCTATAATTAAAGAAGATATATATTGTATTTTAATTAAATAAAATAATATTTTAAAAATATTTCTTATAATTAGTCTAATAAAAATATTTTTGTATCAATATCTAATACTCCGTATCATTTTTATTTAACTTAAGGACAAATTTACCAATTTTAACCGAAAAAAAGTCAAAATAGACAACACTCGGAGACGAATGAAGTACTCCCTCCGTCCTATAATGTTCTTCCCGGTTCATTTTACGAAGTTTGACCGACTTTATTTTCAATTCAATTTATTTGATTGTAGGTGTAAAATTAAAAAATAAAATTTATATATTTAAAAACTACATCAAAAGTTCTACAAAACAAGTGGTGACAAGATTATATTATTTTATCAAATACCTAATGAAAATAGATAAACAAAGTGATAAAAGTTTAACCGTGTAAAAAGTGAATGAGAAGAACATTATAGGACGGGTAGGGAGTAGTTCATAACACCCCTCATGAACCTCAACTCGCCCTTTGGAAGTAAGCAAAAAAAGATAATGGTGGGGACGAAATGGAGGGTGGAAGTGGCAAGTCCAAATTGGTTGGGGAGACCGGTGGAGTGTCACACCGGTTTATAATTTTTATTCGATCGGCGGAATACACAAACAGAAATTGTGTCACATATTTAGCTAACAGATCAGATATTGAACAAAGAATACCACAGTGTTGGAGTGGACGCCAAGAAACGAATTCAATTCTCCCTCTCTTTTTTTTTCCCCTTCTCTTCTCTTTTAGCCTATAGCTCTCCCACCATTTTCATCCAATGCTAATCGAAAACACCACTCCAACCAACTTCCCATCTTCACGGTATATATATATATTATATATGTGTATATAAATACTTGAAATATTGATATCATATCCGATCCATCCACACGCCCTAGCTGCATGCACCCATACATGGAAGCACCATCTGCCGACGGCGGCAGCGGCGGCCCGGGGACGGCAATGGAGAGAAAGGCGGCGGAGATCGACACCAGCTCCCCCTTCCGGTCGGTCAAGGAAGCCGTGTTGCTCTTCGGCGACACCCTTCTTGCCCGTCAACTCTACCCCAACAACGCCTCTCTCCAGCAGGTTATTCATTAAGCTTTTGGTTGAGTTGTTTTTTTTTAACGGAATCATTATTAGAATATAATGCCGGCGGCCATAAGTGACACTTTCTCTCTCTGTTTTTTCTTGGTTTCAATTCCAGAAGGAAGAGGCAGTTCCACCAAAGCTGAGCAGTGTGAGAGCAGAGCTAGAGGAGACAAAGCAAAGGCTGCAAAAGGCTAAGGAAGAAAGCTTTGTAATGGCTACCTGTCTCTCCTCTTTGCAGGACGAGCTCAGGCGGACAAAGACAGAGCTCCACCTCCTCAAACAACAATCCCAGAGGCACGAATCCGAGGCCGAGGACCTCAAGTTCATTGAGGCCCCCGCGATGATTGATCTGCAGCTTCATAAGTCGTCTCCAGAAATCATCGAATGTGACAACGTCATGAGGTTCGAGAGGAAAAAATATGTCAGCTTTTCGCGTCGCCATCATTTTCCGGCCGGGGAAGATGACAATGTCGTGCTGGAGAGGCATCCTTCCCTCAAGAAGAAGAAGAAGAAGCCGGTACTCATCCCACTCATGGCCATTGGAGGGATTTTCTCCCGGAAGAAGTCTCACTAAATTACTACTCAACTTTTGAAATAATGTTTCTCCTTTAATTTCCTTTTTTGAATGTTTCATAATCCATACTGATTTATGATGTGTCATGCATTATTGCTTGATTATGAGGATGATAATTCCAAACAGATACAAGTGTTATGTTTCTAGGATAAGTTCTCCAATACAATATTGACTATTAAGTACACATTTATAAAAAACCAAAAAAAAATGTACACCGTATGAAGAAAAAAACTTAGGGAAATGTCATTGGGCAGCAGTACGGTTCTTGCGGAACCTAGAACGACGAGGGCCTTTCTCAGGGAGAGTTTCTGCAACTGCAGTGGCCTTTGCACTTGTGCTTACCAGTTGAAGCTCACCTCCTTCAGAGCTTGAAGCCTTTCCTGATATTTCAGTGAGGATGAGTTCTTTTAGTGTTGGTTTTTTGTCACTGGAAGGGGTGGGTGGAGCTGTTGGTTGTGGTTCCGAAGGTGGGGCCCCTTCTGCTGCATCTTTTTTATGCTCAGTTGAAGGTTCACTTGTAACAGGAGGAGGACTTTTTTCTTCATTCTCTGGTTTTGTTGTTACAGGCACAGCTATGGGTGTTTGGGTTGACGAAGTATTAGTGTTGCCTTGCTTTTGTGGCTGCAACACAAAGAAATACACCCACACTCCATATGGTTAGATATACATTCATGAAAGAGTATGGTTCAGCTTTCCAACTTTTTTTCCGAACAAGCTAGCTAACAACAACCCACTATTTCCAATGGATGAAAGTCGTTATTGGCAATATTTAAGCATCAGGTAAATCATGAACTAGATAAAATGGCACAATAAACATCCTTTTCTTATGTCTATTTTTTTTAAAATAAAATAGGGGTAAGTCTGCACACCCCATAAGACCCCAGTGGAGTTGGAATCATACTAGGTATTCAAAAGTAGTAGTACAAATGGGCTTGATTGACTTCTCATTATCATTTTTTGTAAACCACTAGGCAGGCAGAAGACCTAAGTGTGGCCTGGGAGTAGTGGTCTAGTGGAGTGAAGCATAGGAAGGGTAAAATCACACTAAAAACATAAGCAGTCAGGGGGAAGCCTAACTAAGGGGAAGGAAATTATGGGTTCTGTTGATATTTTTTTTTCGTATTTTGGTTTGCTTTGGCGTAAACAAGTTAGGAAAATGGATTCCAGGTTATAACCAAAATTAATTAGGTCCAGTTAGGGTTTTTTGTGGTTTTGTTTTTTTCATTGGAGCTTTACGGTGTTATTTTTTGTTCAGATTAGTATGAATAGGTTTGGGTTGGTTCGTGTTAATACGGTTTGGGAAAAAATCATTACCAGAGTACAATGCAATTTACAAATATTACGGTGTTGGTTTGGGATAATTCAGCTTGGTTTGGTCAAAATGCACAAACCAAACAAAAATGTCTACCCCCAAGCCTATCGGCGATCGCCCACTGAAAGGGTTCTTTAGAACATATCTTTTCAGAAGAAAAAAAACTGCCAACAAAGTGATTTCAATTAAAGTACATTGATGTGGCAGATTAACAAGAAATTAGAGATCAAGAATTTCATAAACTAAATGTTTGCCCGAGTTCATACCTGTGCAGAAGGAGATGATCCAAATGAACTTGATTGTGTAACAATAAACTGCAGGATTTCAAACACTCTCGTCTGACCATAACTAGCCGCTCTTTGCCAGTACATAAGTGCAATATCTCCAGCTTTAATCCTTAACTCCAATAGGTTATGGTCAATTTCATGTTCATGCTTTAGAACCAATGGTCTAAAGAATGAGTTATATACATATGTTGTTCCCTAAATGATCCAGAAAAATCATTATAACATGAAAATGAAAAAAATTGGATGATGATATGAGAAATTTGTGCATAAACAGAGGGCATTTAACCTTGGTTTTTGGAAACCACAAATATATGTAGAATGCCAGCTTAGCTTCACTATACATTGGAATCCTACAATACAAAAAGATCCAAAGTATTGAAAAAGGAAGCATGAATGCCAAATACAGTAGATTGATATGAATGTCTATCCAAAATCTTTACCATGAAATAAAGGCATCACCTATCTTTTCAGAAACTGCCATTATTGCAACTATGATCCTGAAAATTTGGAGAGGGAGTTTAGTGCTACTATAGGGATACAAGTAGGTATGCTTAAAGGTTTCAAAATGCACTTCATATTACCAGTACTGGCACCAAAAACGAAGTTGCTGATAATCCGGCTTGTTCATTTCCACAGATTTAAAGCACTCATATGCAGGATAAGCATAACCAAAGATTAATCTGTAATTAAAAAAAAACAACAATAGATTGAAGGATCTGCAATTTCTGCAACCTCTAAAATAGCAAAGACGAATCTTATATGGATCGAGTGCATACATAAACACTCTGGTGAGTAAAGAACCAATCATGTTTATGCCCTGGAACATGATAAACAGAAAAATGTTAAATCCAGTAAGAGCACTAACTCTTCTACTTTTACAAAATACAACTTTTCTTTCATCAGATAATCATTTCTAAAATGCAAACCCTAATGCCCTACCCTCAATTACTCAATTTCTATCCCAGAAAAAAAATATTGAAAGTTCAGATGGTTGCAAAATTCTCTGGTCGGGCTCCGAATCATATAAATCCGTTGCCTCGCAGTTGAAACCAAAAAGATCAACAAAAATTGAACTCTTTCAACCAACAGCCTCCTCTTACTATTAACTATTCCGCTACTTAAATGCCAATCTGATGAAATAAACACTGTTTATCCGGATCTAACTACATAACAATGTTTTAAAAGGTAAAGTAGAATCAAGTAAGAACATCATCTCCGACCTACACATGCAATGCAATAGCCTGTCTCGTACCATCGATACGAACATGATTGTAATCTAAGATTCATCCCACCAAAATTTATGAAAGTGATGAAAAGATCGACGAAAAACCGGGCAGGAAATTAAATCGAATAGCAGAGACTAAAAAAAATGAATCGAGAAAATACGATTATACCTTCCGTACACAACTTTCAAAACGAACTGAAGGAAGAGAGAAGGGAGAGGGAGAAATGCAGTGGAAATTGCCGATAAGTGAGTAACTGCAGTGGAGAGTGCGAGTGAGCAGCGCCACCGTTTGGGGGAACCGTTGCGACGGCGGAGAAGGGGTCGGTTTGAAATTTTCAGAATTTTGCAGCGATTGTTTTTATTTAGGGGAAATACGGAGGAGTTATTTAACTTTTCTAATGCTCTGCCCCCCAAACAAATTCCAGATTTAAGACGGTTTTAGTTAGGGGTGAGCAAGTACCGAACCGATACCGAAATTTTCCGAAAATACCGAGAATACCGAACCGAAAAATACCGAAGCGAAAAAGTACCGAGAAGAAACCGAACCTTACCGAACCGAATGGTCGGTACGGTATTTGGGAACGGTACGAGGTGACGTACCATACCGAAAATCCCGAACCGAACATATATACTAAAATATTATAAAAAATAATAACCCGGAGTAATATTTTTCATATTCCTTCACTAAATAATACGGAGTAATTTTTAAAAAAATATTGGTTCAAGTTTTATCATGTGTAAGTTATACTTTTATTTGAGTTTTAGTTTTTGTGTATAAACATAAAAGTATTCACAAAGATTCGAAAAACCCTTTGTTGTCGTTCATTTTTTTAGTTTGTGAAATATAAACTATGTTTTGATATGCATCCCTTGCATTTAAATATTCATTTTTTTTTAATTTTTCACGTTTTTTATATTTAAATTCACTTTTAATTTTAAAAAATAAGGGGACATTGTTAAACTTTAAGGTGTAAAGTAGGTATGTATATTCATCCCGATTTGTACCGAAACTGATACCGAACCATACCGAACCGATATGTCGGGATCGGGATCGATACGGTGTAAAATCTCATACCGAACCGAAATATTTGGTACGGTATCGGTACGGGCTAAATACCGTACCATACCGTACCATGCTCACCCCTAGTTTTAGTTACTTTTGATGTATTTCATTTCATCACATAAAATATTACCACGAGTGAAATTTTTCCCTAAAATCTTTATTTTATTTTTGTTTAACTCAATTATAAATAAATACTCTCACACTTTCTCTTATGGGGTTCATTTTTTTTTAAAAAAAACACACATTTTAAAGTATTTTGAAAAAAAACCAACTTTGTTTTCAATTTTCAAAAAACCACATTCTACTATAAAAAAGAATTTAGAACACGCAATGAGATGATAAACTTTTTAAAAACTTTTAAGAAGATAATCCATTAAAAAATATTTTTTGAAAAAAAATCTTTTAAGAAAAGTATTCAAAAAAATTCCAAAAATTCACTTTATTTAATAAAATCACCTTTCCTCAAAATAATATGGAGTATGTAATATAAAACGAGATTTTTCAAAAATATCCGTAGTATTAGTTCAAGAGGTGACTTTAAAAAAAACATGTTAGAGAGGTGATTAAAAGTAATACATCATTACTCATTCCAACAAAACAGAATCAACATATATAAAAGAGGATTTCTTAAAATGGATAATTCTTTTCGTAAAACAGAAAATAGAAACATTATTTCCATAAATAATGAAAATTAAAAGTAATACACAATGCTTCAACTGCATATAATCCATTTCATTACATTGAGAGTACCTCATAATTTACTACTGCCCTTTGAAAGATTTCCCATGGCTTTGGTCCTCTCTCTGAGAAGGAACTTCTGTGTCTTCCCTGTGGAAGTTTTGGGCAGATCACCAAAAACCACAGTCCTCAGAGCCATGTAGCGCGGCAGCCGATCCCGGCAGAACCTGATGATGTCATCAGAGGTGACGTTGTCGAACCCGTCCTTGAGCTTGACGAACGCGCACGGCGTCTCCCCCCAGTGATCGTCCGGCCGGCCCACGACGGCCGCCTCGAGAACCGCCGGATGGCCGGAGACCGCCGCCTCGACCTCAATGGTGCTGATGTTTTCTCCCCCTGAAATGATGATGTCCTTCGACCGGTCCTTCAACTCGACGTACCCGTCCGGGTGCTTCACCCCCAAGTCCCCACTCCTGAACCACCCCCCTCTGAAACTCTCTTGTGTTGCCTTTGAGTCCTTCAGATACCCACTCATCACTGTGTTCCCTCTGAACATCACTTCCCCTAAGGTTTTCCCGTCCGAGGGGACGGTTTCCATTGTCGAAGGGTCTTTGACGTCTACCCCTTCCATCGCAATGTGGTTCAACCCTTGGCGGGCCTTGAGTTTAGCCCGCGTGTCGGGGGGTAAAGAGTCCCACTCGGGCTTCCACGTGCATATAGTCCCCGGACCGTATGTTTCGGTCAAGCCGTAGGAATGGATCACTTCAAACCCTAGAGCTTCCATCTTGGATAGCACGTGGGGTGGCGGCGGTGCAGCACCGGTCATGGCCACAACTTTTGCTGGAAACCGCCTCTTCACTCCCGGGGGCGCGTTTATTAACGTGTTCAGGACAGTGGGTGCACCTCCCATGTGGGTCACACGGTGGTCTGCGACCGAGTCGAATATGCCCTTTGCAGTGACACTCCTCAGACAGATATTGGTGCCACCTTGCGCGGCCACCCCCCACGTGAGACACCACCCGTTGCAGTGGAACATGGGAACAACCCACAAGTAGACAGGCATGGATGTCATGTCGTTGAGGAGAATGGTGGCGAGAGCATTCAGATAGGCTCCCCTGTGGCTATAAACAACTCCTTTAGGGCTAGAAGTCGTGCCCGAAGTGTAGTTCAGAGATATGGGGTCGAGTTCGTCATTTGGCCACACAATCTCGAAATCACTACTCCCGCCATCCAAAAACGACTCGTAATCCAAACATCCTTCTTGGGTGGACGCCGGTTTTCGGTCATCATCATCATCATCGCGGATTACGACCATGGAAGGCAACTTGGAATTCGTCGAGCTCGATAGAAGAATCTCAAGGGCTCCCTTGGCAATGTCAAAGAACTGGTGATCTACAAATATGAGCTTAGCCTGAGAATGTCTGAGCAGAGTAGCCACCATTGATGAATCGTGGCGGGTGTTGAGAGTGCAAAGGACAGCCCCTGCCATTGGAACTCCAAAGTGAAGCTCATACATTGCTGGAATATTTGGAGCCAGGGCAGCAACCTGCTCACACATTTAAGCAGGACCACTATGAGCAATCTATCTACAAAATAAACCATAATTAAATAAATTTCATAAACGATCCTTTATAACATGAGATTTTCTCATACATAGTCCCCAATTATAAGATATTACGTTCATGATCTTCTATGTTTGAGAATCATTTCATAAATTATAATTAGGCTTTCGACCCAAATATTGTTTTCCACGTATAATCGATCATGAAATGATTTTTAAATATCAAATACCGCAAACTTAATGCCTCAAAAACAAATCTTTTTTTATTGATTCAGAACTCAGAAGTCAGGACAACCGAAAGATGGGTCAGCTATGAATTAGAAACCAGAAAGAAAGAAAAAGATGAAAACTGCAATTCTGAAAAAATACTGGAGTAATATACAATAATTGGGGGGGGGGGGGGGGGGGAATCTTCAATTGATTTTAAAAATTTAATCTTCCGTAATTTATAAAGTTAATTTTAAATAAAGAATCCTTCAGGGATAATATAATAAATATATTTTCAACATTAGAGAGGATTGAATTTAATGGTGAAAATCGGTTGAAGGGCTAAGTCAGAAGGGCGGAACCACTCACGACATCACGGCGGGAGATTCCGGCGAGAGACAGAGAAGAAGCGAGGGCGAGACACCGCCGGCGGGTCTGTTTCCAAGTGAACCGGCGAGCGCCGTGGACGATGGAGACATTATCGGCGTACACCACGGCAGAGCGCTCCAAGAAGCTGATCGGAGTGAGCGGGACATAGTTCGCGGAGCACCGGACCGTTCCCTCCATTAATTTATTAATGCTCCCCTCGTCGAATTTCCGATGCTGCAGATCAAAAAGGGGTGATTGTTTGAGGGTACTGAGACTAGTGACTAGTGAGTTTGGGATACACCTAACTTCTGTATTTCCTTCACATCGTGCCTCAGTACAATACAGAGCACAGACCCTTTTATGCCTCATACCAAATTTCTTGAAAAAACGACATTATCGAACTAAAAAATACTCCCTCCTTCGGAAAATATTCTTCCCATGTTGACTTGACATGCTTATTAAGAAATAGCAAAAAAATGCAAAATTTTCAAAAATGCACATACTATAAAATTTTAAATCTCCTTTTATTATTAAAAAAGTACTAAAAAAGTATATTTGTGATAAAATAGAATGGTATTATTGATATTTATCCTTAAATAGTATACTATAAAAGGAAATGAGAAGAATATTTCCGGACGGACCAAAAAGGAAAGTGAGAAGAATATTTTCGGACGGAGGGAGTACTGAACTAATAAAGTACTCCCTCTGTCCACCATAGATCTTCCCGGACACTATTCATAGGCTCAAACTTTAATCACTTTGTTTGCTCATTTTTACTAGTCATTTCATAAAATAATATAGTTTTGTCACCTCTAGTTTTGTAGAACTTTTCATGTAGTTTATTACTATATAAATTTTATTTTATAATTTTACTCCTATAATGAATTAAATTGAATTGAAAATAAAGTTGGTCAAGCCTCGTAACGCGTAATGGGAAGATCTTACATGAACGGAGGGAGTAACAAAAAAGAACAATATCATACCGAACTGAATGGTTGGCCCGATGTTTGAAATTGATACGAGACAATTTCTCATACAGAAAAATCCTGAACCGAACATATATACAAATATGTTATAAAATTATCAGTGTTTCTATATTTCTTCATTAAAAAATAAATTGGTTTTGAAAAGTTGGTTCAAGTGTAGATAAATTAAAAATAATCTTTTATTTATATATTCATTGATTTGAATTTTAATTTTTTGTAGACAGATATAAAAAAAATTAACAAACATTTGAAATCCTATATTGTTATCACTCGTTGTCTTTTGTTTGTGAAATACTCCCTCCGTTCCAGAGTATTTGTTTACTTTCATTTTTACACACCATCCAATGCACTTTTTTAATCCATTTTATCTTGTAATTTCTATATTAAAAAATTATAGAAATTATATATTAATAATTTATATGTTAAGACAAATCAAACAAGATCACACATGACTATATTTAGGCTTACACATTGAGAGAATTTGATTAGTCAAAGTGCTTCGAAGAAAAGTTCCAAAAGTCAAAAGTAGACGAATATAGCGGGACGGAGGGAGTATGAAGTAAATTAAGCTATGTTTTTTTTTCATTTGTCATTAATTTAAGCAAGGTTTTATAAGCATTTTTTGCATATAATTATTCATTTTCCAATTGTTTATCTTTCTGTATTTGAATATGCTTTCGATTTTTTAAAGATAAAAAATTTTGTATATTTCAAAGAGTAAACTAAGTAAGGGGCTGTTTGTTTCAGCCTCTTAATGGTTCAGATATCTGAATGATTCAGTACTTAATGGTTCAGACTGTTTGTTTCAGCCTCTTAATGGTTCAGATGTCTGAATGGTTAAGAGATTTGCCTCTGAATGGTTAAGTATTATACAGAGTCTGAATGGTTAAGAGCTGTTATCTGAATTGATCAGACATTTGCCTCTGAATAGTTAAGCAATATACTAGCTCTTAATGGTTCAGACCTCTTACTGGTTCAGCACTTAATGATTCAGACCTCTTACTGGTTCAGCACTTACCCATTCAGAAGTTGCCAAACAGTCCCTAAGTATATATATTCAACCCAATATTTACCGAAACTGAAAATGAACCATTATGAACCATACCAAACCAATATTTCGAGATCAGGATCGGTTTGGAGAAAAATCTCATACCGAATCAAAATATTTGATATCGTATCGGTACAAACCAAATACCGTATCATGCTCACCCCTATATACAATACATCATATACTACATAACTTTTATTTTTTTTAATTACATACTCCATTTGTATTAATTTAAATTGTCTATTTCGATTTACAATTTTTAACTGAAATGATTTTAAAAGCATTTTATATAAAACAGTATAAAATTTAAAAAAATAAAAATTAAAAGTGACATGACTATTATTTTATTAAATGACTAACCAAAATAAAAAATAAAATAAACATGCAATTTAATTTAGGAAAAAAAGTACTCATTTTTAAATAAGTTAAATTAAAAATAACTTCAATCAAACTATGTAGACAAGAAACAATTTAAATCGATATAGAATACTATTTAATTTGTTTAGGATCAAAAGAGTATAATACAAAGTTCTCTAATGATTTTATAATTGACTTTCAACCACGCAATTTTATACTCCCTATTTTTTCCTTGACTTTAGACATTTGGCATTTTTATCTTGAATGTATGGAATCTATGTGTGACTCGAAAAAGTGGAGTATATCTTTAAAAGACATCTCTTGTATTGGAAACCCACCAAAGAACAACACAAAACAGAAAAAGTGTACAACAAGAGGGTAGCAAGTTTTGCTCATGGCAAGTAACAATTAGATCAAAATCATCAAATGCTTCAACGGCATACATCATGAAACACCCAACATCTGGTTCAAAGTAACTCATCATCCGACACTACAAATACCTTTCTTGAACATATAACCCAGCTTATTACTACAGTATTACTACAGTAAGTAAAGTTAATTTAACAACACGAAAAAAAAGAATGTATATAATAACCGATTTAAAAACAACGCACTATGATACAATTACAAAGTCAAGCAGAAGATATAGATTATACTTGGAATAGCTTGAAGCAACACAATGATGATCACTTCTGCTTTGCCTTGCTCCATATTCCTTTCACAATGGGTTCGTATATGTTTGGATATAGCAAGAGGAACACCAAGTTCTCCCAAGGAGCCAATACGACACACTTCGATGTGCTCATATGACCAAATATAGAAACAATCTTATGTGGGTCTCACTATTCTCAAATGGGACCCGCATGAGTTTGGTTACTGTGTTTGGTACTCTGGATACAAGTGTCAACATAGACATTGACAACATGGAATTTTTTGCAAAACACCCAACTACAGACTGTAAAGTTAGCTGAGATCCTCAAATCTAAGAAAAAAAGGACTGCACTCATCTAGTGTCGATAGTCAGGTGGAGGTTGTCTATTTGAACCCCTACTTAAAGGTGCATATCGATTACTGGAATTGTGTGTGCGTTTATTACTATATCCTCCTCTACTATCATCCCTTGGGTTGCTCTGGTGTGGGGATACCCCACCGCCTACCCATGGATCATAAGGTTGATAGTTTGCATTGCTGTAGTATCCACTTTGGTGTGGTGGTGGTGGTATATGAGGGCTAGGATGGAAGGGATGCGGGTTCACATGTGAACGGTAAGGGTCTACGCCACCTGGGGCATAATACCCTCCTCCCGGTCTATGATGATAATCCCTTTCGTGATGAGGGACGAACCCCCTGTGGGAGCCAGCCAAATGATGAGGATAATATGGGTCTTGCAAGGGTGTTGGATTTGAATAGCTTGAACTAGGTCCAACCCAGGTGTGTTCATGACCATTATTATATCTGTCTGATTGGTAGGGGTATTGCATAGGTGGGCCATATACACCTGGGTAGGATGTAGGTGGTAGTGCATATCTATGATCGACATACTCACCCCTACCACTACCTCCTTTTATCTGTAAACTATTAGCTACAAGCCGATGTGCAGCATCTGCAAGTTGTCGATCACGTATAGATCCTGGAATATTGTGTCTGCAAAATGCAAATTATAAATTACATAAAAGAACAATAAAATTTGCATCACAGAGGAGATATTTCCCCCAAGAAGAAATGTCTCACATCTAAAGATGATAGCAATTAAAACCATTGAGATGAAGTTTTTACCTTCCATTATCCGAATGTCTCCTTCCGGAATCCTCATGCCAAAGTACAGGATCAGGTTTCACATCACCAAACCCCACAGTCTGCAAACATAAGGATCACACAAAGATCAAAATGATGTCTCAACAATACTCCCCAATAGAAATATACAGTATATTAAATGAACCGTGCACCTGTCTAAATACAGATCTAGCTGCAGATAGAATTTTGCACCCCCTCTGTAAGGGTTGATCCAATTTATAGATCATTTTTAATGCTTTTAATGGAAATAAATACGGAGTACATTTCTTCCCAAAATACCTTTCGCTTCTTTAATAATTTTGTATTTTGTACATAGGACTACTTTGTTTGTATTTTCTAAGGGAAAAATTGATGAACACGTGCAAACTGTTACTCCTTTTGTGCCTTTCTTATATTCCTTCATTCTTTTTTAGATCCTATTTCCTTGTCATGAAAGAATTGCGTGGACTATCATGACCCATATTATTTCACTCCTCTGCATAAATCTCAACCACACAGTTTCATCTTTCATACCCTTCATGTGAAAAGAGAACCGGAACATTAAACAGGAATGAATGGAGTATTATTAAGAATTGTGAAGGTATTCGAGCAGGTAAATATCCCTGATATATAGAACCTGAGTGAGTAGCATTCAAACCAAATGGTACAAACTTTGAAGTATTTCTAAGAATTGTGTAGGTAATTAGGTATTCAAGAAGTTGGTAAATATCCATGATATATAGAACCTGAATCA
Source organism: Cuscuta australis (assembly GCA_003260385.1). Taxonomy (NCBI): domain Eukaryota; kingdom Viridiplantae; phylum Streptophyta; class Magnoliopsida; order Solanales; family Convolvulaceae; genus Cuscuta; species Cuscuta australis. The sequence continues at coordinate 1,746,284 of NQVE01000115.1, read as the reverse complement.
GTAGCATTTAAACCAAATGGTACAAACTATCTAATTTCTAAGGCTTTTGAGTAAATATATGTTTCTAGAACGTGCTTAATATGCTTATTTACATTCTAAAGAAACACAAGCCAATATACTATTAGATTCATAGAACAATAAATGATCTGTTTGGATGGAGGGATTTGAAGGAGCGTCGGGAGGCATAATCTGTTTCTTGATGAATACTTTGTAGAATGTTTCATAAAATGAAGAAAAGATGATTAAAATGTTATGGAGTATAGTCTACACATTATGTAAATCTTTCAACTTTTATTAAATCTCAAACATGTATCAAAATATAGACTGAGAGCACTCCAAAGCCTTCCCCTCCAAACCCCGCCAAAATCTACCATGTAAATAGCCCCTTAATGGTAATCCTATAAGAATCATGTTCAACTTATTATAATCATAATTATTTGACAATGAATACCTTTTTGGGGAAAATAACCCCTCTTGGAGGTCGAGTAATGTGCTTATGAGCATCTGGAAGCCTGTATATTGCACATCTGAAAGCATAAAATAAAAAGGTAAATTAACAATCTCAGGTATCTTACCTACTCAGGCCAATTGTGTCTTTTGAACCAAAATAATTTTAAAAGGACAAACTTCTTACATGACTTGGTTATCCATAATATCTTCCATGCCTTGAAGAGGTGATCTGAAAATTGTAGGGCAAGGATCTCCCGCACAAAGGGATAAAAAGCCATTCATCCCGCCACTGACAATCAATCAGAGTAGAAACAATGATATGCCAAATTAATTCACAGTTTCAGGAAACAAAGACAAGTATAGAAGCTTCTAGCATTCAAAACTACTTGTAGATTTAAAGAATAAGGCAAGGAACTGATGATTTTCATTTAACAACAAATATGGCAACATAAACCTTGCTCCTGGGTCAATTATCTCCTTTACTTCCACCTTTTCCTTGTCTGTTAACTGTTTGCAGCGATTGTCAAGAGAAAAGATGTATGGAGATAGAGGATGAGATAATGATATGAATAGCATATCAAACATCACACTGTTTCTTCGTACTTCTTCATCCTGCATCAATGTGTTTAGATTACATTCATTAAAGTAAAATTTATGTGACTTCGAGAAGATTCAAAACCTACCGTTAATGTATGCTCAATCTTTGCAACTTCTGCAAGGAGGCGGGCTTCATCAATGAATGGTAGTTTTGCAATGCCCTACACATTAAGAATTTTTGTTTGAGCTAATGAAACATTACCCATGATTCGTGACTTTCAAACGCTTAGGGCGCAGTTGAGGCATTTTGTTGTTAGAGTGTAAGGCGCAGACCTCAAGGCATTTCGGGTTAATACGCAAAAATATTTTATTATTTTAAATGGAAAACTTATGCAAATAAATGAATTAAGGAATTAATTAATACCGTGGAATTGGTTGTGGATAGTCAAACATGAAGAAAGTTATTCAAAAACAAAGAAAATTAAAAAAATGGAAGCTAAATACACAAGTGGAGACTGTCAAATCAAATATAGGTGGTTGTGGTTTTAAAAGGAAGTCACAAGTCACAAGGCTGATGTTTTAAAAAGCTTGACTGGTCTTGTTGGTATGTACTACTATTTTTTAAGATTTTCAAAACAAAAATAAGGCTTAAGCATAATTCCCTGAAGACCTGGACATTGCCCCAGCCTCAGGGCTTAAGCTCTCGAAAAAAGCCTAAATGCATGCCATATGGCACAAGGCAGAATGCCCTTTCAAACATTGCTGAGCTGTATCCGAAAATGAGCAATTAATACTGTCACTAGTGAGATATGAAAGCTGCACTTATGTGACAACACTTCTTTGAGTTCTTTCCTACAAATCGACACTTACTAAAGAATAGAGGGAGTACAAGTCTATCACTTTTATGTAGCCAACCCCAACTAGTTGGGATTATGGTGTTTCTGATAATATGATGAAGAAGTGGATATAACATGACAGAAGATATCCTCTCACTCTATCAGAAAATGTAGCAGTATATTTTTAGCCAATACCTGCCATGAATACCGCTTTCCATTCATGTCCACTTCAAAATCTGACAAATATACAAACCATATTGAAAAGTGAAAATATGTCCCATGGCATTGAAATAGTGAATGCACCATACAACAAAAATACCGGTGGGATAAAAATCAATGATAGGCGAGTTTGGGTCTGTCATCAATTTCCGGTACTGCTCAGGAAGCGCATGTGAACTGCAAATAAGCCAAATAGAACCTTTAAGAACTCCATATCTCAGAAAAGACTAACGCATAGGAGCAGTGATACAAACCTTGCAGCGGGAAATACACCCAGCAGTTGGTTGAATGGTTTAAATGGGGATCCTAATGTGAAGCTGATATTCAGTCCTGTGAGATCCTTTAAATCCGAAGCGAAAGGGGCATAATGATAAGGATAAAACCTGTAAAGAAAAAACCTTATGTCATCAAGAAAAAAGTACAATGGTTATTGAGTAAAAGATTTGGTACGATTCCAGCAGTTCAAAGCAGTTTGTAGCAGTTCCTAACAGTTCAGTGGAAGGCAGTTACTAGCAGTTTATCTAGCAAGAATTATGGAGTAGAATCTTAACTGTTTAGTACTATAAATAGCACATCTATGTTCATTGTTGTCTGGCAGATGTTTTTATTATCACGTATGTACTTGGAGATTTTGCCCATCTCGAATCAGGCCAGCTATTTCAGTATCATTTCTTTCCCTATTAATTCCTGGGTCCTATCAAAATTACTTGATGATTTATCTTTGTAGACCAAATGTGTTTTTGGGAGAGCTGTGGAGAAATGTGTTTTGGACAATCACAGTTTGAATCCTCAAACGTGCTGAGAAATAATGCTGCAGTAACGCTGCACAACTCATCTAAGGCTAAAATGTGCACGTAGAAGAGCATGTGCTAGTTGGTATGTACATTTGTGTGTTACAATGTAATCTAATATAAAAAAAATTAACAGTGTTATGGGGTGTTTGTACTTTTTTATACTTTAAAGAATTACAGAGATCGTGTGTATTGAAAGAGTAAAATTATGTTTAAACTTTGTAGCCATTCCACGAAGAATGGATGAGGGCTGGGGTGGGGATTTAAGGGGGATAGAAACCACCAATTTTGCAAATGGAGCACGCCCCAAAAGGGCAGTGGCATCGTAGCCCAGTGTCAACGGAACCTTACCGTGAGTGTGTGTGTGCGCGCGGCAAGGTTAAAGTGATTAGGGACACCCATTTTGGGTGTCATATTATGACACTCACCCATAGCTTTCTTCCTGTTAACTATTAGGGCCTCTCGATAATTTGTGTTTGTAGGCAGATATAATATTCTTGTCACCTCTTGTTTTGTAGAACTTTTAATGTAGTTTTGCACAGTGTAATTTGTACTTTTTTATTTCTATACCAATTTGTAAACAAAATCATTTTAAAAGAGATGAGATTTTACATGTTTGAAACAGGAAGAAAGATATGGGACGGAGGGAGTGTGTGTGTGTGTGTGTACACACACACACATGTTTGTGTGTGTGTGTAATTACAAAATGTGTTTCATGCCAAGGGTAATAAGACTTTAGGCATGGACGTTCTGTCGTGCCACGTCTTTTAGAACATTGTGTGAGTGTGTGAAGAGGACAATTCAACAACTATAAGCACTAAACAGTACACGTTACCACTGCCAGGAACAAACTCCTTCATAATAATAGTGCATAACCCAGCACAAGCCTTCTGTGTATTTCAAAACCTACAAGAAAACCCAACCTACATTTAGTTCATTATCACCCCTATTTCCATTGGTGTTCAGCTCTCAGATTGTTTTCTTTTTGTCAAAATGCTGATGATCTTAAAGAGACAAGTTACCACAGAACAAATGTCTTACACTCTTAAACGAGGTAGAGATCATTTAAGAAAGCAAGAGCACATATTAAATATCATAAACGTATTTGAACTATCCTAGCCTACAGCACATTAGCAGGCAATGTATTCATCTAAGAGTGTTTAAAAAAAATGCTAGGGAGTTCAAGATATTTACAACATCCTTTCGTATCCGATCCATTTCCTCGGGTGTTTTTGCAGAGAACTTTTCATCATAATACCTCTCTTTCCAACCAGGCTCTCCTAGCTTGACCTAAAAAAGAACATCCAAAAATAATTACTCATAATGCAGTGACAGGGTGCTGAGCACATAGCAGACAGCAACATCTTTGCATTGTGTTGCACACAACAACTAGTGATCATGTTAACGATAAAAAAACAAAGATAAACTCTAAGGTAATGTTGAGGATAATAAAGGAAATAGACTACATTGATGGTGTGACATTTGATGTAAGGCCAACTAAAAATCCATGAACCTGGTTTTACTAGTATCAATTTATTCATTTCAGCAACATTGGTAAAAACAAGATCACATTCATACGCCCTGATAATAAACAAGTTATGCTTGGAGTATGAACTCAGGGGCATGTACAAAACAACACAGCAAATGAGCGTAAAATTAAGATCAGTAAAAGGGACAAAATTATGAATACACAGCAATTGGCCAAGTATATTTATTTCCATACCTTGTCTTCTTCTGGATTTTCTGAGTTGAAAACATCATTCTTTTCACGAAGTAGCTCTTTAAGTTTGGTTTTCAATTCTTCTTTGGCATCATCAACCTGGAATACAAAAAGAAAATGTGAGTTGACCATTGCAAATCAGTCAAGCAGAGGAAGACTAATATTAATACTTCAATAGAATAATGAAACAACATTGTTAGGAATAGCCATGTTATATGCAAACTTCAAATTAGTTAATCAACATTCAATAAGTAAGCAATACAAGCCCTAAAGCATGGGAGGAGTAAGAATTACTTCAAACTGCCTCTCCAGAAACAGGAACACATACTTCGGTTTCAAGACTACGCTCAGCTTCAACAATTGCAGCTCCTATTGTGGCCCCAGATGTTGAGCGTGCAACTTTTGTAGCACGGTTACCGTTACGACCGCCATGAAAATAAACAGATTGTTCATTCTTGTTATCACGCCTAAAACGATCAGATTGTGCCCTATGTTGATGTGGAGAAGGTGTGGGACCAGATGCGAGACGAGAACCATGGAACCGAGCAACTGGAACCAAAGATTCCGGTTCAGATTCGGGCACCGACTCATCTCGTCTTTTTTGTGTTTTTTCACGCTTGATTCTTTCAGCTTGCCTCTAAGAAGAGTAAAGTTGAGCATAAGTTAGGGAGGTGTAGCGGGGAGAAGAGGACATGAGATTAAATCAGTGGCAATCTTGATGAAAATAGCAAAGCAAGAAGGATCCACAAAAATATTTAAAAAAAGGACCAAACATCACCCTAATGTTCATGTAAGATTTCATTTAACAAGGCAAGTCCCTCTAGAGGAAACACAAGGAAATAAACATAACAAAATGGCAAATGGCCACTACTCCAAATTAATGAAAATAAGATGGAATTTAAATGTAAAAAAAACACTCAACAAAGAATTTTTTTAATGGAAACCTGATGCAAGCGTGCTCTTTTTTGGAATATTTTGTCTTCAAATGACCCCACAGCCTGTATAAAATGTTCTACCCTGCCAAGGTTTGGCTAAACAAAGAAAAGGGCAGGAACAGAATTAGAGACCAATAATAATGAGTGAGGCAAAACATATTACGATTTCAATACACTTTGAATACCTTGCTGGCATCAGTCAAATATCCTCCCAGAGAATTAAACTCCTTTTTGTAAACACACATCAGCAAGTTTATTGCACCCTGAGCACATGTAAACAAATAGGAAGAAAATTTTTATATATCCTCTAAACTAGAATTCTCGATAACAGGGTTAAGAGGGCATGTATGTTTCCATAGTTGCAATGATGAGTTACAAGTGCCACTTAGCACCTGAGGCTCGTTGAACTACTAGTTTACTAATAAATTTAGATCATAAAAATGTTGAACTAAGAAAGACGCCAGCAACATATGAAGACAAACCATAACAATACAAATAAACAAACCTCACGGATCTCTAGTGTGGGCATATGTGGTAGAAAATCATTCCCAACAAAGAAACACATGAATATAAAATCATCAACAATACGCTCAAAATCAATCTCGAAAGGAGGGTTCGGAATTCTGAATTCATACTCCAAGTACTCTCTCAGGGTCCAAATATTGAGAAACTGCAAGAGTAAATCCATTCATGAGTGAAATTAAAAGTAACCATAGCAAAAACATGGTGTTAAGTACAACAACCCAGTTGGTATCAAGGAGGGTAGGGTCTGGTGTTAAGTATGATCTGAAATTTCAAACAATTCACAATATTAGAGATACATTGCATTAGATATATTGCATTATTTACGTAGTATAATACTAGTAATTGTTGTCCATTATTATCTCTTAGAGAATGGAAGTAATGTTAATTTTATAATTGTTCACACACAAATGGAAACTCAATGTACCCTAGCTGAAAATGAACATAAAATTATAATAGTAAGAATGGAAATCAGGAAAATAATTAACCTGATAAGGCTTTTTCGCCACCACTTCCACATCACCTTTTTCATCAAACTCTCCAGCTTTTCTCTTGGCTTTTCCTTCACAATCTGCAGCCATGTGGCCCATTTGGCCGCATAGAAAACATTTGTCTTGCTGACCAGGAGTGAATACAACCTAAAAAGGTGAAACACATTTAAGTCAATCCATAGAAGAAAATTGTGTTTGATTCATGGAACTCATGGGAAAAGGCACTAATCAATTTCTAGGAACCATATGGGAGCATTTAGAATGTCTAGCAGCTTCCGGCACAATACCAAACTCCATAAGGATTAAGGATGTACTCCGGTGTAAGTTTTTAAAGTTGTATGCATAGCTGCATTATATATATATATATATATATATATATATATATATATATATATATATATATATATATATATATATATATCCATAATTGTAATACTATGTACTATCTTTTGAATCTGCAAACCAGCCATTAAATGTCAAAATAAAAGTTGCACCCTTAGGACATTGTAAAAAAATAAAATTCTAACCTCTCTAAGTATAGAAAAGTGAACTTCGTGAGTGGCCAATGCCAACATGATTAGATCTGCATCCTATCAATTGCAAGCAGACATATTTCTTAGAATGTTTGAGTATCAGGCAATTTTTGAAATAAATGTTCCAGCCAAATGTTTGCAAGTAAATTGAAGTATAAAGCGTACCAAGCCATACAGGCAATGGTGTGTATTAGGGTCATAACCCTGAAGGTTCCTTTGCAGACGAATGTAGGACATAATTTTGTGTTCCCCTTCACCGGGAATGTTGGCATCAGATAGTATAACCTTGAGACCAATATAGTAGCAAGTATAACATTAAGAACAACCCACATAGTTTGATAGATAAGAAACAACATAAAACTGAAACCAAAACTAACAAAAAGACAACCTTAATGTTTCTCCATCCAGGATCATGGTTTAGCCTGAGATGGATGTAGTACTGGAGTGCAATTGACAGAGTCTCCATGAATGGAGTTCCAGGAGTGATGACATTTGAATCAAAAGTTTGTGATTCCTGCTTGGGAGGGAGCTTTCTACCCTCCTTCTCGAATTCCTCACGCAGCCTCTCCTCTTCAGCTGCCTACAAACATGACTTTCAAAATATGGAACCTAACCTAATTTAACTTTTTTATATTAACTTCCACGGTTCCACTTCATGGAACATTTTTATGGTGCATACCGCATCGGCTGCATCTTTTGCTGCTCTAAAACGCCTAGACCTCTGCTGATTCATTTTCGCTCTTGGAGCAACACCATCTACAGATAAACAAAGTCAGGAATGACTACAGAATACTGCATCAAATAATACACAACTATGGGAGAAAAAAAACTGTTACATCCCCATTACATACCAATGGCCATGTACAATAGCTTTCGAGGGCGCACCATTACAAAGAGCCTGTCTATATAATCAAACATGCACCGGAACACCTCCTCAAAAGTAGTAGGGGATGGCTGCACACAAAAAATTACATGACAAAGAGTTTAATGACATCCAGATAAGAAATGTCACAAGTACCAACATGTTCACAACAATGAGGAGAAACCTTCTGCCAAGTAAAATCATGTTCCAATACCACAAAAATCTCACTTCAACTTCAAGAACTAAATCACGCTCAAAACTAACTATATTTTATGCGTAATCAAACTTAAAACCTGAAAAAGGTAAACAAAAAGCTACTAAAAACACTCAGTTAAAAGCAAATCGGACTGGGCAAAACAAGAAAAGAGGTAGAAAGATACGTACTCGGTCTTCTGGGTGGAAACATGGGTGGATAATGCCATTCATATCGAGATAGAGATTATCGAATTCGATATTGTTAGGGTTGGGTTTGCTGGTATCCACCGGAATTTTGACATCTTCGATAACCACCGGCTCTTCCTCGATCACATCCACCACCACCAGCGAATACTTCTCGGCTAGCCACCGGTAAAATGCGGGAACACCCATCGCACAATTCTAAACAAACCCCGCCAAATATCCCTAGGAGCTCAAATCAATATGTTAGTATGCAGTTGTGTTGAGGAACACGAATGCGCGATTTCAAGACGACAATAGAAACCAGAACGGGAGCACCTGAGATGCAAAGAATATGCGGAACGACTCAACCCAAATAATGTCGGATAAACCAGTCCGGCCCAAACATATAAGGCCGACTCCTTGGGGCTTCCACAATATCTACCCGAGATAAGTATCTTAAAAATACCTGAATCTTTTAATATAAAATTTGAGAGTTGATTAAATAAAATAATGACACGTGTACTTAAAGAGGGTTTAATTTTTTGACAAATCAGCACTCCACGTGTCATTCTCCTGTGCGTTTTCCAAGCGGAAGAAAAAAAGGAATTTTCCCCTTCTTCATCGTCCCAATTCCAGCGGAAGCTTTTCCATCTTCATCGTGAGAAATCTGCTATTTCCTCAGCCCTTTGCCATCTCCTTTCCTTTTGAATGTCGACCAAAATTATCAGAAAAAACCACAACATCAGCTTTCCTTCACCAACGATCGCAAGTTTCCTTTCTCAATTAGAACCCTATTTCCGGATTCTTAGCCGATTCTTCGCCTTATTTCCAAAAACTACATCGTAACCCTCTGCCAATTTTCTTGGTTTTTTTCCCACTTCTTCGGCGACTTCGAACCTCACGCAACCCTCTTCTTCGCGAGTTGCGATCTTCTTCGCCAAAGGTATCGAATTTCTTCCTGGCTAATTACGATCTCCGATTCCGATTGATGTCATCGATACAATTCCTTTCTTTCCTTCTACAAACAACAATTTCGTTGGAATAATCAATACCTATTGCTAGGTGATTGGTGATGTAGCGGCTCTCAAATTGGTAACTTTAATTAGCGATCCGAAAAATGAAATTGACAATATTATTTTTGGTTAAATTGACTTCAATTTTGAATATTATTTTCCTCACCAATTTCATTGATGCGATTTGATGTTTCCTTTTCAATTTAGGACAAGTTGTCTTACCAATTGAGGAATGATCTATGTGTTTTGAGTTTCTTTTAACAAATGAGTATCTTTTCATCGTTCAACCAATTTAACTATTTTTTTCCCATTGTAATTGTTTAAAATAGTGTTATGGTAAAAATGATATGGAATTATCTTTCAACTGATTGGTTCAAGATTGTTTAAAATATTGATTGGTTGAGTCACTTACTTCAAAGGGTTTTAATGGTTTGATAGTTGGAGTTTGTTTTAAATCAATGTTTCTGTGAATCTTACTCCATTATAATAAAAAAATCAATGTTTCTGTCTATGTATTGATATTCCAATACAAAAATTATGGTATTAGAATCTCATCCACATATTGTTTGTTTGACTAGCTTTTTTCTCTTTTATTACTCAGTTAGCAGTACTACAAAGCTAAGTTATGTTATAATCAAATGTTATCAATGCATAAAGAGCACACAAATAGTAGTTAGTACAGATAGTGATTTAGGAGAACCTTCTACCCTAATGGCATTTGATTATACGGTCTAAATGCACAAATAGTGATTGGTGCTCCCTTCAACAGTATAGAACACGTTACACCCAAAGACACATTAGTGATTCTATATTGTCACCATAATTTCATGGTCTGGGCATGTCGCATTCTTGACGTAGGTCTGGGCATATGCAAGCTCTAAATGTAATTTTAAACATATTAGATTTATAATAGATTTTTTTAACATTGGAAAGAGGCTTGGCTTTGTGCCTCACTCCATCCCAACAAGCAAGTCATTTCAAGTTTGATCACTAGGTAGACATCTCATTTGGTAAAACTTTTTCTCCAGCATCCATAAACATAATGTGGACCTTAAACTAAGAAAAATTAGCAAGAAGTGGTTAAAACTTTTTGATCATTAGCAAGAAGTGAATAATCTCGTAGTAGATATAATGCATTGTAAGACACAATAACATTGTTTGATCCATGTAGCTGACTCCACCCAGTGGGATAAGATTTTGCTATTATCCACAAGAGCGAGTGGTAGCTACCACCTCGAGGACATGATGATTTTCTAGGAGGTGGATGAGAGTGATCACCTTGTTTAAACGTTTGTTTCCGATAATTTACCTTAATGCATTTGTTGAACCGATATGACTAGATTTATAAGTTGACTAGTGTTAGGATTTTCTTCTCTCATATAAATCAAGTTATAAGCATTCAAAAAGATCATCAGTCAAGAATAACATAAAAACTCTATTCCCTATTTGTCTCTTACAAACATATCTTCCATGCATCTTATTATTTTTCTCTGCCTCAACTTTCTAGAGTCTGAAAATGTTCGACGTTTTTCCATATAAGATATGATATTCATATCAATCTGAATTTGCAGTAGGGTCGTCTCGTATGGGATCTTCACAATACATCACATATCTTATATTAAAGGTCTCTTTGGTGAGTTTTGGAGATATAATATAGATTTTGAAATCAAAGAGAAATCATATGAGTTTCAAAATCTGAAATGAAGTTGTTTTGAGAAAATTTAAATTATGATTTAATTAGTAATTGGCAGAGGTCTCTGGCTGAGAGACATCAAATCCATACATTGATATATCCCAAATATGGGAGATATCAAAACTCCACATTTAGAGATTTTTGTGATATCTAGAAATATCAAATTCAATTGTCTATACATAATCAAACACTAAAAAGAAATATGATATCGAGAGATATGAAAACTCATATTTCCTAAGAAAATGCTAGGGATACACCTTTGGTGTACCTCAAATGTCCCCCACCCCCTCATTGTCCACAAAAATAGGCAAGAAAATTAAAAAAAAGTAAATAAAAAGCAAATAAAAATGAATGATTATGAAGGAGGTGGAGAACATTTGGGGTGTACCCCTAGCATCTCCCTATTTCTCACGCTCACTAAAAGGGCTCTAAATATTCTAGAACGGAAATCAATTTCTAACGTATGATTAGGGCTATCCACATTTCACTTGTTTTCTCCTTTGGTCTCTCTATATACTCACGTTTTCTCCAACTTTTGTAGATATCTTAGAGCACAACATGAAACAGAACAATTCAAATGGAATTGAGATTTTCTAAGAAGATTCAAACTATCAAAATAATTTGGATATCCATTGATTCGACCCTGAATTTCAGATATCCAATTTTCGAATATTCAAAGACTATTGGATCAGATATGGAATGATATTTCTTTGATATGAAGTGTTTGGATATCCGTAATTTAGAATTGAGTCAGAGATCAGATCAATTCAATCGAACACTCATACTCATTACAAATAAAGTAATATTTTTTTTGTTTTGCAATCCAAATAATGTAAGAGTGTATGCCGCTATTTATATAAAAATGATCTACACACAACAGATTTGTCACAACATCTTTGATTAGAATTTATGTGATCTCTTCTCAAGCAACTCTATTGAAGTTGCTATAGGGGTACATTTCTTATCCTACCCTTCCTGGTTCATAACACATCTCATATCCTCCATTGGGACAAATTTGTTGGTGGTCAGAGGGAGACGGCCAAGAAAAGAAAGAAAAAACGGCTTTACAAAATAAAAAGTGGGCAGTGGTGGCACAGTACCCCAAGCCGGCAGCCTCGAATCTCCCTTTATTTTGTCGCAGTGAAAGAACGATGTCCACAACCTCAATCGCCGCAAGTCCGCTCCCGTGGTCTCACCCACAGCTTCGCCCGCCACCAATCCCTCATTCATCCCCGCCTTTCGATCCCCAACAACAAGAAGCCTCGGTGAGGTGAAATGTCCCTCACAATCAGGCTACACATTTCCACCCCCACTGCCAGAACCGCCCGCATTTATAGCAGTAGAAAGCCCGATCTTTACTCCGCCGCCGCCGTATTTAAGCTCAGACCCCATCTCCATTCGAACCCGTCGGCCCCATTGGTTTTCTCTCGCACCCGGAGGATGATTTCTGCAAGCGCGGTAAAAAGCTCTTCTTTGATCGAGGCGGACGGGGGTAGCTTAGTGGATCTTGTGGTCCCCGAGGGCCGGAGGGCGGCCATCGTTTCCGAGGCCGAGTCTCTGCCCAAAGTGAAGCTCACCAAGATCGATGTCGAGTGGGTCCATGTGATCAGCGAGGGGTGGGCCAGCCCGCTGCGAGGGTTCATGCGGGAGGACGAGTATTTGCAGAGCTTGCATTTCAATTCCCTGAGATTGGGAAATGGGACCGTTGTTAACATGTCGATCCCCATTGTTCTGGCCATTGATGACGAGGCTAAGGAACGGATTGGCGGGTCCAAAGATATCGGTCTAGTTAGCCATGGTGGTGATTTGATTGCCATTCTTCGAAGGTTAGCATACCATTTAACTAGGTTTTCTCGTTTGAGCTGAAAAAGAAGATCTGATCTCTCAGTCTTGTTCTAGTTGGATTACAGTTTTCTTGAAATGGTGGCCCGTGAGATTACAGTTTGCTTTAAGGTTTTCCATTCACGGTTGATATAATGTGATTGCAATGTTCAATTATATGTCCTTAATTGTAATCCCGAAGATAATATGTCACGTGGTAATTTGTTATGTCAATTTAAGATTTTGTTAGAACATAGACACCAATGAATTGTGTTTTGTTACCATAAAAGACTATGTTTCTTCATAATTTTTCGTTCTATCTATTGCAGCATTCAAATATATAAGCATAAGAAAGCTAATCTTACGTCTTGTTCTAGTTAGAATGTAATTTTCTTGAAATGGTGGCCTATAAGATTTTGTGCTTTTTCTTTCCATTTGAACATGATTGCTGTAATTGCTATAATATGATTGTAATGTTCAATTGCTGTCTCATGTTCATAGCACCATTAGCACCATAATTGCAATCCCAATCATAATACTCTGTATGCTACTTGGTTATTTGTTATGTTAATGCAAGATTAATCAGAGCATAGACATATTCTTCAATTGGGATGCATTGTTCATTTTATAGATCATTGACAAAACTTCACTAACGAGAATAAAAAATGTAACAAAATGTAAATCTTTCCAGCACCCCCAATCTGACACACCAAGGGTTGGTGTTTTGTTACCATAAGATTTTGCTTGCTTCATATTTTGACATTTTATCCATTGCAGCATTCAAATATATAAGCATAACAAAGAAGAGAGAATTGCTAGAACATGGGGCACTACAGCTCCAGGGTTACCTTATGTTGAGGAGGTGATTACTCCAGCTGGAAATTGGCTCATTGGTGGAGATTTGGAAGTCTTAAAGCCTATTAAATATAATGATGGACTTGACCATTACAGGCTCTCTCCTCAGCAACTTCGGCATGAATTTGAGCGCCGCAAGGCAGATGCAGTGTTTGCCTTTCAACTTAGGAATCCCGTCCACAATGGTCACGCTTTGCTAATGAATGATACACGGAGACGACTTCTGGAAATGGGCTACAAAAATCCCATTCTTTTGCTTCACCCTTTAGGAGGTTTCACAAAGGCTGATGATGTGCCATTGGATATTCGTATGGAACAACATAGCAAGGTATTATTTTTCCTTTGGCAAAATAACTGTTTTGGTTGCTCTGGATTATGCAATGTAGCCCCTCAGTTTCAATTCAGTGTAGTTTATAGTCCCTTCATTATTTTAAAAGTGTGTCATTTCACTCCACCTCACCATGATTATGGAGTCATTGAACTAGGGCATCTTTTTGCAATTTCATTTCATATCCGACTTTTCATTTCTGATTTCTGAATTCCTTTTATCATGTTCCATGAAAATTTACCAATGTTTAGGTTTTAGAAGATGGAGTTCTTGATCCTGAGACTACCATTGTAGCCATATTTCCCTCGCCGATGCATTATGCCGGACCAACAGAAGTACAATGGCATGCTAAGGCTCGAATAAATGCTGGTGCAAACTTCTACATCGTGGGCCGTGATCCTGCAGGAATGGGTCACCCCACAGAGAAGAGGGACTTATATGATCCTGATCATGGGAAGAAAGTTTTAAGCATGGCCCCTGGGTTGGAGAAACTGAACATTTTGCCTTTCAAGGTAGGTTGCCAAACTGATTACCCTCTGTTTGTAGATATATTCTTAGTTTTATGAGTACTCTAGAGGTCTGTTTGGAATCTGAAAATTGTTAGGAAAACAAAAGACTGGATGGGAGGACAGTGAATTGGAAAAAAAAAACAAGAAACTGACTCAAACGAGATAACTCATAGTTATACGTGCAAAATCATTTTATTTACATATTTCCATCATACAAATGGCAAAGACTAAGAAATATAAATATTTTTAAAATTCTAAAAAAGTATTTATCAAATTTGAGTTCGCTTCGTACTGTCCAATGTAAAATAAAACATGACAAAGCTATTTTCCTTTGCATTCTTTTTTCCACTTTCCCTTAGTAATAAGATAGAAACATTATATGGTAGTTATTGCAAGAGCACTCCCGAAGTCCCGAGAATGAAAATACCTTTAAATGCATCCCTTTGAAAATTCACATGTAGTTTGGTAAACTGGAATATATATTCTAAGCAGAGATAGGAGAGCAATTACATTTGATGTTATTACACGTCGAGGAGAAGTAGGGGTAAGGTTTGCGTACACACATCCTTAAAACATTCATGAACAGATTTGCTGTTAAAAAAGAATACTTCCTCAAAGAACAACCTTTTGGGTTACTTTTCTCTTACAGAATAATGCCATACTCTGTATATTGAATAGTATTAGGGATAGATTGACATTGGAGGTCTCTTAGCAAGCCTACTGGCTTTGAACCCTTTGGTCTTGTGTGACTTCTGCAAAATTGAAATATTGAAAATATCAGCTCCCACCCATTCATATTCTACAAGGGCCTTAAATATGGCACAAGTTGTCTGCTCATTATGAGAAGATATCATAAGATTACGATAGTGGGGCACTATATGTGTGTGATTTTATTTATTTTATTTTAGTTTCTTTGGGGGGGTCATTAACGTATTAAGTTGAAACCTCAAACTGACACATTTTTGTTAAGACGACAACAACACACTCATTATAATCCCAACTCTGTTGAAGTCTGATGGTCAAAATGTACACAATCTAACTCTTGTAAAGAAACATATTAACATAGAAGTTGTTTTCGTTAGACCCTTGATGCATTTACTGCCCCAAACTTCATAGAAAGTAAGAAGCAAGGGATGGTTATTGTGTCATTTTGATTTAGTCCATTATTTACATGATGGCATGATGCTATAACATTGACTAGAAAATTTTAACTATCAAATTCTCATTCATATGTTAAATTAAATTTACAACTTTGAAAATGAGGTTTCTTCGGAAGAGTCTTTATATCCTACTCTACATGTTGGTCATTGGGGGAAAAGTCTATGTACACTCACTCTTCCAGACCACACTATGAGATTTTACTGGGTTAATTGTTGTTAACTTAAAGAAAGGAGATTTGCACATGCATAGTTCAAATTTATGATGCTCGAATTTTGGGATTGTTTTATATAAAGAGTCATAATAGTAATTTTCATAAAATATAAGCATTAGCATTGTACTCACTACTCACAAAAAGACGCAAACTGCTTTCTGAAAAGGCATGCGGGAAGGAAGAGCCTTTTGGTTGTTTCGCAAGGCTTTTTACCAAATGCCGAATTAGTTGTTTCATTAAAGTCAGACGGCTCTTTGGCTTCAAATATCTGTTTTTTGGGGAGAAAAAGTCGTTTACCAAATACGCTTGATATGCAGCTCCATCTTTACCTCAACCAGGAAAACAAAAACAATTAAAACAAAGTTATGGCTTTTATACATCTGTCTTCCTCAGTGCCTGCATGATACTGGAGCCTTGCATTTTTGGCCTTTCAACTTGGTTCTAGGCATATATAGGCAAAGCCCAAATTAGGAACTAAGGGCTTTGTTTAATGATTTAATTCATTTTGGAGCTTCTGAGTGGGTAGCTTTAATATAATTTTTGCTGAACTTTACAATTTCTGAAATGAATTCTATTCATTTCGCATGCTTAAAATATTATTCTCCCTCTCTGCAGGTTGCAGCATATGATACAGTAGCAAAGGAAATGGCATTTTTTGACCCTTCGCGTGCCAAAGATTTCCTCTTCATTTCAGGAACCAAGGTAACCAACCTAATCTGAGAATTTGAAACATGACAATAATCTTCAAACAACCTTTTTCTTGATCAAACCAATCTTCTCATTCGTTATCGGCTCTGCATGGGAATGCATGCTCAATTGTTCGTTACAACTCAAATTGCACCCACTCATATCTGCAGATGCGGGCTTATGCGAGAAGTGGGGAAAACCCCCCTCAAGGATTTATGTGCCCGAAGGGATGGGAAGTCTTGGTCAAGTACTACGAGAGCTTGCAAGCAGATGACGAAGCTGCTGCACACAAGTCTGCTCTTTTGTCTGCTTAGTGGCCCTTCTATTCGCCCGTACTCACTACAAATCATTTTACGTTGCTTCCCTCTCGGGAAATGGGGAAAATCGTTGTGATATTGTTGTGATAGATAACTTTTGTTTTATTGTTTTCATCATTGGAGAAAATGATGAATCTTTGCTTGATACTCCCCAAGAACTGTTCTTTCTTCAAATAATATGCTCCTGGTTTTTTTAATTCATAAGGGCATAATATACTAAGAAAGAGATACATATACAGAGATCTCCGATGCCATTATCACAAGTTTAATATTTTTCTTTCGTTTTTCCATTCAAGTATTTCAAACTACTGTTATGTGGTTCTTCCCTATAATCTCTGTTCCAAAAAAATAAACTTTAGTTGCCTTACCTAAGAACAATATACATTTGTTTGTTTATTTTCTTTTATGAAAAATATATTGGGATAAAAAAATTTACTCCCTCACTCCCATAAGATCTTTTCGTTTTAATTTTTTTGATTTTTAAGGAGAGTTGAAAAAAGGTAAAAGTTTACCAAAATAATCTTAATGAAAATGGGTGGAGTGAATTAAATAAGGTAAGTGAAGAGAAAGACCTGATTGAACAAAAAATAATATAGGGACTAAATTGCTTCGATTTTAAGTATAATGACTAATTTGAATATTTTTTAGAGGGTGTTTGGGAGTGATTAACTTATGTATAAAGTGATTACCACAAAAGCTGAAAGCAGAAGCACCTCCTACCTGCTTCTCCGAAACAGTGTTCTATGTACAAAATAGTGGTGGTGAAAAGCAGAAGCTGACATGCCAAACAGATTAAGGAGTATCACTTTGTTTAAAATGTTCATACTTTCAAGTTTCAGCAAATAAATTTATTTTTGGGCTCCACACAGGCCTGCCCTGGCGGGTGAACCAGCTTGGGCCCTTCAAAAAAATTGTTGAATGATTTTTCTGGGTCCATTAGTTAAATTAAAATATGAGGGGAAGTTTGTTTATTTTTGATGGGTTAATTCGGGCAAGAGTGATGCTTATATGATCTTAAAATCCACATTTAAAAAGTGAATCTTCTCATATTTTTATGAGCTTTCATGCAGATATTTTATATTTTATAAAAGGCTCACTTTTTTATGCTACAAATATGGAGTACTAAATTTCATAAAATGACCATAGATCTTAGATCCACGAAAAAAATTACGAAATGCAATCCATGAAGAAACTAATGGGCCAGATCTACCATCCGATTTGGGACCAAGTTATTATTTAACAGGCCTACATGCTGGCCAGCTATACACACCTTCATGGGTAATAGTTGATTACAAAAAGTCCAATCATAGTTTTGAGGCCCGACAACTTTTTTTTTTTGTTATTTTGGACATTCGAGATTCGATTGAATCATTCAATTGATTTTAAAGCCCAATATATATTTTTTATATTTGGAGGTTAATGTTACCCCGTAGTATGTTACACAAGCCCGTAATCACCGTATGCGTTATCGAAAATCGACATTTACAAAAACGATCACGACATTTACAAAAATTCTCGCGTAAATTCAATCATTTCTTTTATTAAATTATTTAATTTCTAAAATTAACTTCCCAATCACTCGTGAAATATTTTAAGTGTAAAATATATTAAAATGTTATAAGAATAAATTAAACGTCCGTTAAATAACAGTAATACCGGGCTAAGAACACTAAAATTTGTCAACGTACCAGGTTGACCCCTACAATGTTCCTAATTAGGGATTGGTGGTGACAATGGATCACTCATTTTGTTCATACTTTGGAGTATTATTAATTATCCTTGACTAGGGTAGCTAGACACCAGCATTGATGTCCCAAAAAAAGGTTGTGACACTGGTGTCGGTCCAAAAAAATTTCTCCGGCCATGCATGCATGGCATCTTTCTATTGCTTACACAATAGTATTATTTTGCAACTCCATATAAAAAACATGCACATATTTGACTTGATTGAAAACCAATCTGCAATATGGAACTAATGTAACTGTTCTTTTATTGTTTTTTTATGACAGAAATTAATTAGGAGGCACATATTATTATATGCAAACGTTTTCCATTCCTTCTTTGTTAGGTTATTCAATTTTGTCGTCAAAGAAAATCAATTCTTTGAAGCAGCAATTGTTGACATATTTTTTTTTGGATTCGTGCATTAAATTCTTTCGAGTTACTATATATGAACGCAATTAATAAACCATCCACAACATTAATCCACGCACCCTGGCTGGTTCGCTGGCTGGCTCTATATGGTCCCATGCAATGGACCCTCCTTGTCGATAACAACAACAAAAAAACTGCACTCTCTCTACCACGACCGTTGTATCAATTAAGACAAGAAATTGTTAAAAAAATAGATTAAATTTTGGTAAATGGCCCCTAATAATATACGGAGTTGTGTATGTTGACACTAACATTTAGTGTTAACGGATGACATTCTCTCATTTAGAGCACCTCTCGTGTTCCGTTTGCAAAATTGATGGTTTCACCTTCTAAATTCTAATCCCCCGCCGCACCCCACCCTGCCAGCCTAGCCCCCCCTCTTGCCTCTCTAAATGTATGACTATTATGAAGTCAGATAATTCTCAATTATACTCCCTCCGTCTTATAAAACTTTTCATATTTGAAAAAAGGTGAGCCTTTAAAATGAATAATTTTGGTATTATTTTTTAATTATGACTCATATATCTTACGTATCGGCTTCTACTCTATTATAAAGAGCAAAATTTGAAAATAATACCAAAATTATTCATTTTAAAGGTGCGCTTTTTTTTCAAAAAGGAAGGATTTTATGGGATGAATAGACTAATAAATTGAATTCATGATCCTCTATATTTGAAAATCATTCCGTAATTAATTCTTTGATCCAAATTTTTTTACACTAGTCCTAAATAGATTGATTATAGACTACTTACGAAGTAATTCTCAAATATCGAAGACCATGAAAATAATTTTTTAGAAATTGAAAACTACATATATATTGAAGAAATCATGTAATAAATAATTTTTGTACACTAGTCCTAGCCTAATATAACGGACCATTTATTAAATTAATAATAATAAAAACATTAAATATTAGACTTGTCAAAATTTAACCGGCCCATTTTTTCTATCCAAGACTGAAAGTAGAAATATGATGGAGTAGTTTTGAGCAATCATCATCGATCTTGTGTCTGAATCCGAAAATGACCTTATTCACATCTTTTATGATAAAAATAGGTCACACTTGACCGAGCTGACCGACCGCTAACCATAACCGACCAATAGTGTTGGGGTGGCTTAGAGGCCGGCTAGAGAATGGGTGGGGTCGTCTCCTCGTCCGGCGCCATTTTTGGAGGAGTCCAAGGTGATATATATATATATATATATATATATATATATAATATATATATATATATATATATATTATATATATATATATATATATATATATATATATATATATATATATATATATATATATATATATATAATATATATATATATATATATATATATATATATATATATATATATGGATTGACTCCAGGGAGATGACACATTATGGTAAGATGACATGCTTCGGTGAGATGACGCAAAGCTCACCACACTACACTACAAAGCTCACCAATGAACAATGCAAAGCTCACCTAGAAGTAAAGTAAAGCTCACCACTTTGAACACCAAAACTCACCTTTTTTTAAATTTTAAATATTTAAAATTAATAAAAAATAAAATATCAACACCGGTCAACCACCGATTAGCGGCGGCAGTTGCCGGCGGCGGGCGGTGAAGGATTCCGGCGACCGGCAGTGGCGGAAGATTCCGGCAGCCGGTGGCGGATTCCGGCGGCGGATTCCGGCGACTGGCGGCGGCAGCAGATTCCGGCGACCAGAGGCGGCAGGTGGCAGTCAAAGGTCTAAGTCAACGGTCAAAGTCCAGTCAGTACCCATTTCTTTGATTTTTTTTTCAAAAAAAAATCAAAGTGTTGAAAAAATATGGTGAGCTTTGCGTTACAATTTGGTGAGTTTTGCAGTTGCCAGTGGTGAGCTTTGCGTCATCTGACCGTAAGATGTCATCTCACCGTAAGGTGTCATCTCACTGGAGTCAATCCCATATATATATATATATATATATATATATATATATATATATATATATATATATATAATATATATATATATATATATATATATATATATATATATATATATATATATATATATATATATATATATATATATATATATATATATATATATATATATATATATATATATATATATATATATATATATATATATATATATATATATATATATATATATATATATATATATATATATATATATATATATATATATATATATATAATATATATATATATATATATATATATATATATATATAATATATATATATATATATATATATATATATATATATATATATATATATATATATATATATATATATATATATATATATATATATATATATATATATATTGTATATATTGAGTATATCTTATTAATTTGACATTTTGATATTTTTATTATGTTAATTGTTTAAAAAAATTACACACACATAACTTCTATCGAACATCTTAAATTGATAGGGGTTATTAATTTTATTTTGATGACAAATTCTTATATGGTTTTAAGGTTCATGTTCATTTTATATATATAGACTTTTAGTACATTAATATCATAAAATAATTTAGCCTTTAGCAAAAAAAGGAAAAGTCTACTACTTTTTTTCGAAGGCTAAAAAAATATAAAAAGATTTATATACAGATTTTAAAAGTTTTATACTCCCTCCGTCCCAAATTATTTGCCACATTTGTATTCTCAAGGCAAAATATCAAGTTTTTTCAATTCATTTTATTTACATATTGGTAAAGAAATAAAAAATAAAATTTACATATAAAAGAACTACATGAAAAGTTTTTCGAAATAAGAGGCGTCAATAATATTTTATTTTATCAAATAATCAATGAAAACGTCAAAATAAACAAAAGTTTTCGACACTACTAAAAAGTAAATGTTGTGAATATTTAGGAACGGAGGAAGTATACAGATTGTTGAAGGCTACAACTTTTGAAAAGTCTACTTCTCATCTTATAAAAAAATATAAAAAGATTTATATACAAATTTTAAGATCACAGAAAAACAACTCTAATAAGTCATTTCAAAAGTTCCCAAAAGTATTTTTGGAATGCCATCGTCTTGAGACACCTTTTGGGGTAGTTGCGGATTTGATTTCCCTTTGCAAAAAAAGAAAAAAATAAGTTCACTTTATGACCTTACACGTTTGTTCCCATTGGATGTAGTTTGGTCTACCCACTCTTGCCTTGCCACTACTCATTTTATCCTCCATTTTTTTCTAGAAAAATGTCAGGGCTACACGTTTCTAAGGTACACCAAAGGTGTACCCCAAATATCCTCCACCCCCTCTTTGTCCATATAAATTGGTAAAAAATTCAAAAATAAATAAATAAATAAAAATCAAATAAAAATGGATGGTAGAGAAGATATTGGTGTACATTTGGGGTACACCTTTGGTGTACCCTAGCATTGGTGTACCCCTCATTTTTTTACTCTGTCCAACCCATGTCTTTTTTATTTACTATTCTGACATCTCCATAAGTTATGTTTGAATGTATGTTTTAATTGATCAATCAACAAAATAAAATATTTTTATCACCTTTTGTTTTGTATATTAAGGAAAAAAGACTAATGAAGAAGTAAGACATAAAAAATATCCGAATAATATTATGAAATGTTCATATACAGTGTCACATTATCACAATGCAAACTCTTATTTTATGATAAATCGTACTTTTTTATATGTCAATTTATAAATAAAATTATTTTAAAAGTGATAAGATTTCACACGTCCGAAACAAGAAGAAACATATGGGATGGATAGAGTATTTACTTACTCAATACTTATTTATTAAAAATATCGCGAAGTAAATTCTGCTTTAATTACAAATTACCTGCAAAAAGTAGAGTTGAACCTAATATAGAGACCTTATGCTTGCCATAGTTATTTCCCGGTCAATGCAGTTTCTAGAAATCAAACTCGAGTATTACCTCCTGGGCGCTTCTTGCTTTGTCATCTGTGCATTGCCCACCAGAACTTTAGGGTATTATATTAAAATAATATAAAATGTAACACTAATTATAAAAGATGATGTCTTCAAGAGTTTTAATTTTTTAATCTTAAATATCACGTATAAAATATAAATCTTTTCAAGCATTTTTTTACGGGGTGCAAGTGGTCCTTTCGCTTGCACATTTAATATTCACGATGTCAAATTCTATTCACTTTCTTTAGTTATTTTCTTATTCATTTGATTAAATAATACGAAATATAACAATATCACCGCTATTTTGAAAAATTTTAATGTAATTTTTAAATAAGTAACAACAACAACCCAGTTGAATACCACAATTTTTAAATATGTTTAATTCTACCCAAATCATCATATAAATTAAATTGAATATAATTTCAAGTAGAGTCCAATATAACAATAAACATAAAAATGATTCCCGCACATACAAGCTTAGTAGTCTTTCTATCTGATTAATTTTTTGACACTTTCACTTCAAGGAATTACATAATTTAAAATTGTTGAATGTGAAAATAAATAGGGAATGTATAGTAGGGACAAAAATTGGCAACGAAGTAGAAATGGTAAAATGTGTTTGGTTAATGGTCCGTACTCTGTAACCGTAATTCAGTATAATTTGTCTGGGCGTGGAGACCCAAGTCCTTTTCACTCTATCTCCACCGTATCTCATTTATGTTATTTTATTTACTTCAAAACAAGAAACAATTCTAAAAATAAAAATCATCAGCCAGCATAAACATTACTCTCATAAATATTACTCATCCCACCCAACTTATTCTTCTCATTTAGAAGAGTGTATAAAACCACATACTCCGTATTTTTTAAATATTATTTGATTTACAAATTTATATAGAATCAAAAGGACATAAATTACATCGTTTAATGCTACATATAACATTACATAAAACAAAAAGTGACAAAAATATCTTATTTTATCAAACGATGAATGAAAAATAACTAACTGAGAAATTGTATCAAACAAAAAGATTTTATGAAACGGAAGGAATATCATACATCGTAATTAACAAAGATTCGCTTTTGGGTCGTAGTACTCCAATCCAAACCCATATTATGTGGGCTCCGGCCTTAATACTTTCCGGCCCAGCTATCACAAGTCTTTTATGTGGGCCTTTGTGTAGCACTTTGGAGTTTGGAACTAATTACAATTAAATAATAAAAGTGTTAGAGAAACACTAAAATTGTACCCCATTTCCACACCAATGTCCTCACCATACATTTGTTGAGAAATGGGGGAAAGTAAGGCCGGAGCCCAAATGCTCCCCACCATTCACAAAATTCATGTTAAAATAAAAAAAATGTAGTTGAAAACTCGTTGAAAGAGATAAATAAATGATATTCAAATACTGTTTTCGTAATAAATGAAAAAATATAACCCTGAATTTTTAAAAATTTTTAAACAATAAAATGTATATTGCGTATATTAAAAGGCAAAAAAAATTAAAATTGATAAATAATGCTTTTTTAGTATATCACACATTCCTTTTCTGTATTAGAATTCAAAAATAAAACTCACTAACAATTTGATTACGCTTAAAATAAAAAAAATTGCCAATTAAATTGAGGAAAAAAATTAAAAAAATTTGTGTTTGAAAATTTTAAAAACAAATAAATGATACTCAAATTCTTTTTTCTAAAAAAGAAAATGAAAAATTATAAAGTTGATATTTTTAATAGTTTTAAAAAATAAAAAAGGTAAGTTTCAATTTGGAACTGCGTATTCACAACCTCAAAAAAGTAAACTAAGCATTAGAACTTCATATAATAATAATAATACTAATAACAACAACAACGGGTCTGTTTTGGAAAAGCGTTAGCGTTTTGAAAAAGGCTATCTACGGGCAGCGTTTAGCGTTAGCGTTTTCAAAGTAATCTACACCGTTAAAATTTTATCCAAAACGCCAACGCTAATCTCTAACGATATTTCCAAACAGGCCCAACAACAACGACAACAACAACAATAACAATAGATATTCTGTAAAAAAAATCAAAATAAAAAAATTACATTAAAAACACATAAAACTCTATAAAATAAGATGTGATAAGAGGATGTGGTTTTAACAAAAGATTATAAAAAAAAATTGACCAATAAATAATGGAACAAAATTATAAATTTGGGACTGATAGAAATATGTAGCCAACTCATAGTTGAGTTGATAAAGCTAATTGCAAATATTTCCTCTTCGCGATCACAATATCAACTCAAGCAATATACGTGCAAATTTCTTAACTGGACAATTTGTTTTTATGTGGGTTTGTTCTTTCTTGGGTTTATTATTTTTTGTTTGGACTTGTGAATTGAATTTCAAATAATGTATGAAATATTCTGTCCCACTTGTAAACACACCAAAACAATTACAAGTTAACGAAAATTAATTCTTTAAATAATACGGAGTAATTTAATTAATTAATTAATTAATCGTAAGAAGGCAGTTTTTTATAATCCAAAACTATTATCATTGCTATGAGATTTTATCAACTTTTTGTTGACATAGTTAACAAAGGGGAAAATTTTGGTTCATAAATGTTAAAAAGTACAGAGTAAGAAAGTTAGAACGAAACTATTGACACAAATATCATTATATTAATGAGACAGAAATATTAAAACGAATTAAAAAGTAAAAAAAAGGGTCACAAATGCAATAATAACCCCTCACCCAAAATTAAAGTCATTTTACAATTTACAATGTATTTAACAGAATTTATTTTTAATTCAGTTTATTTTAAAACTAGTGTAGAAATAAAAATTTAAATTTATATTTTTAAATACATAATACACCATATTAGAAGTTCTAAAGAAAATAAAAAAGCACTATATTATTAAATTAAATTATCAATAAAAAAATAAAAACAAACATATATATTTTGATATTGTGAATAGCATATGCGACTTTAGTTTTGGATAAATTATTACTCGGTACAATTAATCTCATTTACCCATAACATGATATTTACATTGTGACATTGAGACACTGAGACACCCCATATATTGGGTTGTCTCAATGATCTATTTGTATTTTATGAAATACAAATACAAATACAAATACAAATATATTTGTACTAAAAACATTATCTTTTAGTGTTATTTAAGTAAATTCCTTATGATCTATTTGTATTTTATTTCTTTCCCTAGTCTTTCACATTAAAAAAGTAAATTATAAAGTAAAATGTTCCGAACAAGGACCAAACAAGTCCGGATTAGGATTGGTCTTAAATTGAGAGATAACATCAAAATTGAAAGTGTCAAATATAAATATGTACACATAAACGTTTTTTTGAAAACAACTCTATGTGAAACACCAATAACGTTAGAAAAAATCTCTATGAACTTCACTTTACATTTCAGTTTTGGCCACATTGCATTTACAAGCATTATAGACACAAAACAATATTCGTTGTCTGTTTGGTGTCTGTAATCTGAGTGAAGGTAATAAGGTCAAAAGTGGAGAATAAGGTGGGGTTTTTATAACATGGGCAATAATGTTAATTAGTATTAATATGAATATTATCATTGTGCGGTTATGGCTATGTTCTCTTCAACTTAGACCATGTTCTCATTACCTGATCTAAATAATTTTAATCTGATTGATATAACTTTTGATCTGGTTTGATATGATCTGAATGTAGTTATATTTATCTGATTTTAACTGATTTGGTTTTAATAATAAAAAGCAATAAGTAATAAAATTAAATTTAAGAAAACATGACCTTTCTTATAACTTTTTTTCTAATTAAAATCGCTTCAGATTAGATCAGAAATAATTTTAAATATTAATACATTTAAATCAAACTAAATTAGATTAGATTAAAATTAATTTTTAATCAAATCTCGTGAAGAGTGAGAAGGAGGGATGAACCGTACCGAAAAAGTGAAACGGGTAATAGCAACGGGTTGACAGGGTAAGAAGGAGGGGTAGTGGGGTCCGGGCAGGCCCCAATTAACCCGAACCAATCACAATCGCGGAACATGCTCGCCCTTCAAAACCCAAACCATTTCATGGCCCACTTCTATATCTGACCCAAACCAACCCAAAACCATCCTCACTCTAATCATTCCCATAACCGCACACAAACGCCCCTAATGGTAAAACCATTCTTTTCTCGTGCCTTAATCCTCTTTACTTAATCACAGTTAACAAATTGATGACTCCACGCATGCATGCCGAGAGGGCGGTAAACATCATGGTAACCTCGACATGTCTGCCCAACCACTAATAAAACAATTATTTGGTTAACTAACCAAAACATAACCTTTAATTTGAAGCCGATGCTCCCGGGTCTAATGCATGCACGCAATTAAAATGTTGTAATGAAGAGTCATTAGCAGCTAGAAATATGATTAACAAAGTAAATTAATTGGGGTTTGTTTGTGGGAGGACAAAGGCCGGACATCATGCACGGCATAGAAACAACGTGGGGGGGTTGTTTTTTCTTAAACATTGTGACCACCACAACTCTAATTATATTCTCAGCCTTGGAACATGGCTTGTACAGTTGTACCTTCGAACTGTTCTTTGATGTACCTTTGAACAAATTCACTCACTCTTGCACGGAAATTTTTAGCCGTCTTGGTTTTTTTTGGAATGGATATGTTAGAGCTTTAGTGTTAAGTACGTAGTACTTATTACTTCCTCCTAAAAAGAATTACACTCTTCAATATTTAAAATTTACGGAAACTTTTATTTATTTTTATTTTGAATAATTATTTAATAAAATAAAATATTCATTTTGTCATCATCTCTTATTTTGTACTCCTTTCGTTCCTTAAAACAGTTCTTCTTTCATTTTTTTCGTTTTCCCTAAAACACTTCCTTTTTTTGGGAAAAAATGACTCGTATATCTTAATTAAGTTATTGCAATATACTCCATTCAATTTGCATTGATATAATAAGTCATTTAAATAATTTCTCTTTTTTTTCTTCGATGATAGGCATATAATTAGAAGATCAAATTATGAAAATAAATTCCTCCCAAGTCAAAACAAGAACTGTTTTAAGGAACGGAGGGAGTAGAATTTTTAACGTAGCTTTTAAAAAGGTAAAAGACAAAAGTAAGAGTAAAACATTAGAAATATACCAAAAATAAGTCTCATATTTTTGTTCTCGAAATAAGAGTTAAAATGCATTTACATTATCAATCATGATCATCTACATTACCACAAAGTATAGTAAAATACTTTTTTACAGTGTCACATTGTTACAGTGTGAATTCCTATTTACAAAATAAAGTTATGGAAATCTTATTTTGATATTTTTTTCTATGTTTTGCTTTTATTTAGGGTGATTTCTTTTTTAAATATGTAAGTTTACAAGTCTAAAATAAAATATTCTTGATGCCTCCATTTAAAGAAAAAGTTCTTCACATAGAGTGACAAAAAAACTCAAGGATATATTTATTTTCAAACCAATAAAATGTTTTTCATCGCAAATATTACTCATATAAAATTTTCTCAAGATTGGAAAATTAAAGCTCTTAGCAAATCACATTCTAAAATCATACTTCCTCTATTCTTGAAATCACTTTCGTCTTAATTTTTTAGGCACCCCATAAAATATTTTTATTATACCTAAAATGTCTAAAATACCTCCAAAACAACTTCTACCGCAATACACTACATAATATATAAGGTGTACTTCAGACATTTTAGGTGAAACTAAAAATATTTATAGAGTGCGCAAAAAATTAATACAGAAACATTTTCGAGGGGAGGGAGAAAATGTTCTAGACACTTTAATTTTTGATGCTTCCCTTTTAACGTTAAATGCATTTCGAATCACGCCTAGGCAAGCGGAGAAAAGGATAAAAAGCAATAACAAGCCGACACACAATTCATGTAAATGCCCATAGATCAAGGATGTTTTGTATGGTTACCAAATATGAACATTGTTAAGAGCATTTCTTCTAGAGTAATTTACCTAAATAAAACTAAATCATAATGACTTTTTTAATATAGGACCATATGTTTTTATTTTCTCAATGTACGACTTTTGGTCATTATCAAGTAGTGATTATTTAAGTAAATGTCCATCGTTACTGGACATTATTCCTTTCACAAGGTCATTATTAAGTCTTATTTAGACAATAAAAAAGTTTAAGTCCTATATTAAAAAAGTCATTATGTTTTAGTCATATTTAGTACAAATTTCACTTTTTCCTAAGAAATACTCCGTATGAAACAGTTGGTATAATAACCCGCAAATGCTCTAAAAGTTACCGCAGTACTCATTGTGTCCGGAATGGGTCCCTTATTGGAATATATACTCCATACATATCAAAACAAAACAAAATAAAATTATATCCAAGCTAAGTGGCGGATCCGAAAACAACAAAAATAATGTTAATCATTTGTATCAATGTTATAATCCCCTCTCCCAAAAAGTTTGTTACGTTTAGAAAAACTGCGTCCCGTAAAGTCCGTTACATTTCTATTAAAAAACCACTTTTACCCCTTACTTTTTCATACTCTACCTATCACATCATACCTTTTTTCTAATAATCTACCCATCACATCCTACTTTTACCCATCACATCAAATGTATTTTTGGAAAGTCAATACCAAAATATCTCTCCCTTAATTTTCCAAAAAATCAAACCGTCCCATTCTTTTTGGGACGGAGGGAGTAAAATATTACGCACAATTTATAACTAAACAAATTAAATAAAATATTTTTAGTTGTAGAAAGTATACATAAATAGATTACTAAAAAATGTTTAATTAAAGTGTTAAAAATGTTTTGACTTTTATTTTTATATTAATGGGGGCACTAGTGCTACGTTATTTTAAAGAAATGGATGATCGACCTATTAATTAATTTTTTTTAATCCACTGGGTTAAGTACCCCCAATGCTAATGAGTTAGATTCGCCTCTGGCTCGTAATACCCAAAATGTGTGTTGGTTCAATTTGATTTTAGGGTTTAATTTTAACTAGAAATGAGAATAATTCAGTTTTAGTTTGTGATATTGTATTTTTGAATAAGGGAATAGTACATTTTCTTAGAGGGAGGCAAATTTGGCATATTTACAATGAAGTCCTTGTGTTTTTGGATTTTTTTTCTTGAATTTTCACCCTTTCACAACCCATAAGTCTAAAATTTAATAAACAAGATGCATCATTAATTCTTTATGGAGCACCATTCTCTTTTGACCCTGATGCAATTTGTTAATAAGTAATTTTATTGAATTGTGAAGAATACATATCTATATATATAGAGATTTTAAGGGATAATTCTAATCCTATTATGATAGGAATTATGGTAATGACAACAAAATAAGAAAACTAAACAATAATAAAATTTTATTTTCTGTTTTTCTAATATTCCTAATATACCTCGCACGCAAGCTGATCATCGAAAACGAGGAGCAGATTGAGACACATGTCCTATAATGAAGCTGGTAGAAGTGGTTTTATGAAAATAACTGCTAGAAGTAGATATGTAGATCTTTGTTAATGGGCGGACGAGCTTAAGAGTATGTATGTTTGTTGAGCTTTTTCTGAAGAGAGTGTTGGTGACTAGAGTGAGGGTGGGGAGTTTCTTTGTTTTTCTCTTTTTGGGCCGCTCTCTTCTTCTTATCGTTTTCCATATACTCTCGAATGGTAGAAGAAAGACAGATTATTGCAGCTTTCTACTTTTTTGATCACTCACACAATTTTTTTAGGGAGAGAGATAAGGGACTGCGGCTATTAGGCACACTTATTTTTTGGTGAGATAAAAAGGAATAAGGGACAACGAGGTAATGATTTGTGACAGTCGACAGTAGATGACAAAGATAGGCGGAAGGTATAGCTAGCAAGGCTAGACTTTTTTGTTTGAAAGCATTAACTCCGATCTGATACCATAATATAATTTGATAATAATTGATGTTATTGAATAATGAAGAATATATCTCTATACATAGGAATTACAAGCTAAGAAGGAACTCAATTCTAATCATAGTAATTAAAATAGGAATTATGGTAACCACATAATAAATAAACAATAAAATAAGAAAAACTATATAATACGAAGTATTAAAATTTGATTTCTTATTAAAGAAATCATCCTAAATAAGACTAAAACATAAAGAAAGTGCCAAAATAGAAATTTTATATTTTTATTTTTTATATAGATTTTTGCACTGTACTAATATGACCGACACTGTACATCTACATTTTACGTAATTTACATGGTCATGATTGGTAATGTAAATGTATTTTAAGTCTCATTTCAGAAATAAAAACACGAAACTCTTATTTTGGTATATTTTCAATGTTTTACTCTTACTTTATTATTTTTCCCTTCCAATTATTCCCAATATATAGATCCAAAATCTTTGATTATATGTAGTCAAATAAGATAAAAATTTGATCATCAATTAAACAAAAGTTTATGATATTTTTTTCTAATTGATAAAATAAAATAATCTTCTCACAAAAAGAAATGCATTTTTTCAATATTTATCACTCCCTCCCTTCCTTAAAACCATTCCTATTTTGACTTTGGACCAAAATAAGAAAAGTGTAATTTTGGTTGACTTTCCAATTTTGCCCCTGATGTGATGGGTAAAAGTAAGATGTGATAGTTTGGTTATTAGTAAAAAAATATGATGCAATAGATAGGGTATGAAAAAGTAGGGGTAAAAATGATTTTTTAATAGAAAGTGGAAGTATTTTAAGGAATTGGAAAAAAAGAAAGAAGAAGAATTGTATGAGAGAGTGATAATTTTATTTTGCTGAGTATAAAGCTAGCAGGCATTTGGGGATATAAATACTTCACCTATAAACAGATCAAAACCATTATCATATGAAGCAACCCATCCATCCTTTCCCCCACACATTTATTTATTTATACTTCAACCTCTCCATATATAAATCCAACTCAACAATATTATTTCATCCTTTTTTGTTTAAGGACCAACAAATTCAAAAAAAAAACTTATTCTAAATTACAAAGCACGTGGAGTGGATGATGATAATGAAAAGGATGGACAACAGAAGATCGAACAGAGTGCTCTCCCAAACAGGCGTAGTGATCAAGCAGATACTGAAGCGGTGCTCCAGCTTCGGGAAAAAACACGGCGGGGCCGGGGGGTTCGACCACCACCACCACCACGAAGACGACCTCCCCCTCGACGTACCCAAGGGGCATTTCGCGGTGTACGTCGGGGAGAAGAGGAGCCGGCACATTGTCCCCATCTCGTTCCTGTCGAGGCCCGAGTTCCAAACTCTTCTTCGCCAGGCCGAAGAAGAGTTTGGGTTCGACTACGACACGGGGGGCCTCACCATTCCCTGCGACGAACCCTTCTTCCAATCCTTAACCTCCTCCCTTACCTTGTTGTTACATACCTAGGTAACTAATTAATTCATTAATCTCCGGGCCGGCGGGAGAAAAACACCATTTTTTTTCCCTCAAAGTTTACAAAGGATCTGCTGCCGATTTGACTTGTCCAGATGTTTCCAAACTCAGGGGCGACAACTGACTTGAAAAATCCGTGCAACGAAAGTAAAAAACAAAAAAAAAAATTAGATGTGGGAATTATTATGGCTTGTTTTTTTTTGTTTTGTTTTTGTGCTCTCTTCTTCTGATCAAGAAGAAAGCAAGCGAGTTGTATAGTTTTTCCTCACTGTGGTGTGTTTGATCTTCAGACGACAGTTAAGCTGTGAGAGACTCTGGTAGTTATTAATAGTATTACTAAGTTGATGATTGAGGATTATTTAATTAAATATTTGCGCTAAATAGCACTAAAACCTAAGTTATTTCCCTAAATAACACTTAAACTGTTTTATTTCCTAAATAACATCTAATAATGTCCATAATGTCTAGTAATGGTGAACATTTACTTGAATAACGACTAATGACTAAAAATGCTACATTGAGAAAAAACACATGTGGTACTATTTAGGGAAATTTATTACTCTGTGTGTTTTAGTGCTATTTAAGTAGTAAATACTCCTTGGAGAATTTTTCGTAAGTAATATTACTCCGTAAAACATAATGACTTTTTCTAAATACCATCACATGTGTTTTCTTTCCTAATGTAGTACTTTTAGTCATTATATATTAGTCATTATTCAAGTAAATGTTTGCAATCTATCACTGGACATTATGGACATTATTAAGTGCTATTTAGAGAATAAAACAGTTTAAGTGCTATTTAGAAAAATGATTTAAATTTTAGTGCTATTTAGTGTAAACATTTCTTATTTAATTTTTTTTCAATTAAGATATGAAAAAAAGGTTATTAATGTTTGTCCCCCCCCTTTTTTTTCTTTCTTTTACGAGAGGCTTTCGAGTAGTGCACGTTTTTCATGCTTTGGGTTCTACGGGGCGGTGATTTTATGGCTCATTTACTTTAATTAATTACCAGGCCGGGTAGAAAGCACAAAACACTTTTTAGAGAAAAGGCTGTCGTGGGGGTGTTTCCTACCACTCCTGTTCTGAGCCAGATTATAGGACACATGGTTGCCACAGATGTAGGAGGATGATGATATTGGAACTTCGCAAGTAGTTGCCCAATTTTGTTTAGTTGTGTCTAAAATGTCTCAAAACATTTTATTCCTAATAAAAGAGAAGGAAAAACCTAAAACCACTTATAAGTTGATATATACCAACTTGTTACAGGCCACAGAGATACTAAATATCTATGTGAAATATGAGGTAGTTCACAAGAAATCAAGGTAGGACTAAAATTATTTTGTGGGAAGGATGTGTAAAAAATTAGAATGGAACTATTTCCAAAATGGAGAGAGTAGTAGACATTACTCCCTCGGTCTCCGATTTGATTACAAATTGGGGTTTACGAGGAGAAACATCACATTTCTTGAAATTATTTTATTTACAAATTGGTAGATCAATAAGAAATAAAAATTGCATATTAAAAAACAACGTCAAAATTAAGGTTCTACAAAATAAGATGTGACAAGAATATTTTATTTTATCAATCAAATAATTAATGAAATCGCGTAAACAAACAAAAGTTATCGGGAGCAGAGAGGAAAAAAATTGTAATCAATTGGGGACGGAGAGATCAGAGTATGATATTTTATGGACAAAGGGAGTAATAAATTTGATAATACGTACAACTCTCTATGTTCTAAAAAAATACTTAGTTAATTTTCATGAATATGTAGAATTATAAAAAATACTTAGTTTATTTTCATGAATATGAAGAATTATCCAAAATATTCCTAAGTTTACATGGTCTTTCAGAAATTATCACATTTTTCATTGTGATGCATAATAATCGCAACTTTACTGAAATTTGTGATTGAATTTTGGATCACCGTTAAGTTACTAACGGAAAGTTAACAGAAATGGCCTATTTTGCACAACAAAATGAAAGTTGAGATTATTTTTTATGAATATAATTTTTGTTTTTGAATTTTTGAAATTTTAATTTAAAATTTTAAAATTACTTTCTACCTCTATCATTTATATTTTTTAAAGATGAGTCTAACTTTGGATAAAATATAATAAATAGATTAAAAATAAGGAAAAATGAGAAAAATAACTAAAATCATACAAAGTTAATGGAAAAAGTAATCAATATAAATTAATCGGAAATTGGTAAGATATAAAATAAAAATATATGGAGTGGTGAGTTTTAACATTTTTTACCTACTATGCAGAGCATTAATGTACTACTTTTTTCTTATTTTTAGAAATATTATCTAGAATAATCCTAATTATACTTCCTTCTTTCAAAAAATTAGTAGTACATTAATACGTTGTATAATGCTCAAAATGTTCGAGCACTCCACTTGTTATATTTTTATTTTGTTTCTTTTCAATTTCAATTTAAATGTTATTGAATACCTTATTTATTTTATTAATTTTGTAGGGTTTAAGTTATTTTTCTCATTTTTTATGTTTTTATATTTATTTTTTATTTTTTTATAAGATAAGACTAATCTTTAAAAAAGGAAAAAGATATTGAAGTAGAAAGTCATTTTAAAAATTTAAATAAAAATTTCAACAAAAAAAATAAAACGAAAATCTATCAAAAAATGATCCCAACTTTCATTTTGTTGTGCAAAGCAGACTGTTCTGTTAACCCGAAGTTAATAACAGAACGACGACCCAAAGCTCACAAATTTCAATAAAGTTGGGGTTATTTTCAATTACAGTGAAAGGTGAGATTCTTTTTAGAGATGAGGTAAAGTTGAGATTATTTTGGATAATTTTTCCTCGGGAATATTAAAAAGTACTTTGTATAAAAATGATATGAATATTGAAAAGTTGGTGGTTAATTTTTTTTAGAGGAGAGATTTAATTTCTAAAAGAAATATTTGCACTGAAGAGCACTAAAACTTAAGTCATTTCTTTAAATAGCACTTAAACTATTTTATTTCCTAAATCATCCGCACTTATTAATGTTCAGTGATGTCGAACATTTACTTGAATAATGACTAATGAATAATGAATACAAGTGTTATATTAGGAAAAAAACACATATGATGCTATTTAGAAAAGTCATTATGTTTTAGTATTATTTAAGTAAATTCCCCTTTCTAATTAAATAGAGTAAGATAAAAAACAATATTTTGTGATGTTCACAAATAGAATACTCCCTCCGTCTTAAAATGTTCTTCTCACTTACTTTTCTCACGGTCAAACTTTAATCACTTTCTTTTACTATTTTCATTAAGTATTTGATAAAATAATATAGTCTTGTCACCATTTGTTTTGTAGAACTTTTGATAGTAGTTTTTAAATATATAAATTTTATTTTCTAATTTTACACCTACAATCAAATAAATTGAATTGAAAATAAAGTCGGTCAAACCTCGTAAAGAGAAACGGGAAAATTATCAGTTTTACACATTTCTAACATCCATATTTTTTAAAGATTGTTTAATGTTAATGATTTTCTTCTTCTACATCTTTAGTATATAACCCATCAATTACTTTTTTTTGTTTAATAAAATACATACATCTAAAATAAAAGTTAGTTAATGTATTATATATTGATGAATTGATTAATAATTATACATATCATCTTACAATGTTAAAAATACTCTCTATGTCTTAGAATATTTGTCCAGTTTTTATTTTTACAGTTAATCTGGATCGACATTTGGCCTACAATGAAATAAAATTACACGGTACATCATTAAAAAAGCTAAAACAATATTTTAAAAAATATATTTAGAAGACAATGTAATGAAATTGTTCGACAACGTAAACATAACGAGTGAGTTTGATATAATTTGGTAATAATTGGCCTTATTGAATAATGAAGGATAATTTGGATTAAGTTTTACTGTGTATGTTATATACTATTATTCGAGTTTTCGTTTTTTGTAGATGAATATAAACATATAAACAAGAGTTTTGATTAGAATTTCTTACATTTAATTATTCAGTTTTCAGTTCTTTATGTACCAAGACTGATACCAGAACAATATTTTGAGAAAAATCTTATACTAAACTGAATATTTGGTACTTCGTTATAGATACAAGTTAATTAAATTTTGTACTATATCGTACCTTATCATAGGGGCGGATAGTTCTACATGTATGAATATGGGGGCAGTCACCCCAGTCAATTTTTTTAATAGATTGCGCTAAAATGTTTTCTTTGTGGAAAATTAAAAAACGCCCCCTATAAAAAATAAGTTTGACCCTAGTGACAAAAGACAATCCTAGTTTAAAAGTAAAAAAGTAATAACTTACATAAAATATACATGTAAAATATTTGAAATATCATAATTATATTATGTTATGATATCTTTTATATTTTAGTTTTCTACATTAATAATTTATTTTTTCCTTATTTGAATATTTGTTTGAAATTGAAATTATTTGTCTTTTGTCATTATCAATTGCTTATAATAAAACGAGGGCGCTTCCCCCCCCCCCCCCCCAAAACCCCGCAATACTCTTTAGTGTAAGTTTGCTCCCTGATCATATTTTTTCTACATCCGTCACGGCTTGAATTGTGTATGCCCACCGGCAGGGGA
This sequence comes from Cuscuta australis, assembly GCA_003260385.1. Classification (NCBI taxonomy): domain Eukaryota; kingdom Viridiplantae; phylum Streptophyta; class Magnoliopsida; order Solanales; family Convolvulaceae; genus Cuscuta; species Cuscuta australis. The sequence continues at coordinate 1,709,347 of NQVE01000115.1, read as the reverse complement.
AGAAGCGTATTTGAGGTCTCAAGAATTCAAAACTGGCTCCGATACCATGTAGAAAATAATAGAGAAAAATATTTTTGTATATTGAATTGGCTTCTGAATTGGTTTTGAATACAAAGATCTAACCCTCTTTATATAGGAAGAGGGTAAAGTAAACAAGGAAATTTTTATTCCTACTAAAATAAGAATTAAACAAACTAAGAAAGATACTAAATACTAAACATAACCCAACTAGGAAAGATACTAAACCTAATCCCAAAGGGATTCAGTTTCCTTCTTCTGTCTCTAACACTTTCCTTCTTCAATCTCACTTCCTTCTTCTATCTCTAATACATGTAAATTCAAATATGGCTAATTTACGTAAATGGGACTTAAATATATCACTTTTCCTTAAATAGGACCAGTCCTATTTAGTCTAACACTTGACAATAGAAAGTTCTAAAATGTCTTTCCTTTGAAAAAAATGACCAAATATACAATTTAAGTAGAATAAGACATTAATAAAAATGATTTGAATGGTTATTGAAATAATGAGTCATTATCCAACACTTGTTGTTAATGACCACATTCGTAGAATCATTTATATAATAAGTAATTATCCAACGTTTGTTGCAAATGAAGGCATACATGCAGATCATATATAATTATGTGTCATAAAGGAAATAAAACACATTTGGTCATATTCAGGAAAATGTATTACTTTTTTGTCTTATATGTAGCAAATTTTTCTTGAAATGTTTCTATTGGAAGAATGAAATAATTGTATTAATCAAGTAATAATCAAGATGTACAAGCCATATATATAGATATGATTCCTAACACACATAGGAACCAATAATAAAGGAAACTGACTAAAACACTACTTCTACGACAAATAGGAATTACTATTATTATTATTCTAACATCCCCCCTCAAGCTGAACGACTTTGTACGAGTGGAAGCTTGGAAGCGAGAGACTGGAACCGAGGAGCCGGTAGAGCTTTTGTGAGTAAATCTGCAAGCTGATCTTCAGAGAAAACATGAGAAACATGCATATTCCCAACAATAACTTGTTCACGAACAAAGTGGCAGTCGGTTCCTACATGTTTCATACGCTTGTGAAATACGGGGTTCTTTGTGAGACAAATGGCAGACTGGTTGTCACAGTAGAGTTGTGGCGTGAAGAGAGGAATACGCAGATCGGTGAGAATATAGGTCACCCACATAACTTCGGAGGCGGCAGACGATAGAGCACGATATTCCGCCTCAGTAGAGGACTTGGACACACGTTGTTGCTTCTCTGTGCTCCATGAAATCAGATTTGGTCCAAGATAAATCAAGTAGCCAGTAACTGAACGTCCATCAGTCATATCATTTGCCCAATCAGAGTCAGAGTAAGCCCGTAACTTCAAATCACTGGCCCGGAATACAAGTCCATGATTAAGGGTTCCCTTTATAAAGCGCAGAATTCTTTTTAAACTCTGAAAGTCATTCTCCGTAGGTGCATGCATACGCTGGCAAACATAATTAACAGCAAACTGGATATCAGGGCGAGTAGTAGTCAAATACTGGAGGCCTCCAACAAGGCTGCGAAAGAGAGTGGGATTGTGGAAGAGTTGATCCCCCCTTTCTCCGACGTCGGCAGGCCGAACTGACAGAGGAGTGACCGTCGGGTGACAATCATCTATGCCCGCGCGATGAAGAAGCTCACCAGCATATTTCCGCTGTGAAATAACAAGAGAAGTAGGATTGCGGGTTACCTCAAGGCCTAAAAAATAATGTAGCGGGCCAAGATCTTTTGTCTGGAATTCCTGACACATACGAGAAGTAAACTGACGAATAAGAGTAGAGGAGCTGCCAGTAACAATCACATCATCAACATAGAGCAACAAGATAAGAGTACCAGTAGTCCCATGCTTGATAAAGAGACTAGTGTCATGTGCATTTTTCCGAAAACCATACGCAAAGAGGAACGTAGAAAACCGATGATACCATGAGCGAGGAGCCTGTTTCAAGCCATAGAGAGACTTGGTGAGTTTGCAGACATGTCGAGGGAATCTGGAGTCCACATAGCCTGGTGGCTGAGTCATATAAATATCTACATCAACTTCCCCATGTAAAAAAGCGTTGGAGACGTCCAACTGAGTAAGCTGCCATCTATAGGTGAGTGCAAGAGTAAAAATTATGCGAATAGTCTGTTGTTTGACAACAGGACTGAATGTCTCAGAGTAGTCAAGACCATATTCCTGATTATATCCCTTTGCCACAAGTCGCGCCTTGTAGCGCGAGACAGAGCCATCGGCATTGCGTTTGATTTTGTACACCCACTTACATCCGATCGGAGCCCGACCCAAAGGCCGTGGAACAAGTACCCATGTGTTTTGTTTGATCAAGGCGGAATACTCCTCATCCATTGCTTGGCGCCAAAAGACATTACTAGAGGCCTCTTTAAAAGTGTTGGGCTCAGTGACAGGAGGGGTGGTATGAATGACAGTATGGTAAAGTTTGGGCTTAAAGATGCCACTTTTTGCACAGGTAGTCATAGGGTGAGTGGGGCGTGGTGGTGGGGGTTGGACAAGAGGTGTTGGTGTGGGGAAGGTTGTGGCTTGGGAGGATTCGGCTGAGGATGCGGGGGTTGGGGAAGTTTCGGATTGGGATGGGGACTTATCGGGTATGGGGCTGTGTAAGGTGTCATGGGTCGGTGCTAAGGTGGGTGTGGGAGTTTGGCCTTGGGGCGTGGTAGGCTGGGTTGGTGACGAGTGATTCATGTGAGCGGGACGAGGTGGAGAAGTGGGGAGTGTGGGAAATAGAGGTAAAACACCAATGTGGGAAGACGACGTAGATGGAGGAGATGGCATTTTATGGGGAAACTCAGACTCGTTAAACTGAACATGACGAGAAACATAGACACGATTGGTAGAGGGATCGTAACAGCGGTATCCTTTGGAGAGATGTTCATATCCTAAGAATATACACCGCTTGGAACGAGGTTGAAGTTTATGATTAATTTCATGGCGTAGATGAGGGTAAACAAGACACCCGAAGACACGTAAATGGGAGTAATCAGGTGGATGATTATATAAGACTTCATAAGGGGATTTATTATGGAGAGAGCTCTTTGGCATGCGGTTAATAAGATAATTGGTAGTGGAGAGTGCTTCAACCCAGAAGGTAGCAGGGAGAGACGCGGTGTAAAGAAGGGTCACAACCATTTCAATCAAGTGTCTATGTTTGCGCTCAGCAACCCCATTTTGCTCAGGCGTGTAGGGACAAGACTTTTGGTGAAGAACCCCCAATTCTTGTAAGAAAAGGCCAAATTTGTGGTTAACATACTCACGCCCATTATCAGTGCGGAATAGGTTAATGTCTTTTCCAAATTGATTTTTGACCATAGATTGAAAACTTTGAAAAGCACCAAAAGCCTCAGATTTATGTTGAAGAGGATAAAGCCAACAGAATTTTGTAAAATCATCCACAAAGTTAATATAAAAATGGTAACCACCAAAGGAAGAAACAGAGGTAGGACCCCAAACATCAGAGTGTATTAATTGAAATGGTGCAGTAGTTACAGTACTAGATAAAGCAAAAGGTAACTTATGAGACTTGGACATAGAACAAGAATCACAATGAACAACATTTGATGAAAAAGAAAGACCTAGTTGAGAAAAAAGTAATCTTGTGACTTGAAAAGATGGATGACCAAGACGACAGTGCCACTGGTGAGAGGTTGTCTTTATGGAATTAGCCACCAGTGGAGCGATACTCGAGACAAGTTTGGCTGGAAGGGTGTATAGTCCACGCTCACATGGGCCTCTGTATGTCACTGTATTGGTGTGGTTGTCCAGGATCATAAATTCCTTAGAAGTAAAGAGAAGAGAACAGTTATTATCAGTGGTAAACTGGTGCACAGATAAAAGATGGGTGTTTAAGTCGGGGACATGTAATAGATTGGATATAGTGAAGGTACCTGTAGGTGTATAGACCTGACCTGAGCCAACATGAGAGATTGGTAAAGACTGACCTCCAGCCGTAGTAACTGAATTGGGACCATGATATGGAGTTGGATTATTCAACCTTGATAAATCAGATGTCACATGAGTACTAGCGCCAGAGTCAAGGTGCCAGTAAATGAAGTAGGTTAGAGAGTATATAACAATCATTCCTGAGCCACAACCACAAGCTTGAGCTTGTGGTTGAGTTGGTCCTTGACATGGTATCGGAGCCTTGATGACCAAGAGGTCACGAGTTCGAAACTCACCGCCACCCAAATTAAAAAAATTAATGTTTCACGTGCAAGGCTCAAAGAGGTCACGCCTGCACGTGAGGGGGCGTGTTAGAGTATATAACAATCATTCCTGAGCCACAACCACAAGCTTGAGCTTGTGGTTGAGTTGGTTCCTTGACATGGAATATTGGAATAATAATATTGCTTATTGAATTATGGAGTACATGATAGAGTATATATATAGGAGAGACTCCTAACACAACTAGGAATAGAGAATGGAAACTAACTAACATACAACATCTACCACAAATAGGATTAGGAATGTGACTAATAATGAAACACTACCATAACCAATACTACAAGAAGTACTATTAGTATTATTGTCTAACATCCTCCCTCAAGCTGAACTCTGGCTGAAGCAAGAGGAAGCTTGGACACTAGCTGGAAACTGGAAACTTTGAGAAGAGAGAGGTCTGACATGCGCCGGTGGCTGCTCACGTCGTTGGAGAAGAGAGAAGTGTGACGCGCGCCGGTGGCTGCTGACGTCGTTGGAGAAAAGAGAGTCTGACGCGCGCCGGTGGCTGCTAACGTCGTTGGAGAAGAGAGAAATTGACGTGCGCTAGTAGCTGCTGACGTCGATGAAGAAGAGAGAAGGTTGACCTTCATAACAGGTTCTTTGTCGGTAGCAGATGAAGCTTTCTCATCAACAATGGTTGGCAATGGTACATGCTCTGTGCCGTCAATGTAACCGAGTAGACGATGTGCAATCAACGTAGCCTTAACTGTAGAGGACCAAGAGGGATAATTATTGTCCTCTAGTTTTACCGGAACCAGGGAATGAAGATTGCGTAAGAACAATCGCAGCCCCCCTAGGAGCGCATCAAAGGGATCTTTGGCGACTGACATGATAATTAATGCTCGGATCTGTGTCTCTTTTTTTTTGGCAGAGAAGAAACAAAACCTAGAGCCTTGATAGGAAACAAAACCTTGATGCTGTGCTATCCGATCTGCGAAACGCCGGTCGGCAAAACAGCGAACAGAGCCGACGAACGGGGAAGATGGAGGCGCTGTAGCGGTGAAATCCGATCTTTTGGATCGAGCAACAGAGATCTGCAGAAGAGTATAGAGGGGCGACCGACCAAGAAAGGAGACGATGTGGGTGAAGACGGCGATCGATTTGGCAAGACGATCGGCGGCCCTTTTTCTTTCTTCGGCCAAGTGATCTGCAGAATTTGTTTTGTTTGTTTTGTCTTTTTTTTTAATGTGAAAAGAATAGAGAAATGATCTCAAGCTCTGATACCATATTGGAAGAATGAAATAATTGTATTAATCAAGTAATAATCAAGATGTACAAGCCATATATATAGATATGATTCCTAACACACATAGGAACCAATAATAAAGGAAACTGACTAAAACACTACTTCTACCACAAATAGGAATTACTATTATTATTATTCTAACAGTTTCTTTAAAAAAAAGTCTATAATATGTGGGGTTGTCGCGACCTGATTGGTGATTACGCTAAATCATGAATTTATCCGAACACAAAATAACTCGTATTATCTGATGGGAAAATGGACACAAATAATTAAGAGCCTGTTCTTTAAGTTTTGAACTCTTAACTTCCAGTTTCTTCCAGTTTCTTCTAATTTTTTCCAGTTTTTTCCAGTTTTTTCCAGTTTCTTCCAACATCCAGCCTTTTTTTTACAGTCCTAAAGAACAGGCCCTAAGTAGCTCACGCGTGTGAAGTGAAAAGAACAAAATGGACTTGATCGAATATATAAATAAACCCGTAATATTAAAAATGGATGGATGGATATATATAGGGCATGTTTGGGAATAGCGTTAGAGATTAGCGTTAGCGTTTTGGATAAAATTTTAACGGTGCAGATTAATTTGAAAACGCTAACGCTGCCCGTAGATAGCCTTTTGAAAACGCTAACGCTAATCTCTAACGCTATTGCCAAACAGGCCCATAATGTATGCATGTATCTGGGCGCACGTGGATCGGATTAAGGGGATAATTAAGAATGAAAGGCATGCAAGCTAAGTGATGGATGGATCGATCAATCTTAGCTTCCAAAATGGTACGTACGTTAATTAATCCATGCATCAATAATATAGTTAAACACGTACGCCTCCGATCTTTTGTTTAATTTGAAAGGAAAGGAGGAAGATACTGTCCCGGGGCGCATAATTAGGGAGGAGATTTATCTAATCCACCGCCGATGGCTAGCAATACAAGAACAATGATGGCACCTTTCACCCCACGACTTGTACATTTGTCTCTTCCATTATTATTAAGGAGTATAATTAGTATTGTAATAACATCATCAATCCTATATATTATGAGCCTGTTTGGGAATAACGTTAGCATTTTGAATAAAATTTTATTTTTGAAAATAATGCTAACGCTAAACACTACCCGTAGATATCGTTTTCATGATGCTAACGACAATCTCTAACGCTATTCTCAAACAGGCTCTATGTAACTCCTACTGTCCAAATTGAATTATAATTTCCTATTTACGATATAAAATTTTGTATTCTTTAAAATTAATTTATTTAAAAATAATTGATAAGTTTAATGATGATCACACACGGTCGATGGATCCGGACAAAGTGTACCATCGAAATCCATCCATCTCTTTCATTATTCTTTCTTAACAAAACTTTTTGTTCTATACGGCATATATATAATTATACTCTCTCTGTCCCAAAAAGTATTTCATGTTTCATTTTTTACGCATCCCATAAAACACTTATATTCCACCTTGAATGCCAAAAAAACTTTCAAAATAACTTCTACCCACAATAAAGAAGAAATGTTGTAAATTTTATGCATTTTAGATGTCGGTAGAAGTGTTTTATGAGATGCGCAAAAAATGAAACAGGAAAGACTTTTTGGGACGGAGAGAATATATAATATCCATCAATGGGATCATTTCCGGCCTCGATCACCAGGCCAGGTATAGCATGCACCAGCTATGCCGCGGCCGTATCTATATATCTTCTTCGTCACATCATCCATCCATGCATGCGCATCAGCTAGCTACCTGTTTCTTTTCAATGTGCATACAAGTTTTGTATTATATACCTATGTCCCATAATTAATTTTATATATAGTTTGATTAATTATTTATTTTTTAGTTAAATTGAAATGTCGATATTAGGACTTGAAGTACGTTTGAATTCGCGCAAGTATGTTGATTTGAAATGTGGAAGAAAATGATTTGAGTTTCGAGATCTAAAATGACGACGTTGTTTGGATAGAATTAAAACCATGATTTAATTAGTTATTGGCGAGGTAGCCGGCAATGCAAGTGATTGGCAGTTCAGTGGTAGCCGGTGGTCGGGGATAGTCGATGATTGAAAGAGGTATCAGATCCTCAAATTGAAGGATTTGTGATGTTAGAAGATATCAAATTCCAATTTTTTTTATGTTCATCAAACACTAGAATAGAAATTTGATGTCCAGAGATACGAAAACTCATATCTCATACGCTCACCAAACGGGTCCTAAATTCATTGATCATTTGCCCTTGCCTTCTCTAAAAAAGGGAATTTACGTAAATAGCACTAAAATATAATAACTTTTCCTAAATAACATCGCATATGTTTTTTTCTCAATGTATCACTTTTAGTCATTTTTCAAGTAAATGTTCGCCATCACCGGACATTATTAAGTGCTATTTAGAAAATTAAACAGTTTAAGTGCTATTTAAGGAAATGACTACAGTTTTAGTCCTATTTAGTGCAAATATTTCAAAAAAAATCCTCATTCATTTCTCATTTGTCCTAAACAGCATTTTCTTTGGGTTTAATGAATATAAATGCATGCCCTTGTTTTTTTCTAAATATAACACAAATTGTCTCAACTTTCTTCTCTGTCATCCATATTATGATACTCCTTGCCTATCAATCTTCGTCATTTACCCTTGGTTAAATGTTTACACTTTCTCGTTAAAGAAGTAAAAAAAAGGTTTTTTGAAATTAAAAGTAGAGTAGAGCGAACTCTTTTATTCCGGCCTTTGGACCTCCGCCATGAATTTGTAATATCGTTGAACGAGTGTACACTCTGCACCTTTTAACTAGTTAGACATGTCTATTCAAATTTTTTGTTTGATCGGTGTAAGTCCAACTACACAAAATAATTGATGACACAAAAATCATCAACATATAATATATATTTTTAAATTTTGCACATATAAACAAATAAATCAAATTGAAAATCATTTGAGTCAAATCTGGTAACCAAAACCAGAAGAAAGTTTCTTATTGGAGGGAGTATCTAAAGATAAACTTACTACTCCCTATTTTACTCTTATTACTTTACATTTATTACATCCAACTGCCATAACCAAGCCCTCACTTATAACAAAAATACTCTCCCCTTTTTTATTTATTAAATTTGACCGAAATTATTTTAATTCAATTTATTTGACTATAGTTGTAAATTTAAAAAATAAAATGTATATATTTAAAAATCACATAAATAATTACAAAACAAGAGATGACATAACTATATTATTTTTTTAATAAATAATGAAAATAAATAAAGAAAATGATTAAAGATTGACCTGTGAATAGTATAGTATGTAAGTGAGAAGAAAATTTTAAAACAAAGGAGTACTCTAACTTATTTTAGTTTTCCATATGATGTTGTCACCATATTTATTTTTCTTACTTTGATTAGTAATCTTCGCGCATTACCTATCACTATGTTTGGTTTAAGGAATTAGGTAGGAAAAAGTAAGTAATTTTCTCTAATTTTTGTTTACCTAAAGGGGAGGAATTTTATTTTCCGAAAATGAAAATATAAGAGATATACTCCTATGAATTATATACATCAAGAATGGAGAAAAAAGAAGCCGCGCCTGGCCGGTCTAATTTTTTGATTTTTTATGCTCCGTATGTTTTACTCCCTTCGTCCATAAATAAACTTTACATTGCGCGTTACGATGTTTGACTGAAGTTATTTTCAAATCATTTTGTATGAAAAATGGTGTAGAATTGAAAAATAAAAATTTCATATTAAAAAACTATATAAAAAAATCTACAAAACTAGAGGTGACATGACTATATTATTTTATCAAATGGGTGACGAAAATAGGCCAACAAAGTGAATAAAGTTTGACCCTGTAAATAGTGAACGTAAAGTTTATTTGTGGACGGAGGGAGTAACATTTTTTAAATATTTCCAACCGTATAAATTTACCACATCTCTAACTCCATTTAATCTACTCACATCTCACTCAATTCACTCTCATTTCCCTTTCATCTCACTATCCAACTATGAATTCCGACTGCAACAACTTCCCTTTCAAGGATTTTGACCTCGATGATGTCATTAGACCGGGGCAAAGACCTTGATGCTGTCATTAGACTTGCAAACTCCACTAGTTTTCAGACCAAAAGAGTGGGCAATGACTTTGCCTCGTTCTCAGGGTCCGAAGAGTCCCTACCAATTGTTGGCTATTAATACGACTGACTACAACGTTTCGGAGTTAGTTGGAGTCCATCATCGAGCGCATTAGCAAAGAGAATGCCAAAAAGAACGAAGGACCAAAGAAGTATATCCTGACACAAAGTCTAATGTTGGCAAGGTTCTACGTCGATGTGTCGGAGGATGCCATCATCATATCAGCGTGTTGCAAGCATTCCAAATTGTTTCTATTCAAAGCAGATGTTGATGAAAATTATTCCTAAAATTAAAACTCTCACGAACACCTTTCTAATATTCTATCATTCTATGAGTAATTATCTACGTAAAAAAATTATGAACAATTAAATACTGGAGTACCATGTTAGAGTATATATCAATCATTCCTGGGCCACAACCATAAGCTTGAGCTTTTGGTTGAGTTGGTTCCTTGACATGGTATCAGAGCAGGTTTTGGCCCACCTCGTTTGTCAAGGTGTCCGTCTAGACGTTCATTCCTAGCGGCCCGTTTGTCTTTAGCCCAGTGTTTCGTATGGAGTATGTACCCAACGACCTGTGGCCCGTTTAACACGATTGCTCGTCTGGAAGTCCATACCCAGCGGCTCGTGGTCTTTTAGGTGTTGGCGCTAAAAAAAGTCAAGGGAATGGGAGTTCATTTGCAAGTAGTCAACGAGTTAGATTCAAAATGGCCCGGTTATCCACTTGAGGGGGAATATTAAAGAGAATTCCACATCGAAAAAGTGTGAGGAAATTAATCGGTATATAAGCTCTTGAGTTGAACTAACTAATCGATTGGATTCAATCTTGTAATGTGGTTCAACCCAAGTGTCTTATTACCCAGTTGTCTATACCCATCCCAAATTCTATCATGGTATGGGAGCCTTGATGAACAAGAGGTTACGAGTTCCATACCCATCCCAATTTCCATATTACATCTGAATAATGTGCCTCGACTTCACAATTTTCAACTTTAATTTTTTTGTATAATAAATTTTGCAAGTAATCTAATGAAGGTCTTCTCTAGGAACATCATCTTTAATTTACGTTATTGTTTTGAATAAGTTTTTAATAATACATATTAATGAAAAAGATAAACACTCTCTTAAATAATATTTTAAAAAATGTTAAAATTAAAAAACGGATCGTAGTTTGTTTTTCTAACACTATCACAGTAATAACCCGCCAAAAAACAATCAATGCTTATAGGGCCTACTACTTTCAGAACTATGGGCTTATGTTGTCTTTACTTCTCGTAGATAATGCTTTGGAGTTTTCAAACAATTTGGGCTACGTCTGTTATTTAATGCGAAGTACCTCGGTCCCTTAAAGAATGTACTATGTATTCCCTCCTTACTAAAATAATCTTTCCGTTTGTGTTTACAAGATTTAACTGACTTTATTTTTAATTCAATTTATTTAATTTTAGGTGCAAAATTAAAAAATAAAATTTACATATTTAAAAATTACATATCAACTTTAACTTATTTCACAGTTTTACCTGGAAATCAATTTGAAATGTCAATGTTTCAAACTGGGGCTTCAAACCTTTACTTTTTATGATTTTAATACACATTTTGTAAAATTAAAAGAATAAAATTTCATTAATTAATTAAATTTAAACAAAAATGTATAATTCATTAAATAAAAAAATATATTAAAAAACATTTAATAAAAAATACATTAATAAAAAACTAAGGCAAATTATATTTCGTCTTGATCCCTTTTTGTCTTCTCTCGTAAAATATACGTCTGAAGCCCGTTAATGTATCAAGGTCGGTTTCTATTATTTCGACCACTTTCTTCTCTTGCCTTCATTTCTCCCTCTCTTCTTTCCTAATATTGAACACCCGGAGTTATTCAGCCATTGTAAATTCGATTTTGTCGTGAAAGGAGCCATAGTCGAACCCTGCTGAACCCGGCGAAATAGATTTTGCCTTCTCCCTTCCGATCGGTCGTGCAATGGGTTCCTCGTCGTCATCTAGGTTGAAGTGAGGCCTTTGTTCAAAATGAAGAGCTGATAGTCTCATCGGCCTCAACCTTGACGGAGGATCTTTTCGTTGACGATATGGACTCGCGGTTTTTGAGTGATTGCCATTTTGGTGAATGTCTTAAAATTCTTCAAAGATCGACGAGGACCTTGTCTTGGTGTCCGTTGTCTTAATACCGGGCGGTGGCTTGGTGCAGAACATCGTCTCTTCCGGGACTGAGTGCATTCCTTGTAAACTCCGATAAACTTTTGGAATTTAAGGTTGATGTGACCCCATTTGAAAGTGGGTTGGCATCGGGTTTGGTAGGAGACGTCATTGTTCATCGTTGTAAAGAACTTCTCCTCGATACGATCCTGATCACATCCTTCTTTTGCTTGGATCCTTTAAGAAAAATATATAATTGAAGGGAAAAAAATTATTTTAATACAAATATATAAAAAAACATATATACAATATATATTAAAAAGGATCATGTTAGGGTGCCACTACATGGGTGCTACCATGAGTGCACCCATGCTTCGCACAGATAAACACAGACGATAATTTTACAATTATTGTCTGTGTTTGTCTGCGAAGAATGGGTGCACTAATGGTAGCATCCATGTGGGGGCACCCTAGCATTTTCCTATTAAAAAATAAATAAAATTTACCAACGAGATAAGATGCTCAGAGACATCAACCCACGCGGACGCCAACAACGATTCTTCCTTTGGGTCCACCTTTGATGCCACACTGGATATTCTTAGTGATGTCAAAAACACCAAAAGAGTGCTAGATAGATAATTTTGTTTACTTTATAGTGCTACCTATGGAAATCTCCCAAAAAGATAAATTTTACTAGGTGACAAAAGATTAAAATTTTACTTATATTTCGTGCCTTATTATTAAATAATATTCCTGTGCATTCTCGGCTGCCAGGGGGATGAATTTTCAATCCAATTTTCCGTGGCGAGTTCTACATTTTGTGCTGAACAACTTTTTCTTATGTGGTTTTTGACAAATTTGAACCTAATTTTCCCCAAAAATTTATTTTCTCCAAAGTTTTCCACCGTTTGGCCCAGTATTTGCTTGAAAATTCCATATTTGTTTTGAACACACTTTTTATAAACAAAATGATAACTTTGAAACATTTACAAAAGAAAATCATTCTTTTTATCTTGATTTATATTTAATTACTCACAGAAATATTTAAATATGAGTAAAATAATAAGTACAAAAGATACTTATCAATAGTCAATTTTAATTTTATTCAATTACTGATCACATGGTCAAAGTTTAGACCATGTGTTGTGGGGCTTGACCTTCTTGTGTGAAGGAGCTGAGGTGTTACACCTCGCCTCGGTGTCATCACCGCAGCATCGACGGCGTGGCTGAGGCGTGACAAAGTCGCATGATGACTGTCACACAGGTTGTCTTTCTTCTCCCTTTTTAATTTTTTTTTTCATTTCAAAACAAACAAAATTTAATACATCTTCACACCTCATCACTTCATATCACAACTACAACACACTTATTTTCAACACTGCAGATCATACATCTTTACGCCCCGCCAAAGAGTATTTCGATGATAAGCATGCTAAGCAATACTCGTAATAATACGGAGTATATGCAACGTCCATTCACAAATATTCATGTTTTATTTGCATGTCTCACACGGTTTACAAAGATCCAAACTGTTCCTTCGACGGCTGATCCCCATCAGATTCTCCCCAACAAACACAAACTTAGTTACTCTTTTAAAAAAATACTCTTTCCCTCTCATAAAAATTACAACAAATGAAGTTTTTTTATCAAACCGTGTAACACATAGACCACAAATTGTGAGAAAAATATATTTAGTTATAATATAAATCTAATAAAATTGAGCGTATCTTAAAATAAAGTTTAAATATATCAAAAATTTTTAACTTTAGTTACTCCGTATTTAATAAATATATATAATGATATGTATGATCGAATTAATGTATAATTTGATTAAAAGAGTCAAACTAAGATAATCTTTTTGAGATAGAATGATATGATTATTTATCTTAATATATGTATTGTTAAAAATTAGAAGTAACTTTTTGAAATTGTTATACTTCATACGTCTCAAAATATTCTTCACTTTACGCAAAACAAAGTGAAATTTAAGTTTTTTTATTATATTTATTTGAAGATTGATGTAGAAATTTAAAATAAATTTTATATATTTAAAAAGTAAATCAAAAGTTTTAGAAAATAAGATGTGATAAGAAGATTTTATTTCATCAAATAATCAATCAAAATGCAAGAATAGTATACTTTTTTGATAAAAAAAATAAATATTTAATTTTTTAGTTCTATTTGTGTATTTATAATTTTAATTATTGTTTAAAAAAATAATTTATACAGAGTATAATTTAATTCATTAGGGCCAATGCCCATTTTTTCATCTTGTCTAAGGCCATCAAATTCTCGGAGCCCGCTTTGTTTAAAAGAGGTGAAATAAACCCAATGCTCTCTTCGCCCTCGAAAAAGAAAGCAATTGTTAGATTTCTTGGGGAAAAAAGGAAGATTAGAATTTAGAAATTTTATTTAAAAAATCACCATAAATATTAGTAAATCATAGAAAAAGTATCCAAATAAAAGTTTCGTGTTTTTATTCCTAAAGAAATTCGGATTGTGGTAATATGACATTGTGTATGGATACTTCATAATATTTTTTTGATAATGTATATGGGCATGATTGGACATTCCTATTTCAGAAATAAAAATATAAAACTTCTATTTTGATATATTTTCAATATTTTACACCCAATTTATTTTTCCCTTCATTATTTCGAGGTGGATATATGGTTCTCCCTTCAATCCCTTTTTGTTTTTTTTTCTTGCTAACAAGATCAAGTGTATAATAGCAAACCTACATGAAAACAGGCGATTGCAGATTTCCAAGTTTGATTATTTTTTTTGCTTCCACTACATGTGTGGATACACACACACACACACACACACACACACACACACACACTCCCAGTGTCCTGCAAAATGTAATTATGTAGTTGAAATTTATACAAAAGAGAGATAAATTTAAAAAATATGAACCTAAAAAACTTTCTTAAAAGTGTAAGTTAAAGATTTTTTTTGAAACACTTCAAAAAAAAAAGAAGATATAAGGACTACTCCTTATTAGTTTGGGATGAACGAAGGATTTTGTTGGACACCTATAGAAGGGAAAAATAATTTAGACAGAAATTGTAGATTTTGTCTGTACATTAGTGTGCAATAAAAAAAGAATCGTGAAATAATTAGTACGGAGTATCACAAATAAACAACATATCATCGCCATCCAAACAGGTGTCAAGCATCCACGTGAAGTACGTACTCATTCCATACCAATTGAAATAGTCAGACGTCAATAGTTATTTAAGATATTTTTCTCAAGTTATTTTCTATTCATTTTATTTGATTATTGGCAAGGATTTAGACAATTATATATATATATATATATATATATATATATATATATATATATATCAAAACTTATGAGCGGACATAACTCTATTATTTTATCAAATAAAAATAAAAATTAGAAAAAACGTGGTGAAAGTTTACACTTAAAAACAAACAAATTAAACAACCAAAGAAACAAACCAACAAATTAAATCCCATTTCCATCTCAAATTTAACACACCAATGGAAAAATGAGTCGTCCAATTTTTATAACACAAATCTACAATATTATTTGACATCCAAAGGAGAATGGGGTTTAATTTCTTGGTTTGTTTCTTTGATAGTTTTAATTCTATTTGGTGCAAATATTTCTTTTTTTAAATTGTGAAATCTCAATTAACTATACAATTTTTTTTTTGTGGAATTAAGAAAGAAAGATTTCCCATAAAAATTGGACGGGGAAAAACAGAATATGAATACAAGGGGCGGGATGGGGCATGATGTCGAAATAAGGAGCAGCAACGGGCTGAAACTCCCTTCCCACGTACCCTCCCCAAAGACACACCCTACCCTAGACACTCAAATCTCTGTTCCCACCCGGCCTCCTCCGCCATTTACATCCTCTCTTTATTAATTTCCTCTTCCATTATTTTTATTTGAAATTTTGTTTTATTCATTACTTTATTATTATTATTATTATTATTATTATTATTATTATTATTATTATTATTATTATTATTATCGTGAATCTCTTGATTTATCTATTTATATATATCTATGCTCATACTACCCACACATGCATAATTACTTCTATCTTTCTAATTCCCAATTAAGTTCCAAACTTAATAACACTCCATACCTAGCTAGCTCCCTCTTCTATACTAGTAGTATTGCAATTTATAATAATCTTTCATCATTAGAAAAGTATTCTCTCTCTCTCTATATATATAGCGACTAGCGAGAGAGAGAGAGAGAGAGAGAGAAATAACCAATGGGTGTGACGAAATTGAAATCAAACAAGGTGTTGTCGTCGTTGCAGGGGACGGAGGCAACGATAAAAGAGATGATGAAGAGGTGTTCGAGTAGCTTGGGCGGGAAGAAGCAATCCCTACCGGAGGACGTCCCCAAGGGGCATTTCGTGGTGTACGTGGGGGAGAAGAGGAGCAGACACATTGTCCCCATCTCCTTCCTCTCCACCCCCGAGTTCCAAACCCTTCTTCGCCAGGCCGAAGAAGAGTTTGGGTTTGACCACGACTTGGGCTGCCTCTTCATTCCTTGCGACGAACCTTTTTTTCACTCCATTCTCTCTATGCTTACTAGGTAATTAATAAATATTATATAGTACAAGTACTAAAACACAATCAAAACCTTTATTTTAATTTTTTTATTATATTATCAATACGTCCATCGATATCTTAGTTTGTTAATTTGTTCCCCGCAGGCTAGGGTGCGTATGTATATATAATCCGTATATATATAATGTATGTATGATGTATTCAACCTTTAATTGATGTCGATATACATATACTCCCATTTGAAGCAAAGGGTTTGGAGTAAAATGAAAGAAAAAAAAGTGTAAATAATTAAATGGAATAAACAAAAAGGAAAAGTGTAACGAATAAACACATTTTTGTGGTCCTGCGACAAGATGATGATTTTTTTAATAAGAGATGTCACATGTTCAATCACTAATGAGGGTAATAACTCTATGCATGTGATTAATATGCTGAGAATGTATAAACAAATATTACATTATAATAGAGATAATACTGATCAAAAAATGTTATTTCATCCCGTCGTGATAAAATGAGTACGTAATGGATGAATAAAATGAATATAAAAATCAAAGTTGAGATTAGATCCCGGCGTGATTATTGATTGATCCCACAATAATTAGTCGCGCGCTTCGTGCGATAAGAAAGGCCACATGCGTGTAACGGTGTAAAAAACAGTAATGTTTAATTTTCAACATTTTGACTTTTCTAATCAATTTTTAAATATTTTGACCATCATTAACTTCCAAATACAAAAACATTTTATTCCAGGCCTACCTCTACGGTTATTTTATTGGATTCATTTTTCTTAAACTCTTTGTCAAAAGTATTTTTCTTAATACTCCCTCAGATCTATATCTAAAAAAACTTTCCTTTTTATATTTGTGTGTCCGGCATAACACTTTTTTAAAATTCTTTCTAGTTTACATTATTTGTCTTTTTAGCCTATTGTTTTTTTTGAATAATTTTCTAGAATTTTTAAATTTTCAAAATACAAAATATAATAAGAAAAAGAAGATAGTGGGAGAAAAGATCAATTAGTTTTTGGAGTAATAACTTGGAAAAATGTATAGTAGGAGTGGGAGGACTCAAATTAAAGTACGGTTGCTTCAGAAGAAGCTAATTAATAACTGGGGACCGGACAAGGGACAACAATTCAGTAATGCACTCACTACGTACATACTAACAAAATAAATATGGGCCGGTGCGATTCGTCACAATTCTGTCTACAGTTTTGTTCACATTACTACTCCGTATATTATATTATTACACCACTTTAATTACTAGTTAATATACAGTCCATCTATGCACTAAGCTATTATTAATATTATTCGTCTTGTTAATTACTATCTCATGGTGATGATGATGACAGATTCATTGTGATTCATGCATGTGCAGCGCATATATACATGCAAATTCTGCTCTACCATCTTCCAAAAAAAATGAGTCACATCCCCCATGGTCCCCACAGATCCGGCTTGACGGTCATTTAATCGCAGATTGGTGGCGACGGTCATAAAATATGTTTTAGAAATCATTCTAAATAGGACTAAAACATAGAGAAAAGTACCAAAATAGGACTTTCATGTTCTTTTTCCCGGAATAGGACTTTGCACTGTGGTAATGTGACTTTGCATTGTGGTAATGTGGCAGTGTACAGGTGCAAATTACTATACTTTTTTGGTAATGTATATGACCATATTTGGTAATGTAAGTCATATTTCGAGAATAAAAGCATTGAAGTCTTATTTTGGTATATATTTTCAATGTTTTAGTCCTAGTTTGGTCTTTCTCCCAATATGTTTATCATATCTTGTTTTATATAATTTATAGGGAGAAAGATCAAAGTAGGACTAAAACATTGAAAATATATCAAAATAGGGTTTTCATGCTTTTATTCCCCGAAATTGGACTTAAAATGCATTTACACTACCAAACATTGGCATGTACATTATCAAAAAGTATAGTAATGTGCACTTGTACAGTGCCACATTATAACCACAGTGTGAAGTCCAATTTCAGGGAAAAAAACATGCAAGTCCTATTTTGGTATTTTCTTTATGTTTTAGTCCTATTTAAGACGATTTCTATAATTTATATTTTTTGTTTAAACCAACTTATAACTAAAACCAATTTAAACAAGATAAATTTTAGGCGTCGTTTGAAACAGACAAGATGATGAAAAATGGACGGATGGAGTTGTGACTTTCATTTGGACGCACCCAATACCCAGTTGATCGATATAATACTCCCCGTACTCTATACGTGTATCGCAACATTTAAAAGGGGAATTTAGGTACATAACACTAAAATATAATGACTATTTAAAATAGTATCATATCGGTTTTTTTTCCTTCAAATGTAGCACTTTTAGTTATTATACAGTAGTCGGTATTCTAGTAAATGTTCGCCATCAAGAGTCATTATTTCTCCTTCTGCACATTATTAAGTGCTATTTATAAAATAAAACAATTTAAGTGTTATTTGAATTGGGAAAATGACTTAAGTTTTAGTGTTATTTAGTACAAATATTTCAATTTAAAAGTCTATTAAATTTAAATGTTCGATATACCACAGTATTTTTTAAATCTCACTTTCTTGTTGTGGGAGACAAAGTAAAGATGTGTTTTTGCTTACCGTTTAGCGAATGTGTTTGTTCACACTTTATATGGCCCCTAGCAGTCTGTTTTTCTCTGAACATGGGAAAATAAGTCTTGACAATTTATTGACGGTATCAAATACTCCTTCCACAAATAAATTTTACATTGCGCGTTACGATGTTTGACTTAATTTATTTTCAAATCATTTTATATGAAAAATGGTGTAGAATTAAAAAATAAAAATTGGACTACATATTAAAAAACTATATCAAAAAATCTACAAAACTAGAGGTGACATGACTATATTATTTTATCAAATGAGTGACGAAAATAAGCTAACAAAGTGAATAAAGTTTGACCCTGTGAATAGCGAACTTAAACTTTATTTGTGGACGGAGGGAGTATTATTTACTTTCTTTATTTATTT